>JAVJIX010000101.1:0-600000 GCA_036785185.1 Paratrypauchen microcephalus
AGCGCGGTGCCCGCAGCTGTAACCGCCATCCGCACATCTCTAGTGTATGATTATTTTAACTGAATTTATTTGTATGATACTGCTGCACATTAAGTATTGGCCCCGAACACGTGTCTATCAGCTAGAATTGTGACCCTCAAAAGACCCTGTTAGTCGCCTTTAAAAAGTCCCCACCTCCACTCCACTTATTATCCTAAATAAGAAGCACCTGTTTGAGGTCGTTTGCTGCATAAAAACACCTGTCCACCCCATACAATCAGTAAGACTCAAACTACTAACATGGCCAAAAGACCAAAGAGAGCTGTCCAAAGAGCACCAGAGAAAAAATTATAGACCTCCACAAGGCTGGAAAGGGTTACGGGGCAGTACTTGCCAAGCAGCTGGAGATGAAAAAAGATCCACTTCTTTGGAGCAATTACTAGAAAATGGAAGAAGCTAAACATGACTGTCAGAGTCTCCGCCTCGGACTAGGGGCTCCATGCAAGATCTCACACACTCGTAGGGTCTCCAGTGATCCTAAGAAAGGGAAGGTGAGGAAATCAGCCAAGAATTACACGGGAGGAGCTGGTCAATGACCTGGAGAAAGAGCTGGGACCACCGTTTTCCAAGGTTAACTGTTGGTAATACACTAAGACGTCATGGTTTAAAATCATGCATGGTACAGAAGGTTCCCCTAAGCTGGAAGCCAGCACATGTCCAGGCCCGACTTAAGTCTGCCATTGACCATTTGGATGATCCAGAGGAGTCATGGGAGAAAGTCATGTGGTCAGATGAGATCAGAATAGAACTTTTTGATCTTAATTCCACTTGTGTTTGGAGGAAGAAGAATGATGAGTACCATCCCAAGAACACCCCTCTACTGTGAAGCATGGGGGTGGTAGCATCATGCTTTGGGGGTGTTTTTCTGCACATGGGACTGGACGACTGCACTGTATTAAGGAGAGGATGACCGAGGTCATGTATTACGAGATTTTGGGGAACAACCTCCTTCCCTCAGTTAGAGCATTGAAGATGGGTCGTGGCTGGGTCTTCCAACATGACAGAAAATGACCTGCTGAAGCACACAGCCAGGACTAACCAAGGAGTGGCTCCGTAAGATAAGACTGTTATTGATCTCACACAGGAAGAAATGTACTTGTCACAGTAGCTCCAGGTAGGGACAGTTTGAACAAGAAGACAAGTGCATGCAGGCAAGAATGACATAAAGATAGGTAATAATAATAATAAAATAAGTAATAAGCATATCAAGGTTCTGGAGTGGCCTAGCCAGTCTCCAGACCTAAATCCAATAGAAAATCTTTGGAGGGAGCTCAAACTCCGTGTTTCTCAGCGACAGCCCAGAAACCTGACTGATCTAGAGAAGATCTGTGTGCAAACCTGGTGAAAAACTATAGGAAACATTTGACCTCTGTAACTGCAAACAAAGGCTACTGTACCAAATATTAACATTAATTTTCTCAGGTGTTCAAATACTTATTTTCAGCAGTATCATACAAATAAATTGTTAAAAAATCATACACTGTGATTTTTTTGTTTTTTGTTTTTTTAGATTATGTCTCTCACAGTGGACGTGCACCTACAATGAAAATTTCAGACCTCTTTATGATTTCTAAGTGGGAGAACTTGCAAAATTTGCCGGGTGTTCAAATACTTATTTTCCTCACTGTATATATTTTTTAAGTTATTTTCTGGATTTTCTTTTTGATATTCTATTTCTTGATGTTAAAGATCCCATGACAAGGTACTTCATGATGCTTTTATATGGCGCCTTAATGGTTCCCTAATATTGTATATGAAGCCGCCTTCTCCAGATCAAGCCTTGGTGCATGATAGAGCCTCTTGGAGACAGGCCTGTGGATTTGGTTTCCACACTTCATTCTGGGCATCTCACTTGAATGCAAATGAGGAGGACGGAGATGGGCCAGTGTAGGCGGGTGGGGGTGTGGCCTAATACAGTCACTGTTTCCTGGTTTAGCGCTGGTTTCCGTGTGTGTAGCGGCGGAAAAGTGATCGTAAAAACATTTATGGGGGACCTGGATTGGAGCCCGTCTTCCTGAACGTGTACACTCTGCAAAATGATGGCCAAATAGGGAATACACAAATGAGAGGAATACACCAGTACTTTTTTTTTTTTAAACAGAAGTTAATAAAAGAATAAACTGTTGGCAATTAATTCTACCCACAAATCTAGAGCCTTGTGCCTTTTCATTCAATGGTGTAGACGAGGGGTCGGCAACCTTACCACTCAAAGAGCACTTTGGACCCGTTTCACACAGTAAAGAAAACACTGGGAACCACAACACTTTTGAAATTTAATATGAAAACACTGCATATAATGGCTTTTTTTTACGTTTTGTGCCATAGAATTACATTTTGAAAATGAACTAACTAAAATAAAATACATTTTAATTAAATACAGTGGTCCCTCGCTATATCATGGTTCACTTTTCGTGGCCTCGCTGTTTCATGGATTTTTTTTATTCCAATTTTTTTTTTTTTTTTTTTATAGTATATCAACATGCATTTCTGGTTGGCTAAGGGACCTTTGCCATTCTCCTCCGTGTCTTCTGTACAGAATGTGTTCAGCCAGATTTATATAAATGTTCGATCGCAGTGTGACTCTGAAGTGCTGTATGTTTGCAATTTTTCTTCCCGACATAACCCGCCACAGCAAAGCTGTGCCAGGACGAAGAGGCTCAGTCATAAGAACTTTGGTTTTGTTCTATAATACTGCGCTTTTTTGTTGAAAATCTACGAAAGTTTGAGTGTTTAAACAAGAGAAATGTGACAAAACGTTAATTCCAGTCTGAGAAAAGTGTAGAATGTGTGTGGTGAGGCGTTTACAGCCTTAAAGCATGGAGAATAATTGTAAAATTGTAAAGTTGACGACTTTGCGGATTTCGCTTATCGTGTGTTATTTTTAGAACGTAACCCCCGTGATAAACGAGGGACCGCTGTACTGAGCCGCATCAGAGGGATCAAAGAGCCGTATGTGGCTCCAGAGCCGTGGGTTGCCAACCCCTGGTGTAGACAGTGTAAAGATAATGCAAAGATTTATTTACATCACAGGGGAAAAAAAACGTTGAAAATTGTTAGAACATAAGCATTGAAGATGATCCATAGGAGCATAGGAATATTAACAAACACAACACAAACCAATGATAATCTTTTCAAAACTAAATATCATTTTGATTGTCCAGCTGCTACAGGTATCTCTCCCGTTACTAATTTGTGAGCTGGTGCTGGGGCTTCTGAGTCGTTATTCCAGCTTGTGTGGTCTTGCGCATCCGGTCAGAGTTGATGTGCTGGCCTTTGTAGACAACAATGACAAATTAGTACTCCATTTATTACTTTGTATATACTCCAGGTGCAAGTTGTAAGAAGATAAGTATGTGTAGTGAACAACATTAATACTTCAATATACCCATTATGAAATTGCATCGTTTATTTGGTTACATATTGTATATTTTACACACCTCAAAAACTCTTATTAATCTCATTACAAATGCAACAAACCTGCAGGTCAGCTGCAAACAACTCACTGATTTGATCACAAGACAAAGGTGGTGTTATAAAGTCCATTTCAGTCTGAGCTCAATTTGACAGCATATGCAGTTATTTCTTTTGCCTTTGTAGGGCAGACTAGCCTGCTAACCGAGCTGTTAGCTCCCCTACTAATGCAACACATTCTATCAGTAACAAGCCAAAGGCGACCGTATACAGCACAGACACAATATCATGTAGTTTTACAGTTGACTTACTTGCTCGGCGTCTGTAGCTGTTGCGGCGTGGAGAGTTGATACTGACCCAGGCTTCAGTTTCAATCGATTTGCAAGACCAACTCTGTATTGTCCCATGAAAAAAACACTTGTACGTGTCGGCAAATTTCCACAGAAAATAAAATTAAACCACTGCTGTTTCAGAGGCTCGGATGAAGGCGCTAAAACATTCTCTTTTCTTCATCACGTCCAGGGTCAGAGCAGATGCTGTGCTTCACTCGTTTTGGAGCTCTCGCGTCTCTCCAGGCAAAAACAAACCACAGCTAGCAGCTCATAGCTCGTTTGGCGCAAGGGCTGGTCCAATTCTCAGGGTGGGATTTCCAGGGACAGGGGATGGGCATCCAGACAGAGAAACCTTTCCCCTTATGCAATTGCTCGGCTTACACATTTCACAACTTTTAGCCATGGGGGGGGGGCCTAAACAGGGTAGGGGAGCTCATGTTAATGTTCAAAAACCTCAGAAAGTGAAAATTTCATGCCAAGGGACCTAAAAACAATAAAATTATAGCCTGTTCATTTTTTGTTAGTGGGTCAACCTACAAAATCAGCAAGGGATAAAAACTTATTTCCTCCACTGCAAATCTATCTCAAAAATTAGAATATCATGAAAAAATGTAATATTTTTCTTTCATTTCAGAAAGCCAAACCCATATATAGACACAGAGTGACATATTTCAATTTTTATGATTATGACGAATAGATGATGAAAAGCCCAAATTAAAATATTACATAAGACAAATGTAATTTTAAATGATTATTTAAGTTAGTTAGCTTGGTATTTATTTTTAAACAGAAATGCCAGGCTTCAGGAAATTGTTCATTTCTAGGCACTCAATACTGACTGGGTCTCCGTTGGCATGAATTACTGCATCGATGCGCCATGGCATGGAGATCGCCCTGTGGCACTGCTCAGGTGTAATGGAAGCCCAGGTTGCTTTGATAGTGGCCTTCAGGTCATCTGCATTGCTGGCTCTGATGCTTCTCATCTTATTGACAGGTCAGGCGAGTTTGTAGGCCAATCAATCAGAGTAGCACCATGGTCAGTGAGCCATCTTTTGGTATCTTTGGCTGTGTGGGCAGAAGCCAAGTCCTGCTGGAAAATGAAATCAGCATCTCCATAAAGCTTGTCAGCAGAAGGAGGCACGAGGTGCTCTGAAATGTCCTATTAGACGGTCGTGTTAACTGGACTTCAAAAAACACAGTGGACCAACACCAGCAGATGACGTGGCAGCCCAAATCATCACTGGCTGTGGAAACGTCACACTGGAATTCAGGCAGCGTGAATTCTGCGCTTCTCCACTCTTCCTCCAGACCCTGGGACCTTGATTTCCAAAAGATATGCAAAATGTGCTTTCAACAGTCCAGTTATTTTTATTTGCAAAGCAGCTAAGACTTCTGACATTGTCTCGTGCCCCAAATAGGCTTTGTCTGTGTGTAGAGGCTCTTGATGCACTCCATCCTCAGTTTACTCTTTATGAAGCTCCTCCAAATTCTTGAGTGGATTTTGCTTGAGAATTCTCTCAAGGCTGCGATCATCCCATTTGCTGGGTGCTCCTTTTCCTACCAGACTTTTTTTCTTCTACTCAAGTTTCTATGAATATGCTTGGATACAGCACTTTTGCTTTAGAAATCACCTTTTGTGGATTTCTCCTTGTGGGTTGACTGTCTTCTGGACATCTGTCCAGTCAGCAGCCTTCCCCATGATTGTGTAGCCACTGACCCAGACTGAGATTATTTAAAGTCTCAGGAAACCTTTACAGGTGTTTTCAGTTAATTAGCTGATTAAAGTGTGACACCATGACTTGCCACTATTCATTTTTCCACACTGTTCTAATTTTGGGACAGAACAGAATTTTGGATTTTCATTCTCTATAAGGCATAATAATCAAAATGTCAAGAAATAAAGAATGTAAATCTTCGCTCTATGTGTCATGAGTCTATATAATGAGTTTGATTTTCTGAAATTACTAGTATTATCAAGTGTGTGCATCAGTGATCTAACTGTGTGTAGGTTCTACTTTCCTGTGAAAGTGAGTGAGAAACCGTTGCTGTACTACCCTCCAGTCAGCCCCAGGACCCACATTGAGCTCAACGCTGTGGTGACTTATATCCACACCCCGGGAGACTTCTGCATTCAGCTGGTACTGCATTCAGCGGGTATCGCACTGGTACCACTCAGCATACCTAGTTTTGTAGTGTAGTGTATATGTAGTTTAGTTAATTCCATATAACCATGTGAAAATTAATTAAATGAAAGCATGTTCTCTGATTGCTGTTGCTGCCTGTGCCCTGACTGACAGGTGGATAACATGGAGTCACTGCTTCTGTCGGACAAGCTTCAGAAATTCTACAGCGCTCCCTGGAGTCAGAAGAGGAGGACCTGCGAATCTACTGCCCAGTGATTGGAGAGGCCTGCGTGGCTCTATTTGAGGACAAGATGTGGTACAGAGCTCAGATCACAGGTACTCTTCTACCACATACACTGTTTGGATTGAAACGGCATTCAACAGAGGGTCAAGAAACTCTGAGTTCAAGAGTTAAGGCTCAACCTGCAACCATATTAAGCCAATCAAGGCTAGCAGTTATAGCTGCTAATCTACAATCAGGGTCCTCGTTCGCCAGGTGCAAAACTAAAGAGCGGGTCAGGAGGTGCTGGACAAGGCGATACTTGGCAACGACGTAGTCAATTAAACTATTGCTAAAGCAGCAGCGATTGGGGGGGGGGGTGCTCTACTGGTCTGTTATTAATGTTCACATCTTGATTTTGGGACAGAATAGTGAAATAATGTGTATATATAATAATGTGAAATAATAATAGTGTGTGTGTGTGTGTGTATATGTGAACGAGTGCAGCAAAATAGGACATAAGTTGTCCCGGGGGCATTTTGAGTTTGATGGATTCAGATTATGAAAGTGTAGATTCTAAGCTTTCTAATAATGCCTTACACATGGAAATCTGACATTTGAAGAAGTTGTGGCTATTTGAAAGAATGCACATGAGATTTTGCAAAGGGCTGAAAACAGCTCGTAAAGCTTCCTCACTCTAGTCCTTCTTGCCTCATTTGCATGACATTAAGCTAAGCCCCTTCCCCACATTCTGAAATCGACGAGCTGAGAAAAAACGCATTTGCATGACATTAAGCATTACTGTGGTGTGGTGTTTCAGGGCAGGTCAGAGTTAGAAGGTGACTTTGTTAAAATGGAAATGCTTTTATAACAAAAAGTCCATATAATCATTCAATAATTCAATAATACACAGGATAATATGTTAAGTTAAAAATCACCTGTATTGTCAATTTAATACAATACAAAATAGTCTAGGACACTACACACACACTCTGGACACACACGCACATGTACACACACACACACACCTTAGTCCTGTTTTAGCACTGGTTTAGTCCTGGTTTAGTCCTGTTTTAGTCCTGTTTTAGTCCTGGTTTTAGCCCTGGGGTCCCTATGATGTCCCTAGATCTTGAAATGCTGTGTACATATTCATAAGCTCCTCACAGCTGATAGGCGAACAGGCGAAAACACATCGGCGCTACTCGCAAAGGGATTAGCGCGTGCGCAAGCATGGGAAATTATACGGATGTATGCCTGCCTCCTTTCTTTCTGAAAAACAAGCCAATTTGAAATAAAAAATGTATGTTTTTAGCATTACTAATGCTGTTATCTGAAACATGGAGTGGCTTCTTCATGATCTCAACCAGCACATTCTGCAAAAAAAAAAAATGAAAATCACAAATTTTGAAAAAAACAACAACCTTTAAATGTAATTTTCTCAGTTTCACAAATGCCGAGTTGAAGCGTTTTTTCACTTGGTGGGTCACATATATATACACTCAACAAAAATATAAACGCAACACTTTTGTTTTTGCTCCCATTTTTCATGAGATGGACTTAAAGATCTAAAATTCATTCCAGATACACAATATTACCATTTCTCTCAAACATTGTTCACAAATCTGTCTAAATGTGTGATAGTGAGCACTTCTGCATTGCTGAGATAATCCATCCCACCTCACAGGTGTGCCACATCAAGATGCTGATCTGACATCATGATTAGTGCACAGGTGTACCTTATACTGCCCACAATAAAAGGCCACTCTGAAATGTGCAGTTTTGTCTCACAGCAAAATGCCACAGATGTCACAAGCATTGAGGGAGCGTGCAATTGGCATGCTGACAGCAGGAATGTCAACCAGATCTGTTGCTTGTGCATTGAATGTTCCTTTCTCCACCATAAGCAGTCTCCAAAGGCGTTTCAGAGAATATGGCAGTACATCCAACCAGCCTCACAGCCGCAGACCACGTGTAACCACACCAGCCCAGGACCTGCACATCCAGCAGGTTCACCTCCAAGATCGTCTGAGACCAGCCACTCGGACAGCTGCTGAAACAATTGGTTTGCATAACCAAACAATTTCTGCACAAACTGTCAGAAACCGTCTCAGGGAAGCTCAACTGCATGCTCGTCGTCCTCATCGGGGTCTTAACCTGACTCCAGATCGTCGCCATAACAGACTTGAGTGGGCAAATGCTCACATTCGATGGCGTCTGGCACGTTGGAGAGGTGTTCTCTTCACGGATGAATCTCGGTTACAATTGTTCAGGGCAGATGGCAGACCGCGTGTGTGGCGTCGTGTGGGTGAGCGCTTTGCTGATGTCAATGTTGTGGATCGAGTTGCCCATGGTGGTGGTGGGGTTATGGTATGGGCAGGCATCTGTTATGGACGAAGAACACAGGTGCATTTTATTGATGGCATTTTGAATGCACAGAGATACCGTGATGAGATCCTGAGGCCCATTGTTGTGCCATACATCCATGAACATCACCTCATGTTTCAGCAAGATAATGCACGGCCCCATGTTGCAAGGATCTGTACACAATTCTTGGAAGCTGAAAATGTCCCAGTTCTTGCATGGCCAGCATACTCACCGGACATGTCACCCATTGAGCATGTTTGGGATGTGCTTGACCAGCGTATACAACAGCGTGTACCAGCTCCCACTAATATCCAGCAACTTCGCACAGCCATTGAAGAGGAGTGGACCAACATTCCACAGGCCACAATTGACAATCTGATAAACTCTATGCGAAGATGATGTGTTGCACTGCATGAGGCAAATGGTGGTCACACCAGATACTGACTGGTTCTGACTCCCCAGACCCCCAATAAAGCAAAAAAATGCACATTTCAGAGTGGCCTTTTATTGTGGGCAGTATAAGGTACACCTGTGCACTAATCATGATGTCAGATCAGCATCTTGATGTGGCGCACCTGTGAGGTGGGATGGATTGTCTCAGCAAAGCAGAAGTGCTCACTATCACACATTTAGACATATTTGTGAACAATGTTTGAGAGAAATGGTAATACAGGGGGTCCTCGGGTTACGACGGTCTCGGGTTACGACGTTTCGTGGTTACGAACGCGCCCCCATTAAAAAAAATATGTATATATTACGCGTCATTCCGTCTTACACGGTTTAGCGTGGTAAAAGATGTAAACAAACGCACGCGGCGCGCGGCGCACGGCGGAAGAATACGCTCTGTTGTGGTTGTAGGGAGAAGAAGACAGCCTCGTGTGTGTGCCCAATGTGGGCGGAAGTACCTGATGTGGGCTCTGATCTGCTCCTATGAAAGCGGCAGTGATAAACAAGCATCGTAGTGGTCTAATTATTGAGATGGAAAGGTTATTGGTGCTTTGGTTGGAAGATCAAAGGCAAAATCCGGTTTACGACGAAATTCGGGTTACGACGCGTCTTAAGAACGGATCAACGTCGTAACTCGAGGACTCCCTGTATTGTGTATCTGGAATGAATTTTAGATCTTTAAGTCCATCTCATGAAAAAAAAAAAATTTTGTTGAGTGTATGTATATGTGTGTAAGATATAACAGTGATGTGCTTTTGACTAGGATCTGAAAAGGCTATTCAGATGGGAAGTTATAATCCATCATTAATGTTTGAAAAATAATTTCTTTTTCTCCTTCACTTCTCTCTCAAACCACTGTTTCGCTTTGGCTACAATACACTCATCTTCAAATGTAATTTATAGCTTTGAGGTGGTAATATTTAATCATTAAAGGTACAGTGTGTAGGATTCGTGGCGCATAGGTGGTGTAGGTACCATGCACTTCCTCTTTTGGCTACGGCAGACCTCGAGGGTCACCCGGGCGCACCGTAACGCGGACAGCTCGCATACCCGCGCGCACCCGGGATGTGCGAGCCCTCGCCGACAACTACGGTCTAAATAAAACGCGGTCCTGTTCACTGTTTTTTTTTCTTTTCACATGAAAACACACATTCCCGATCGTGTACCATGACAATCTACACATCAAATGAAACCTTACAGTCTCCTCTTTTTGACTATGCAATTCATTTCCCGGCACAACAATCACTCCCCGAGCACATGGGGCTTTTATACGGAAAAGCACAAAACTAGGTTTGTTACTTAGCTTACCTTTGAAGGCTCTGGACAGGTCAAACTCTGTATTTCACCATAAACTTGGTCTCAATCTGTCCGTAAGGATCCAGCGAATAAAATCCAGTAAAACAATTTAGTCCAAAATACGTGTTAGATCCATTACGACGTGTGATCCGGCAGCATGCTTGTGTTGTTTACCTAAAACCACGAGCCTTGCCGAAGGCGAAGGCGGAGCCCAAATGTCCTTCTGCGGCTCTCGTATTCAAAATGGCTGCCTCTATATGGGGACGATCCCCCTTTTATGTGACTATATCTAAGTTCAAAAGAATACTTTGATTTCATGATGGAAGTGAAAAGGCTTGGAAAACAATGTATTTTTGAATGGGTATTCGGTAATTAACGGGTAAAAATCTTACACACTGTCCCTTTAAAACTGTTGCACTGTTTTCAGAGTTGCAGTTCCTCTGACGCTTGTGTGGCATCTGTGTGTGTAGGTCATCCAGGTGGCAGAACGGTGGAAGTGGTGTATGTGGACTTTGGTAATAAGGAGATCCTTCCAGTGACAGACCTGAGGAAGATCAAGGATGAGTTTTTCGCCCTCCCTGCTATGGTACAAACTATGTCAAGCTGAAACTCTACATGTGCTTGTGCGTGTTTTGTCCCTTGACTTAGACTTGGCCTTAGACTGAGACAAACTTTATTGATCCACCAGGGAAATTATTTGAATACTGACCTGACTGACCTGTGGAGTCTTGAAGGTTACCAGGGGGCAGAGTTGGTGAACATTTTAAGAACAGATATGATGCATTCTTATGGCTTTAATAAAGGTCTATGGGCCGTGTCTTGCCCCCATTCTTAGTGCAATGCTTGTGTTAGCAAGATAATCTACTGGCAGATAGTGTCAATGCTACTGCTGAAAGTGTGGCGCATGGATCTGTAAACGAGAGGTGTGCTGTGCGTAACTATCAGGTGTCATTGAAGGAAATTCAGTCTGTCAATTTGACAGAATTGTTCCAATAAAAATCAAATAAGTCCAAATAAAAGTCCACTTTTATTTGGAAATATATGTGACCGACCGCAAAATAGGACACAAGTTGTCCCGGGGGCATTTTGAGTTGGTCACAGATTATGAAAGTGATTCTAAGCTTTCCAATGATGTCTTACACATGGAAATCTGACAACATTTGCAGAAGTTGTGGCCATTTGAAAGCATGCACATTGGATTTTGCGAAGGGCTGAAAATAGCTCGTAAACGTTCCTCACTCTAGCCCTTCTTGCCTCATTTGCATGACGTTAAGCTAAGACCTCCCCCATCACTGACATTACTGTGGTGTGGTGTTAATGTTCAGGCAGGTCAGAATTAGATCTTTTAAAGGAATAGTAACATTTTTTTACAATCTGAATCTGTCAACTCTGGAGGATATTCGTGCCATGATGAACCATGGTATAATAGAAACTTTTTTTGTGTTCCGAAGTTGAGTTGGAGGAGCCAGCCATAGCCTACCTCTGTTTGTTCTCCTGCAGCCATTGGTTTCGCAGTACTTCTCAGAATCGTGCGCAGAATCCGCTGCCCTTCTTTCTTTTCCTTTGCTGGTAAAAAATTGTCCAGACTGAAGTGGGTGCTGCAAACACGATGGTCCAAACATCTTACAGCTTTGCCTTTCATGTTTGGGTCCATTCTCAAAGCAACTAGCCACAGCTTCAATAACTCCGGATTGTAATGAGGAAGCCTGTGAAAACTCAACTTCGTCCAAGCTGTCATTTTGTTTTCACAACTGGGATAAATGCATGTTCGCACCATTTTCTCAAGCGGAGATGTTTACTTCTTAGCTTCTTTCTGTCACAGAGAGCTCAGAGTGCAGTGTTATCGCAAATCAGCTGTGAATGCGTGCGTGCGCGCTGTCCACGGTGACGTCGTCTAATCGAAACCATGGATGGTATCGGATTACAGGCCATTTTTGACTCAAGCGAAAGTTTACACTGACACAATAAGCTTCTGTAATTTGAAAAGAGCTAAAGTTTTTGTTATTTGGTGACCGCCACGTCGTGCCCCGACCACTCACGTTACGGATATTGCTCAACTAAGAAAAGAATGCTGGGAATGCTCCAAATTACACCAAAGTGCTATAGGTGAGTTACTCACGTTGTTTTATTACCGAAATAAGGTTCAGATTGTAAAAAACTTTACTATTCCTTTAAGGTACTTCAAGATTCAATGCCTTACACATGGAAATGTGAGAACATTTGAAGAATTTGTGACTATTTGAAAGCAGCACATTCTGAAATCGATGAGCTGAGAAACACGTTTGCAAGACATAAGGCTAAGCTCTCCCCCATCACTGACATTACTGTGGTGTGTTTCAGGGCAGGTCAGAATTAGAAAGTAACTTTGTTAAAATGGAAATGCTTTTATAACAAAAAGTCCATATAATCATTCAATAATTCAATAATACACAGGATAATATGTTAAGTTAAAAATCACCTGTATTGTCAATTTAATACAATACAAAATAGTATAGGACACCACACACGCACACACCTTAGTCCTGTTTTAGCCCTGGTTTAGTCCTGGTTTTAGTCCTGGATTAGTCCTTGTTTAGTGCTCGTTTAGTCCTGATTTAGTCCTTGTTTAATCCTAGTTTAGTCCTGGTTTTAGCCCTGTTTTAGCCCTGTTTTTACCCCTGGTTTTACCCCTGGTTTTACCCCTGGTTTAGTCCTGGTATTAGCCCTGATTTAGTCCTGGTTTAGCCCTGGTTTAGTCTTGTACACACGTACACACATGTACACACCCGTTAATGTTGACACAAGGTCCCTGCTTTCACCCAATGTCTTCATTTGATGCAGAAATAATATGATGAAAATATGACTCACCCCATGTTGCCGTGTTGTCCAGGGATGAAAGACTTCCGCTTTGTAGCAGATTTCCGCTTTTTTTGTCAGCCGCCAGGGTCATTTTTTTTTTATATCAATGCAAATCTGTTGAGAAAAATTTGGGGTATATATATATATGTATGTATATGTATGTGTGTATATATATATGTATGTATAGTTGTGTTTAGGGTCACCAACTGTCCCTTGAAAAACGGAATCTGAATTGTCCCGTATTCAGAAACAAAAGTATGCGTCTCGTATTAAACTTGTACCGGTGTGCGGGGCTGTGCGAAGCTTCTGACTGCAGCCTGTGAGCTCGTCTCGAGCCTCGGACACCGCACGTCACCACACGCAGCTTGTTCGCAACAACCTTTGCGTACGAGCAAAGCGTGTAACCTGTTCTGTGATGCGCTTGTGGTACGTGCGGTGTCCATGGCTCCAGACGAGCGCGGCCCCACACACGGGTTAAATATTGCTAATGGCAGAGGCCATAATGAAATATGATCGCACTCATCTCGAGACCAAGTGTCGAGTACTACGACACTGCGATCTACCCACACTACCTTGGCGATCGACGTATTGAGCACCCCTAATATAAAGAATTGTCAATATATTTATAAATGATTTGCATTTTTGAAGTAGGTAGATCATTTTGACTTGGTCATTTTATAAGTAGCGCAAAAGCTGAAAAAGTGTGGGCACCCCTGTCTTACAAGTTCATATAGAGAGATAATTAGAACATGCATCATTTGTACTGTCCAGGCAGTCAGGGCCGGCCCAAGGCATAAGCGAACTAAGCGGCCGCTTAGGGCCACCAGGGGGCCCCCAAGACCAATTGTGACTGTGACTAGGGGGCCCCCAAATTAAATTCTGCTTGGGGCCCCTGTCACGGGTTCGTTTGGACAAGATACGAGAGGGGGAAAAAAATGATGGCACAGTCGAATACGTGCTTACGTGTATTCCCTTTTTATTTGCACCACAATCCAGTGTACACAGTGCAAATATTTACAGTGACAAACAAGTCCCAAAAACAGTAGTATTTACAAAAGTATTTACAAAAGGTATTTACAGACGTTTCCACAGACGTTATCACAGCAGCTAGCATCCACATAGTCAGGCCAAGGACCAACCCCAATCTGAGCAAAGCTCCCCCTTATATACCCCCTTAGCCCCTCCCCTTGGGCTAACCAATTAATACAATAAAGATTTAAGGGTGGAACAAAGGTAAAACGGTACCAACAATGATAAAACACCTAAAGTTCCACATAATAAAGAAAAACCATCAATAACCTCCCATATGGCATGATTTATACTAAGAAACTTAGGAAAACAAAATAAACCCACAAATTAACATAAATGGTTCAATCCAGGTCATGTGGCTCCCCCTTAGCGCGCCACTATGCGCTATTTAGCGGAGGACCAGGAAGTGCCCTGGTTTGGCCCCCTGAGCCGGCGCACAGCACAGAGACACGGAAGGTAGGAGGAGAGCATGTGGCTCCCTAGGCGTCCAAGTGTGCACCCTCGTACGCCCCAGGGAGGGAAACAGAGTCCAGATCACGGGAAACAGTTTATAGGCAGGGAACAGTTGGATCAGTCTGGTTACGCAAACCCAGAGAGCGCTCCGCACTCTGCCATCTAGGCGCGCTCTGGGGCCAGTGAGAGAAAGAGGCGTGGGTCGGGGAATGACGGACAGCTACCAGCGCTCCGTCACAGCCCCATAAAGGCTTGGGCCGGCCCTGCAGGCAGTGCACTATGTTCTGCCTTGTACAGTGGTCCCTCGTTTATCGCGGGCTCCAGGTTCCAGAAATAACTCGTAATAAGTGAAATCGGCGAAGTAGGACAACTTTATATTTTACAATTATTCTACATGTTTTAAGGCTATAAATGTCTCAACACACACATTATACACTTTTCTCAGACTGGTATTAACATTTTCTCACATTTCTCTCTTGTTTAGACACTCAAACTTTCGTAGATTTTCAACAAAATGTATTAATAGTGGGGGGTGGGGGGGCATGTGCGCGCTGACACGTGCACATGGATATGCGTTGTTTTGGAACAACGCATATCCATGTGCGAAAGCCGAGTGGAAAGCGACCTGGATATCATTTTGGGCAAGACCCAGGCCACCGCTAACAGTGCCGAACTGGCTGACACGGTTCACTGCTCCGAAGACGCCTCTGAGCACCAGCCCTCACCACCCGACTCTGATGCTCCAGGTACAGACGAACACTATTGGCTTCATCGAGGGGCTAGGTCTAAAGCCCCAATCAGCTCTACTCCAGTCCGGACAGACCCCTGGATTGTTGTAGCCCGTAATGACTGCAGACAAGGTAAGCGAATAAACCGCTTGTCCTGCTCCTCCTCCTGTGATGGCTGCGGACATGGTAAACGCTCCTCTTCCACTATGACTGTAGCTTTGTCAAATAAATTCAATATCCTGGACCATGAGGATTTTCCCCCGCTAATCCACGCTCACAAGGGTTGGTTGCATTTCACCCCGACTCCAAAATCAGACCGCCCGGAGTTCAGGGCATGGCTATCAATGCGTCGTCACCAGCACTTCCCCAACTACGGCCCCAGTGCCGCCCGGAGATTTGGCCTTGCACATGCCGGGTTCGTCCGCTAGGCGTGACGGGGGAAGACTCTCTGTCCCCTCGGCTGCGGCTCCCCCCACTGTGGCTTTATTTTGTATTAAAAATAAAATGCTAATAATTATTTATTTTCCATGTGTTAATATCACTCAAATATGCATCTAATTCAATTCAGGTTTGAGTCATATAGATAAAAAGTCCCTTCACACTTTCAGCTTTTGGGCACTTTCATCCCTGAGATTTGTACCAGGTGTGTGTATGTCACCACTAGTACCTGTGAATAAAATGTGCTTTGTGCTTTGATTTACAGTTTTACTTTATTGCAGAAGGTAGTGCAAAGTGGGATCATAAAGAGGGGGAAGGTGAATTTTTCCTTAATTTTTATTCGCTGGAATGACCCCAGATTGCATCTCAGAGCATCTAGAATGCAAAAATTTTACGGGGGGGGCATGCCCCTGAACCCCCCTAGGATTTTGGTGATTTTCAACCATTTTCTTGACTGGGCACTTTCATCCCTGGTTGTCCGATAATTCGCGTGTCTCCACGTGTATCGTGTATATCCACGGTCTTTCAGGAGCTAAATTTGCCGACCGCACTCTGTACACGAGCTCCAGAGAAACGGACGTGTCCCGTGTCTCTCGAATGTGTAATGTGTCCAAGTAAACGTTAAAAGTCACTTTTCATGTCCTTATATCCCTATTATGTCCCTAGATCTTGAAATGCAACGTATGCACAAGCTCCTCAGCTTGCGAACAGGCGAACAGGTGGAAACACATGGGGCGGCACTCACAACGGGATTGGCGGGTGCGCGAGCGTGGAGAAATTATACTTTATTTATTGATTTATGCCCGCCTCCTTTCTTTCCGAAAAACAAGCTAATTTGAAATTAAAAATGTATGTTTTTAACATCACTAATGCTCTTACCTGAAACATGGAGTGGCTTCTTCGTGATCTCAACTAGCACATTCTGCAAAAAAACAAAAATCACAAATTTTGAAAAACTTGTAAAAACTCTATCTGCGTTCCACTAATCCCGGGTTGCGGACTACTTTGGCGTGCTCATTCAGGTATGTGTCCCGCCACGTGAAAACCCGCTACAACTCGACATTTGTGAAAGTGAGAAAATTATGTTTATATATTTTTTTTTTTCAAAATTTGTGATTTTCTTTTTTTTTGCAGAATGTGCTAGTTGAGATCACGAAGAAGCCACTCCATGTTTCAGATAACAGCATTAGATGTGTTTAAAACATACATTTTTTATTTTTATTGCCTTGTTTTTCGGAAAGAATGGAGGCGTGCATAAATCAACATAATTTCCCACGCTCGCGCTCCTGGCAATCATGTTCCGAGTAGCGCCGTTGTGTTTTTGCCTGTTGGCCTATCAGCTGTGAGGAGGTTGTGAATATGTATGAGGCATTTCAAGAGAATAAGGACATGAAAATATACTTCTACTTGGACACATGACACGTTCGGGACATGTTCAGGACACGTCCGTTTCCTCGGAGCTCATGTACAGAGTGCGGTCAGCAAATTTAGCTGCCGAAAGTCCGTGGATATACTCGATATGCGCATACATGTGGAGATACGTGAATTATCTGACAACACGAGGTGAGTCATTATATTTCTGCATCAAATGGAGATATTAGGTGAAAGCAGGGGCCTTGTGTATGTGTGTTTACAGGACTAAACCAGGGCTAAACCGGTGCTTTGGGTGTCATGAAAGGTGCTATATAAATGCTATGAATTATTATTATTATTATTATTATTATTATTATTATTATTACAGGTGATGTTTAACTTTAACGTATTATTGAATTATTGAATGATTATATGGACTTTTTGTTATCAAAGCATTTCCATTTTATCGAAGTACCTTCTAATTCTGGCCTGCCCTGAAACACCACACCACAGTAATGTCAGTGATGGGGGAGAGCTTAAGCTTTATGTCATGCAAAATAGTTCCTTTCTGTTCCACAAGCAGATCTTAAACGCGTTTTTTGTCAGCTTGTCGGTTTCAGGATGTGCTGCTTTCAGATGGCCACAAATTCTTCAAATGTTCTCAGATTTCCGTGTGTAATGCATCGTTGGAAAGCATAGAATCTACACTTTCATAATCCGTGAATAACTCAAAACACCTCCGGGACAACTTGTTTCTGATTTTGCCACGGCCGGGCACATTTGTCCTTAGAATCAGTTTGATGATGGTTTATAGACTTTAAAACTGCATAGGAGTCTTATCTATGACACATTTAAACTGGTAAAATGCGAATGGAGCTTTTATCAGTGCTCAGAGACAACAACTTTGGAATAATGTGTTAATAAAACAAGTGTGAATTAAAATGAAATACACCTCCATGTATGTATTTGATGGGAGTGACAACAGTATAACGTGCAGGTCATGAAAGGCTTAATCTCCACCTCACATTTCCACAGTACATGTACGTATGCGCTGTAGTTGACTCAAAATTCATGTATGACATGCCATGGGCTTAACTGACTTAAAAAGGGCATGCCAAAACTGCAGCAAACTCACTCCAGAATGCATGACTGCCGTCGTGCTTTAATCCATCCAACATTCTAATGAAATAATTAGTCAACAAATTATAAAAATGTAGAATTTTTAAGTTTATACACTGACTGCAGGGCGGATCTGGTACACACCTACAGCAGGTTCCTTGCACTTACTACTGCGGTCTGTATTTGACCAAAACAAAGCGGTTTCACGTGGCTTTATGTGATAATTGTTATGAGCTGAAAACTGCTCCAGATTGCTGTGGTGTTCGCCAAAAACAGACCTCTTGTGGATTCTTTCCTTAGACTCACACCTCACCTATACACACACTTGCACTCTGCTGTCAGTGTGGCAGGGCACATTGGTTTTAAAGACTTCTTAAGTCTTGTGAAACCAGCAAGAGTTCCGAAATGCACCAAATTTGCAGTCAGTGTACACCTAGAGTAAGACACCCCTGTCCAGTTAATCTACTAATTGACTACAGCCCTAAATTCATTTCCTTTAGGCTTATTTCTTATGGGGCGGATTGTAATAAAAATATTCATATGCAGATCTGGAGTGGGTTAGGGTGGGGAAGTTACATTTTCTGCTCTGAGTGGCTGATTTTCTAGGCTATCCACTGTTGCCTCTCTGATGTGGTTCCTCTGGATGGAAGGAGTTGGAGTGAAGCATGTTCCTCGCGCTTTATCAGCCTGGCCAACCACAAACTGGTGACAGTAGTGGCTACAGGTACATATTGGTGGTGTGTCATAAATGTATCCATTTCCAGTACATGTTTATCATGTAGTCTGGAAATCCTCCCCCTAATCCCAACAGCCAAAAGCCTTCGGCATGGACCCGTCCCTGTTAAACTGTTTGAAAGTGGCTTGAATGGATCTCTGGCGAATATTGGGGAAAAGCTGGTGGAGGAGGAGCTGGCCTCTTTGAGAGAAGGGTGAGTGGGTTGCTTTCTTTTACCTACAAAAGCACCATTGGCATGTCCCTGTCCTTTCTGGAAGGGATGAAAAGGGATGCTAGAGATGCTAACATTGTGTGGAGCGGTCTCTCATGATGGAGATGCTCTTAAACTGTGCTGCTTTGCAGAAAGGACTCCACTGTACTCTTTTGTAATCCATCAGAAATGTGTATGCACGCAGAGAGAACTCTACTGTCTTAATGTTTAGCACAATTCTGATGGATTACAAAATAATATCTGATTATGTGGCTGGGTGAATTGATAAATCAGCTTGAAAGAAGACCACCTAAAGCTGGGCTTATACTGTGTTGTCTTGCAGCCAGAGCAGCAGCAAGTGCAGCAGCGAGGCCTCACCAGTGTGGGACCCCCTCTAGAGCCAGGCTTAGACGGGGACAGTGCAGCTGACCACACAGACTTCTGCTCCAAATTCCAGCCCCAGCTCCCACTGCCCACTCAGCTCAAAGAGGTCAAAGTGCGGGTGAGCCACGTCAGCTCACCTAGCAGCTTCTATGTGCAGCTCACCAAGTACGACCCGTGGCTCAAGCGGTCAGTATGCTCTGCCACACCACTCTGAAAATGAGGCTCAGTTGGATTCATTCTCATGTATGCAGGTTTAAATATTTCATGGCGGTTTCTCTACTACAACATGTCACTGATTTGATTGATGATTTAATTACTAATTATGCATTTTCTGATAATCAAGTAATTTGATATGTTGCGTCTTTTGCAGATAGCAATAGAAAGCTGTGTTGCAATTTTTTTTTGTTTCCTCAAAATAAAAACATTTCTAAATGGATGGATCTGAGTAGCAAGAGGGGTCAAATAAAACGAGAAAGTTGAATATAAACTTTTTACCACGTGAAAGCACAAGTTTGTAAGTAAAAATGTTTTCTGTGCTGATAACAATTTGAACCTTTCTCACATGATGCTCAATAAATGTAGTCTCCCAATAATATTCTTGGCAGTTTTCAATCAATTCTCATTTTTTTTATCGTCAGGAAAACATTGAACAAACATCCGCAGCAGGCAATGAGTTTAAGTAAAATAAAAGGAGGCTCAAATAAAGAAATGAATGAATATTTGCCTTCAATCATAATAAATATAGCCGCAAGTGGCAATAATCACCCCGTGCTCCTGCCATTTTTCCTGCCAACATTTTTTGTGGGCCATGTACACTGATCCAATCATAGATAAAAGTAGCTCAGTTGGTAGAGCTTTTGTTTACTGATTCAGGGGTTGGCGGTTCGTATCCTGCTCTCGACGGGTTGGCTGTGTGCGATCCAAGCTCTCACAAATGAGTGCCGCTGTTGTGTCCTTGGGCAAGACGCTCAACCCCACCTTGCCCTGTGTCTATTATTATTATTAATAAATATAATAATATCATCATCATCCTCCTTTATTTATCCCTGTAGGGAAATTATCCTCTGCATTTCCAAAGCAGTGATCAGCACATGAAGGTGCTCGGGGACCCATCTCCATGATCTTATTGCTAGGCTTGGTCACGACCTCAGCTGGAGGATTTTTTTTTTAATCTATGGAGCATGTTTTGTTCATGTTCATGTACAGCCACGTTCATAGTTCCATCTTTATATAGCGCATTTCCACCTTCATGGCACTCAGTGCTTTACCACATGGAAAAAACTCACCCATTCACACACCAGTGGGGCAAGTGTCTTGCTCAAGGACACAACAGCAGCATTCATGGGAGCTGTGGAAGCTGAGCCACCAATTATGTTTGTCAAGAGCGAAATTCGAAGCGCCAATCTTTGGAACAGTGGACAAATGCTCTTCCAACTGAGCTACTGTTGCCCCATACATGTTGCACACATGCTGTCGTAGTGCAAGCAGTGTCTATTATAGCTGAGCCAAAACTTTGAGTCATGAATATTTATGCATCTGTTGGTGATTCTTTGGGGTTGGGGTTGAAATGTTACACTCTTCCACGCCTTATCAGCTATCAGCTTATCAGCTTATCAGCTTATTTGAACACTCTCACCATTGTGTGGACAATCTTTGGCACAATGAAACGTGCTTTGGCACACGGTACATTTTGATTGCTGTCCAAACTTGTCCAGTGGGTTGTACTGCGGAGTTTTGGGTCAAGCTCTCTGTTGCCACGATTTGTCTTTTTGCCATTGCTGCACCGTTGGAAACGCAGATTCTTGACTATTGTCTATTCCCTCTGTATTGACACTAGTGACCAAATATTCTCTTCAGAGCATACTTCATAGATGAATGTTAAAGGCAAAGTAACGTTATTTTACAATGAGCCTTCTTTCGGTATTATAACAAGTAGTTTTACTCACCCATAGCATTTTTCTGTCAATTGGAGCAGTATCGCAGAACTTATGTTGAGCCGTTCTGTTCTAGTAATGATCCCGTATCTGTTAACATGGTGCTGTATCATTTGCTCGGGGCATTACTTTGCGGTCTCCAAATAACACAAACTTTAGCACTTTTCAAATCATAGAAGCCCGATGTCTTAATGAAAAATTTCGTTTGAAGCAAAAGTGGCCTGTAATCCGAGATTTAGCCATAGTTTCGAGTAGATGAGGACGCCAGTGCGCATGCGCGGACTGCTCCGGGGACCCAAACAGGAAACGCAAAGCTGAAAACTATGGATAAACCTCGGATTACAGGCCACTTTTGCTTCAAACGAAATTTTTCATTAAGACATCGGGCTTCTATGATTTGAAAAGTGCTAAAGTTTGTGTTATTTGGAGACCGCAAAGTAATGCCCCGAATACAAATGCTAACAAATGCTAACAGAAACGCCACAACATAACTTTCTTCAAACAGCTCCAAATGACACGAACGTGATATGGGTGAGTCAAACGACTTGTTTTATTACCGAAAGAAGGCTCAGATTGTAAAATAACGTTACTTTTCCTTTAATGTTAAAATGTTATGTTAAAATAATTTTTTGCGCTCTGCCTAATGGTGCCAAATCGGTAACCCTGGTCCAAATGCCAACTTCATTTTTCCAGCTTTTGTTAGGTTTTCCCTCTTCAAACTGTGGTGGAACTCGCGATGTTGCGATTTGCAACTTCAACGCAACTTCAGCCAATCCCAGTGAATTCAGGGCGGTGTTGGAATTTTGACCAATCACCGCAACTTTTCTGCAATTTTTACTAATTTTGACCAATCATCGGCGACGTATTGAACGCCGACCAACTTCCTTCTGCCGGGCGAAACAGTTCCCCTCCTAGTTTGCCTGGAAGAATCCATGACTCATCGCTGTACCAGCGAGTGAGTCTGGTAACGCTTGGTCCAAAATGCGCTGCGGTTGCGCGTAGACAGACAGCTAAGTGAACCAATCAGAGATTGCGCCATCTTGATTCAAAACTGAGGCGGAACTTCCGCTGCCTAAGAGTGACTTTGCGGGCAAAGGTGGGTGCACTGACGTCACCATCTTTGAACGAATCAGAATCGCGGAGTCCGTTGTTAACCGGAGGAGCGAGGGTGGATGGAGGGTGTCCAGATCGCGGTGTATAGGAAATACAAAGAGATATCATTTGGCTGGCCAGGTAACCTCCTAGTAGTAATTTATTTTCGATATTGGTAAGGTTGTTTTAGGACCATATCTGTGATCTCTGTGTCCTTGTATTATTCTTTGTAAATAATAACTCAGTATTCAAAATATTACTCAATTTTAATTACAAAAAGCGAAAATCGCAACTATTTATCGCAACTTTCACTTCCTCCCGCAACAAAATCGCAACAAAAACCTTAAAAGCACCGCAACTTTCATCGCAACTTTTTGGAAAAGCTCTCGCAAATTCAGGCATTTTAGCCCGCAACAATCACAAAAAATGCCCGCGAAATCCTGGGGGGTCTGGCTAACCATCCTCTGCTCCTTGTGTTAGTCAAAATAATAACTCCAGTTAGTTCAGGCAGATTTATTCAATGTTCATGTGCATGGAGTAGTGCCCTCTAGCTGTGAGGCGTGCAAGTTAAACATAAAAACAAGAGGCAAAAGGAGAAATTAAATTTGTCAACTGGAGAAAAGTTTATTTGGTCGAATATGTTTCGCAGCTCATTCACGCCGCTTCTTCAGTTCTGGTCAGTGTGCTGGTGGACACTGCCTTATATCTGCCTGAAGGGAGGAGCTATCTACAGTGAAATTCCTCTGAGATTACCACACCTATTTGTTTGTTAGGTGGGCCTATTAAATATGCAGTGGAAGTGGAGGGTCTTGTTGCATAACCATTCAGGGCCATAATGGGTGTTATTATGGACTATAAAATCGCAAAAATACAAGGTCAAAACAAAACAGATACAGAGGTCACATAACGATAAACAGTTGGTTGATTGAATCTGGTAGTTTAGGTCTCATAGGCCAGTCTGAAGAACTGGGTTTTTAATGGGTTTTGAAAGAAGACATGGCGTCTATACCACAGATGATGGAAGGGAGCTCCAGTTGGGGGGCACAGCGACTGAAGGCTCTGGCCCCCCATAGAGGACAGGCGGGCAGGACGGACATAGAAGAGGTTGGCAGAAGTTGAGTGCAGGGAACGTGAGGGAGGGTGGAGGAGTTTGTACAAGTGATGGAAGGGGGTGCAAGATTGTGATGTGGAATTTGATAGACCAGTGGCGATGACTCGATTGGGATGTAGTCAGAAGTGGGGGTTCTGATGAGCATGTGGGTGGCAGAGTTTTGGACCAGCTGTAGTTTATGAAGAGTAATCTAAGGGAGAAGTGACTAAAGCATAGATGAGTATAGCTGTGCTGATGGAGATGAGTGAATGACAAAGTTGGTGAATATTTTGAAGATGACTATGCAGATCTGGTGATATTGGAGATGTGAGCAGAGAAGGACAGTCTCCTGCCCTGTGAATGACGCCCAGACTCTTAAACTGAGGTGAGGGAGAGATGAAGGAGCCATCAGTGAGAAATGATGGCTTACCTATTTTTCAGAGTGTGGCTTTGGTATCATTGGGGAGGACTTCTGTTTTATTGCCATGCGTGATGCAACAGTATCACCAACAAACATTGTTCTTATGTTTTTGATGCTGCTAGTGTATTTGGTATTGTAACTAATAAGTGTGCTTTGTGCTTTCAGGGTGTGTGAGCTGCTCAAACAGAAGTGCACTCAAAGGGAGCCTGAGGACATCATGTGGAAGACCGGCATGTATTGTGCTGCTCACATCAACGGGGTCTGGGAGAGGGCCCGACTTTGTGCTGATGTCTTGTCCAATGATATGGCAGAGGTACTCACTACACACCATGTACTATGGAAAATGAGTGCATAATCTGGACTGTGGTAGACTGGAAAAAAAAAACAGATGTGACAGGGCAACAGTAGCTCAGTAGGTTGAGAGTGTGCCCTTTGATTCAAAGGGTGGCGGTTTGAATCCCGCTCTTGACATCAACATCATTGGAAGAGCTGTGAGACCCACAGGTTGGCGATGTGTCTCATTATCTTGGGCAAGACACTTAACCCCACTCATCCCCAGCGTCTGTGTACACTGGTGTGTGAGTGTGTGTATGATTGAGTGAGTGATTCCGTGATGTAAAGCCTTGAAGGTGGAAAAGCACAGTGTATTGCCTGCATCTTTCTGACCTGATGGGCTCAGGCTCAGGCACATCATGCTGCTGCAGGAGGAGGGGAGGGAGAGTCGTAGCCAACTTTAGTTTACCCAAAGTTGGAAAAAGCTTTGACTGAGTGAAGGGGCATGGCTCCTCTTTTCTTTTCTTTCAACAGCATATTTATATATTTATATTTAATTTGTTTGTTTATTTAAGGATAGCCATTAGTCTCTGCAAGTGCAAAAACTGCTGTTCCTGTCCATTCTCAAAATAAAATCAACTTCTATCATAAGGGAAATAGCCAGAAAACACACACACAACACACAAGTTAATCAGTGTTTGGTCAGCATTAACCATGTAGCATTATTTCACTTTCAAACATTGATTTCTTTGTTTATTTTTTTTTAAATCTACATGATTGTGTATTACCACATAGCAGTTATTCCAATGAGAAATGGCTCTGCATACACAAGTTTTCTTTTCATTGCATTAGTTTTTAGTTTAGGCAGAGTAAAGGTAGGAGGCTTGTCTTGTGTTAAACCCATGTCTGTTACAGGTGGTCTGTAACAGACATACTAAACTACATGCCATTTAATGACCATCAGTCCATCAGTCTCAAATGCATCTCATTAACATTAGTTCTAAAAGGTCAGCTGAGCGCTAGTCTTGCAGCTCGATTCTGACCTCCAGATATTTGTTGGTCTCACTAGACCACACAGTAGAACAATAGTCCAGATGAGATATGTATCGGGAAAAGGAGAAATTCAATTTGTCAACTGGACAAAAGTTTATTTGGTCGAATACGTTTCGCAGCTCATCCAAGCTGCTTCTTCAGTTCTGGTCAGAGTGCTGGTGGACACTGCCTTAGATCTGCCTGAAGGGAGGAGCCAACTACAATGAAATGACTATGAAACTGCCTCTAGATTGGTAGACCGGGGTGGTGGTCCCTCTGTTTAAGAAGGGGGACCGAAGGGTTTGTTCCAACTACAGGGGAATCGCACTTCTCAGCCTCCTCGGTAAGGTCTGGAGAGGAAAATCCAACCGATGGTCGAACTTCAGATTCAGGAGGACCAGTGTGGTTTTCGTCCTGGCTGCGGAACAGTGGATCTGGAGAAGGCATTCGAACATGTCCCTCATGGGGTCCTGTGGGGAGTGTTCTGGGAGTGTGGGGTCCGGGGCTCTTTGCTAAGGGCTGTCCGGTCCCTGTATGATCGGAACAGGAGCTGTGTCTGCATTGCCGGTAGTAAGTCGGACCTGTTGCCAGTGCATGTTGGACTCCGCCAGGGCTGCCCTTTGTCACCGGTTGTGTTCATTGTATTTATGGACAGAATTTCTAGGTGCTGTCAGGGTCCGGAGGTGATCCGGTTTGGGGGCCACAGGATCTCATCTCTGCCGTTTGCAGATGATGATGTCCTGATGGCTTCATCGAACCGGGACCTCCAGAAGCGGCTGGAATGAGGATCAGCTCCTCCAAATCTGAAGCCATGGTTGGTTGCCCTCTCCTGGGTAGCGAGTCATTGCCTCAAGTGGAGGACTTCAATCAATCAATCAAACATTATTTATAATGTTATTTAAGTGCTTTTCATACAAAAAATGTAACACAAAGCGCCAAGACCCCAAGTGTATCAGGGTCTTGTTCATGAGTGAGGGGAGGATGGAGCTTGAGATTGACGGATCGGATTGGTGCAGCGTCTGCAGTGATGCGGGCGCTGTAACGGACCGTTGTGGTGAAGAGGGAGCTGAGCTAGAAGGCAAAACTCTCAATTTACCAGTGAATCTACGTTCCTACCCTCACCTATGGTCATGAGCTTTGGGTAACGACCGAAAGGACAAGATCACGGATAGAAGTGGCCAAAATGAGTTTCCTCCACAGGGCTGAGGAGGTCAGTCACATGGGAGGGGCTCGGAGAAGAGCCGCTGCTCCTCCATGTTTAGAGGAGCCAGCTGAGGTGGCTCGGGCATCTGGTCCGGATGCCTCCTGGACACCTCCCTCAGGAGGTGTTTCAGGCATGTCCGACCGGGAGGAGGCCCCGGGGAAGACCCAGGACACGCTGGAGGGACTAGGTCTCCTAGCTGGCCTGGGAACGCCTTGGGGGTACCCTTGGAGGAGCCTGAGGAAATGTCCGGGGGTGAAGGAAGTCTGGGAGTCCCTGCTTAGACTGTTGCCCCCACGACCTGGCGCTGGATAAGCGGAAGAAAATGGATGGGTGGATCCAGAATTAACTTTCAAACCCCACATTGATTATATAATAAAATGAACATATTCTTGTTTAATGCTGCTGTATAGATCAGCAAACTACTTCACGCAAGTAAGAAAGAATAATCTGGTTTCTGTTTATCTTTAAATGTATTTATTTTGACTTTCCATCATAACTGAAATGTTTTCCAGTTACTCTCTTAGACACTCGCTGTATCTAAACTTTACTGTACTTCCCATCCGTAAGGAGATGGGTCAGAGGTCCTTTTGCTTTAAGTCCCCCTCAAATTAGAACAATCTATCATCACTGAGGTCCAACTTCTCCTCCTTTAGCTCCTTTAGAATGGCTTTGTTAACTTACCTGAAAACCGACTGTCACTGCTGTGTTTAGGTTAATGACTGAACTTAGGGGGGTGGGGAGGGATGTGATCAAAATTGTCCCATTCATTTTATATATGTTTGTATTATTGTGTTATGCGTTGTTGTGAAACTGTGTTTGTAAACTGTATGTTTTATGTTATTGGTCCCCTTGAAAACGCGATGCTGCATCTCAAGGGGCTTTCCATAAATAAATTCAAATTCAAAATCCATGTCCCCGTATAGAAATTTGTATAATTGAATGATGGACTATGTCACTTTGAAATTAGTTATGATTTAATTTATGTAAGTGTATTAATGATTAGCTTAGTTTCCATGCAACATACAAACCTCACATAAGGGATTGGCACTGTGTTGGTTTTGTGACACAAGGGAAAGGGTAGCTTTGAACAATGCCACAGTTCTGCTCAGTATGGTGTCTGTGTCTTTACTTATTTATTTTTTTCCTCATTCAATAGGTTGTCCGTTGTGACCATGGCAACAAGGCAAAGCTACATTTAAGCAACCTGTTGCCGCTGCCCCCTGAGCTGGAGGGCTCTCTGGCTCTGGAGTGTACTCTCTGTGACATCAGGTGAGCCATGGGAAAGGCAGCACACAGATAAGTAGAATTAAATTATTTTTTATTGCATATTGGTGTAGACATTGATGTTTTCCACTGTCATACAGTGCTGTGAAAAAGTATTTGCCCCATTCCTGATTTCTTACATTTTGTATAAGTGTATCACACTTTACTGGTTCAGATCATCAAACAAATTTAAATATTAAACAAAAATAACCCAAGTAAACATAAAATGCAGTTTTTCTGTGATTTTTATTTGTTAAGAGCAGTGTTGGGCACGTTACTTTGAAAAAATAATTGGTTACAGTTACTAGTTACTAACCCAAAAAAGTAACTGAGTTAGTAACTGAGTTACTACACTATAAAAGTAACTAGTTACCTAGGAAAGTAACTAATGTGTTATTTTATTTTTTTTAGTTAAAAAATGTCAAATAATTTGGATTTTTTTTTACAGTGCATTATACAGCTTTTGCTGCTTGGCTGGCGTGGCTCCGTCACCGTCGACTTCATTGTTAATAACGGCACCTAGCATGCGATTATCATCATGGGGCCTGCTTCTTCTGCCCCTTCCTCTCCTCCTCCTCTCCTCTTCCTCCTCCTTTCCTCTTCCTCCTCTCCTCCTACTCCTCTCTCCTTCATAGCATGCGATTATCATCATGGGGCCTGCTGGGGGCCACTAGTTTAACAGAAGCGTGCGCCGTCCAGAGATGCTTCATTAAATTCGAGTTGCTTATATTGGACGTGGACAAAGTCTTTGGTCTTTGACACAATGTGCACGTAACATGTACGTTTTTACCTTTTACCTCGACGAGGTTAAAATACTGCCTATACTTCTGTCTTCGACTCGGGACTCGCCATCTGACACGGGGTGTGTGTATTGTGTGTGTGCGCTACTACTGTGTGCTGGGATTGTGTGTAGAACCCGCCCACCGCCCACTGGGTGTCTCTGATTGGCTCAACATGAAATCTTACTCTGCTTTAGCCAATCATCATTACTTATCCCACCCTTACCAAAGGGAGAGAAAAAAATCCCCTGTGCCTATGCGAGTCGCGCAGATGATGCCAGTTTCAAAATGAGCAGGTTCAGTAACGCGGTAACGCGCCGTTTAGTAACGGTAATTGAGTTCCTTTATTTTAAAAGTAATGCGTTACAGTATTAGTTACTGTCAACAGTAACGGCGTTACAGTAACGCGTTATTAGTAACGCGTTACTGCACAACACTGGTTAAGAGAAAAATAATACCAAAACCTACATGATCCTGTATGAAAAAAGTAATTTCCATCCATCCATTTTCTTCCGCTTATCCGGGGCCGGGTTGCGGGGGCAACAGTCTAAGCAGGGACGCCCAGACCTCCTTCACCCCGGACACTTCCTCCAGCTCCTCCTGAAACTATCCCCTCATTTGTTCCACATTGCTTGGAACAAATGAGGGGATAGTTTCAGAGCTATTTCAGAGCAGTGAGCTCCTCATAGGGCTAAATAGAGATGCGAAACGAGACGCCAGGGAAACAAAAGATACAAATTAGTTGAGATAGTTTCAGAATGATTCCAGGGTAGTGTGCTCCTCCCTGCAGCTAGATATAAACAGGGACTAACCAGCACTAAAACCAGAACTGAAGAAGTCTCTCGGATGAGCGGCGAAACGTCTTCAACCAAACAAACTTTGTCCAGTTGACAAATTGAACTTCTCCTTTTATCATGGATTCTACCTGGACGACTGAGGGACTTTTCACGCTTCCTTGTTAAATGATGATGTAACTGGATTCAGTTTCATAGACACACCCAGGCCTGATTGCTGCCAGACCTTTCAAATTCAGGAGCAGTTAAGTAATTGCCTTGTCTCAGTCTGGACAAGGTTACAAACCTCCAGCGAACCATGGTGAGAGCCATTATCCACAAATGGAGAAAGCATGGTACAGTGGTGAACGTTCCCAGGAGTGGCTGGCCTACAAAATTTACCCCAAGAGCACAGCAACTACTGATCCAAGAGGTCAGAAAGGAGGGGCTGCTTTGCTGCTTCAGGACATGGACGACTTGGTGTGATTGAAGAACCCATGAACTCTGCTCTCTACCAACAAATCCTAAAGGTGATGGCCGGACATGGCCAGCTGAAGCGCACTTGGCTTGTGAAGCAGGGTCAGAGTCCCCTGGGAGCTAGTACCCTCCAGAGTCAGACCCCGCTGGGATCCTCTTCTGACCCCTCAAATGAGGCGGAACAGTTCACTTTAAGACAGCTATATTTAATTGTGGACCTAATGTTTCTTATCTTCACTTTTGTGTTGGTCAGACCAGCAGGAGGCCAATCCACATGGACAGCTACTGCCTGTGACTTCATCTCATTCTATCTGAGTGGAGCTTCAGCCATTCTGACAGCAAAGGTGTGTGTGCCTTGCCTTCAGTTCTGTACATGAACCACATTTACACATACATACAGGATTTCTGTCATGGGACCTGATTTTTGTTCCAATAAAGGAGGCAGGTTTAGGTTAGTTTATTTGCCATTTGTAGTTAAAACCCACACTAGAAAAACATGTGCAAAAAGCTTAAAGTGCACCATAAGACATTTAAAAACAACCACATGAACAAACAATAGACAGTCATTACAGACTATATATGACACAATGAAATAGACAAGCTACAAAGATTAAGGAGCTAAAATATTGAGGTCTAGCACCTTAGGTAGGTAAGCTGTAGGTTGTGTTCAAAATGCATTGTTCAAGCTTATAACAACTTGTGGAAAGAAGCTGTTGTGAGTGCAGATGTTAGTCCCCACACTGTGAGAAAAACCTGCACATACTGTACATACTGTGTGTCTCACTCACCAACGTGATACGGTTTCCCCCTTTTTAGGAGGTGGGTGAGGAGCGCCCTGTGCCGGTCACTCTGTCTTTCTCTAACACCATGGGGAAGTTTGTGAGCATCGCAGACTCTCTGGTGAGCCAAGGCCTGGCCCTGCGAGAGAGAAGACTCAAATCTGAGTGAGTGGCTTTATCATTTAATTTTTATTTTTTCTCACTTTATTTAACCAGGAGTCACAAATTTTACAGTTTTCTTGAACTTATCAAGTGACACCATAGATTCCAATTTAAAGGGACAGTGTGTAAGATTTTTACCCGTTAATTACTGAAATTGAAGATACCCATTCAAAAATACATTGTTTTCCAAGCCTTTTCACTTCCATCATGAAATCAAAGTATTCTTTTGGACTTAGATATAGTCACATAAAAGGGGGATCTTCCCCATATTAGAGGCAGCCATTTTGAATACGAGAGCCGCAGAAGGACATTTGGGCTCATCCTTCGCCTAGGCTCCTGCTAGCGCCTGCTCGGCCGCGCTGCCTGAGGGAGCGAAGGAGAGAAGGAGAGAAGGGGAGGGGGAGGGGGGAGCCTCGTGGTTTTGGGTAAACAAGACATGCTGCTGTATCACACGTCGTGTTGGATCTAACACGTGTTTTGGACTAAATTGTTTCACTGGATTTTATTCGCTGGATCCTTGCGGACAGATTGAGGCCAAGTTTATGGTGAAATACAGAGTTTGACCTGTCCAGAGCCTTCAAAGGTAAGCTAAGTAACAAACCTCGTTTTGTGCTTTTCTGTATAAAAGCCCCATGTGCTCGGGGAGTGATTGTTGTGCAGGGAAATGAATTGCATAGTCAAAAAGAGGAGACTGTAAGGTTTCATTTGATGTGTAGAGTGTCATGATACATGATCAAGAATGTGTGTTTTCATGCGAAAAGAAAAAAAAATGTGACCGCGGGACCGCGTTTTATTTATACCGTAGTTGTCGGCGAGAGCTCACACAGCGCCGGGTGCGCGCGGGAACGCGAGCTGTCTGCGTTACGGCGCGCCCGGGTGACCCTCGAGGTCTGCCGTAGCCAAAAGAGGAAGTGGAATAGCGACTATCCACCTATGCGCCACGAATCCTACACACTGTCCCTTTAAGATCTTACTGTAAATGATTCCAAGACCATGGTGCGCTTACAAAAAGACACATTGTCCCAGCTCAGAGGCAAAAAGGCACAGTGAAGAGTAACTGAGGAGGAGCGAAGCCGGTGAGCTGATTAAGGACATTACTAGCGTACTGCAGAAAGTTCCCCAGTATGGCGGAGTTTATTCATAACGGAGTTATTCAGATTCTGAAAGTGTAGATTCTAAGCTTTCCAATGATGCCTTACAAGTGGAAATCTGAGAACATTTGAAGAATTTATGGCCATTTGAAAGCAGCCCATTGTGAAATCGAGCTGAGAAAAAACACGTTAAAGATTCTCTTGTCCAGGCCTTCAGAACTTATTTGCATGACATTAAGCTGTGGTCTGGTGTTTACATTCAGGAAAGGTCAGAATTAGTGCAGAATTATACTTTGCTAAAATGGAAATGCTTTTATAACAAGAAGTCCATATAATCATTCAATAAGTCAATAGTTAAGTTAAATTAAGTTAAAAAGTTAAAGATCCCATGACATGGTACTTCTTGATGCTTTTATATGGCGCCTTAGTGGTTCCCTAATACTGTAAATGAAGCCTTCTCCAAAATCAAGCCTTGGTGCATGAGAGAGCCTCTTGGAGTGAGGTCTATGGAGACTTGTCTTTTAGACAGTTCATTCTGGGTGTGTCGCTTGAATGCAAATGAGGAGGACAGAGACGGACCAGTGCAGGCGGGTGGGGGTGTGGCCAAATGCGCCACTGTTTCCTGATTTAGCGGTTCCATGTGTGTAATGCGGAGGAAGAACAAGGCAGACACGGAAGAGGGGAGACGCAGATAAGCGATTTGCAAGTTCAGCTCTGTATTGTCCCATGAAAAAAAACACTCTTCTACGTGTAGGCAAATTTAAACAGAAAATAAAATGAAACCACTGCTGTTTCAGAGGCTCGGAGGCTTGGATGAAAGACATCCGCCGCTAGCAGCTCGTAGCGTTTGCGCAAGGGCCGGTCCAAACTCTCTGGGTATGATTTCCAGAGACAGGGGGTGGACATCCAGACAGGGGTGGAAACCTTTCCCCGAGTGTGACATCAGAAAATTCCCTTGTCCAAAATCGCCCGTTTGGGCTGTCTTTATTTCAAATGCGAAAAAGGATCGCAATTGCTCAGTTGCCATGCAATTGCCATGGGACCTTTAAGTTAAAAAGTTAAGTTAAAAATTGCCTGTATTGTCAATTTAATACAATACAAAATAGTATAGGACATCACACACACACCTGTCCTGTCCTTAGTCCTGGTTTAATCCTGGTTTAGTCCTGGTTTAGTCCTGGTTTAGTCCTTTTGATGGAGAAATAATATAATATGACTCACGTTCCCGTGTTGTCTAATAATTTGTGTATCTCCACGTGTATACGCGTATTGTGTATATCCACGGACTTTCTGCAGCTAAATTCGCCGACCGCGCTCTGTACAGCTCCGGAGAAACGGACGTGTCCCGAACCTGTCCTGTGTCCAAGTAGAAGTTAAAGACGACGTATCCCTATTAGGGGTGGCACGGTTCATGAAAAACCGACGAACGCACTCACGCGCGGAGAGGGGACAGTGGGTCTTCACCCGTCACGCCTAGCGGACGAACTCGGCACGTGCAAGGTCAGATCTCCGGGCGGCACTGGGGCCGTAGTTGGGGAAGTCCTAGAGAGCAGTGGAGTATTGGCGACGCATTGATAGCCCCGAACTCCGGGGCGGTCTGATTTTGGAGCTGGGGTGAAATGCAACCAACCCTTGTGAGCATGGGTTAGTGGGGGAAAATCCTCATGGTCCAGGATATTGAATTTATTTGACAAAGCTACAGTCATAGTGGAAGAGGAGCGTTTACCATGTCCGCAGCCATCACGGGAGGAGGAGCAGGACAAGCGGTTTATTCGCTTACCTTGTCTGCAGTCATTACGGGCTACAACAATCCAGGGGTCTGCCCGGACTGGAGTAGAGCTGATCGGGGCTTTAGACCTAGCCCCTCGCTGAATCCAATAGTGTTCGTCTGTACCTGGAGCACCAGAGTCGGGTGGTGAGGGCTGGTGCTCAGAGGCCTCTTCGGAGCAGTGAACCGTGTCAGCCAGTTCGGCACTGTTGGCGGTGGCCTGAGTCTTGCCCAAAATGATATCCAGGTCGATTTCCACTCTGCTTTAGCACAGGGATATGTTGTTCTAAAACAACGCATATTCATGTGCACGTGTCCCCGCGCGCACACCCTCTGTACCCTCTGTTTTATATTGTATATTATATTTGATAAGTGAGCTACCATACCCAAAGCAATTTCCTTGTGGATCAAAAAAAGTTTGTCTAAGTAAAAAGAGTCAGCAGGGAGAAAATGATTAAGTGGGGTAAGCTATTTTGAAAAGATGGGTTTTGAGTCTGGATTTTAAAAAATTGGTAATGATTAAACGTTACGGAGGTCTGGGGGGAGTGAGTTCCATAGATGGGGAGTAGAGCAGCTGAAGGCCCTGCTCCCCATGGTGCTGAGACGAGCGGGAGGGACTGTGAGGTGGATGGAGGAGGAGGACCTGAGTGAGCGTGTGTGTGTGGGGACATGAAGGAGTTCTGTGAGATAAGTGGGAGCCAGGTTATGGATGGACTTGAATGTTAGGAGTAGGATTTTGAACTGAATACGATGGTGAATGGGGAGCCAGTGAAGCTGCCAAGATTGCCTAATCCCGAGTTGTAACCTCAAAGTCCGTGGTGCGTCACATATGCCTTCTATTTTAGGATGCTTCCACTGATACAGAAGGGAACAAAAAACAATTTGTACAACACAGATTGTTGCTTATATATAATCTGTAAAAGCAGAGACTTAATCCATGTATTTTAAACACACATTACACATTCAAAGTCTTTTAAACTTTAAGGATTATAGTTAGAAATTCTCAATAAAACTCATTTGGACCTGCACCTTTCCTGCAAAACTCCTCCTGTTGTTTTCCAGTGCTGCTGATCCTGTGGTGGAGAGCCCAAAGGAAGCGATTGCCCCAGACTGTGAGAATCAAAGCACTGCTCCCAGTAGCATCAACAGTACGGCTACTTCAGCCAGCCCCCTGTCTTGCCCACGGCCCAAACCACCCCCACGCTGCTTTGGGACCACCGAGATGGTCCCAAAGGAAGCAAGTGTCCCAGACTGTGAGAATCAAAGCACTGCTCCCAGTAGCATCAACAGTACGGCTATGTCAGCCAGCCCCCTGTCTTGCCCACGGCCCAAACCACCCCCACGCCGCTTTGGGACCACCGAGATGGTGAGAAAGCACACACATGGCTATATGACTCAGACATGAACTGGTCAATTCTACACTATGCACTAAACAAAACAATAAATTTGAGGTGAGAAAACAGGACATTAGTACAACATTTCAAAACTGACTATTTTTGTAGATTCAAACTCCATTATACCATGCCCCTGAGCTGCCATGCCCTGGTCACTTGCTCATGACTGTGTCTGCCATCGGAGAAGATGGAACCATTTACGCCCGCACCCCAAATGCAGGTGAGCAACATGGACCCTCAGCACTGCCTTCTCCTGACGTCTTTCTTTTGGACAGACACTTGACATGTAATGGGGCTGTGAGCTGTACATCCATTAAAGACCTAAACTCCTCCCACATTTTAAATAGAGGTGCTAAACTGGGCAGTACCTGGAGGACTAAATGGGCAAGTGAGTGGAAAGAGGGGCTGCATATGTACCTAGTTTGCACTAAATTGCTAAAAAAAAAATTACTTGAAATGTAGGTAATGCTATATTTAACATTGTTTGTACATTAGTTTTGCATAGTGCAGTGTGGTGTAATTGACAGTATAGTGGTAGAAATAATTACAATAAATGGTTACAATAAAAAGGGTTACCTGTAATCATTTGGCCCACCAGGAGACCTGAGAACTGAGCAGGAGACTGATTTAGTTTGCACTCTTCTGCTTGGTGCATGGTTTCAATATATACAACTGTAGAATCACAATGTAAAAGTTCAGAGCATTGGAAAGCCTCTTGTGTGTAACTGTGTGTGCGCAGAGCGACAGTTGGATCAGCTGAAGAAGAGAATCCAGCAGAGCATGAAGTTTAACCCATATCAGAAGAGCTACACGTGGAAGAGCGTGCAGGGCTGTGTCATCTTTGGCCCTGACATGCTTTGGTACAGAGGGCAGCGCCTGGAGGTACAAGGAGGACACATTAAGGTACAAGACAACTAAACAACACTACCCATGAGCGTTTCCAAATGTGCCCACCTTGCATTTGTGTGCACAACAAAAGCCATCCTGGTGTGGTGCTAGTGTGACGCTGGTGTTATACTGGTGTGATGCTCGTGTTATACTGGTGTGATGTTGGTGTGGTGCTGGTGTGATAGTTATGTTATGCTGGTGTGAAGCTTATGTGATGCTGGTGTTGTACGTGTGTTATACTGTTGTAATGCTGGTGTTATACTGGTGTAATGCTGGTGATATCCTGGTGTAATACTGGTGTGATGCTGGTGTGAAGCTTATGTGATGCTGGTGTTATACTGGTGTGATGGTGGTGTGATAGTGGTGTTATACTCCGTTCCAAATTATGTAAATGATATTTTCTCTGGTTTTGACAAAATTGTCAATATAAATGACAGTCATCATCATTTTCAAGTCAACCTTTAGAGTACAATTCGAATGTGTGTAGAATCCCTCAGTCCAGGTAGAATCCATGGCAAACGGAGAAATTCAATTTGTCAGCTGGACAAAAGTTTATTTGGTCAAATATATTTCGCAGCTCATCCAAGCTGGTTCTTCAGTTCTGGTCCACACCTATTTGCTTAGTTTCTGTTAGTTGGATACACTTGTTTACAGTTTCTGTTAGTTGGGTAGGCCTACCCAACTAACAGAAACTGTAAACAAATCGGTGTGGTAGTATCAGAGTACAGTGGTCCCTTGCTCTATAAACCCCTTTACAGTTAGTAAACAGACGTGACGTCACCGGCATGTGCACGCACTGTTGACTCAGAATCAACCATGGCAGACCATAGCGGAGTATCTGAACGATGGGGAGAACTACATTCAAAAGCTCACGTTGAGCAATGGGGTTCGACTACCAGATCCTTATGTGCTCACGGAGTGGCAGTACGACCGCTGAAAGTGGCCAGATTTACAGTGGACAGATATCCACTGTTATTTAGTCAAGAATCCCAGTGTGTATACAAGAGAGAAAGTGCGCGTATACAAATCCATGGATGCCTACCAGTTTGTCGTGTGTGGCCATGTACAGGAGGTAAAATACCACGATATCGATGGGGAGTTTTGCGTGTTGGCATCTGATGTTCTCCCAAGTCAAAGACAAGGCCACAAGACGACCATGTACAATGCTTGGGCTATCATCAACAAGTGCGAGAACTACGTTCTGACCACCAACTGCACTTGCGGTGCGGGGTAAGTAACATACTACGACTTAATTCACGAGTCACAGATGTGATCTCAGTCATGTCAAATGCCATTTATGATGGTCATGCGAAAACTTATCATGCATTTTAACAAAGTTATTCGTGTTCGTTTACATGTGTCTGTTGTAGAGGTTACCTGGTTAATATGTCTGTGAGCTTTGCGGTGTCCTGTGCTTGCTAGTTAATTATCATGATTAAACACCATTGAACACCTGGGCAAATTACCCTAAACAAGCAGCAGGTGTTCACTTGTGTGTATGTCAGTTGAATGATATGAACTATCATTTATTCCATCTGTTTCTCTTTATTCGAGTTCTTCTCTTCTATATCTTCGCTGGGGGTTTTATGGCAGCAGTGCCTTTGTTTTGAGTCAGCACTGCGTAATGTAACGTGTTCTGCGTCCTGATTGGCTAAGAGACTAGACCAGGACTAAACGTGGACTAAACCAGGTCTAGACCAGAACTAAACCAGGTCTAGACCAGGTCTAAACCTGGACTGGCCCTGGACTAAACCAGGACTGGACCAGGTCTAGACCTGGACTAAACCGGGACTAGACCGGGGCTAAACCAGGATTAAATCACTCCATGCGGCTCTTGCGTTCGTTTGTGGCTCGGACTGAGAGCACGCGTACCGGGCGCCACGGTTCTATCTCGTGCTCGCAGCCCCGGTGTACGCGCGGCCTCGCGCTGCTCTGTCACAGATTTGTCCACGATGAGGGGTGCACGTGTCGCGCACTTCTCCAAGGGGTTGGTGCGCGTCGCATCCCGGGACGTGGCAGTGCTCCTCGCGCGTCCGGCGGGGCAAACCCTTTTCTGACATTTCTTTTGTTGCATCTTCAGCCCTTTTGTAAAGTTTGGTGCCATCTGGGTAGAACACTCACAGTATTGCTGGTAAAGGGGTCTGGAACCATACACCTCTCTGCTTTAGAATCCTCTTAGCCTCCGCATACGTCTGCCTCTGTCTCAGGACGTCGGGGGTATAGTCATGATCCACATTAATCTGTTTACCTTTCCAGACGAACCCCTTTGACACTGATACTGGGTTTATACTGGTGCAATGCTGGTTTTATACTGTACTGTGTGATGCTGGTGTAATACTGGTGTGCTGCTGGTGTTATATTGGTGTGCTGCTGGTGTTATACTGGTGTGATGCTGGTGTTATACTGGTGTGATGCTGGTGTTATATTGGTGTGCTGCTGGTGTTATACTGGTGTGATGCTAGTTTTATACTGTGATGCTAGTGTAATGCTGGTGTTATATTGGTGTAATGCTGGTGTTATATTGGTGTGATGCTGGTGTTATACTGGTGCAAAGCTGGTTTTATACTGTACTGTGTGATGCTGTTGTAATGCTAGTGTAATGCTGGTGTTATATTGGTGTGATGCTGGTTTTATACTGTGTGATGCTGGTGTTATACTGTTGTGATGCCGATTTTATATTGATGTGAAGACGATGTTATACTTGTGTGATGCTGGTTCTTTGCAGGTTCAGTACATTGACTATGGACATGTGGAGAGCATCCCTGCGGTGCATGTTCACCCCAGACTTCTGTTTGAGGATGTGCCTCAGCTGTGTGTGCCCTGTCAGCTCCATGGTTTTGTACCGGTAAGTTCCATGTCTACAGACCATAAAAGAAATTTGAACATCATGAAAAAGTTAAATATTTTATCATTCATTTCAGAAAGTCAAACCCATATATTTATTAGGGCTGTCAGTTTAACTCGTTAAATTGATTAATTACAGTGTAAATGAACGCGTTATAAAAATGAACGCAATTAATTTTGAGTGGCAATCCAATGCACGTGCAGGGCCTTTGAACGGCAAGTTTATTTATAAAAATGTGACAGCGTTGTCCCCGGGGAGAGCACGTGAACGCGCGCGCTCGTTTCCTTATCTGTTGCGCTCCGCTTGCCGAACCCTTTACATTATCAACCATAAACTAATTCCCATAACCTCTCCAGCGTGTTCTGCCATGACTCCTCCTGCGGTGCGTTCTGGCAAACCCAGACACATCCGTGCCGGTAGTTTAAATCCTCCAGTTTTGTGGGTTCCAGGGGTCATGTGAGCCAGGAGTAATTTGCACAGACCATTATTATTATTTCTATTATTTCTCTGTATATCTGAAGCTTTGTATATTATTTATTGACGTTGCATGAAAGCTACTGTACGTGCTTACCTTTTGGCACCAGAAATATTAGCCATTTAATAGTGGAATAGTGTAAATAAGCTTTCGAATGAATGAATGAATTTGCCATGTGGGAGGGGCAAATGGGGATATAGGTGCACTCTGCAGGTCTGCCAGCAGTCTTGGTTAAAATGGAGGTAACATGCATGGAGAGAAAGAGAGCGAGGGAAGTCTGCACTCTCTCTCTCTCTCTCTCTCTCTCGATTAAAATGCGATTAATTCAATTAATTAATTACAAATGCTGTAATTAATTAGATTTTTTTTTTTAAATCGCCTGACAGCATTAATATTTATATTTATCCTGACACAAAGTGAAGCTTGAAAGCTTTTTTGAGATGGACTGTAGATGCCCTGTTAACTGCCTTTGGATTTGTGCAGGTGGGGGGATGCTGGCAGAGAGACGCTGTGGCTCTTCTCTCAGAGCTGTTGATAAACCGCTGTGTGGATGTGCACATTTTGGTAAAACTTTAGTCTTAGCTTACATCCCTTAGTACATGTTTGTGTCCACACTAAACAGTCTGTATTGTGTTGTTAGGAGCTGCCTGCAAAGCCCCGAGGTCCTCTGACTGTACAGGTGTTTGTGGACGGGCTCAGCCTCAGCACAATCCTGAGTGAAAATAAGCACGGCTCCATGGAGCACATGGCCCTGCCCCCCCAGGTCACAAGTGTGGGGTGATACGTGGGAGGGGCCTTCATGTTTGTAGTGTTTGAGTAACTTAGAAAGTATGTGCGAATGGGGGAGTCAGCTGCCATGGTAACACTATACAAGCTAGAGCTGGGCGATATGGCCTAAAAATAAAATCAGATTTCCGATTTTAATCGATTTTTTTTCTCTGCCCTACTCAAAAACAAATAACAGATGACAGACAAATGGCTCAAAATAATGCAACGTTCTTTTATAAAACAAATACATTACACCTAGCATCAATTAAGCTGTTATTGTTTTAAAAAATGTATATATATAATTTCATTTATTTATTTCATTTGTTAAAACAAAACAAAAATAACAGATGCAACACAATTACATCTGTACAATTATAACTTAAATATGAATGAAAAGGGAACAGAAAGAAGCATGCCCCTTATCAACTCAAAATTATATTACAACAAAATATATATAACAATAATAACAGTTATATAAATCTTTTATAAAGAAGCATTTTATGGAGCTAAATTATTTTATTATTATTATATAATTATATATGATGGACTGGAGTGGGTAGTGTTGTGTTTTAGTTTTTCCTCGAGTGATGCAGAAAAGCCACTGTCTGTGTTCATGTATGTTAGCTTGTGCAGTCTGTATACAGCTGTGGCAACACAAAAAAAATATTGGTAGCGCATACTTCGGGTCCAAAACTTTCACTTTCATGTAAACACCTTTGTTTGGTACAAGCTCCGGCTTTAGCTCACTCGCTAGCAGCGCTAGCCCGTACAATGTTTGGGTACGCCCCGCTAACTTACTCGTGTAAAACGGTTCCGCTCGCGTGTAAAAAATAACTAAAAAAATCGATTTTCATAAAAACACATCGTCCAGAACTGTAAAGTCGAATTAATTGATTTAATCGATTAATCGCGCAGGTCTAATACAAGCTGTAGCTGTAGATTGAGATTAAGAAAGCTACACTCCCTGACAAAAGTATTAGGACGATTGTGTATTTCAGAACTTTCATAATGATAACAAGACGTATTGGTAATGACAACAAATCAATGTATTGATATATTAAAGCAAATGTCATCATGTGTAAAGGCATATTATTGCAAAAATTTAACAATATCAAGTTAAATAGCTTTTTCATTAAAATAACCACCTTTGGCCTTAATCACAGCTTTTCGAAGCATTCTGTCCAACAATTTTTCAAGATATCCATCCTCTATAGTTTTCCACTCATCCTGAAGACATTTCCACAGGTGTTTAACGTTAGTCAGATTCCTGGAGCGTACTTTAATATCCAAATAATCCCACACTTTTTTGATGGGTGACAGGTCAGGAGACTGGGGCGGCCGGTCAGCTCTGAGCTGACGAAGCCTCTCAGATGAGCGGCCAAACGTTTTCGACCAAACAAACTTTGTCCAGTTGACAAATTGAATTTCTTCTTTTATCATCGTTGTATGTTAATGTTACATTAAACTAGAAAAAAGGGCAGCAGATGACGAAACATTGAGTTGCGTGAAAAGTCCCTCAGTCGTCCAGGTAGAATCCATGATAAAAGGAGAAGTTAAATTTGTCAACAGTTGACAAATTGAACTTCTCCTTTTATCATGAAACATTGAGTGTTAAAGCAGGGGTGTCCAAACTAAAGAATTGACCCTAATAATCGATTAATTAATGAAAATGGTACTTTTTACAGCACATTTTGAACATTTCTGCAATTACAACTTGCATAACAAACTTTTGATGTGATACAGACGACTTGACATAAATTATCCTAGCCTAACCATGTGGTTGCTCAGTCCAGCATGCATCAAATGCAACAATTTGAATGATTCACTTCATTGCTCTGTATGTATTCGCTCCTGATAAATTTCAGTATGTGCTCATGCCTTTTACATGCACATCTCTGCTAGGGCTTTACAAAGGACTAACGGCGGTGTGCTCCACAGGTAGCCTCCAGTCTGTCAGCGCCGGCCTTCCTCGACGACTGGGACCTTGACATTGAGGTAAAGCTGTGCTGTACCTGTCAGTGTGTACACTGTAAAACTATATTTTACCATCTGACAGTGGTATAACACAGATGAGAGTAGACTTGCTTCTGCTTATATCAGCCCCCCAGAGCCTCAGATGGCCTTGTGTGTGTGTTGTATTGCTGTTCACATTGACATGCTCAGATGCAAAGTGTGAAGCTGGTGTTGTGTTTAAGGGTTTGCTGGAGGAGGAACAGTTGCAGGCCTCTTTGATTTACCCAGAACTCCCTTCAGAAGGAGAGACCTTCCCTGTCAGAGTAAAGCACCTGCGGACACCCAACGAGGTACATCACACACACTACGTTCACATGCACACAACACTCACTGCACTATGGCTATAACTAATTATCACTAACAGTTATAACTAATAAAATGGCTGTCATTCATAAAATCACACTTTTTACAGAAGACAAACGAAAATAAGGGAGCAATATCTGTAACACAAGAGTCTGGCTGCAGACCTCCACTCAGAGGACTCTACCTCACAGGCCTCCACCAGGATGCACCTCAATCAATCAATCAATCAATCAATCAGTCAAACAATATTTATAAAGCGCTTTCCATACAAAATGTAGCACAAAGCCCCTTACAGTGATTAAGGATTAGAAGATTGACTTTTATTGATCTCACACAGGAGAAATTGTTTCTACATTTGACCCGGGGCCATCCCCATGATTTTGTTGTTTAGGCTTGGTCAGGACCTAAGCTGGATTTTACCTATGGTGCATGTTTTGGGTTGGTGGGGGAAAACTGGAGTGCTCGGAGGAAAAGCCACCCAGTCACGGGGAGAACATGCAAACTCCACACAGAAAGGCCCGGGTGACCCAAACCTTCTTGCTGTGAAGCATGAGTGCTAGCCACTCAGACACCGTGCTGCCAACAGAGGGAGAGAAAAAAAACACTAACAGACGAACACACAAACAGACGCACAAACAGACAAACAAACAAACAAACGAAAGAACAAAATGAAAACAAACTAAATTCAATCAAAAGCCAAGCTAAACAGGTGAGTCTTGAGCCCACTCTTACAAATGTGAACGTCCTCTGCAGCCCTGAGATCCTCCGGCAGGCAGTTCCATAGACGAGGGCCGTAGTACTGAAAAGACGCCTCTCCGTGAGTGTGTGTCCTGACTTTGGGAATGACCAGGAGCTGCTGCCGGAGGAGCGCAGGACCCGTGAAGGTTCGTAAGGAAAAAGCAGTTCTGAAAGATAAGAAGGCCCAAGACCATTAAGACATTTAAAAAGCAGTAAAAGAACTTTAAAATCTATCCTGAAACTCACAGGGAGCCAATGCAGTGATTTTAAGACCGGTGTAATGTGGTCCCGCCCTCTGGTCCTAGTCAGGACACGTGCTGCTGAATTTTGTAATAATTGCAGACCAGAGAGCAGGGCATTACAGTAGTCTACGGCTGGTGACAAAAGCATGCATCAGTGTCTCTGTATTGGCCTGAGAGAGAATAGGGCGGACTCTGGCTATGTTTTTTAGGTGATAGAAACCTATTTTTGTGATGTTCTTGATGTGTGCGATAAAAGTCAGCTCAGAGTCAAAAATGACGCCCAGGTTTTTCACTTGAGGAGATGGGTAAAAAGACTGTGCATGTAGTTTTGATAAGTTTCTCTCTCTGAGCCTCAGGACCGATGACTAAAACCTCAGTTTTGTCCTGGTTAAGCTGGAGAAAGTTCCTTCCCATCCAGGATTTGATATCTAGAATGCAGTTAAAAAGAGCATCCATTGGCCTGGTGTCATCAGGAGACATGGAAATGTATTCCATGTCTCCTGATGACGCCACCAAGAGGGGAGCATGTACAAGTTGAAAAGTACAGGGCCTAAAATGGAACCCTGGGGGACACCACAAGGGATTTTATGGACCTTGGAGGAGCATGTGTCCACATTCACCATAAATGTTCTGTCTGTGAGATAGGACGTGAACCATTTGTGAACAGCACCAGAGAGGCCGAGGTGTTTTAGGCGAGTTAAAAGATTACTGTGGTCTACTGTGTCAAAGGCAGCGCTCAGATCCAGCAGAACCAACACAGTCACCTTTTGAGAATCACAATTTAGTCTCGGTGCTGTGGTTCACCCTAAAACCAGATTGAATTTTTTCCAAAATGTTGTGATCATCTAAAAAATAATTTAGTTGGATAAAAACAAGTTTCTCTAAAATCTTGCTTAAAAATGGTAAGTTAGACACTGGTCGGTAGTTGTTAAAATCATTAATTTCTAGATTGCTCTTCTTCAGCAGGGGCCTCACCACCGCCGCTTTGAAGGCAGCGGGAAAGACCCCGTCTGAAGAGAGCAATTCATCATGACCAAAAGTTCATCCCTAAAAGATCCATAAAATTACTTTTTTTTTAAATGGAGTGGGGATTGGGTCTAAGAGACATGTGGTGGGCCTCACTGAAGAGAAGACCTTGTCAAGCATCCCAGCATTAACCAGGACAAAACTGTCCAGAGTTTTCTCTGGTCAAGACAAACACTCAGGCGTGTTAGAAACAGAGCTTTGACTAGATAAAATATCACATCTGATAGTGTTTATCTTTCCCATGAAATGGACAGCAAACTGCTCGCAGAGAGAGTCAGTTGGTGTCAAGTAAAGCGTGTTAGAATCAGGGTTTAGAATGTTTTCAATTGTTGAGAAAAGAACTTTTGGATTATTTTTGTGGTTGACGATTATTGTGGAGAAGTAACGATTTCTTGCATTCCTTGTGGCATTGTTGTGTGATCATTGTTGATTGATGAATAATTGGTGGTTTATTGTTGTTTTGTTTTTTCTCCATCTACGTTCTGCCCTCCGGCACTCTCTTGGATTTTCTCAGGTCTTCATTCGTCCATGGAGGTTTTGATTTGGTTTTATTGCTTTTGGTTTTGAGTGGAGCAACCAGATCTAGGGCTGACTACTGTTGAAATCGTCAATAATGAAATCACAAGGGGCAGGTAAAACCATTGAGGATTTTTTCTCTAAAACCTCGATAAAATTCGCTGTTGCTTCAGGGGTTAGACAGTGCTTCCTCACAGTCCTCACAGAGGTCTCCCGCTTTATAAAACCAGTGATATTAAAAAACACGCAGTACTGGTCAGATACGGCCAGGTCAGGACACCCTAGTGGTCAGGCCATAAGTAATGACCTGATCCAGAGTGTGCCCCCTGTTGTGAGTCGGCCGTGTGACGTGTTGAGTAAAATCCATATAATTAAGGACATTCAAAAATTCATTTGCAATAGGGTCTGAAAGGTCATCTATGTGCAAGTTAAAATCACGGTTATAATAATCATTAAATGAATTGTGTAGAATAGATAGAAACTCAGAAAACTCACTGATTTTCCTGGTGGTCTGTATATAGTGACACACAAAATTTGAGGGTTGCTAAAAACAATTGAATGATATTCAAATCTCATAAAATTGCTCAATTAAATAGGTTTGGTGGCCAGAGTGCTTGTACATATGGAAGCAGTGCCACCTCCCCTTTTACTGTTTCTAGTTGAAAATGCAAAGTTAAAAGTGGGTGGTGAGACCTCTGTGAGAACAGCTGGCGCGTCTGCATCTAACCACGTTTCAGTTAAAAAGAAACAGTCACGTTTGTGGTCTAGAATCAAGTCATAAACAATAAAGGACTTGTTCAGAGAGCGGACATTTAAAAGGGCCATGTTTAAAGTTGGCTGGGACTGAGTAGCAACAGGATTTTGTGATCAGTGTGCTTTTGGAAGAGATCTGAGATTATGGACATTGGCAGTAGATTTATTAGAAATTTTATGCTTATGCCACTGTCTGCTGATCACAGGAATTAACTGTTTGGTTATTTTGTCATGCTGCTTAAAGAGTGAGTTCGATATTGTATGAGAGGAGACAGGATCCGGGGATGTTGGGGCGTAGACGGTCCTTTAAGAAAAGTTCAGGTCTCTTAAAAAATGTGGTGAAATTGTCGACATAGGGTATTTTGTTGTCTCTGCAGTATCCTTTGAGCCATATGTGCAGTGCTCTTAAACGGCTGAACTTCTCATTTCCAAAATGGGGTGATGCAAAAGGTCCAGAGATAATCTGTGGATTGTAGTGATAAGGATTTTGAAGTTGTCCTTGAGTGTTTCTGACTGCCGCAGTTAAAGATAATTTGTTCCAACATGAACAACTACTGTTGACACTGTGGGATGGTCACGCAGGGCGGTAGGGAGTTTATGATGTCCTTCACGAGAGCGCCTGGGTGACATGTCCCAGTTGTCCCAGTGGGACATGCCTGGAACACCTCCCGAGGGAGGCGTCCAGGAGGCATCCGAAACAGATGCCCGAGCCACCTCAGCTGGCTCCTCTCGACATGGAGAAGCAGCGGCTCTACTCCGAGCTTCTCCCGTGTGACTGAGCTGCTCACCCTATCTCTAAGCCACTCTGCGGAGGAAACTCATTTTGGCCACTATCTTGTCCTTTTGGTCATTACCCAGAGCTCATAACCATAGGTGAGGGTAGGAACGTAGATTGACCGGTAAATTGAGAGCTTTGCCTTTCGGCTCAGCTCCCTCTTCACCACAATGGTCCGGTACAACGACTGCATCACTGCCGACGCTGGACCGATCTGCCGGTCAATCTCACGCTCCATCCTCCCCTCACGCTCCATCCTCCCCTCACTCGTGAACAAGACCCCAAGATACTTGAACTCCTCCACCTGAGGCAAGGATTTCCCACCCACCCAGAGAGGGCAAGCCACTTTTTTCTGGTCGAGAACCATGGCCTCGGATTTGGAGGAGCTGATCCCCATCCCAGCCGCTTCACACTCAGCTGCAAACCGCCACAGTGCACATTGGAGGTCACGGTTCGATGAAGCCATCAGGACAACATCATCTGCAAACAGCAGAGATGAGATCCTGTGGTTCCCAAACCGGATCCCCTCTGGCCGCTGACTGTGCCTAGAAATTCTGTCCATAAATATAATGAACAGAACCGGTGACAAAGGGCAGCCCTGGCAGAGTCCAACATGCACCGGAAACAGGCCCGACTTACTACTGGCAATGCAAACACAGCTCCTGCTCCGGTCATACAGGGCCCCGAACCCCGTACTCCCAGAGCACTCTCCACCGGACCCCACGAGGGACACGGTTGAATGCCTTCTCCAGATCCACAAAGCACATGTGGACATGGTCGGGCAAACACCCATGCACCCTCGAGCACCCGATGGAGAGTATAGAGCTGGTCCAGTGTTCCCCGGACGGGGCGAAAACCATCCGAATCCGAGGTTCGACTATCGGTTGAATTCTCCTCTCCAGCACCCTGGAATAGACCTTACCGGGAAGGCTGAGGAGTGTAATTCCCCGATAGTTGGAACACACCCTCCCGTCCCCCTTCTTAAACAGAGGGACCACCACCCCGGTCTGCCAGTCCAGAGGTACTGTCCCAGACGGCCACGCAGTGTTGCAGAGACATCTCAGCCAAGACAGCCCCACAACATCCGAAGACTTAAGATACTCAGGAAGGATCTCATCCACCCCCGGGGCCTTGCCACTGAGGAGCTTTCCAACCACCTCAGTGACTTAAGCCAGGGTGATGAAAGAGTCCGCCGCCGAGTCTCCAGCCTCTGTTTCCTCCTCGGAAGACATGACGGCAGGATTGAGGAGATCCTCAAAGTATTCCTTCCATCGTCCGATAACATCCCCAGTTGGGGTCAACAGCTCCCCACCTGCACTGTAAACAGTGTTGGTGAAGCACTGCTTCCTCCTCCTGAGGCACCGAATGGTTTGCCAGAATTTCTTTGAGGCCATCTGATAGTCCTCCTCCATGGCCTCTCCAAACTCCTCCCAAACCCGAGTTTTTGCCTCTGCGACCGCCCGGGCTGCAGCACGCTTGGCCCGCTGGTACCTGTCAACTGCCTCAGGAGTCCCATGAGCCAACAAGGCCCGATAGGACTCCTTCAGCCTGACGGCATCCCTTACTTCTGGTGTCCACCACCGGGTTCGGGGATTGCACCCACGATAGGCACCACAGACCTTACGACCACAGCTACGGGTGGCCGCATCGACAATATAGGCCGAGAACAAAGCCCACTCGGACTCTATGTCCCCAGCCTCCCCCGGAGGTGTGAGTTGAAAGTGCCTCTGACAGAGGGCTCTGCCAGATGTTCCCTACAGACCTTCACAATACGCTTGGGCCTGCCAGGTCTCTCCGGCTTCCTCCCCCGCCAGTGGACCCAACTCACAACCAGGTGGTGTTCAGTTGACAGCTCTGCCCCTCTCTTCATCCGAGTGTCCAAGACATGCGGCCGGAGGTCAGATGACACGACACAAAGTCGATCATCGACCTCTGTCCTAGGGTGTCTGGTGTAGGGGTGGGTATTGGCAAAGAAGTCACGATTTAATTCGAATCACGATTCATATGCCACGATGCATCACGATACTTGCATTATTGCGATGCATTGCAATATATTCGACATGCTTCAGTGAAAATGTACCCAAAAAAAGATAACAAATAACTTAAAGGAAAAGTAACGTTTTTTTTTTACAATTTGAGCCTTATTTCGGTAATACAACAAGTTGTTTTACTCACCCATAGCACTTTGGTGTCATATGGAGCACTTCCAGAGATGTTTTAGATTTGCGGTTAGCCTAGCGCGACTTCTAGCCATAGCTCGGGGCATATAATATATTACCCAAGCATGTAATATGCCCCGTGCGGGCTCCAAATAACACAAACTTTAGCACTTTTCAAATCATAGAAGCTCGATGTCTTAGTCTACGCTTTTGTTTGAAGCAAAAGTGGCCTGTAATCCGAGATTTATCCATAGTTTACAGCTTTGCGTTTCATGTTTGGGTCCCGGGAGCTGAGAGCACAGTCCGCACATGCGCACTGGCCTCCTCATCTACTCGAAACTATGGCTAAATCTCGGATTACAGGCCACTTTTGACCACACGAAATCGTAGACGAAGACATCGAGCTTCTATGATTTGAAAAGAGCTAAAGATTGTGTTATTTGGAGACCGCAAACATGTGCCCCGAGAACTCACATGATGGAGATCGCAAATCTAAAACATCTCTGGAAGTGCTCCATATGACACCAAAGTGCTATGGGTGAGTAAAACAACTTGTTTTATTACCGAAATAAGGCTCAGATTGTCAAAAAAAAACGTTACTTTTCCTTTAAATATCAGTGGCTGTGTATCTGGGTAGTGTCTTCAATTGATACATAACTCTGAGCAACTCATTTCATAACTGAATTTATTGAATAACAAAAACAAATAAACCAATAACAAAAAAAGTGCATAGGATTTTTTTCTAAAACAAAAAATGATGTTCAAACTTGCCATTTTGGAGGTAGCTACCATCATAACAAATAATACTCTTTCACAAAGAAAAAAGTGCATAGGATTTATAAAAAAACAACTAATAATTTATTGATTTATTAATATTAAATATTAAATTATTAAATTATTAAATATTAAATTATTAATGAATGATAATCGATTTTTGGCATCAAGAATCGATGCAGTAAATTGTGAAAGTTAGTATCGCGATGCATTGTCATGACGATTATTTTGCACACCCCTAGTCTGGTGCCACGTGCACTGATGGACACCCTTGTGCTCGAACATGGTGTTGTTATGGACAAACTGTGGCTAGCACAGAAGTCCAGTAACAGAACACCGCTCGGGTTCAGATCAGGGAGGCCGTCACTGTCATTGCCCACGTGGGCGTTGAAGTCCCCCAGTAGAACGACGGAGTCCCCGGTCGGTGCACTATCCAGTACCCCTCCCAGGCACTCCAAGAAGGCCGGGTACTCTGCACTGCTGTTCGGCCCATAGGCCGACACTACAGTGAGAGACCTGTCCCCAACCCGAAGGCGCAGGGATGCGACCCTCTCGCATCGCAGGGATGCGAGAGAGTCGCAGACCAGCCCGCCACCGTTCCCCTCGGGCAACGCCAGAGAAATGGAGGGTCCAGCCCCCAGAGCTCAAGCTGTGCGTGGAGGTGAGGCCGACTATATCTAAGAAGAAGAAGTGAACACACTGGAGAAATTCTTCTCTGCATTTTAACCCATCCTATATATATATACATATATTAGGAGCAGTGGGCAGCACACACATTAGGGCGCCCGGGGACCATCTCCATGATCTTCTTGCTTCGGTTTGGTCAGGACCTAAGCTGGAGTACCTATGGTGCATGTTTTGGGTTGGTGGGGGAAACCGGAGTGCCCGGAGGAAACCCACCCAGACACGGGGAGAACATGCAAACTCCACACAGAAAGGCTCGGGCGACCCGGGGAACCCAGACCATGCATGCAAACGCCACACAGAACACACACGGAAAGGTCTGGGCGACCCGAGGATCGAACCCGGAACCTTCTTGCTGTGAAGCAAGAGCGCTAACCACTCTGCTACCGTGCCGCCAAGTCTAGTCGGTAACGCTCAACCTCCCGCACGAGCTCGGGCTCCTTCCCCCCCAGCAAGGTGACATTCCATGTCCCCAGAGCTAGTCAGGGCCAGAGGTGTGAAAAACAGTCGTGTAGGGATGAATAGGTATGCTAAACTAGACGCCAGAGAAACAAAAGACAGAAACAAATAGGCGAGAGAGTTTCGGAAAAACTGCAGTATAGTTAGCTCCTCCCTGCAGCGAGATATAAGCAGTATTTTACCAGCACTCTAACCAGAACTGACGAAGTCTCTCGGATGAGCGGCGAAACGTTTTCGACCAAACAAATTTGTCCAGTTGACAAATTGAATTTCTTCTTTTATCATCCTTCTCCAAAATAAACATATTGAAGCTTGGTGTAAATTCACTTAACTCACTGTTACAAATTTTATGGTTTGTTTGAAGAAATGTCTCATTTGAGTAAATGCATATGCAGGTGTTTCTTTGGCTGCTGGAAGGAATGGACAATAACACACAGATCAATGGAGAGACTTTGGATGCTGCTCTAGACAGAGTCAACATGGCCATTGACAAAGTCCCACGGCTCAGCTGCTTCACCCCAGGTACTACCCTCACACCACTTACACCACCCACTACTCTCCTAACCCCACAGTGTCACTGTCACTACTCTCCTGACCCCACAGTGTCACTGTCACTACTCCTGTACCACACTAAGTTCAAAGTCTGCTTTGTCATTTCTGCCATATGTGTTCAACATACAGTGAATCAAAATTTCATTTCTCTCTGGCCAAGCATCGCAAAAAGACGGTGTACAAAATACAATATAAAGATCTAAGATCAAGACTAAAATCTAAAAGCAGTGCAAAAGAATAAATACATAGGATGTGTGAAGAATCACTCAGTCGTCTAGGTAGAATCCATGGTAAAAGTAGAAAATCAATTTATCAACTGGACAAAGTTTATTTGGTCGAAAACGTTTCACAGCTCATCCAAGTTGCTTCGCCAGTTCTGGTTAGAGTGCTGATGGACTCTGCTTATATCTAGCTGCAGGGAAGAGCTAACTACAATGAAATTATTTTGAAACTATCCCACCTCTTTGTTTTCAGTTTCTGTCTTTAGTTTTCAGTTTCTGTCTTTAGTTTTCAGTTTCTGTCTGGCGTCTAGTTTAGCATACCCATTCAATGGGTGTTTTCACACTTCTGGACCTGATCTGGCTAGCCCTATTGTTTTCTTTGTTTTGATTCAGGTTTGAGAATGGAATTATAGATGGAAGACAAATTGTGTCTGACCCCTCCATTCCTGTTCAAAGAAGGATTCTCTTTTTTGACAAAAATGGCCTCTTTAACTCCCCTCTCGACCCATGGCTACTAGGAGGAGATGAACAGCAGATGAAGGTCCACTCTGGCACGCCCGTCGATGTTGGTACATCCTCTTGTGAAGTGGTTGTTTTGTTGACAAAACAACTACTTCACAAGAGGAAGAATTAAAACACACACAAAAAAAACAATAAGGCTAGCCAGGTCAATTCAGAGGTGTGAAAACACCCATTATGGTACTGAATGGGTATGCTAAACTAGACGCCATAGAGAAACTGAAAACAAAGAGGTGGGATAGTTTCAGAGTAATTTCATTGTAGTTGGCCCCTCCCTGCAGCTAGATATAAGCAGTGTCTACCAGCACTCTAACCAGAACTGACGAAGCAACTTGGATGAGCTGCGAAACGTTTTCGACCAAATAAACTTTGTCCAGTTGACAAATTGAATTTCTCCTTTTACCAATAAATACTTACCTATTTACAGATGTACAAAATGTGCAGTGTGCATCAATTTTGTATGAAAAGCGCCTTATAAATATTGTTTGATTGATTGATTGATCAAAAATGTGCAATGGAAGATGCAGCAGTGAATTGTGCAGTAATGTGCAATAGAATGTGCATTGAAAGTAAAGATAAAGATAAACAGTAGTAATTCCAGTAGTGAATGTGCAACAGTGCAACAGTAAGATAAGATAAGATAAGATAAGACTTTATTGATCTCACACAGGAGAAATTTACTTGTCACAGTAGCTCCAGGTAGGGACAGTTTGAACAAGAAGACAAGTGCATGCAGGCAAAAAAAGGCATAAAGATAGGTGATAATAATAATTTAAAAAAATAAGTAGTAAATCAAATAATAATAATAGTAGTGATAATAATAAAAAACAGTGACCGGGAGAGTATTGAAAAAAAAAATTGGAAAAACTATATTGTACGAAAAGAGTATTGAAAAAAAAAAAAAAAAAAAAAAAAAAAAAAAAACAATATTGCACATTGGGAAAACGATATTGCATGGTAGGACTATACAGTAGAATTATACAGTCTGATGGCGGTGGGGATGAAGGATCTGCGGTAGCGCTCCTTCTTGCACTGGGGGTGCCTCAGTCGGCTGCTGAAGGAGCTGCTCAGCTCCTCCACAGTCCGGTGCAGAGGGTGAGAGGTGTCGTCCATGATGGACGTGAATTTGGCCAGTACCCTCCTCTCAGCCACCACCTCTACAGAGTCCAGAGGACAGCCCAGGACAGAGCTGGCCCTCTTGACCAGCTTGTTGAGTCTTTTTCTGTCCCGTTCTGTGCTGCTCGGGGCCCAGCAGACGACAGCGTAGAGGAGAGCAGAGGCCACCACAGAGTCATAGCAGCAGTTTTTAAAGTGTCTAGAGTGATGTGTCTTTTTATGGAATACAGGTTATGCCAATATGGCTATTTATAAGGTGAGAGTTCAGCTTCCTGACAGCCTGGTGGATGAAGCTGTTTGACAGTCTGCAGGGATGTAAAATTTCCACTTTTTGCCGGATTTCCGCTTTTTTGTCAGCCGCCTGGGTGCAAATCCGTTGAGAAAAATTTTGGGTGTATATACCTATAAGTTTAGTTGTGTTTAGGGTTGCCAACCGTCCCTTGAAAAACGGAATCGTCCGGTATTCAGAAAAAAAAGTACGTGTCCCGTATTGAGCTGAATAGGGACGCACTTTATCCCGTATTACAGGCTTTCCTGTTCTGTTCAGTGCAGCCACACAGCGATGCAGCTGGTCAGGACGCTCTTGCCAGTGATGCAGTGCTCACTGTCCAGGAGAGGTCCTCACTGATGTGCACCCCCAGGAATTTGGTGCTGCTCACCCTCTCTACAGCAGCACTGTTGATGGTCACTGGGAGGTGCTGGGTGGGGCCCCTCCGTAAGTCAATAACAATCTCCTTGGTCTTTTCAACATTAAGAAGGAGATTGTTATCGCTGCACCACTGGGTCAGAAGGCTCACGTCACTCCTGTAGTTTGTCTCATCGTTATTAGAGATGAGACTCACCGCAGTCGTATCGTCGCAAACTTCACAATGTGATTGGTGCTGAAGGCTGATGCTCAGTCGTGGGTCAGCAGAGTGAAGAGCATCGGACTGAGCACACAGCCCTGGGGGGCTCCCGTGCTCAGTCTAATCGAGGTGCAGCTCGAGGTGTTTCTGCCAACCCGCACTGCCTGTGGCCTCTCACTGAGGAAGTCCAGCAGCCAATTACACAGTGAGGTCTGAAGCCCCAGGTGGTCCAGTTTAGTGATGAGCTGCTGTTTGATTATAGTGTTGAATGCTGAACTGAAATCTATGAACAGCATTCTCACATATGAGTCTTTATTGTCCAGGTGGGTGAGGGCTGGGTGGAGAGCAGAGCAGATTGCATCCTCGGTAGAGCGATTGGCCCGGTATGCAAACTGGAATGGGTCCAAGGTGTTTAACATGTGCCATGACTAGCCGTTCAAAGCACTTCATTATGATGGGGGTCAGTGCAACAGGGCGATTGTCATTAAAAGTGGCTGCAGTGGACTCCTTTGGCACAGGAATGATGGTGGTGGTTTTGAAGCATGAGAGAACGACAGCCTGCAACCAGCAGCGACCAGCATGATTGCTGTAAACTCCCTCGAAAGATAAAACGGCTGGCACTTTGGAATCATAAACTCCACCAGAGGCGTACAGTGTTGACATCCCACCACAGTGTCCTGAACGGTAAGCGTCCCAAAGAAAGATGCATAAACCCCCTCCACAGGATTTAACTCGGCGCTAACTTGGTTGGCATGTTGGCTCATCCAAGCGCACCACCGAGTCCGGGATATTTCTGTGTAACCATATTTCTGTAAAAGCAAAAACACAGCACTCCCTCACGTGGCGCTGGGCCGCCCGCCATCTGAGACAGTCCATTTTATTTTCCAGAGACTGTCTGTTGGCGAGAAGAATGGTGAAATAGCTGGCCGGTGTGAGCTAGCTGCTAGCCTAGCTTGGATACCTCCGTGCTTGCCTTTCTTCTGCTTCCTCGCACACCGCTTGCGGGGTCTCCTCTCCGGGCGGGGGGCAGCAGTCGAGTCCGGTGTAGCAGCAGTAGCAGCAGGCCGGCAGAGTAGTCCAAGCTGCTCTAGTTTCTCCTCTAATACAGGGTCCAGGGAGTTGTGCTGGTCAGTTCTGCCGATGTCCAACAAAAACTGCCTACTGTACTTGTTAAAAACATGGTAGATAAACAAGACAGACTAGACAAAGTGTGCTTTACTGTACCAGTGTACTGTAACTAAATACATGGTCACAATAAGATGCACTCTTGTGGTGAGTGCATCTTATTGTGATGAATGCAATAGCAAACATAAAAGTATTTTAACAGATTACATTACAAAATCCATTGGGATGTGGTTATAGACAGGATTGTGTAACTAAATCCCTTTTGTACAGTATTGCTCTCCACACTGCACACTAGCGCAATCACTTCCCTTTAGTGTACGTCAGAAGCCATTGTAAGATTAAAGATCCCATGACATGGTACTTCTTGATGCTTTTATATGGCTCCTTAAAGGGATATGCCACCCCCAGGTCAAATTTGGGCATCTCCCCACAGTCCAGAGACTAAAATAAGTGGTGGAAAGCGTTTTCCTGCTCACCCAGCCATTGTCCGAGTCTGTCGCCACTGACCGCCGCGGTATCTGGTGCTCCACGCAGTACGCTGCCAGGGGAATCCCAGTTACGCACCGGGAAGGGAGTTCCCCTGTTGCACAACGTGGTGCGTGATACGGCTGTATTCTTCCGCACTGGAAAATAGTTCCCACCCAAAATGACCAAGGCAAGCTCTCCGTGTTGATTTGCACATTTATTTGCACTCGATATGAATGCGCACTACACACAAAGTAATTGGGAAACGCATCGAGCAAATTAATTCCTTTTGGCCGAAATCTTTATCTGGCGACGTTAGACTCCATTCTAAGGCGGAGGAGCACCAGATACCGCGGCGGTCAGTGGCGACAGACTCGGACAATGGCTGGGTGAGCAGGAAAACGCTTTCCACCACTTATTTTAGTCTCTGGACTGTGGGGAGATGCCCAAATTTGACCTGGGGGTGGCATATCCCTTTAATGGTTCCCTAATACTGTAAATGAATCCTTCTTCAAAATCAACACTCAGTGCATGAGAAACAGAGATAAGATGAGAAAGTGTCATAAATATCTCTCTCAAACTCTTTATTCTGGGCGTTGTTGCTTGAATGCAAATGAGGAGAAAACAGATGGCCAATAGTAGAGGGTGGGGGCATGGCCAAACTCTCCGCTCTCCGCGCTAGCTCTCAGCTGATCCATTTCCTTGTTTTTGCACGGGGGAGAGATTTGAAGCGTTCCATTGAAAAATAAACACATTTCCACAGAAAATAAAATTAAACCACTGCTGTTCAAAGGTCCAGAGGCTCAGATAAAGGACTTCCGAGCCTAGAAACACTCGGACGTGCCTCCAGGCAAATAAAAAAACGCATTTCGCATTGCGTAGCTCCTCCGCAGTCCAAACTCTGGGCGTGATTTACAGAGACGCTGAGTACAGACAGACGGGGGTGGAACTGCATTTGCATTTCTTTTTTCAATCTAACGTCAACAAGGTGCCTTGTTCAAACTCGCCCGTTTGAGCTCTGATTTTTTGTAACGCAGAAAAGGATCGCAAATGCTCAGTTTAGACATTTCACAACTTTTAACCATGGGGGGGGGGGCCTAAACAGGGTAGGGGAGCTCACATTAACGTTCAAAAACCTCAGAAAGTGAAAATTTCATGCCATGGGACCTTTAAGCCTTTATTTGGTCTCACACACAGTGACACGGGAGAAATTTGACTTTTGTATTTGACCCATCCTTTTCAGGAGCAGTGAGCAGCCATCTTTTTCGGCGCCCGGGGGGCAGTACCGTGAAGGGTCTTGCTCATTACCGGGGGGGATTTGAACTCAGGTCCCCCCGGGGAAAGTCAGTGACTTACCGGTTGAGATAACCAGCCGGTAGCTGCTCACCTCCAGTGTGTGTTCTGTACAGGGGGTCCATGTCTGGCCAAGTACAGCGATGGAAAATACCACAGAGCTGTGATCATGGACATCAGCAGTGTGGAACCCCTCCTCCTTCTGGTGCAGCATGTGGACTATGGCTCAGATGACACTCTGCCCCCTACCAAGTAATGTATCCTGTCAAATATAATACTTGTGGGACTAGGCCTGTCACCATAATTACTATATTGATGAATCATTCAATAAGTAATAGTTGGCTCAATATTTTTGGTACCCAATACTTGCATTTAGATTTTACATTGTGCGTTTTTTCTGTACTCCAGTAAGATTTGATAAATAACTTTTATCATGAGCCGCGTGTGCCCTGTGTGCTGTGTAGTTGTGACTTCAAAAGCTACGGTGAAACCAGCACTACAATAATGTATGTCGTCAAAGTGCCACTAACGGCAATTAGACATGCTGGGGACCTTACAAAACAAATACAAGACAGAGGGTTCACCTCAAGATTCATCTGATAATATTAATATTTAATATAATATTACAAACTACAAATGGAATAAAATACTAAATGCATAAAAAACATAAAATATATCTTCTCTAGGTCATTTAAAGATGATGTTTTTGAGTTTCTTGAAATAAAGTTGGCATCATAAGGAATTATTTGTGCTGTTGAGAATATTAACAAGGTTTCCGCAGGGCATTAAAAAGCATTAAAAGTCATTAAATGGATTCTGTTGAAATTTAAAGGAGAATTATTTTATTTATTTTGGTAATAAAACATGTTGTTTTACTCACCCATAGCACTTTGGTGTCATTCGGAGCATTTCCGGAGATGTTTTAGTTTAGCGATCTCCGTAATGTGAGTTCTCGGGGCACATGTTTGCGGTCTCTAAATAACACAAACTTTAGCACTTTTCAAATCACAGAAGCTCAATGTCGTAGTCTACACTTTAGTTTGAGTCAAAAGTGGCCTGTAATCCGAGATTTATCCATAATTTACAGCTTTGCGTTTCATGCTTGGGTCCTGAGAGCGAAATAAGATGTGACTCCGCACATGCGCACTGGCGTCCTCATCTACTCGAAACTATGGCGAAATCTCGGATTACAGGCCACTTTTGATTCAAACTCAAAGCGTAGACTAAGACATTGAGCTTCTGTGATTTGAAAAGTGCTAAAGTTTGTGTTATTTAGAGACCGCAAACATGTGCCCCGAGAACTCACATTACGGAGATCGCAAATCTAAAACATCTCTGGAAGTGCTCCAAATGACAACAAAGTGCTATGGGTGAGTAAAACGACTTGTTTTATTACCGAAATAAGGCTCAGGTTGTAAAAAACGTTAATTCTGCTTTAAGGCCTTCAATTTATAAAGCATTAAATTTAATTTCATGTGGCATTAAAAATATTGGCGGTTCTACTAAAAATATTTCTCATATCTAACCAACACTTGAGAAGCCATACCCGCTTGTCAAAGCCTGATCTTGTCAGATCTCAGAAGCTAAGCAAGGCTCGGCCTGGGGAGTACTTGGATGGGAGACTGCTGGGAATTTTGGGGCACCAGTGGCAAAAACCTTAGTTGTGTCCTTTTTTTTTTTTTTTTACTTTATTTAACCAGGAAAGTCCCATTGAGATTAATAATCTCTTTTTCATTGGACTCCTGGCCAAGACAGCGGCACAGATCAATACAATTACAAAACTATTTCAAAAACAATTTAAGCAATTACAAGCAATAAAATGTTTTAGAATTAAAACATTTACAAACCATAGATTTCAATTCCAAACCTTTGGCCAAGAGTTTAAACTGTCCTATAGAGACCAGTTCCTTTAGTTTCCAGTCTTTTTGTAGATTGTTTCAAGTTGTGGGAGCAGAATACAGTGGTATCTCACCTTACGAAAGACCCTACATACGGAAAATACAAGTTACGAAATGCCTTCATGTTAAATTTTGGTCTCTAGGTACGAAAGAAAATTCAAATTATGAAACGCAAAATCTCAAAAATTCGAATAATGCGCGCTCAGATGCCCCGCTGTTATCCCCGCTCAAAAAGCACCTTTCTCGGCCTCTTGGTTCTAGCGCCGAACACGCAAGATTTTCAACAAAATGTATTAAATAGTGAAGCGTGGGGGGAGACACGACTCCGGAAGCAGCGCGGAGACATGAACGCACCGCGCGGCGAGGAGCACGCACTGGCTGGTTTGTGGCTCGGGCCACAAACCAGCCGGTGCGAGGAGCACCCCTAGTCCTGGTCTGCACGACCAGCACCGGGGCTGCGAGCACGAGATAGAACCGCGGCGCCCGGACCGCGTCCTCTGGAGCCCGAGCCACAAACCAGCCGCACGAAACCAGCAAAGAGCGGCACGTGGTAGTTTAATCCTGGTTTAGTCCAGGTATAGACCTGGTCCAGTCCTGGTTTAGTCCAGGTCCAGTCCAGGTTTAGACCTGGTCTAGACCTGGTTTAGTTCTGGTCTAGACCTGGTTTAGTCCACGTTTAGTTCTGGTCTAATCTCTTAGCCAATCAGGACCAGAACCAATGTTACACTATAAAAAAAAAAAGTTACATTATATAAAAAAAAACCTTGGAACAGATCAGGCCTTTTCCATTGAAATAGCTACTCAACTTACGAAAACTTCACGTTATGAAACCACTTCTGGAACGAATTAATTTCGTAAGGTGAGGTACCACTGTACTGGAACGGCCCTTTACCAGCTTCTGTGCGAACACTTGGCACAGTCACAGCAGTGCTTCCTGAGAGCGTAAACAATAATGTCCAGTTGCTCTTGGTTGAAGATATTCACACAGATCTGAGGGGAGCAGGCGCTGAATACCCTTATAAATGAACACATACCAGTGAGTGAGTCTACGAGTGTCCAGTGCTGCCAGCCCACACGTGTGTAAAGTTCACAGTGGTGTGTGCGAGGGTTACAGTTTGTGATGAACCTCAGAGAGGCATGATACACACAATCTAACAGCTTCAATATTTGAATTGGGGCATTCATGTAAATCAGGTCACCATAATCCAAAATGGGTAAAAATGTTGCTGCTACTAATTTCTTTTTGGCATTAAAAAAAAACATAACCTGTTACGAAAGTAAAAGCCAATTTTCAGCCTCAGTTTCTTAAAGGGACAGTGTAAGATTTTTACCCGTTAATTACTGAAATTGAAGATACCCATTCAAAAATACATTGTTTTCCAAGCCTTTTCACTTCCATCATGAAATCAAAGTATTCTGTTGGACTTAGATATAGTCACATAAAAGGGGGATCTTCCCCATGTGGAGGCAGCCATTTTGATTACGAGAGCCGCAGAAGGACATTTGGGCTCCGCCTTTGCCATTTTCTTTATACTGTAGTTGTCAAAGGGCTCGTGGTTTTCACACACGAGATAGTACGCGTTTGGATAAACAACGACAAGCATGTTGCCGGATCACACTTACTCCGCACATACAGTGGCTTGCGAAACTATTTGGCTCCCTTGAACTTTGTGACCTTTTGCCACATTTCAGGCTTCAAACATAAAGATATAAAACTGTAATTTCTTGTGAAGAATCAACAACAAGTGGGACACAATCATGAAGTGGAACACACTTTATTGGATATTTTTAACTTTTTTAACAAATAAAAAATGAAAAATTGGGTGTGCAAAATCATTCAGCCCCATTGAGTTAATACTTTGTAGCGCCACCTTTTGCTGCGATTACAGCTGCAAGTCGCTTGGGGTATGTCTCTATCAGTTTTGCACATCGAGAAACTGATATTTTTGCCCATTCCTCCTTGCAAAACAGCTCGAGCTCAGTGAGGTTGGATGGAGAGCGTTTGTGAACAGCAGTTTTCAGTTCTTTCCACAGATTCTCAATTGGATTGAGGTCTGGACTTTGACTTGGCCATTCTAACACCTTGATATGTTTTTTGGTGAACCATTCCATTGTAGCTTTTGCTTTATGTTTTGGATCATTGTCTTGTTGGAAGACAAATCTCCGTCCCAGTCTCAGGTCTTTTGCGGACTCCATCAGGTTTTCTTCCAGAATGGTCCTGTATTTGGCTCCATCCATCTTCCCATCAATTTTAACCATCTTCCCTGTCCCTGCTGAAGAAAAGCAGGCCCAAACCATGATGCTGCCACCACCATGTTTGACAGTGGGGATGGTGTGTTGAGGGTGATGAGCTGTGCTGCTTTTACGCCAAACATAACGTCTTGCATTGTTGCCAAAAAGTTCGATTTTGGTCTCATCTGACCAGAGCACCTTCTTCCACATGTTTGGTGTGTCTCCCAGGTGGCTTGTGGCAAACTTTAAACGACACTTTTTATGGATATCTTTAAGAAATGGCTTCCTTCTTGCCACTCTTCCATAAAGGCCAGATTTGTGCAGTATACGACTGATTGTTGTCCTATGGACAGATTCTCCCACCTCAGCTGTAGACCTCTGCAGTTCATCCAGAGTGATCATGGGCCTCTTGGCTGCATCTCTGATCAGTCTTCTCCTTGTATGAGCTGAAAGTTTAGGGGGACGGCCAGATCTTGGTAGATTTGCAGTGGTCTGATACTCCTTCCTTCAATATTATTGCTTGCACAGTGCTCCTTGGGATGTTTAAAGCTTGGGAAATCTTTTTGTATCCAAATCCAGCTTTAAACTTCTCCACAACAGTATCTCGGACCTGCCTGGTGTGTTCCTTGTTCTTCATGATGCTCTCTGCGCTTTAAACAGACCTCTGAGACTATCACAGTGCAGGTGCATTTATACAGAGACTTGATTACACACAGGTGGATTCCATTTATCATCGTTAGTCATTTAGGTCAACAGAATCATTCAGAGATCCTCACTGAACTTCTGGACAGAGTTTGCTGCACTGAAAGTAAAGGGGCTGAATGATTTTGCACGCCCAATTTTTCGTTTTTTATTTGTTAAAAAAGTTTAAAATGTCCTATAAAGTGTGTTCCACTTCATGATTGTGTCCCACTTGTTGTTGATTCTTCACAAGAAATTACAGTTTTATATCTTTATGTTTGAAGCCTGAAATGTTGCAAAAGGTCACAAAGTTCAAGGGAGCCAAATAGTTTCGCAAGCCACTGTACATCGCAGGAGCAAGCACCTTCATCTAAGAGGAACAGAAAAAGGACATGGTACCTACCGCGGCTGGGGCTTTGTCGCAGCGCGGGCCCGCACCCCGGGTTCAGACCGACGTCCGCAGTCCGGTTCCCGATTCCCCCCACCCGCGCACAGCGCCGGGTGCCGGGCTGCCGGTGAACCCACCTCCGGGTACGCCGAGCTGTCCGCGTTATGTCGCGCCCGGGTGACCCTCAAAGTCTGCCTTAGCTAAAACCGGAATTGCAATACCCACCGTCCACCAATGCGCCACCAATCCTACACACTGTCCCTTTAAGTAGCTGCTCAACATGTCCTTTAAAATTTAGACTGTCATCAATTAAAATACCAAGATATTTAAAAGATTTAACAATTTCAATTTCTGCTCCTTGAAGAGACAACTGGAGGACAATTCTGCACATTGGTCTTTGTTTTTGAGAACAGCATTGCTTTTATTTGCATTTAGTGAAAGGTTTAGTCTCAGAAACATGTTCTGGATCATGTTAAAGGCATTTTGTACTGCAGACAAACTGTCAGAGGGTTTTTCCAAAACTGTACATAACCATATCATCAGCAGAGGTGAAATTTGGTGTCCTGGTGTCCTTGGGCAAGGCACTTCACCCACATTGCCTAGTATGAAAGTAGGTGGTGTGTGATTGGTTGATGGCGCAGATTGACAACCACACTTTCCTCAGTCTGCCCCAGGGCAGCTGTGGCTACAATAGTGGCTTATCATCACTGGGTATTGAATGAATGAATGCTGCTTTGTAAAGCATCGGTGTGTCTAAAAAAGGCCTATATGAGACTAGTCAGGATGTGCACTTAACCACATGTTTATCCCTCCTTGAAAATGTGTGTACATGTTTTATCGTCCAGGCTGCGTCAAATGCCACCTGAGCTCCTTGTGTTCCCCATCCGCGCTCTCAAAGTAAAGGTGGCAGGCTTCAGGGCTCCATTGGTGAACAGCGAGGAGTACGTTCTGCCCTACAGTCCTGAGTGGAGTGTCCGAGCGGCCATGAATATGACTGACCTGCTGCACGGCTACATCACAGCCACTGTGGTGGTACGTACTGCACTGGCACATCACCCAGAAAGGCTGTGATGGGCCTGAGCTGACTGCCTAAGTGCTCTTTGGTGTGTTGCAGGTACGGGACCCGGAGCTCACTGTTCTCCTGTACAATACTGATGGCCAGCCAGTCCATATGCCTCTGGTCAGCAGCGGGTTGGCAGAGCTGGAGTGACCACTTAACCTTCGTTTTAGTTTGGACTTTTTAGTTTTTATTGTTCTCTTGGTTGTCAAAACACAGCACCTTAAGTACTCTATGTAGTATTCCTTCTTTGAGCATGTGTTTGAGTGGTGACTTCAGGCTGTTTTCTGTTTATTTGAATTCAGTGAGCCTAAACTGAGATCATGGCCAGAAGGTTGCCCAGTTTCTGTGGACCAGACTGAACCTCACATTCCTGTTTGTCGTTTCAGTATTTCATTTCCAAGTAAATAAAAACTGTTCAGATAATACATATTGGCTGCAGAATTTCTCAGTGTCGTTTACACTGTGGCTGTGTTAAAGTGTAATCTCATTTATAGTTTGCCCTTTTTGCATAATTTTTGTCCAAATATTGAAAGTTATTTTAAAATTTGATACCGTGTCTTCCAAATACAACAGTGGTTCTTAAAATCTGACTGATCTGACTTTTTATGCTGTAAACCATAAACACACCAAAATACAATAATTGGGTCATCTATTGTTTCTGTAAATGTATCCAGTGTTACTGAGTCATGTTTCACAAAGGAAGTTCAATAAACCCTTGGTTTAACTATGCCAACTTTATAATAAACTTTTACATTTATATAGAGCTTTTCAGGACACTCAGACGCTTTATAACACAATCTAGAGTTTGAAAACTTTGGCTGATTTTATATTTTAATGAGTTTTTTTCGGGGCGACAGTAGCTCAGTTGGTAGAGCATATGTCTCGTGATCCAGGGGTTGGCGGTTCGAATCCCGCTCTTGACGGGTTGACCGCATGTGATCCCAGCTCCCACAGATGAGCGCTGCTGTTGTGTCCTTGGGCAAGACGAGACAAGTGTCTGTGGACACTGGTAGCCCCCATGGCAGAAGATACATCAAGGCTGTTGTAACGTGAGCCGTCCTCCTGTGGACCCACCACCCGCGGGAGGATTCATGGGGGCTGGTGCATTGTGTTCTGGGCTGCTGCCCCAGAAAATGGAAAAAGCGGAAGATGAATGAATAAATGTATTTTAAATTGAGAAATAAATACACATAATTTTTTTTTTTTACAAAATACAGCAAGGAGCCAGGTCCCATATTCTGCTAAACTGACTTTCCTCATAAACTGTGCCGTCTCCCTCATGAGCTGAACTCTGACCTTTCTACGTCACCCATTGACCGCACTCATCCTTATTCAGCACTCATCAGTTCATTCAGGTGAAAATGATTTGGTTGGTTTGTCATTTAAATCCTCCTAACTGTCCAGAAGTCCGATCAGATTTTCGTGTGCATGTGAACGAGGTCAGTGACGCTAGCAGAAAGCCTCATTTAAACTGCAAAGGCTACAGTGCAAATGTATAAAGCTGCTCAAAAAGCCAGAGTAATGCAGAATATAGGACCTTATAATAGAGAAATAATTCATATGAAGTAGAACTAGACTTCCAGACTTGAGAGACAAAGAAATCCTTTTGAAATTCCAGCCCAAATGAACATGGAAAGTTTAGGGTGTATCCAGGATGATGTTGCCGTCTTTGTCCTTGACTCGGAGGCGTCCTGTGGGGTAGCAGGTTTCTTGGCGCCCATTGCTGTAGACAGTCTTTACTGTACCATCCTGGTACTCCCTGCGCTTGTACTCTGCTGTATGCACCTCCCTCTGCCCTGTGGTGAAGTGGATCTCCTTAATGCCATCTCTGGAAAACATAAGGTAATCTAATAACAGGGATGAAAATGGGTCAGGGGTGAAAAAGAGAGTGCACAATGGGTGGGGGCACGGGTCCCAAGACCGAGACAAGACCAAGACTTTTATCAGACCCCCCAGGATTTCGCGGGCATTTTTTGTGATTGTTGCTAAAATGCCTGAATTTGTGGGAGCTTTTCCAAAAAGTTGTGATGAAAGTTGCGGTGCTTTTAAGGTTTTTGTTGCAATTTTGTTGCGGGAGGAAGTGAAAGTTGCAATAAATAGTTGCGATTTTCGCTTTTTGTAATTAAAATTGAGTAATATTTTGAATACTGAGTTATTACTGACAAAGAATAATACAAAGACACAGAGATCACAGATATGGTCCTAAAACAACCTTACCAACATCGAAAATAAATTACTACTAGGAGGGGAACTGTTTCGCGCGGTCTTTTGCAGTTATTTTTGTGGGCAAATGGCGCCGCAGACATGTTTCTTTGCCATTAGAAGCCGTGTCCCAATTCCCAGAGCGCGCGGCTCGGAGCGTGGCCCGAAGGGCATGTGCGTCACACATTTCGACAGTACACCGGCGCGACGACTGCTGTCCCACTTCTTTTTTGTCCCATGTGCAGTTAACACGCGGTCCGAAGACCGCAGTCGTTAAGCGGTCCGCGGACTGCAGTCTGGGCTGAGCAAGTGTGCACCTCCTTGACTGCAGTCTGAGCCCCCTTCGGGCTGCGCTCCGAACTGTGCGCTCTGGGAACTGGGGACACGGCCGCAGTTTCGTTTTGCCACACGGAAGTAAAGCAGAAGGAAGTTGGTCGGCGTTCAATACGTCGCCGATAGCCGTTTCCCAATTCAGAGAGTGCACGGTTCGGAGTGTGGTTTCAGCCTGCAGTCGAGGCGGTGCATACTCGCTCAGCCCTGAGTGCAGTCCGGGGATCGCATGACCGTCTGCGAAATGGAACAAGTCCCGCCTCAGCTCAATGAGCCGGGTGGTCTGCTCCTTGTTCCCTAAAGACAAAAATATTATTCTATTGCGACTAGTAATACTTGGAATTGGGACATGGCCAATGTTCCCCCTAATTTTTAATGTGTCTGAGCAAACGCACACTAACTCCACATCCGAAATCCGGAAGTCAAGGATGCTGTTAGGCTGGAGGAGTCTTATAGGGCCTTGTTGGCTCGTGGGACTCCTGAGGAAGCTGAGGTACCAAGCATGCTGCAGCCTGGGTGGTCGCAGAGGCAAAAACTCGGGGGAAGCAATGCTTCACCAACACTGTTTACAGTGTGGGTGGAGAGCTGTTGACCTCGACTGGGGGTGTTGTCGGACAGTCGAAGGAATACTTTGAGGATCTTCTCAATCCCACCGTCACGTCTCCCGAGGAGGAGGCAGAGGCTGGGGACTGAGGCGGACTCATTCATCACCCTGGCTGAAGTCACTGAGGTGGTTGGCAAGGCAAGGTGGAGGAGATCCGTCCTGAGTATCATAATTCTCTGGATGTAGTGGGGGTGTCTTGGCTGACACGTCTCTGAAACATCGCGTGGTGGTCGGGGACAGTACCTCTGGACTGGCAGACCAGGGTGGTGGTCCCTCTGTTTAAGAAGGCGTACCGGAGGGTGTGTTCCAACTACCGGGGAATCACACTCCTCAGCCTCCCCGGCAAGGTTTATTCCAGGGTACAGACGCTCCTCGAGATACGAACATTCGACTTACGAACATTCGGAGTTACAAACAGGGTCGAAAATTTAAAAAAAGTTAAATGTTTGGGCAAAAGTGCTGTACACGTACGTAAGTGAGTTTTTGTATTTAGCGCCTATTCCGACTTCCGAGTACAGTACGTAGTGTGTATTTCCGCCGCTGACGCACAGGCAGGGCGCTGCGCAGCATCCCCCAAGCGTCACGCCCACTCAGTAGAAGTGTTCAGACGTACTACGGTGTTACTACGGTGCGGTGTTACGAACTTTGTTGTTTTATCTTGCATGGGTAATCCAATATGGTTGGTGAAAAGCGAAAAGCTTCTAGTGAAAGTGGAAATGTGAAAAAGCGGCAAGCCATCTCATTTGAAAAGAAGGTGGCGATAATAAAGAAACTTGATGCTGGTGAGAAGATGGTGAATGTGGCACGCGCATACAACATGAACCATTCGACGATCAGTACGATATATATAAACAAAAGGACGGCATTATGGAGCATGTGAAAAGTGCAGCGGGTATGCAATCCACCATCATAAGCAAGAAGAGAGGGAAACTCATGGAAGAGATGGAGAAACTCATCAACCCTTCGAGTACCTCTTCCAAAGGTAAGCTAAACTTGTATTTTTTTAAAAATAGGCTACACACACACAGTCTCACACATTCACACACACTCTCTCGCTCTCTCTCAGCTGTGTCTACTGCGTCTGCCTGTGTCCCTCTCTTCTTTTTATCTCATCAGTTTTCCATATTTTTAAAAAGCATATTGTTTTGTTACTATTTAGTGTTATTTAAATGCAGTACAAATCCATATAGATTACTTATACAAGCCTTAAACATGCATTCCCTTCTCATAACGACTTACGAACAAATTCAACTAATGAACGGCCGTTCGGAACCTAACTCGTTCGTAGGTTGAGGAGCGTCTGTACTGGGGGGGGGGACTTACGGGTGGATCTGGATGATGGTGCCATCAGTCAGAACACTCTCCTCTCGTCCGTTTGGAAACAGGTTTTTCACTGTCTGATCAGGAAATGTGATCTCTTTCCGACCATCAGGGAAATGTTTTTCTGTTGAACACACAGTGCTCTAGTTAGCCTTTTCAGTGGAACAAAGCTTCAAAACAGTGAACATTATTTCAACTTTGTGTCTATAATGTCTTATGAAAAACTTTTGTATCAGTAGTTGCACAATGTTTATAGACACTAATGAGTCCCTTTGAGCAGGCCTCACCCGTCTGCTTGTTGGGGAAGTGCAGCACCTCCGTGCCATCGGGGTAGGTGATGTGAGTGGTCTTGGCCTCTGCATAGAAATAGATCTGAGGAGAGACGCCCAAACATTACTCATCATGGCACTAGTGCAGTCAATGTAACTACCTCTGAAGAGACAAACTTAGACAAACTTTATTGATCCACAACGGAAACTGTTTTGGGTACGGTAGCTCACTCATAAAATATAATATATAACGGAGAGTAAAAAGAAAAAAATAGATGGAATACTGTAGCAACCAAAGAGCAATAGACCAGTGTCAGATGAGACATAATTACATACTATACATTTATTATCATTATTTCTATGTATGTACAAATCAGATTTAAATAGAAAACTAGTAATAAAATATAAAATACAATATCAAATAAGATGTACACTATAGACCTGCGCGGTTAATCAATTAAATCGATTAATTCGACTTTACAGTTCAGAACGATGTGTTTTTATGAAAATCGATTTTTAAATTATTTTTTACATGCAAGCGGAACTAATGTGCGGCCACGTTTTACACGGGTAAGTTAGCGGGGCGTACCCAAACATTGTAAGAGCTAGCGCTGCTAGCGAGTGAGCTAAAGCCGGAGCTTGTACCAAACAAAGGTGTTTACATCTGTTATATGGAACTGGCTCGGTTTTCTTGCGTCGGACTTAGAACAAACGAGTGCTCGCTGTAAGGTCTGTTCAAAAGCTGTTGCACGCAGCAGAATGGGAGAAGTGCAGAAGTGCGAACGAATGAAAATATCCACCATCCAGTCCCTAAAACATTTTCGAACTGTTTGCAGTATAAGCATGGGCCACACACGCTGTTGTATGTTTTACCAAAAACATGATGTAGACATGTAAAAGACATGGTGCCCATATATACTGTGGAAAAGCCCAGATTCATTAACATGGTGAAAGTTTTGGACCCGAAGTATGTGCTACCAAGCCGCAAATATTTTTCTTGTGTTGCCACAGCTGTATACAGACTGCACAAGCTAACACACATGAACACAGACAGTGGCTCCCTCTTTTCTGCATCACTCGAGGAAAAACTAAAACACAACACTACCGACTCCAGTCCATCTTTCCCACAATCAGGGAATTTAGCTTCATAAAATGCTTCTTTATAAAAGAAAGATATTTATACAACTATGTTATTAATGTTTTATATATTTTGTTGTAATATAATTTTGAGTTGATAAGGGGCAGATATTATAATCTTATGCTTCTTTCTGTTCCCTTTTCATTCATATTTAAGTTATAATTGTATAGATGTAATTGTGTTGCATCTGTTATTTTTGTTTTGTTTTAACGAAATAAATAAATGAATGAAATGATATATATATATTTTAAAAACAATAACAGCTTAATTGATGCTAGGTGTAATGTATTTGTTTTATAAAAGAACGCTGCATTGTTTTGAGCCATTTGTCATCTGTAATTTGTTTTTGAGTAGGGCAGAGAAAAATCGATTAAAATCGGAAATCGGATATTTTTTTTTTTAAATCTGAGATTTTATTTTTAGGCCATATCGCCCAGCTCTAGTACACTACCAGCTATATACAGTTGTATGGAGTATTGTCTAGAGAGTATACAAGGGTGAGTTGTACACTTGTATGGAGTATGGTATGAATGTAGTCCTGTTTGAGTGGAGCCTGTTGTAGAATGATCTCCTCTGTCCCTCTATGGTCTGGTGCAGTGGGTGAGCAGGAGTGTCCATGATGGAGAGCAGTTTGTCCAGTGTCCTCCTGTCCCTCACTCTCCAGCTCCCAGCCGATCACCTGACTCGCTTTGTGGATCAATTTGTCTACCGCCTACCCACCTCTGAACATATACAGTTACAGGCTCCATACGTTTTCTCCTACTTCAGTAATATTTAGTTGGAAGTAACAGTGCTCTTACTAGAGTACACATTTTGGTTACTCTCCCCATTTGAGTAAGTCTACAAGTGGCACAAGCTTTACAATGATCATATGAAATGATTTGAACATTTGTATTTATCGCATCGCTCCTTCAGATATAATTTAGTTTGTCTCATTTCTGTGGTCTCTGTATAAAATATGAATAAAATCTGCTGTTTTCATGTTGTGTTTAAGGTTTTGTCCTTCAAATTACATTAACTCCAAATTATAAAACAGATTTTCCCAAGTTTTCCCAAATACTTTCTTACTCTTAATTTCTTGGACCACTACTTTCTACACTTTTTGGCTCCTCTACCACCACTGTATCTTCATGGTACTGAGAATAACATGGTGGTGTGTGCGTGTGCTCACCACTCTCTGGTCTGCCGTCACTTCTTTGGTGTCTCCATTGAAGAATGTGACTTTGACCGTCCGTCCGCCAGGTGAGACCTCCTTCTTGGTGCCGTTGGGGAAGACTATGAGCCGTGCACCACTGGACAGGATCTGCTCCACCTGACGGGCCACAGACAGGGTGAGGGAGAGGTTCCAGGACCTTCCTTCTGATGACACCGCTCACCTTGCCATCGGGCCCCAGCACCTCCTCTTGTGGAGGCTGTTTCCTCTTCTCACAGTTCTGTGCTGGGTTTGGCTTGGCCTGGGCGTCACTGGGGGAGCCGCCATGATCTGGACTCCATCGGGACTGGGTCTCAGTCTCCTCCACTGTTGTTACCGTTAGACACGGCCCCCTTAGACTGCTCTTGAATCCTAAAAACACACACACGCAGTCTGTAGCTGTAGCTGTACAGTAATGCATTAAAGGAAAAGTAACGTTTTTTACAATTTGAGCCTTATTTCGGTAATAAAACAAGTTGTTTTACTCACCCATAGCACTTTGGTGTCATATGGATCATTTCTGGAGATGTTTTAGATTAGCGTTAGGCTAACGCTGTTAGCCTAGCGCGACTTATAGCCATAGCTCGGGGCATTCCCCGAGCATGTAATATGCCCCGTGCGGGCTCCAAATAACACAAACTTTAGCACTTTTCAAATCATAGAAGCTCAATGTCTTAGTCTACGATTTCGTTTGAATCAAAAGTGGCCTGTAATCCGAGATTTATCCATAGTTTACAGCTTTGCGTTCCATGGTTGGGTCCCGGGAGCTGAGAGCACAGTCCGCACATGCGCACTGGCGTCCTCATCTACTCGAAACTATGGCTAAATCTCGGATTACAGGCCACTTTTGACCAAACGAAATCGTAGACTAAAGACATTGAGCTTCTATAATTTGAAAAGTGCTAAAGTTTGTGTTATTTGGAGCCCGAACGGGGCATATTACATGCTCGGGGAATATATTATATGCCCCGAGCTATGGCTATAAGTCGCGCTAGGCTAACGCAAATCTAGAACATCTCCGCAAATCTAGAACATCTCCATATGACACCAAAGTGCTATGGGTGAGTAAAACAACTTGTTTTATTACCGAAATAAGGCTCAAATTGTAAAAAACGTTACTTTCCTTTAAATCAGACCTATTCTGCAAAATGGACTTTTCATAGCTTTTAACTGTGCTTACCTCAAGTCACATATTTTCGTTTTAACTACCACCAGCATATGCCCACTGCTCCGTACTTGCTTTGTTCTCCCATTTTATTTTCTTAATCAGTTATACCTGTATGATTCAGCGGCTCACTGGTGTGTTGTGCAGCAGACAGCATGCAGCACTTTGTGATGACATTTACAGCGACATCAGCTCCCATTGGCCACTGCAGTTTTCTAACGCGGAAGTCAGCAAACTCGTTTCTTTTATCATGTTGTTTTAGATGAATATTGAGATTTAAAGGAGAAGTAACTTTTTTTTACAATCTGAGCCTTATTTCGGTAATAAAACAAGTTGTTTTACTCACCCATAGCACTTTGGTGTCATATGGAGCACTTCCGGAGATGTTTTAGATTTGCGTCTCCGTAATGTTCTCGGGGCACTTGTTTGCGGTCTCCAAATAGCACAAACTTTAGCACTTTTCAAATCGTAGAAGCTCGATGTCAACCTACGATTTTGTTTGGTCAAAAGTGGCCTGTAATCCGAGATTTAGCCATAGTTTACAGCTTTGCGTTTCATGTTTGGGCCATAGTTTCGAGTAGATGAGGAGGTCAGTGCGCATGTGCGGACTGTGCTCTCAGCTCCTGGGACCCAAACATGAAACGCAAAGCTGTAAACTATGGCTAAATCTCGGATTACAGGCCACTTTTGATTCAAACGAAATCGTAGACTAAAGCCCTATTCGGACGGGATTAGTTTTATGGGGTGACATGGGGTGAAGTAATAATTACCAGGGAATTTAGTCCTGTCTGAACGCGCCATGTCCGTAAACATAACGGAGTATGCCTGTGAAATTTACAGCGAGTTTGACCTTCTGTAAAACGGTCTGGGGGAATTACCATAGGTAATATCAATCCTGTGCGAATCCGACCCTCGGTAAAGATGTATGTAATATTTCGTCACATCAGTTTAAAGAAATAATTTACCGCAATTTTCAAACACGGAGGAGCTTGAAGCGCTTTGTTTTGCCGGCAAACAAAATGATCTGCCGGTACTCTGAAACAAACGCACACATCGACCAATGAAAAAGACCAAGAGGTATAAATCAGTCGTCAGAAGCATGAAACTTCTGCTTGTTTTAGGTCATGTATGCTCTATTAGTCCTGATTATGGGCAATAATTTGCATAGTTCGCTAATATTACACATAGGCTAATCATGACGTGCACGGCAACGAATACGTGACGGCAGAGCGTAAACAAACTCCTCCCATGTCAAATAAATATTACGGACATTTCTTGTCCTGTGTGAATGGGGTAATTTATATTACAGAGGTCCTGTGATAAACCCACATTACTCTACATCCCCCTGTGAAACTAATCCCGTCCGAATAGGGCTTACGACATCGAGCTTCTATGATTTGAAAAGTGCTAAAGTTTGTGTTATTTGGAGACCGCACAGGGCATATTAGATGCTCGGGGAATATATTATATGCCCCGAGCTATGGCTAGAAGTTGCGCTAGGCTAACGCTAATCTAAAACATCTCTGGAAGTGCTCCATATGACACCAAAGTGCTATGGGTGAGTAAAACAACTTGTTTTATTACCGAAATAAGGCTCAAATTGTAAAAAACGTTACTTCTCCTTTAAAATGTGCAAATAGTAACACAATGATCCACAGATGCCAAAGATTATAATTATAGGGCAGATACAAGCACAGTATGTCTGCTTTAAGCTTAGTGCTCAAAAGCAACCACTGCAAACTGTATTGACATTTTGACATCAACCTTTCCCTTTCCAGTGACTTGTGCTTTGGCGTACCTTTTGTCCCCACCATGCCTCCTGGAGCAGATGCCCTGCGGCTCCCTGTAGTAGCTGCTGCAGGAGGGCTGTTGTGGTTAGCGCTGCTGGAATCCAGAGGAGTCTGAGCAGAGGGTAAAACACACATCACTCATGGACCACCTCTGTCGTGTCATTCAGTGTCACACACTCAGGTAGGAGCTCTGGTAAAGTGTAATGTGCTGAATGCAAACATACAGCAAACTTGACTCCTTTGGCGGTAGAGGGTTCGCCACTGTCCATGGAGTTTTTCCTCCAGGCCGTGATGCGCAGTTTCTCCAGAGTCTTCACCTGTGTGGAGGCAGACAGTGTGACCTCTGACCTGTGACCTCTTGTGCGCTTGTCAGTTTGTGGGTACATGTGGATTGAGGATTTTGAATATTGGATCAACAACATGGTCTAAAGTTAGGCCAATTAATGTTAAAGGTCCCATGACATGGTACTTCTTGATGCTTTTATATGGCTCCTTAATGGTTCCCTAATACTGTAAATGAATCCTTCTTCAAAATCAAGACTCAGTGCATGAGAAAGAGAGATGAGATGAGAGAGTCATAAATGTCACTCTGAAACACTCCATTATGGGCGTTGTTGCTTGAATGCAAATGAGGAGGACAGAGATGGCCTATAGTAGCGGGTGGGGGCGTGGCCAAACTGTCCACTCTTTCCTTTTCAGCTGTGCCCTGTGCGCTCTGATCCACTTCCGTGTTTTTGCGCGGAGGGAGAGATGAGAAGCGTTCCATTGAAAAATAAACACATTTCCACAGAAAATAAAATTAAACCACTGCTGTTTCAGATATCCACAGGCTCAGATAAAGGACTTCCGGGCCTAGAAACACTCGCAAGTTCCTCCAGGCAAATAAAAAAACGTATTTCGCATTGCGTAGCTCCTCTGCAGTCCAAACTCTGTGGGCGTGATTTACAGAGACGCTGAGTACAGACAGACGGGGGTGGAACTGCATTTTAATTTCTTTTTTCGAGCAGACGTCAATAAGGTGCCTTGTTCAAAATCGCCCGTTTGAGCTCTGATTTTTTCTAACGCAGAAAAGGATCGCAAATGCTCAGTTTAGACATTTCGCAACTTTTAGCCATGGGGGGGGGGGCCTAAACAGGGTAGGGGAGCTCACATTAACGTTCAAAAACCTCAGAAAGTGAAAATTTCATGTCATGGGATCTTTAAGGGCAGGCATAAAGTGCAATGTCACCAGTAAGGCTGCACAACACATCCCAAAATATAAATATTGCAATAAATCCATATCGCAAGTAAATAAATATATCGCAACAGCACAAAGTTCTACACAAACTTACCTGGAATTGTGTTTTGTTTTCACACATGCTGAACAGATCCAGCATATTTAGTCTACGTTCTCCTCAGAAAACACTCCTCCACCTTGTGATGCCATGTGGTAATACAGGAAATTTAAAGGAAAAGTAACGGGTTTTTTTTACAATTTGAGCCTTATTTCGGTAATAAAACAAGTTGTTTTACTCACCCATAGCACTTTGGTGTCATATGGAGTACTTCCAGAGATGTTTTAGATTTGCGGTTAGCCTAGCGCGACTTCTAGCCATAGCTCGGGGCATATAATATATTCCCCGAGCATGTAATATGCCCCGTGTGGTCTCCAAATAACACAAACTTTAGCACTTTTCAAATCATAGAAGCTCAATGTCTTAGTCTACGATTTCGTTTGAGTCAAAAGTGGCCTGTAATCCGAGATTTATCGATCATTTACAGCTTTGCGTTTCATGTTTGTGTCCCGGGAGCTGAGAGCGAAATAAACTGTGACTCCGCACATGCGCACTGGCGTCCTCATCTACTCGAAACTATGGCTAAATCTCGGATTACAGGCCACTTTTGACCAAACGAAATCATAGGCTAAGACATCGAGCTTCTATGATTTGAAAAGTGCTAAAGTTTGTGTTATTTGGAGACCGCAAAAACATGTGCCCCGAGAACTCACATTATGGAGATCGCAAATCTAAAACATCTCTGGAAGTGCTCCATATGACACCAAAGTGCTATGGGTGAGTAAAACAACTTGTTTTATTACCGAAATAAGGCTCAGGTTGTAAAAAACGTTACTTTTCCTTTAATTTCAGACTCCATACACATTCACTAGAATTTGAATTATTTCAGCCTTGGAATTGCTCTATTGAAAAAAGGTTTAAAAAGGTAGATGTTTGAAAACTACCACAGCATTTTGAGTTTTTGCCCAATAATGGAGGGTTACTCAAACACGTGTGAATGAAACAAGAACACTGTTTCATTCACACTTTCTTTGATGGGGGTTACATGGGTTAAAACTTACAAGAGTCACTTTTGTATAGTATAGAACCTTTAAAGGTCCCATGGCATGAAATTTTCACTTTCTGAGGTTTTTGAACGTTAATGTGAGCTCCCCTACCCTGTTTACCCCCCCCCCCCCCCCCCCCATGGCTAAAAGTTGCGAAATGTCTAAACTGAGCATTTGCGGTCCTTTTCTGCGTTACACAAAACCAGTGTTGAAACGGGCGAGTTCGGACAAGGCACCTTTTTGGCGTCAGATCGGCAAATGCAGCTCCAGCCCCTCCCTCTGTCTCCGCTCAGCGTCCCTGTATATCCCGCCCATAGAGTTTGGACTGTGAATGCGCTACAATGCGAAATGCGTTTTTTTATTTGCTTGGAGGCACGTCCGAGTGTTTCTAGGCTCGCAGGTCCCTTACCCGACCCTCTGGACCTCTGAAATACCAGTGGTTTAATTTTATTTTCTGTGTAAATATGCTTTTTTTCATTGCAAAGTCTCCCATCTGTCTTCCTGTGTTAAACACGGAAGCGAGCAGACAGCGGTGCAGAGCTGCGCTTCCAGCGGGGGAAACCCGCCCCCCCGCTCCTTAGCCAATCTCTCTGTCCTTCTCATTTGCACTGAAGCAGCAACACCCAGAATAAAGCATTTTAGACACATATCTAGCCTCATGAAGACTGTCAGAGTCATATCTCATGCAGTGAGTGTTGATTTTGAAGAAGGATTCATTTACAGTATTAGGGAACCATTAAGGAGCCATATAAAAGCATCAAGAAGTACCATGTCATGGGACCTTTAAAATATCACAATTGTATCATTACTGCAATACAAAAGTTATCGCAATATGAATATAAAATATCACAATTGAATATGGCATTTTTTCTCATACTGTCCAGCCGTCATCCCACGTGAGCTGACATTGTGTGAATGGGCTGACCTCATCTCGTAGAGCGCTGTTGTCCTGCCCCAGAGCCTCCAGCTGGTGACGCAGTCTGTTGTGGGTGTTGGCCCAGCGGCTCTCCTTCCTCCTCAGCTCCTCCTGGACTGAGGTCAGCTGCTGCTTCAGAGCCTGATACATACATCACATCGTCTATCCACAAAAATCTGCTCATGCTAGGCTAAACAGTCTAGCTTTTAACGAGGTTATACTTTTTAACAAAATTGTACTTTTCAGAGAACCTTTATAGCAGCATATGTTTACTCCTACTTGAGTAAGATTTTTCTGTCTTAAACAATTGTATAAAAAGCTCACACGATAGACACGAGGAGAATCAGATGAGATTTCTGTCGGTTATGTTCTGCCTCCACTCAGTCTGTCAGTACATGTGTCGCAGGCGTAGTGGCTGTGTGAGGCGCCGGTGACTGACCTGTATCTCATTGCGCTCACTCTTGTTGGGCGTGGCTCTTGCTGCGGCCATGTGCTTCTCCAACAGTCTGCGCTCCTTCTGCAGCTTACGGCTCTCCTCTCGCTTGTATTCCTCCAAGCAGCTCCTCTCCTGTGCCACCATCTGTTCAAAGTCACTGCGTTCCCTCCTGTGGGCCACATCAGACAGCTGTGGTCAGACCAAAGACTGTATAAAGAAGTGGACTAAGGGAGTGTGATGTCACCCATAGTGTACGACTTCAGCTGAAGCTCAGTGAGGCTAGCAGTTGTAGAAGCGAATTTGGAAATCACCCAATCCAGAGCAAAATTGTTAAAGGGATATGCCACCCCCAGGTCAAATTTTTCTGGTGACGCAGCCATTGTCCAGGTCTGTCAGCACTGACCGCCGCGGTATCTGCAGCTACTCCGCGTTAGACTGGAGTCTAACGTCGCCAGAGAAAGATTTCGGCCAAAAGGAATTAATTTGCTCGATGCTTTTCCCAATTACTTTCTGTGTAGTGCGCATTCATATCGAGTGCAAATAAATGTGCAAATCAACACGGAGAGCTTGCCTTGGTCATTTTGAGTGGGAACTATTTTTCAGTGCGGAAAAAGAAACACGAAGCACACACCACGCTAACAGGGGAATCCCTGTTACGCACCAGGAAGGCAGTTCCCCTGTTACGCAGTGTGGTGTGTGCTTCGGCTGTCTTTTTCCGCACTGAAAAATAGTCTCCGTGTTGATTTGCACATTTATTTGCACTCGATATGAATGGGCACTACACAGAAAGTAATTGGGAAATGCTTCGAGCAAATTAATTCCTTTTGGCCGAAATCTTTCTCTGGCGCCGTTAGACTCCAGTCTAACGCGGAGTAGCTGCAGATACCGCGGCGGTCAGTGCTGACAGACCTGGACAATGGCTGCGTCACCAGAAAAACGCTTTCCACCACTTATTTTAGTCTCTGGACTGTGGGGAGATGCCCAAGTTTGACCTGGGGGTGGCATATCCCTTTAAAGGTGACGTCCCTTCCCGCCCACACTCCTGGCTTAACAGGGAACAAGGGTATATAAAGTATAGCGAGATGTCATTTGGAGCAGCCAACAACAGATGCATAATAGACACAGTATATAAGAATAGAATAAAATAGATAAATAGATAAAATAGCAATGCTGTCAATCAAACCAGTTGCTAACAAGGAAAGAAGGCATCGGATTAGTCTAGTATTAGTGTTCAAAAGTTGATTTCCAGAAACAGTAGTGAAATAAAAAACCCCAAGAAACAGTAGTGAAATAAAAACCCCAAGATCATGTACAACATATCAAAACAAACATTTCAAGACCAAAATGATTAACCTGACACCAGCAATTGCCGAGAGAGTGAGACAGTTTTTCAGTAGAAAAAGAATCTGCGTCGATAGTCGGAGGAGTGCCCATGCTGCTGGAACGCAGCAGCTAGTAGGTTAGTTCTGCCCATTTATATATATATACAGCCAATGGGTCAGACCCACCAGACCCAGTGTCCCACACAGACTGTAGAAGCTACCTTAGCTCCTCCTGAACTCTAAGGTTGTCCTTGCGTAGTTTGGCGAGAGCCGCGTTCTCCTTTTTGAAGCGTTGGATCTCCACTTCCAGCTCCGCCAGCCTCTCCCTGAGCAGGAGGGACTGGACCTGCTGAGCTACACACAAACAAGATTTAGTTTTGTAAAGGTCTTGACTGAGTTTCGCATCTCACACAGAAAGTGAAGAGACTTTCTACCTTTGTTTGGAAGATACATTACATGAAGATACACGTTTTTCTACTTTTAATCAACCCTATTTGCAATCTTTTGTAGACAAAATACACACAGTTCTCATTTTGCAGATCTCCAAAACCACATATATACCGTATTATAAATCTTTCACCTATACTGTAAAGTTAACAGAATGTGAGTCGTCTGTCCATCCTCAATAAGCTTTCATTGATCAACATAGCTTTTAAAGAGTGGCCATAAGACTGGATTATACTTTGTGCTTATAGTTTCTACATGGAAATTAGACACACAGAGCCAAGTGTATCATAGTCTGTGTGGCCCAGTGGTGTAGGCTTGTGGGCGGAGTTTTGTACAGGCTCATACTACTAACCATAAGGAGAGTTTGAATAATGCCCAGGAGAAATTGCTAGATTACTCAAACATGCATGGATGACAACTAAAACGAAAGTTACGTATGTAACTACAGTTCTATAAATCCCGGCTGACGGCCAGAGGGTGGTGCTGAAAGCACTAAATGTTCCCTTCACACATACGCAGTTCGAGTAGTAATACCAAATGAGTCACACCAGTGACCCAGGATGATGCCCCGGAGGTAATAAAGTCCCCTGTCATCCATGACTCTGTTCCTTACAGAATCTTCTCGCGGAAACGCAAGGATGACAGAATCCCTGGCGGTCATCCGGGATTCATAGAACCGTAGTTACATATGTAACTTTCGTTCTATTTCATCCATCCTGACCGCCAGAAGATGGTGCTGAAAGCACTGAATGACTAATACCAGCTATGTCACGAGGAATCCTGAGCAAATACCTCACTGAGAGGAGCCCAAAGATTCATGAAGAACCACGCCAAGAGGATGGGGAGAGACCACATTGATGTTGTAGAATCTGGCAAATGTGCTTGGTGAAGCCCAATATACAGCAGCACATATTGTCTCCAAAGAGACCCCTCTCATGGCTGCCCATGAAGCGGAGACGCCTCTAGTAGAATGGGCCCTCACATAGGGGTGGACGATATGGACAAAAAAGAACAAAATCTTGATATTGTGTAGGATTTTTCGATATTTTCAAATGCCCCATTTAGCCCCCTCCATTTAGCGTCAGAACCTATTTTATCACATGGAGATGAACTGTTTTAGTGCAGACAACAGCACTTGCTAATGCTGCAACTTCATGTTCACCGCACAGACAGCGGCGTTTTCTCTTCTCAGGCTGCGCACACACATCTGCTGTGTTCATAAACTAATAATCCATCCATAATACATGCATACACGCATAATACATAAGACGCAGGGTTCAAAGTGTGGGAAAAAAAGTAGCGGGTTATAGTCCGGAAAGTAAGTGTGTGTGCCTGTGTGCCTGTGTAATATAAATAAATATATATATATATATACACGGTGTATATATATATATATATATATATATATATATATATATATATATATATATATATATACGGTATATATGGTATATATATTTGGGATGCAAACTATCGATTATTTCATTAATTGATAGTTGATTGACCTTATCGATCGACTTACGATTAACTGATAAGCGGCGTTTTTCACCTGAATTTTAGTGTTTCAATAGGGTCTTTAAGAATATAAGCTATAGTAACATAACACTGAGTCATAAATATATCATAGTATTATTATACTGTATATTCCTCAATTAATTATTCCTTAGTAAAAAGCAGACAAATGTATTGATGCTGAATAACAAAATACAGTAATCCCTCACTCTGCGGTTCGCAGATTTTTTTTTTTCGATTTTTTTTTATAGTGTAACATTGTGTTCTGTCCTGATTGGCTAAGAGACTAGACCAGGACTAAACGTCTAAACGTAACCAGGTCTAGACCAGAACTAAACCAGGTCTAGACCAGAACTAAACCAGGTCTAGACCAGGTTTAAACCTGGACTGGACCTGGACTAAACCAGAACTCGACCAGGTCTAGACCTGGACTAAACCAGGATTAAACCACCACGTGCCGCTTCTGGTTTCGTGCGGCTGGTTTGTGGCTCGGGGCCAGCCGCGGCACGTCCGGGCGCATTCCGGGCGCCGCAGTTCGATCTCACCTCGTGCGTACACCCAGGGCTGCTGAGGAGTGCCGTTGGCGCCTGCGGCCGGCTGTGAGTCGAGCTTGGCGCAGCGCAGTTGCCTTGTTTCGTGACCACGCGGGTGTGCGTGTCCGCGATTAATTACAATTAATGCATTTTGTTCGACCAACGTCTTAAATCGACAATTAATCGTTAATCGATTAATTGTTGACATCCCTAATCATAGTATTATTATATTGTATATTCCTCAATTAATTATTCCTTAGTAAAAAACAGACAAATGTATTGATGCTGAATAACAGAATACATTCTTTATTGAAAATAAATTGAGTATGTTTTTGTAAAAGCTCCGTGCAATGCAGGGAAGACCAAGGAGATGGTGGTGGACTTCCGCAGACGCCACTCTACTGCCCCCTCAGTGAACATCCAGGGCAGGGACATTGAGAGAGTGGACTCTTACAAGTACCTGGGTGTTCATCTGAACAATAAGCTGGACTGGACTCATAACACAGACGCACTGTACAGGAAGGGCCAGAGTCGGCTCTATCTCCTGAGGAGACTGCGGTCCTTTGGAGTGAGAGGGCCACTCCTGAAGACCTTCTATGACTCTGTGGTGGCATCAGCCATCCTGTACGGTGTGGTCTGCTGGAGCAGCAGCATCACAGAGAGGGAGAAGAAGAGGCTGGACAAGGTCATCAAGAAGTCCAGCTCTGTCCTGGGCTGTCCTCTGGACTCAGTGCAGAAGGTGGGGGACAAGAGGGTCCTGGCTAAGGTCACCTCTATGCTGGACCATGAGTCTCACCCCCTGCAGGACGCTCTGTCTGCTCTGGAGAGCAGCATCAGTGACAGACTGATTCACCCTCGCTGTGTGAAGGAGAGGTTTCGCAGGTCTTTCCTTCCTGCTGCTGTCAGACTGTACAACGAACACTGTTAACATGTCATTCAACGTATCTGCACTTACAAATATTCAACTATAATCCAGAGTCTATTTTTTAGGTCTAGTTTTAAATTATCCTAGGCCATTATTTATTTATTTATTATATTGTTCTGTTGCATGTTACTTTTTCGTGCTGTTCTTGATCTGTGCGTTGCAACACTGGAATTTCCCCACTGTGGGACTAATAAAGGCATATCTTATCTTATCTTATCTTATCTTATCTTATATTTCGCCCACCCCTACCCTCACACCAGATGGAGCCTGCGATGCTGTAGGCATGGTGAATGGTCTCAACAACCCAGTGTAAAAGGCGGTGTCTGGAAAGAGCCCAGCCCTTCGTAGGACCCCCGGTAACACACGAACACCTGGTATGAACACCTCATACCTGCTGTGACTGTGATATAGTTTCAGTGCCCGGACCAGGCACAACAACTGTAGCTTGTCCCTGCCTTCTCCAAGCGTGGGCTCAAACAGAGCCAAACTCAAAGGCTCGTTGCAATGAGACCGGGACAACACATTCGGCATAAACCAGACCCCCCAGGATTTCGCGGGCATTTTTTGTGATTGTTGCGGGCTAAAATGCCTGAATTTGCGGGAGCTTTTCCAAAAAGTTGCGATGAAAGTTGCGGTGCTTTTAAGGTTTTTGTTGCGATTTTGTTGCGGGAGGAAGTGAAAGTTGCGATAAATAGTTGCGATTTTCGCTTTTTGTAAGTAAATTGAGTAATATTTTGAATACTGAGTTATTACTGACAAAGAATAATACAAAGACACAGAGATCACAGATATGGTCCTAAAACAACCTTACCAATATCGAAAATAAATGACTACTAGGAGGGGAACTGTTTCGTGCGGTCTTTTGCTGTTATTTTTGTGGGCAAATGGCGCCGCAGACATGTTTCTTTGCCATTAGAAGCCGTGTCTCGATTCCCAGAGCGCGCGGCTCGGAGCGTGGCCCGAAGGGCATGTGCGTCACACATTTCGACAGTACACCGGCACAACGACTGCTGTCCCACTTCTTTTTTGTCCCATGCGCAGTTAACACGCGGTCCGAAGACCGCAGTTGTTAAGCGGTCCGCGGACTGCAGTCGAGGTTGAGCAAGTGTGCACCTCCTTGACTGCAGTCTGAGCCCCCTTCGGGCCGCGCTCCGAGCTGTGCGCTCTGGGAACTGGGACACGGCCGCAGTTTAGTTTTGTCACACGGAAGTAAAGCAGAATGTTGCGGCTTCCAAACGCAAACCTTTTAGCCGCCGAGAATATGAGGTTGGGTCCTATGGCTCGCAGATTTGTGACGCGCAAAGAGGAGGCTATGGTGACAGATACGCTGAGATCCAGATATGTTTTGTGCATTTATTACATAAAGAGCGCACACAGCTATGACAGCGCAGCAGGATGAAATGGAACTCATGAAAACCAGCAGGATGAACAGATTAACGTGAAAGATGAATGAATGGTTTGCGGTCAACAAAAAATACGGCAACCCTGACTCTCTTCTCTGTGTGACAGTTGAGCACGCGCTTTTACACGCACACACTTCCGTACGTGCACACACCCACACTCACGTGACCCACCGCCTCTGCCGCACACACACACACAAACGCACCGTGCACCTCATCTCAGTTATGTCTCGTGCACAGAAGGAAGTTGGTCGGCATTCAATACGTCGCCGATGATTGGTCAAAATTAGTAAAAATTCCAGAAAAGTTGCGGTGATTGGTCAAAATTGCAACACCGCCCTGAATTCGCGGGGATTGGCTGAAGTTGCGTTGAAGTTGCAAATCGCAACATCGCGAATTCCTGGAGGGTCTGATGAACGCTGTTTGGCCACAGGGTGACACCAGAACCATCCGGGCTGCACCGGAGACAGGAAGGGCTGACAGAAAGGGCATGTAAATCACTGACCCGTTTTGCTGACACAATAGCCAATAAAAAAGCAGTCTTACATGAAAGCCACTTGAGGTCCGCCTGTGCCAAAGGCTCAAATGGAGGGCCACATAGAGACTCCAGAGCTGTGTCCCAATTCCCAGAGTGCACGGTTCGAAGCGTGGTTTGAAGGGGGCTCAGACCGCAGTCAAGGCTATGCATACTTGCTCAGCCCTGAGTGCAGTCCGCGGACCGCATGGGCGCCGGCAAAGAAGTAGCGTGCGGTGCATGCCGAGATATGAGAGCATGCGAAGCGTGCTTTTTCACGCGCTTGGTCCACGCCCCGATTTCCATGGAAACGACTGCAGTCTTCAGCTCGCGTGTTAACTGTGCATGGGAAAAAAAAGAAATGGGACAGCAGTCATCGCGCTGGATGTGACGCACATGCCCTTCAACCCATGCTCCGAACCGTGCACTCTGGGAATTGGGACACGGCTAAAGACTAACGGCAAGTCCCACACTGGAGCCCGTGGTATAGTTGGTGGGTGCAAACTGCGAGCACCCCATAGAAAAAGAGACACCAAGTTATGGCCCCCAACTGTACAGCTTCCAACCAAACCATGATGGCAGGATATAGCAGCAACATACACCTTAGTACACCACATACACCAAGAGTGGATTGAGGCCGTCCATTATACAGGAGAGACTGGAAGAACTTCAACATTGTTTGTCGAATAGGATCAGTGAGATCGATCAGCTGCAGCTCGGGCCGGCCAATGGCCATACCCACAGTTGGAGGTGATGTACACCGGAGTTGTACGCTTTGGTGATGAAGTCATCCGTCACCCGGCAATGGGGTCTTGGACACCTGACATCTTGCCGCAGGGCCTCCTAAGGTGAAACAATGAGAGAAACCACAGCTGGTTCAACAGCAGGCATGCGATCCAGACCAGCTGCTGGTGCATTGTGCATAGCAGCCAAAATCCAGCCATCTGACGAGAGCCTGGAGAAAGCACTTGGATCCCTCCAACAGGCATGCAACTCTCTGAGATACTCCACAGATGGGGGTACAGCAAAGAGTGTAGGGGCAGGCGCGCATCTAAAGAAACGCCAGGGCCAGGCTGTTCAGGCCATCCTCAGAAACACGAGAGGATGGTGCATCCTCCTCATCCTGAAAATGAGAGGCAGATGCTGCCAGAGAGAGGGAAGACGTCCCAGCCTCTGAAGCAGGTGTGTTCATACGTTAAGCCTGAAATAAGGACTTCATCGCTTCCAAGTCTGCAGACAACTGCTCCACTTTAGATGCAAGATCGTTATCAGATCTGGGCTTCTTTTTTGGAGGAGCGCTGGCATTTGTAGACTCAGGGCGGCGTTTTGAACGCCTCGGAGGGGCAGATCAGATCAGATCAGGGAGATCACCACCACCTGTGTGGTTTAGCTGTGCCATCCTTGCCAGCCTGACAGCAAGTGGTATGTAACTGCAGTTCATATGCATGTGTTATCAGACAATGCCTCCCTCAAGTGATGAGGGCCGAGGCATTTTGGACACAGGTCATGGCCATCATCAATCTGAAGCGTGGACCCACAGTCCACACAACGAGAGACGCCATCAATCTGGTGCGATCGGTCTAGCACAACCAGTATAGATGAGAAAACCGAACAGCTAGACAGCGGTCAATTGTAAGCAGAGAAAACCAAGGTGGGAGAGGGGGCAGGAACACGGCCTTCACCGACCAAGGTACAAATGCACAATATGAACACCTGCTAATTATAGCAGGTAGTATGTGGCCCGCAAAAAAACAACTGGGAGTGGGGGCGCGAACGCTGTCATCACCAATTCCAAAATCAAATAGAACAGGAGAAAGAAAATGGTTAACAACGTTAGCATTCGCCCATCTACAGGACAACTATAACTTAAATGATCCAATGGGAGAGGGTGCGTGAACGTGGCCGTCACCAGAGAGAAATTAACCAAAATACTTTATAGTTAGCAATAGACAATCTGCAGTGTACTACTGCTAACAAACAGTTGTACCTGATAGGAGAGGGTGCGCGTACACCGCGTTCACCAAAAGCAGATTAATGTAACTCAAAGGCAAGTGTTTGGAGAGGGGCACGAACGCAGCCATCACAAACAAGGCTTTAAAATATTAAAAGCAGTACCTTCAATCCTCTTAGTATCCTACCGAGACGGTGAAAGGGCGTCCAGCAACAGTAGACAAACAAGTTCTGTGCCATGGCTAATGCCATGTAGTACGAGCCACACGAGAAGAAATGAGGAACAGAGTCACGGATGACGGGGGACTACATTACCTCGGGGGCGTCATCCTGGGTCACAGGTGTGACTCATTTGTTATTACTACTTGAACTGCGCACGTGCGAAGGGAACAGTCATTGCTTTCAGCACTGCCCACTTGCGGTCAAGAGGGATGAAACAGGACCACTTCAGGTATGTTTTTGATGAGGAAAAAGCGTTATAAACATGGTAGAAGGTTCCAAAAAGTCAATTGCTATGCAAAATTGGCTTTTTGGTGCATTCTTTAAGAAGACATGTTTTTTGTTTCAGACAAAGCCCAGACAGGACAGTGACTCACGGTGTGTGTTGGGCGGAGCGCTCCAGGGCTTAGTAGCTGTGGGAGGAGGACTCACAGGAGCATTGTTGGAGTGTGTCTTGAGTGCAGGGAAGAGCCTGCTCATGAGTCTTGAGGGCTGGGCCTCCTGCTCCACAGTGCGCTCTGGTGGGGAGGCCGGTTCACCTGTGGAGACAGAAGGGTTGTAAAAACACCTATAAACAGGGATGGTGTGAAAGACGACGGAGGACGATGGAGGTTAAAGATCCCATGACATGGTACTTCTTGATGCTTTTATATGGCGCCTTAATGGTTCCCTAATACTGTATATGAATCCTTCTCCAAAATCAAGCCTCAGTGCATGGGAGAGCCTTATGAAGACAGTTCTATTCATAACTATTTCTCTGAAACGCTTTATTCTGGGCGTTGTTGCTTGAATGCAAATGAGGAGGACAGAGACAGGCCAGTGCAGCGGGTGGGTTGTGACCAAATACGCCGCTGTTCCTTGGATTAGCAGTGCGCTGGCCCCACTTAGATATGAGACGCGTTCCATGAAAAAAAACAGATTTCCACAGAAAATAAAATTAAACCACTGCCGTTTCAGGTTCGGAGGCTGGGATAAAGGATATCCGATAGCCTGGAAACTCTCTCGTCTCTCCAGGCAAAAAAAAAAAAACGCATCTCGCATTTCGTAGCTCGTTTGCAGCCCCCATTCTCTGGTCGTGATCTCCAGAGATGGGGTGGACATACAGACGGGGTGGACATCCAGACGGGGAGTGGAAAGCTTTCCCCGAGTGTGACGTCAGAAAGTTCCCTTGTTCAGAATCGCCTGTTTGAGCCGTCTTTTTTTCAAACGCAGATTTCGCAACCTTTAGCCATGGGGGGGCCTAAACAGGGTAGGGGAGCTCACATTAACGTTCAAAAACCTCAGAAAGTGAAAATTTCATGCCATGGGACCTTTAATGTTCTATATCACATAAAATTTACTCTTGTGAGCTTTAAAGGAAAAGTAACGTTTTTTTACAATCTGAGCCTTATTTCAGTAATAAAACAAGTTGTTTTACTCACCCATAGCACTTTGGTGTCATTTGGAGCAGTTTCGTAGAAGTTGTGTTGTAGCGGGATCCGTGAACGTGAGTGCTCGGGGCATAGCTTTGCGGTCTCCAAATAACAAACTTTAGCACTTTTCAAATCACAGAAAATCGCTGTGTCAGCGTAGACTTTAATTGGATTCCAAAGCGGCCTGAAACCTGATATCCAGCTATAGTTTCATTTTATGACGTCATCATAGAGGACAGCGCGCATGCGTGAACTCAGCTGTTTACCAGGTAAACACCGCTAGTCCAAAAGAAGTTAACACCGCTCTGAACTTTACTTTTCTGTTGCGAGACATGGCTGAAGATTCGGACTTTGAGACTGAAGAGGACTTATTTGAGTATGATGGCCGTCCCTACCTTTTTGAGCTTGAGTTTACGGAGGAAGAGATATTAGACAGAAGGAAGCGAAGAGAGCTTGAGGAGCAGCGCACAAGAGAACAGCAAGAGACAGCCCGTCTACGAAAAGACAGTACGTTGTGGTGTTTAGGTGGACATTGTATGTCAATGGCAACAGAGGAAGAACGCCTTTGCTGTGTGGAGTGGGATTTGCGGCCAGGAGATGAACGTCTGGGTGATGATAACAGAAATCTGTGTCTGTCAACTCTGGAGGATATTCATGCCATGATGAACCGTGGTGTAATAGAAAAAAAATTTTTGTGTTCCGAAGTTGAATTGGAGGAGCCAGCCAAAGCCTGCGGGACCAAACGGGCAACTTTCAGTTGAGTAAGTAGCCAACACACAATTATTTGTTTGCATTGAATTGGTTTGTTATGCCTATACAGTATAGTCATATTTTGATAATACTAGTCCAGACGTCTTACAGCTTTCCCTGTCATGTTTGGGTCCATTCTCAAAACAAATAGCCACATTTTCAATAAATCAGGATTCTGATGAGGAAGCCTGTGAAAGCTCAACTTCGTCCAAGATGTCATTTTGTTTTTGCAACCGGGATAAATGCATGTTCGCACTATTTTCTCAAGCGGAGATGTTTTCGTCTTCTAAGCTTCTTACGGACTGTACCCGAGAGCTGACAGCGGTGTTTATCAACAGCTGAGTTCACGCATGCGCTCTGTCCTCTCCGATGACGTCATCAAATGAAACTATAGCTGGATATCGGGTTTCAGGCCACTTTGGAATCCAATTAAAGTCTACGCTGACACAGCGATCTTCTGTGATTTGAAAAGTGCTAAAGTTTGTGTTATTTGGAGACCGCAAAGCTATGCCCCGAGCACTCACGTTCAAGGACCCCGCTACAACACAACTTCTACGAAACTGCTCCAAATGACACCAAAGTGCTATGGGTGAGTAAAACAACTTGTTTTATTACCGAAATAAGGCTGAGATTGTAAAAAAACTTTATTTTTCCTTTAAGCCATGTTATAGTCTTATTACCTCCCCAAACACATTGTCTATATCTACAAATCTCAAAAGGCTACATTCCACCTTGTGATGTCATGAAGTGGCAGTTTAAGTTGATAGCTCCTTTTACCTTTAGTTCAATAGAGATTAGAAATACCAGATTTGCAATTATTCTAATGATTCTCATGAAAGTGTATGGAGTTTAAAAACAGAATGGAGAGCTTCCTGTATTACCACATGGCATCACATCAGTGATCAGTGGAGTGTTTGAAGAACTCAGCCTAAATATGCCGGGGTAGTGCGTTAAACATATGTAAATGAAACAAATTACAACTCCAAGTCTGTTTTTGATGTGGAAACTATAACATCGATCACAAAATGGTGTTATATGGGACCTTTAAACCCTGCTTTGCTATGACACTTCCCTCACCTGGGCTGTCTGTGCTCAAACTGTGGTCCTGTGAGAGCTGGCTCCAGGTGTCATGGTCGTCAAACTGCACCCTGCTTGCCTGCTCCTCCGCCTTCTCTTGGCAGTGCTCCTCTGACGGGTGCTCCTCTGACGGGTGCTCCTCTGACGGGTGCTCCTCTGACGGGTGCTCTGTCACAGTGCAGCCCTCACTGTAATTGTCAGGTTCCTCACCGGGGGTCAGGGAGTGGTCCTGGTCCTGGTACGTGTGCTTGTCATATGGAGGGTTACTATGACAGGGGAAAGCATAGCCACACATAGGTACATCTTTTTCTTCTGGGTCGTCGCATCTCTCCCAGTTGTCCCAGGATGCCTCACACAGTCCCTGCCTGGCAGCCTGCTCTGCCCTTTCAGTGACCCCCTGGTGGGAGACCGGATGTGGAGGGGATTTGACTGGGGTGGAGGACAGGCGGCGCTGGTGGAGCCCCTCGGCTGGGAGCTGGTGGAGCCCCTCGGCTGGGAGCTGCTTCTGGCGATCCATTTGAAGAACCTACACAGGTCACAACATGGATGGGTCATGTACAGACAGCTATGTAGGACACATAGTGTATGACAGAAGATGTGGTGACAGACCTTGAGGACGAAGGAGGAGTTGGAGGAGAAGGACAGCTCCTCTGCAGCCTGCTCCAGCAGCTCAAACTCTCCCAGCTCCACACTCTCCTCCTGCCGGGCCCTTTCCCAGCGCAGCAGCCGCTCCTGGAAGGAACTCTCCTGAGAGCTTCTGGCTCCTCCCTGCCCTTGTGCCTGCCCCAGCCCTTGTGTCAGTCCCTTTCCTCGCCCCTGTTCAGTAGGACAAGCTTCAGCTCTGTGGTGAGCGCTCTCAGCTTGGGCCTCACTGGTTATGCTCTCACAGGCTGCAGGCTCTGCGGTCCTTGTGGTGGCTGGTCCTTGTATTTGCCTCTGAACAGTTTGTGGTGGAGGCTGGTGAAGCCACAGCTGGCTCTGTAGTTCCTTTAAACGAGCAGCCTTAGTGACCTTGAGCAGAGAGGTGGTGGGGCGGGGCTCATGAGAGATAGTGGCTGTTTTGCGCTGCACCAGAGGCTTGGGGCCATAGCTGGACTGTCCACTCTGCACACAGGCAGGCCCTGAGCTGCTGCGGATGATGGCATTAGTCTGAGCTGGTGGTCTATGATTCTTCCAGACGTCTGTTTTGCGACTGGTGAACCTCAGAAGCCCCTCCCCCCTCCTCAGAAAGGCTCTTTTAGGTTGGGCCTGGGGAGCACAGCCTCTAGAATCACTCTGCACGAGACAGAAAAACACTTGTGTTGTCACAACCAGTCTGAAAACCCAGGGCACCAGACTGTAGTGTGATGGGGAGATGATGAGGGACAGGAGTGATGATGGGGGACAGGAAAGATGATGGGGGACAGGAAAGATGATGGGGACAGGAGAGATGATGGGGGACAGGAAAGATGATGGGGGACAGGAAAGATGATGGGGGACAGGAGAGATGATGGGGGACAGGAGAGATGATGAGGGACAGGAGAGATGATGGGGGACAGGAGTGATGATGGGGGACAGGAGAGATGATGGGGGACAGGAGAGATGATGGGGGACAGGAGAGATGATGGGGGACAGGAGAGATGATGGGGGACAGGAGAGATGATGGGGGACAGGAGAGATGATGGGGGACAGGAGAGATGATGGGGGACAGGAGAGATGATGAGGGACAGGAGAGATGATGGGGGACAGGAGAGATGATGGGGGACAGGAGAGATGATGGGGACAGGAGTGATGATGGGGACAGGAGTGATGATGGGGACAGGAGAGATGATGAGGGACAGGAGAGATGATGAGGGGACAAGAGAGCATAGGAGACGGGGGGAGTGTGGGGGACAGGAGAGATGATGGACAGTACTTGACCTGTGATGGGTGCATAGAGTTGAGTCTCTTCTCCTCGTGTCTGAGCTGCTCCTCTAGCATGTCCTCAAACGTCCTCTGAGCCCCGATCCCAGGTCTAATGGGCCTACACAACACAAACCACAAGCGCTGTGCACTCAGAGGATCATTCAAGCAATTCTGGTCAGACGCTGGTGGACACTGCCTGATATCTGCCTGAAGGGAGGGGGCCAACTTCCCTCAAACTGCTATTGAACTGTACTAAGTGGGGATTGTTCCATGAGTCATATTAGCACAATCATTGAGGCCGCTAACGGGTGCTCTGACACCTATTAGCATACAGGCTATCACTATTGTTTTCTTTGTTTTGATTTAGATCTGTGGATGGAGTTAAAAATAGGAGATTTAACGATACTTGAATTAGATCAAAGATCAAGATCAAAGATCAAAGTCAGCTTTATTGTCAATTCTGCCATGTGTTCAACATACAGTGAATCGAAATTTCGTTTCTCTCTGAGCCAGGTAGTGCAAAAAAAAAAAAGACAGTACAAATTATTGCGATGCATTGCAATATATTTGACATACTTCAGTGAAAATGTACCAAAAAAAAGAGGATAACTTAAATATCAGTGGCTGTGTATCTGGGTAGTGTCTTCAATTGATACAGAACTCTGAGCAACTCAATTCATAACTGAATTTATTGAATAACAAAAACAAATAAAACAAGCCAATAACAAAAAAAGTACATAGGATTTTTTCTAAAACAAAAAATGATATGTTCAAAACATTTGCCATTTTGGAGGTAGCTACCATCATAACAAACAATACCCTTTCACAAAGAAAAAGTGCATAGGATTTATAAAAAAAACCAATAAACAAATAATTAATTAATATTAAATATTAAATAATTAATTAATAATAATCGATTTTTGGCATCAAGAATCGATGCAGTATATTGTGAAAGTTAGCATCGCGATGCTTTGTCATGATTATTTTGCACAACCCTAATAGTGAGGTACAGATCTTAGCCAGAGAAAAGAAATGGTTCGAGATTGGAGTTAAAGAGGCTATTTTTGTTTGGAAAGATAATGGTGGCCATACCAGCATATCAAAGCCTGATCTTGTCAGATCTCTTTTCCTAAGAGGCCTGGTTAGTACTTGGATGGGTAACTAGGAATGCCAAGTGCTGGCAAAAAACATTGTTATTATGTCCTTAGGCAAGACACTTCATCCACACTTCTTTCAGTCTACCCCAGGGCAGCTGTGGCTACAATAGTATCTAATGACCACAGAGTGTAGAGTGAATGATGAATGCACTGTAAAGTGACTTTGAGTGCCGCTATGTAAATCCAGTGATTAATTCATTAATCCATCTTTGAACAGGAATGAGGGGCTTAGACATCATCTATCTCCTATTTAACTTCTCATCCTCAGACCTAAATCAAAATCATGGAAATAATAGTGATAGCCAGTATGCTAATAGGTGTGAGGGCATCCATCAGGGGCCTGAACAATTATGTTCATATGATTCACACTTCACACTTAAGTCTTGTTTCACAAAGGAGGCTCAATAAATCTTGGGTTTAAGAGTTAACTCAGGGTTAATCTCCTCTGGAGAGACAACTCGAAAGTTTTCTGTTTCACTAAACAGGTTTGGAGCAGAGTTAGAAAACTCAGAGAGAATAAACCCTGAGTTTAGCAGAAGACACAAGACTTTATCAATGGATCCCAGAAGAGAGGATTCACCGTGGCAACGGTAAACCAGAGGAGCCTTCCATCTTCAAGGGACAGGAAGTCATGTGACTATGGATAAGTCAGGTTTAATATAAAACAGGGGTCTTCAACGTTTTTCAGGCCAGGGACCCCCAAACAGATGGCGAACTGGGCCAGGGACCCCCTACTATATACATGGCATAGAATTGTGTTTTATATTAAATTGAGCTTAGTGTCATGTATAAACATTGCTACTCTGTTATGGTACATCCAATACAAGGAAATAATGGACCCCCCTAGGGGTCGCGACCCCCCCTGTTGAAGCCTCTGATATAAAAGAAATGTGGAGGAGCACATTGTTTAATCACTTTATACTATTTTAGTATGAATATACAAATAAGATTACCTACAGAAGGCCTACAGAATGTTGATGAAGCCTTCCTACATAAAACACATAAACCCATTATTAAATTGTTTGAAATTACTATTTTAATATTTTATTTCAGATTTTGCATTTTTTTAAAAATCTAATTATATTTAATCTAAGATGTCAAGGACTGTATAGCTTATTGAGTAAATGAAAAAAGCTTACATAAATCAAATTGCATAAAGTATAATCATTAATCTAAAGATTTGCTCTTCACTCTTCACAACACATTTTAAAAAAGTGTTTGTCAAATATTTGTAAAGTATAAATTAATACACTGAAATCATTTAACTCTTGTCAAGCCTAATAGGCTCTATTCACGTTTACCACAAAACGTTCGGAAATATGCGGATGATGGCATGCGGATGATGAATTCAGCATGGGGAGGACATGACTAATCGCACATTCAGTGTCACTTACAAACAGCTGGTTGCAACTGCTGATCTGCCGAACATAACAGAACGCTACAATTACATCTTTTTTTTATTAAGTTGAAGAAGCTGAAGAAAATTGGGCCATTTTCTCAGTTTTCCTACATTTACTACTGCCAACAGAGCCCACCGGAAGTCATCATCCACATATTTCCAAACGTCTTCTGGTTTTGTGACGCAAGTGTGAATAGAGCCAATTAAGTGCACCTGGTCCATCTGTGATTGACAGAGCTGATCAGAGCTCTCCTTCAGGAGCAGACTCAGGTTAAACTTGGGGTAGAGGAATAAAACCTGCTCTGGACCAGGTTAGGTTCACAGAGTTACCATGGAGACTGACTCAGGGTTTAGGTTAACTTTCTTTATGAAACTGAAAACTCTGAGTTGACCTCTTTTCAGGGTTAACAAAGTCTGAGTTTGGACTAAACCTGCTTCTTGAAACAGGGCCTTGGTGTAATTCAATAAACCTAGTTAACACACAGAGACTGTAGTGTAGTTCAGTGTAGTTCCTCCTCCCTTCAGGAAGATATAAAGCAGTGCTCACCAACATCTGACCAGAACTGAAGAAGCGGCTTGGATGAGCTACAAAACATCTTCACTCAAAAAACTTTTGTCCAGTTGACAGAATTAAATTTTCCTTTTGATGGTAAATAGTATACAGTTGTCAGTTTCACTCACTGAATCAAAGTGTGGACAGAGAGTACCTGTCTGCTGCAGGCGTGTCCCAGTGCGTGCTGTTGTCTTCAGGCGCTTGGTGCTGGGCTGATGATGGCCTGGAGCCACTGCTCTGGGACAGTGGCTGCTCTTCTGAGAAGGAGCACAACAAACAATCATCAACAAAAGATCACTTCCTTTCAGTACGGCTTCACTGTAAGACACTCTCCTCCACTGTAAGTACATTCAGTACAACACTGAATCATGGTGAAGTGAAAGTGAGGCAGAACTTGTAGTGAAAGTAGTGGCTTCACCTTCCTGGTATGGGCTCTGTGGGCTCCTATGGCTCAGGGACCCCTCCTGTAACCTCCTCTGGCTCCAGGGGCCCTCCTGCTCCACCCGCCCTTTCATGTTGTGGAGATAACATGCAGTCCTGTGGAGTGTAGCCTCTTCCCAGTCTGCTCCTGACAGCGCCTCCACATCCTCTAAACATGCACATAAATATTTGTTAGCTCAAGGCTATCTCCTGAAAATATGTGGCTTCCTCAAAGTAAGGAAGTATGTGTACTTGAGTCCTGTGACATGTGGTCCTGGGGCAGGGTGATTGTGGGATGACTGTGTGGTACCTGAGTGTTGGGCTGAGGCGCTCATCAGGGCCAGGACTGACTGTGCTGCTCCTACTGCATGTGCTCCTGCCACTGCCTCAGCTCCAAAAGATCAAACATCAAAATCAGCTTTACTGTCAATTCTGCCATATGTGTTCAACATACAGTGAATCGAAATTTCTTTTCTCTCTGGCCAAGTAGTGCAAAAAATACACACAATGCACACTATACACAACAACACCACACAAGGACATGCCAGGAGGCCCTTCCGTTCTGAGGACAAGCTCATGCACAGCTCTGATAGCAGAGCTCACTCCAGAGTAGTAGACACCCGAGTCCATACAGCTGTACATCTCAACCTTATGCACAAGCATAACTTTACGTAGGTGTGGACATGTCCCCACCAATGTTGAGCTGACTGGGGACAGTCTCCACCAGTATTTATGTCACCCGCGCATGACATATCAGGTCCAGACAGCATTACGCAGCAACCCTCTTTCTGTCTTATTTTCTCCCAACATAATTATGAGTTTAAAACTCGTAATTACTAGTTTTAATTTCATAATTATGAGTTTTAAAGTCGACTCTGAATCTGCCCTTGTCATGCAAGCACACAGCCATTTTCCTCAGGAAGCCATCCTCCAGGAGATCAGGACATCTCTACATAGCTCCATTTGCTCATTTACTTGTGAATGTCGTAAAAAGACAAAAGAGAGAGAGAGATAACTACACAAATCCCATATGAATGACTACGTGCAAAGTGTCCATCTCTGTCCATGTGGTTTGGTCCAAACAGAGAATGAGGCACCTTTAGCTCTGTGCTGCACCTGGTCTTTTGGCCTTGGTCAGGAATTGATGAGCTTTCCTGGGTACTCGGCACAGACCACTTTGGGTCGCTCAGTGACGAAAACATGGGCTCATAGCAAATCATTTAGATACAGTGTGAAGTGAATTAATAAAATAACAACATGATCCAGGTGCTTTTGTCCCGAACGCCCCTGAAGCTTCTATCTGCACTGTATCCTGTGAGTGCATAAACCATTTCAAACGTGTCCTAGTGCATTCACTATACATTCACTAACAGTAAAACGGGTCGGGTCAGGTCTAGACCTGCGCGATTAATCGATTAAATCGACTTTACAGTTCTGGACGATGCGTTTTTATGAAAATCGATTTTTTAGTTATTTTTTACACGCGAGCGGAACTAATGCGTGGCCACGTTTTACACGGGTAAGTTAGCGGGGCGTACCCAAACATTGTAAGAGCTAGCGCTGCTAGCGAGTGAGCTAAAGCCGGAGCTTGTACCAAACAAAGGTGTTTACATCTGTTATATGGAACTGGTTCGGTTTTCTTGTGTCGGACTTAGAACAAACGAGTGCTCGCTGTAAGGTCTGTTCAAAAGCTGTTGCAGCACAAAAAAAATGTATCCTAGCGCCGAAAGCTGTTGCACGCAGCAGAGTCGTCCAGTCCCTAAAACATTTTCGAACTGTTTGCAGTATAAGCAGCACGGCCCACGATGGAAGGCAATCACACACGCTGTTGTATGTTTTACCAAAAACATGATGTATGTTGTAAAAGACATGGTGCCCATATATACTGTGGAAAAGCCCGGATTCATTAACATGGTGAAAGTTTTGGACCCGAAGTATGTGCTACCAATATTTTTCTTGTGTTGCCACAGCTGTGTACAGACTGCACAAGCTAACACACATGAACACAGACAGTGGCTTTTCTGCATCACTCGAGGAAAAACTAAAACACAACACTACCCACATCGTATATAATTATATAATAATAATAAAATAATTTAGCTCCATAAAATGCTTCTTTATAAAAGAAAGATATTTATATAACTGTGTTATTATTGTTATATATATTTTGTTGTAATATAATTTTGAGTTGATAAGGGGCAGATATTATAATCTTATGGTTCTTTCTGTTCCCTTTTCATTCATATTTAAGTTATAATTGTATAGATGTAATTGTGTTGCATCTGTTATTTTTGTTTTGTTTTAACAAATGAAATAAATGAAAATGAAATTATATATATACTTTTTTAAAACAATAACAGCTTAATTGATGCTAGGTGTAATGTATTTGTTTTATAAAAGAACGTTGCATTGTTTTGAGCCATTTGTCTGTCATCTGTTATTTGTTTTTGAGTAGGGCAGATTAAAATCGGATTTTTTTTTTTTTTTAATCGGAGATTTTATTTTTAGGCCATATCGCCCAGCTCTAGTCAGGTCACAACATTTGAACCCATTTCTCCTGGGCAGGTGTGTCCGGATGCATTTTGACTCGGTCAGGAGCATATACAGTCTGAAAAAAGGTAGATAAAGAACAGGGACACTGAAGGAAATTATTATTGTCAGGCTACAAATTCAGTTTATTTGAGGACAATCATCCTCATTGTCACGGAGAAAGGTGACTATGAGGCTGATGCAGCTGACAAATTAAAGCGCTTGCCTGAGAACAGCGCAGTGCTGGGAATGACATGACCACTTGCCCCCGCCTAATCCTGGATTTAACACACAGATTATGAGGGCAGGTTAAGAGTTAATGACCAATGAATCCAACAGGACCAGAATATCTATGGACAAGTCCCTAGATGTCAACATGTCAAAATCTCCTAGAACAGGTGGTTGCATCTATAAGGGTTCAGGGTCTCATTTACAAAACGTGTACGAACGTGTACAAACAACGTGTACAAAAAAAAGTGTACGTAACTTTCTAGTTAACTTTGGGATCTATAAAAAGAACTCTTTGAATTGTACACTCCATTCTGTAAACTGTGAGCCTAACCTGTGGGGCTTTCAAAGACTACTTAGAAACTAGTGATGTGTGCAGCATCTGAGAGACAAAGTTTATGTCTTATCTGTGCATCCACTTTTAGGTCAGAATTACACATTTAAGTGATGTGATGTAACTGTCTGGAGGTGGAAAGTCAACTGCATGATTCCGTGGAAATAGAAAGTTAAAGTTATATACTTTGGAACATGGGTGGGTCCTCCCATGAACCCACCACCCGCAGGAAGATTCATGGGGGCAGGTGCATTGAGATCTGGGCGGCAGATCCGTTTGGACTGCTGCCCCCACGACCCAAACTCAGAAAAAGTGGGGGGAAAAATGAATGAATGAATGAACTTCGGAACATTCTCCATGGAGATTGACACGTTCTGTGGAAACAAGCAGGAGGCCCTCCTCCAGACTAAATAAGAGTCAGGTTTGTGGAAATGCAAGCCTGCTCACAGTAAGGATACTTGTTAATTCTAAGTTTTTCTGTACACTAAAAACATCCAAAATAAAAAAGTGCTTTTAGTTTATTCTTGATACATACTTTGGCTTTAAGTGTTATAAATGAGTCTCCCGAGCTACCAATGAGAAGGCCAGAAGCACCTGTCACAGACAGACAGTTATCAAAAGCTATTCAATAATGGACAGAGCACATTTTGAGGTAGTAGCCAACTCATACAATAATACATAGCATTAGTAATAATACATAGGAAGAGAACTAAATCAGGCGTTCTATAATATTCAATACAATATTGTAGAATAAGACATTCTAAGAATAGATCATGGTGACCCCCAAAATCTGGAGGAACAACCAGCAGCAAATGGTACTTCTTCAGTAATCACTAATGATTAAAGCTAGGCTAAAGCTGCAAGAGTCACAGTACAATTCTGTGGGACATAAACAGTTACCATACTGAGGTCACCTTCTCACAATCATGTTTTTGAAACACAATCAAACACAACAACAGTGACTGGGAAACATTCGCATGTAGTTACCTGAGCCTGCGCCGAAAAGAGCTCGCTTTGCTTCAGGACTGTCCCGTTGTCAGCACGAACCAAACATCAGCAAATCATTCGAAGTGTGCCGCCATCACAGACACCGAGCCCGCGAGAGCCGTGGACACGAGCGCAAAGCACTATGGATGCTGTAGTTTTCATCATACGCTCATGCATTCGTTCATAGATTATTTTATTTTATTTGCCGTTATTAAGTTTGCTAACCTAAGTTAAGTTTGCTAACCTAAAAAAAAAAAAAAAAAGTGTACTAACTGTATTTTTAAAGGTTAAAAAAAGTTCAACAATGTTTTCGGATATTACGCACGTGTCAACCGGGTTTTTCACAATAAGAGTTAAATAAAGTAAAATAAACTATTCAACTGATATGTAAATTGTAGTTTTTGACTATGTATTTTATAGTGTATTTGAGCAAATTATTTCTGTATCTAATTTGTTCTAATTGCTCATCTCTGGCGTTTTTGTTTTATGTTTTCTTTTCTTTTTACTGAAACTTCCCACCGGAACTACACTCTGGCTGTGTGGATTGGTCAATACAAAAATACTTCTAAAGTTCTAACATTCACAAACGTCAACTGACGCCGACTTTATTTGGGAAATGGAAAAGGTGGTTTGTAAAAGTCACGGTAAGCCTGTAGAGTAAACTGATTTCCCACAAAGATATTTAGAGGGTGTATTTTAGCGTTAGCGGGCCCAGTTCTCTGTTATTTGCAGTATCGGTCTAAATGCTAGTGCTGTTTTGGGTCTTGTCATACAGGAGCCGTGTGCATGCTGAAAACGGGCATCAAAGATGGACCGAGCAAAGGCAAAAGCTTCTATGTGTGCGTGGACAAGCAGGGCTGTGACTTCAGTCAGGCGGCCAGGTGTGTGTCGCATCCATGGAAACGTTTGGGTGACATCTTCATTTCTTAGTTTTTGTCCATCTCCTCTTCCTGCAGCCTGCCTCCATCTCACTGCCTTCAACATGAAGAGTCCACCGTGGAGCTGCAGGCCCTGACCTACAGCCAGCAGCAAAACACCTACAGGTATGAATCTGCCTTTTTTCATAAAAATACACAAATACAGTCCTAATTTTTATCACCCAGAAAATCAAAGCTCTGACCAAATGCTTTTTGTGTTGCGGCATTGCTGAAACTTCCTCTCACTGGTGTGTTCTGCTCCTCAGGTTGTTCTACCGCTGTGTTATGGGCAAAAAAGCTGGACAGAAGTGGTGTGGAAATGTGCCATGGACCACTGCAAGTAATCTGTGATAACGTACAGATAGATAGATGGATACATACATACTAGGGGTGGCACGGTTCATGAAAAAACGACGAACCGTTCGGTTCGCTTGTCACGGTTCGGCACCTGTGCGCACCTGACGGTTCCGGGCATGCGCAGTGTATATTTGCCTCTGGCATGCCCCTATGTAACCTTGGCTCGTGTTTCCCTTTCGTGAGAAAGATGAATGAGTGCGATAAATAAAGTTGGATAGAAAAGGCAAGTGAGAGTGGAGATAGCGGCAAGGACATAGAGGATGCACCAATGTCATTTAAGTCCGGTGTCTGGGGAAACCTGCCCTGTGATACACGTTACACATTACACGTGCGAAAGAGCTGCGCTCGCTCACTGATGTGCAGTATCCTCAGCTCCAGACGGAGCGTGGCCCGCACACCGGTAGAAGTTTAATACGAGACACGTACTTTTGTTGCTGTTTCTTCAATATCTAGTGAAAGGGTTTTTTCAACAGCAGGTGACATAGTTACTGCCACTAGATCGGAGAGATGGTTCCAATAATGGGCTTAAAGTCATGTCAAATTCAGATTGTGTGATTATTACATTGTATTAAGATTTCATATTACATCATATTACCGAAATGAGTTTCCTCCGCAGAGTGGCTGGGCGCACCCTTAGAGATAGGGTGAGGAGCTCAGTCACACGGGAGGGGCTCGGAGTAGAGCCGCTGCTTCTCCACGTGGAGAGGAGCCAGCTGAGGTGGCTCGGGCATCTGTTCCGGATGTTCCTCCCTCGGGAGGTGTTCCGGGCATGTCCCACTGGGAGGAGGCCCCGGGGAAGACCCAGGACCCGCTGGAGGGACTATGTCTCCCGGCTGGCCTGGGAACGCCTTGGGGTCCCCCCGGAGGAGCTGGAGGAAGTGTCCGGGGTGAAGGAAGTCTGGGAGTCCCTGCTTAGACTGTTGCCCCCGCGACCCGGCCCCGGATAAGCGGAAGAAAATGGATGGATGGATGGATATTACATTAGATTATTTTATAATCTTATAACCTTTTTAATGTTATATCCTGTTATTGTGGATTATTAAGATAAATGGATATAAGGTGTATTTTGAAAGAAACCAATAAGAACCGTACAGAACCGAAAACCGTGACCCTTAAAGGTCCCATGGCATGAAATTTTTACTTTCTGAGGTTTTTGAACGTTAATGTGAGCTCCCCTACCCTGTTTCTGCGTTTGAAAAAAAGACAGCTCAAATGGGCGATTCTGAACAAGGAAACTATGTGACGTCACATTGAAGAAAAAATGCAAATGCAGTTCCACCTTCCGTCTGGATATCTACCCACCATCACGGCCAGAGTTTGGAACGCAAACGAGCTACGCAATGCGAAATGCGGTGTTTTATTTGAGGCATGTGAGAATGTTTCCAGGCTCGGATGTCCTTTATCCGAGCCTCTGGACCTCTGAAACAGCAGTGGTTTAATTTTATTTTCTGTGAAAATTTGTTTTTTTAATTGAAACGCCTCTCCTTTCTTCCTTCGCGCATAAAACGTGGAAGTGGAGCCAGCGCACAGCGCACTGCTAAAACGAGGAAAGAGCGGAGAGTTTGCCCCCCCCACCCCCACCCACCCGCTGCTCTGGCCTGTCTGTGTCCTTCTAATTTGCATTCAAGCAACAACGCCCATAATGAGGTGTTCAGAGACATATTTTTTGACTCTACCTGTGTTCATGGGTCTTTCTCATGCACCGAGTCTTGATTTTGAAGAAGGATTCATTTACATTATTAGGGAACCATCAAGAAGTACCATGTCATGGGATCTTTAAACCGTGATACAAACCGAACCGTGAATTTTGTGAACCGTGCCACCCCTAATACATACATACATACATACATACTTTATGGTCCCGAAGGAAAATGTATTTGAGCAAAATGTGTCTTGCCCCAGTACAGATATACTGTATAAGCAGCTCCTGAGGTCAAAATAACTCCACTGTGTACTGTCTGCATCTAATTAGAAAGCATTGTCAGAGAATCAGGAAGTGTGTTTGCACTTACAAAAACCTATTGCAGTGATGCTTAGAATGCATAAGGTCATGGAGCGATAACTAGTGTTTAAAATGAACTAGTTCTGTTTTTTCACTTTTTTAAGACAAAGATCTCATGGTGGTTACAACCTCTAAGTTCAAACACCCCCATCAAATGATTAACAACTATTTTTTTTTCCTCAAAGCAGCCCAGCAAAGAGAAGAGAAGTCCTCGAGCAGAGAGCCAGCAGGAGCCTTCTCATGTGCCCCGTATGCACAACCCCTTCAAAGCCCCAGCCAAAACAGAGCAGAGCAGTACTGAGGGGAGCCACCTCAAGGCTGTGCTTTCAGAGGCTAAGGGGAACGGAGAGCTGGGGGCATCCAACACGTCCCAGCAGAGAGTGTTGCCAGCAGGCATGAAGCTAAAGAAATGTGCCCCCAAAGAGGAGTCTAACACAAACCAGGCCGAACAGACCAGAGCTACAGCTAAGGGGCAGACCCAAGAACAGACCCTAGGTGGGCAGGGAAAGCCAGCTCCAGATTCAGGCCATGAGGGACCTCCTGCAGACAAAGAGAATGGCCCGTCTGTCTCCACAGGGCAGGAGCAGGACAAGGAGGAGGATGACGAGGTGGTCCTGTTGTCTGTGCAGCCTCCTGCTCCCAAAGCCCCTGCTCACTCTGCCATTCAGAAGACCCTCACCTCTTACCCAGGTTTCCAGAGTGCCTCCAAACTGCAGCCTACACAAGATCATCCCCACGGCCTCAGAAACCTGCTCTCCTCTCAGCTCCAGCAGAAGAAGGTCAGAATCAACTGTACTGTGATCTGACTCTCATTCTTTTCACTCTAGTACAGGTTAGGTTTGCCATGATGACACATTTTGAAGCAGGATATTACTACCAAGAAATACTGGGATAAATGATAATGTTGAAACTATTTATGCTACTGCTACATGGCAAGATAATTCCAGTAAACCACTTTTTAAATATACTTTATCATTTAAAAGGCCTGAGCTGCAACAAATAAATAGAAGAAAGAACCAATAATTAGACAGCAGTTATTTATTCTACTGTTATAGCTCAAATCTTGTCATATTACATAAAAATGCCAGTCTCCACACATTGCAAAAAAATGTACACATGATAAATATTGAACCCCAAAGTGTATTGTTCCAGTATTTATATATTTATATATATATATTATATATATATATATAAAATTATTGTGACAGGCCTAGTACAGGTGCATGTGTTGTATGCACTGTAGGAGTAATGTGCTCCGTGTGTGTTTCAGGCCACTCTGGGTGCAGTTAACCTGGATGCCCTCCCAGATAAGGGTGCCCGCTTAAAAACCCAGGTGAAGGAGCTGGAGGATGCTCTGGATGCGCTCAGCTTGTCACCCTCCTCTCAGATAGGTGCGTGCCACAATCTCTACTCTCACACACTATACACACACAAGTGTATTAAGAACCTTGTATGATAAGATAAGATAAGACTTTATTGATCTCACACAGGAGAAATTCACTTGACACATTAGCTCCAGGCAGTTTAATGCAAAAGAAAGTTAGAACAAAAAGTGCATATAGACTAATAATAATAATAATATTATTAATAATATTAATATAATTATTAATATTATTATTATTAATATTATTTATAAAGTAAATAAGAAAATGTAGAAAAAATTTCACGTTTGGACTATATAGTGGAGTTGTACAGTCTGATGGCGGTGGGGATGAAGGATCTGTGGTAGCGCTCCTTGCACTGGGGGTGCCTCAGTCGGCTGCTGAAGGAGCTGCTCAGCTCCTCTACAGTCCGGTGCAGAGGGTGAGAGGTGTCGTCCATGATGGATGTAAGTTTGGCCAGTACCCTCCTCTCAGCCACCTCCTCTACAGAGTCCAGAGGACAGCCCAGGACAGAGCTGGCCCTCCTGACCAGCTTATTGATTCTCTTCCTGTCCCGCTCTGTGCTGCTCGGGGCCCAGCAGACGACAGCGTAGAGGAGAGCAGAGGCCACCACAGAGTCATAAAAAGTCTTGAGCAGAGGCCTGCACACTCCAAAGGACCTCAGTCTCCTCAGGAGGTGGAGGCGACTTTGGCCCTTCTTGTACAGGGCGTCGGTGTTGTGGGACCAGTCCAGTTTATTGTTGAGGTGAACACCCAGGTACTTGAAACTGTCCACAGTCTCTATGTCCTGCCCCTGGATGTTCACCGGTGAGTGAGGTAGTGGTCTTCTCCTGAAGCCGATCACCATCTCCTTGGTCTTACTGGTGTCAAGGCTCAGGTGGTTGCACCCACACCAGTCCACAAAGTCCCTGATGACCGAGCGGTACTCCAGCTCGTTCCCCTCTGACACACAGTCCACAATGCCCGAGTCGCCAGAGAATTTCTGGAGATGGCAGCTGTCTGTGTTGTATGTGAAGTCTGAGGTGTAGATGGTGAAGAAGACAGTTCCCTGGGGGGCTCCGGTGCTGCAGACCACCACCTCTGACTCGCAGCCGCACATACTGTGGACATTCAGTGAGGTAGTCGATGATCCAGGCAGCGAGATGTCCACCAACTCCCACATCCTCCAGCTTCCCCCTGCAGCAGCGCTGACCTGATGGTGTTGAAGGTGCTGGAGAAGTCAAAGAACATGACTCTCACAGCACTCACGGCGGTCTCCAGATGGGTGCTGGGTTGGGTCCATGTGAAATGGGCTGGAGGCATGAGTGTGGGTGGGCGGGTGGCAGGTGAAGTTAGTCCACTGGCCTGGGGAGGTGTGAAGAGGGGGGAGTCGGAAGAGGGGCAGAGGGGGTGGGGGGCAAATTATATTTGTTAAAGTAATAGTTTAATTCATTTGCCCAGCACTAGTCACCATCAGCTGTCCCTCTCCCACTCTGTCCAAATCTGGAGATGTTCTTCAGTCCTCTCCATACGCCCCGTGCGTTCTGGGCCTGCTGCTCCTCCAATTTCCTACCGTAGTCCTTCTTGGTCTGTTGAATCCTCCACTGGAGCTCCCGCTGGACCCTTTTCTGCTCCTCTCTGTCCCCTGAGTTGAAAGCCCTTTTCTTCTGCTTCAGGAGGTCTTTAAGCTCAGGAGTGATTGTTGGAGAAGCACCGTACCCTCCGGGTTGGTACAGTGTTCTCCACCCGGAAGTTGATGTAGTCCGTGATGGAATGGGTCACGCTGTTGATGTCGTGTCTAGGAGTGTGCAAAATAATCGTTATGACAATGCATCGCGATACTAACTTTCACAATATACTGCATCGATTCTTGATGCCAAAAATCGATGTTTATGAATTAATAATTTAATATTTAATAATTTAATATAAATACATAAATAAATTAATTAATTATTAGTGTTTTTTTTTTTTTTTTTTTTTAATAAATCCTATGCACTTTTTTCTTTGTGAAAGGGTATTATTGTTTGTTATGATGGTAGCTACCTCCAAAATGGCAAATGTTTGAACATCATTTTTTGTTTTAGAAAAAATCCTATGCACTTTTTTTGTTATTGGTTTGGTTTATTTGTTTTTGTTATTCAATAAATTCAGTTATGAATTGAGTTGCTCAGAGTTCTGTATCAATTGAAGACACTACCCAGATACACAGCCACTGATATTTAAGTTATCCTCTTTTTTTTTTGGTACATTTTCACTGAAGTATGTCGAATATATTGCAATGCATCGCAATAATTCAAGTATCGTGATGCATCGTGATAGTATCGCATCGTGGCATAAGAATCGTGATTCGAATTGAATCGTGACTTCTTTGCCAATACCCACCCCTAGTCGTCTCTATACGAGCCGCTGAACATGTCCCTGTCTGTCCCTGTCCTTCAGACTCTCACAGGCCTCGTCAGTCCAAAGCTTCACAGACGGCTTCTGTGCAAGTCCTCTTCGCACCTTGGGTGTGTATTCCGGGAGCAGATAAACCAGGCATTGGCCCAAGCGGGGGAGGGGGTTAGAGGTCTAGGTGTCTTTAAAGGGATATGCCACCCCCAGGTCAAATTTGGGCATCTCCCCACAGTCCAGAGACTAAAACAAGTGATGAAAAGCGTTTTCCTGGTCACCCAGCCATTGTCCGAGTCTGTTAGCACTGACCGCCGCGCGCAGCTGCTGCTCCTCCGCGTTAGACTGGAGGCAACGGCGCCAGAGAAAGATTTCGGCCAAAAGGAATTAATTTGCTCGATGCTTTTCCCAATTACTTTCTGTGTAGTGCGCATTCATATCGAGTGCAAATAAATGTACAAATCAACACGGAGAACTTGCCTTGGTCATTTTGGGTGGGAACTATTTTTCAGTGCGGAAAAAGAAAGCCACAGCACGCAGCGTAACTGGGGAACTCCCTTCCTGGTGCCGTAAACAGGGATTCCCCTGTCCGCGTGGTGTGTGCTTCGTCTGTCTTTTTCCGCACTGAAAAATAGTTCCCACCCAAAATGACCAAGGCAAGTTCTCCGTGTTGATTTGCACATTTATTTGCACTCGATATGAATGCGCACTACACAGAAAGTAATTGGGAAAAGCATCGAGCAAATTAATTCCTTTTGGCCGAAATCTTTCTCTGGCGCCGTTGCCTCCAGTCTAACGCGGAGGAGCAGCAGCTGCGCGCGGCGGTCAGTGCTAACAGACTCGGACAATGGCTGGGTGACCAGGAAAACGCTTTTCATCACTTGTTTTACTCTCTGGACTGTGGGGAGATGCCCAAATTTGACCTGGGGGTGGCATATCCCTTTAAGGTTTGAATAGAAAAGGTCCAAAATCTTGTCTCTCGTGGGGCACGTGACGTACTGCATGAAGGTGGGAAGAACGGCTGTGAGAGATGTGTGATTAAAGTCTCCAGTGATCAGGAAGAGGACGCGCGGGTGGTGTGCATCTGTGTCACGGCGCTGTGGAGCGGCTCACAGGCTGCTGCAACATCAACCGACAGAGGAATGTACATGCAGAACACAATCACCTGCAAAAACTCCCACGGTAGATGGCACGACCGCATCCCCACTACCAGCAACTCTTAAGTCCGGGGAGCACAGCTGTGTTTCACACTCCGATCCATGGTGGAATGAGGTCCCTGACACGGATCCAAAAAGTGCAAAAAACACTACAGCTAACAATAAAGCTGTAGTAAAAGTAGGCTTCCCAGGTGCCAAACTGCACCCCGTCACACCCACTCTAAAGAAACGTCGAAAAAAAACATCTATATACAAGTAAAAAGGGGAGGGGGAAAAAAAGGAAAGAGGGGTCGGAGCTTCTGCAACAGGCAGCTCCCAGCACCATCTTGGCAACATCTTCTATTAACCCTTGTTTGACCGATTGTTCATCAAAAACATACCTGGAGTTGTGTTTTCTTTCATTCACCATTGTTAGAGCCATTTTCTATGTTAGTTAAAGTTAATATTTACATTCATATGTTGTACTTTGATTTTTTTGATCTTGTCACTTTAATCTATGATTGAGTGATGTTAGGCCCAGCTGATATAAGTTCTATGATGATATGAATAATTGTAGGTAAAATGCATTCGTTCACATTTGTGTAATGTGTGGCAAATGTAAATTCGTGAAAATATAACACATAATTGACTTGGGCATGAATACGTCAGTAATGGGAATCGAACTCTGGATTCCCACGTGCTTGACTGACTCCTTAACCACTCACCCAAGGGCTTTCTCAATATCAGCTCTGGAATTCTTTTATCTGTGACTGTCGTAAAGACAGGTTCAAGAGAATATTTTAGGGTAAGGTAATTAAGGTAATTTTTTTTTTTTTTGACTGATATTGACACCATTGTTTTTGGACAACACAGATAGTCATGCGGGAGGTGTGCGGAACTATTTACTGCGACACCGCCTGATTAAGCCTCATCTTTAGCCTGCTCGGGACCAGGCTAGCTGGAGGAACCATGTTGCCCCACTAACTCAGCGGGGACTAATGTTGGCGAGAGTCATGGAACCGAACTCTCACTAAAACTAGAGCGAACTGTCGAATAAGCTTTGCGCTTAGCCGCGTTCATGGAATACCCCTCAGGTATGTTTTTGAGGAGGTAACAACTTTAAAACATGGATTACAGGTCTTTTTTTTATGCTGAACAATATATAAAAAAATATCCAAATGCCATTTTTTGTTTAACATAATGTGATTGTATAATTGCATTTCACAGAGGGAATTTTATATTAAGGTTAAGCTACACTTCTTTGTGCCCATAGAGAAATTTGTTCTCTGTATTTGACCAATGCCACTGGAGCAGTGGGTGTCACAGTGCTATGCCCAAGGACCCATCTACCAATCTTGAGCTAGGCCTGGTCAGGACTATCTGAGCTGGAGTATTTAACCTATTGTGCATGCTTTTGGGTCGATGGTCGCTGTGTGTTCTGTTCAAAGCATTCTATGATGACTTTTGCAGCCCAGACATCTCCCTGTATGCCTGCAGGTGCTGAGACTGGCCCCTCCTGCAGGGCCCCTGTCACAGCCAAAGTTTCAGTTAACCCCTTCAGTCGTCCTGGAGGAACAGTGCTCCTGCCTGCCCCGCCTAGTGCCTCACATGGCCCTCACACCTCAGGGAGCTTCTCGGGCCTGCAGCTGTCGGAGAACTCTGCACACAGGCTTGGAGGTGAGGCCAGAAGTATGATTATACCCAAAACTGCATCATGCTGTTTGATAGAACCTTCAGACAGTATCTTTACATTTGGTGAAGCATAGATCTTTTAAACATGATCATGTTGAATGAAACATATGTTGACCATTTCCATCTGCTGTGCCATTCTCCCTGTGTGTAGACCCACCCCCAGCCCATGCGTTCTACGGCGGACGGATGACTGAGGACCGGCTGCTGGCGATAAAGAATGCCACGTCTGAGGCCATCGACCACCTGCACACATCTCTGGAGTCCTGCCCCGGGGCCGACACAGAGGCCCCAGACCCAAAAGACATCAAGGTGCACAGCCACTTCAGTATCATCATAAGACTTGTACAACACAGTGGACTTTGTTCTCTCTTGTACATCTCTTGTACCTCTTGTAGATAAATTGGAGTATACTGCATTTGGGTTGGGAAAATATTGAAATAAATAAATAAATAAATATATATAAAAAATATATTATATTATATTATATTATATTATATATATATATATATATATATATATATATATATATATATATATATATATTTCACACACACATATACATTGGTACCTCACCTTACGAAATTAATTCGTTCCAGAAGTGGTTTCTTAATGTGAAAAATTCGTAAGTTGAGTAGCTATTTCAATGGAAAAAGCCTGATTCGTTCCAAGGCCCCGATCCAAGTTTTTTTTTTATAGTGTAACATTGTGTTCTGCGTGTTTCTCACATTTGTCTCTCGTTTAAACACTCAAACTTTCATAGATTTTCAACAAAATGTATTAACAGTGAAGTGTGGGGGGGGAAGGGGGGGGAGAAGACTGCGCTCTGACACGTGTGATAGCGCAGCATGACCCGGCGCGGAGCTGATAGCAGGTCTAGACCAAGGTCTAAACCTGGACTGGACCAGGACTAAACCTGGACTAAACCAGGTGGATTAAAGCAGCGAGGAGGGGACTGCACACAGTCTGAGCGCATGAGCGCATGAACGAGACCCATGCAAGAGCCGCGGGCTCCTCCTGGTTTAGTCCTGGTTTAGTCCAGACCACCGCGGCTCCTCCTGGTTTAGTCCAGGTTTAGTCCAGACCACCGCGGCGCCTCCTGGTTTAGTCCAGGTTTAGTCCAGGTTTAGTCCAGGTTTAGTCCTGGTTTAGTCCAGACCACCGCGGCTCCTCTCGACCTCTAGACCTGGTCAGGTCTAGAAGAGGTCTAGACCACCGCGGCTCTTGCATGGGTCTCGTTCATGCGTTCATGCGCTCAGACTGCGTGCAGTCCCCTCCTCGCTACTTTAATCCACCTGGTCTAGTCCTGGTTTAGTCCTCCTGGTCCAGTCCAGGTTTAGACCTTGGTCTAGACCTGCTGTCAGCTCCGCGCCGGGTCATGTGCGCTATCACACACGTGTCAGAGCGCAGTCTTCTCCCCCCTCCCCCTTCCCCCCACACTTCACTATTAATAATTTTGTTGAAAATCTATGAAAGTTTGAGTGTTTAAACGAGAGACAAATGTGAGAAAAGTTTAAATTCAGTCTGAGAAAAGCGTATAATGTGTGTGGCTGAGCGCGCATTATTTGAATTTTTGAGATTTCGCGTTTCGTAACTTGAATTTTCTTTCGTATCTAGAGACCAAAATTTACCGTGAAGGCGTTTTGTAACTTGAAATTTTCGTTTGTTGGGTCATTCGTAAGGTGAGGTACCACTGTATATATATTTTTAAAGCTGGCGTATCAAAGTCTGATAAGAGAAAATTTACCAATCAGCTCTCATTCCAAAACATCATATACTGACTAAAGCCCGCCACACATTACAGGAAAATGTGCTGCTTTAGACCCTGATTTGCTTGTGCCTGATTTTGGGGAGGCGTGACCTCGGCGTCAGAGGCAGACAGTGAGGGACACACAGGCACATGATACAAACTCAGGAAACAGCAGAAAACAATAGGCTACTTTATTACTCACCTGAATCATACATATTATGCTGAATGACTTACATTTAAAATGGTTCATCAAATTTATCATTTTGTTGCCAAACTCTGTGCACTAATAAATGGATAAAGGTTTATGTTTTATAGGCATCTTAACTGTTCCTCATCCTGGGTGTTCCTATGCTCAATTTCTTGTGATCGCTAACATTGGTAGCTTTTTGGAATTCTCTTTTTGTAAAGGTAACTCACCGGAAGAAATAGGTTGGAGAACCCTGCTTTAAAAAGTAAAAAGGCAAGAGTAGGTCCTCGTGTGTGTACATCTGTGCAGTGAGAATTGGAGTGAAGCTGCTGATTAGCTATAGTGTGGCTATTCAGAGCATTTATCTGAATTATTGCACCACATATGGCAAATAATAGTAACACAGTTTTGACTTGCATCTAAACTAGAACTACAATGCTCTGATATTTGGAGCATTTTAGAATCCCAATGTGAGATGTTAAAACATGTTTAAACTGGAAATGGTTGCCGTTGTATAGCTATAGCTTTGATAGCTCACAATTTTTAGCTTGTATTTTTCGATCTCTTTGCTGCAGTGCACATTTAAAAATTGTTTAAGACTGAAAAACTGGCTTTACATGGCTCTTTCTTAGTGTTTTAGAATGATATGAAAACCATGCAACAGCCTGATTTTTGTCACTGAAGTTCTTCATTTACAATACATTTTAAAGGGGGGAACGACTTGTATAATACATCTATAATACTAAGAGGAAATGTTAGGCAATATGTTTAATCTTATTAGATCATAATATGATCTAATAAGATTAAACATATTGCCTAGCCATCAGAGTAGAAGTACATCCTGTTCTAATAAGTTATTTCAAGCTCTGTCCACCACAGGCCACAGATGGTGATGCCATGTGGCAAGCATTAAAGGCCCATATAATGTTATATTCTGATCCATGTTATAATGTTTCCTCATCATAAACATACCAGGACTTGTGTTATGTTTCATTCATACGTGTTTAACACACATACCCTGCATATTTAGCCAGAACAGAACAACAGAAACAGAAAATACAGAACAAAAAGCTGTTAACTTAAAATAATCTAGGATCTTTAGTGGTATGTGTATGATGCTGTGTGTACCAGTGGGCTCATGTGTTGTGTGTATGTGTCAGGTGCCTCTGTTGGCCCATCAGAAGAGAGCTCTGGCCTGGCTGCTCTGGAGGGAGGAGCAGAACCCATGTGGAGGAATCCTGGGTAAGACCTGCACTTTATTTATTATTTTACATAATTTATTTTACTAAAAGTACATGGATTTAGTCTGAGCTTTGCTCTCTGCTGCTGTCGTCCTGTTTAAAGGGGGGCATTTTACGTTTTACCATTTTATAACATTGTTCCCTAATCTAAAACATGCCTGAAGAGGTTTTGTATGTCATCCATGCATGTTTGAGTTATCTAGCGATTGAGACCCATTTAGCTGTACAATTATTATTATTAAAGCTCAGCCCTCAAGCCTCGGTCACCCATGCTCCCGCATGGTCATTCTCCATTCATTTACAAAAGCAGGATACAAAATGATACACTACAACTTGACAAATCTGATGCGATGTGCAGTACAGTGAACCCTCGCTCTATCGCGGTTCACTCTTCGCGGCCTCGCTGTAATTTTTTCTTTTTTTCATTTTTTTAATAGTGTAACTTTTTTTTTTTTTTTTTAAATAGTGTAACAATGTGTTCTGCATCCTGATTGGCTAAGAGACTAGACCAGGACTAAACGTGGACTAAACCAGGTCTAGACCAGAACTAAACCAGGTCTAGACCAGGTTTAAACCAGGTCTAAACCTGGACTGGCCCTGGACTAAACCAGGACTGGACCAGGTCTAGACCTGGACTAAACAGGGACTAGACTAGGTCCGAACCAGGATTAAATCACTCCGTGCGGCTTTTGCGTTCGTTTGTGCGTGTTCAGTTTGTGGCTCGGGTTGAGAGCACGCGGTCCGGGTGCCGCAGTTCTATCTCGTGCTTGCAGCCCCGCCGTACGCGCGCCCTCGCGCCGCGCACCAACCCCCTTGGAGAAGTGCGCGACACATCCTGCTCTGTCACGGATTTGTCCACGATGAGGGGTTTATCGTGGACAAATCCGTGACAGAGCAGCACGTGTCGCGCACTTCTCCAAGGGGTTGGTGCGCGTCTCGTCCCGGGACGTGGCAGTGCTGCTCGTCTGGCGGGGCTCCCGGAGCCGTGTCTCCCCCCACGCGTCACTATTAATACATTTTGTTGAAAATCTATGAAAGTTTGAGTGTTTAAACGAGAGATAAATGTGAGAAAATGTTAATTCCAGTCTGAGAAAAGCGTATAATTGTGTGGTGAGGCATTTACAGCCTTAAAACATGTAGAATAATTGTAAAATATAAAGTTGTCCTACTTCGCGGATTTCTCTTATTGCGGGTTATTTCTGGAACCTAACCCCCGCGATAAACGAGGGATTACTGTAGTTGGCAGCATGCACGCTGACTGGGTTGTGATAACATTGTGAAGGGGGACGGGAGACAAGTGAATCTTTTTAAAGTATTTAAAGAAGACATATTATGCTGCTACTACTCGGCATAGATCTACGGCATAGATGCACAGAAGTCCAGCTACCTGCCAAATCCTACACGTATCACCAATTAAGAAAATAAAACTGGAGAACGAAGTGTGTACTTCACAATGGGCATGTACTGGTGGCGGTAAAGATGGGATTTGATCGGCAAAATCCTGTCTTGGAAATAGGCAAATAAAGATTGCTAAGACATGCTCAAATTAGTCCAAGTTCAACTTCAAGAGAAATAAGAAGGGGAAACAACTGTATCATGGTTAAAATAATTATTTATTATTTAATTTGAGCTTTTTGACATTGTACAGCACTTTGTCTCACTGTTTTTAAATGTGCTATATAAATAAAAGTTACTTACTTACTAAAATGTTCAAAACAATAAATGCTAATGGTGATGGTGATCTAAATATGTGTTTGCAATACTCCCTCTGTAAAATAAAGGAGCTTGTTTGCCTATGGATGCTTCAGATATTTATCTTTAGTCATTCTAATTTTATATTTCTGTGAATAAATCATTCTAAATTCTAAAATCCAAATTTTCATTCTTAAATACTGGGGTGTAGATTGGATGTCACACATGCTTGTGGAGGCTTGTATATGACCTGTTGTTTTGAACCAGCTGATGACATGGGACTAGGCAAAACCCTGACCATGATCTCCCTCATCCTGTCCAAGAAGACCAAACAAAGGGAGGCAGGAACAGAGCAGTGGATCTCTAAAAAAGGTCTGGTTTATTGCACCATCTCCACATGTGAGCAGTAGCAGCCTTCAGGGTTCTGACTGTGCATGTGCTCTAGACTCCAGTCTGGTCAGCTCCAGGAGCACGCTCATCGTCTGCCCAGCCTCTCTGGTCCACCACTGGAAAAAGGAGATCGATCATCATGTGAAGCCAGGGAAGCTCTCTGTGTATCTGTACCATGGAGCTAACCGTGAGAAAAGCGCAGTGAGGTGAGTCTCCTCTCACATGTATGCAGCACGCATCAGTCTGACCCTTACGAGCCGATAACCGTGTAGTAGGGCTGTAGTCAACTAAAGAAAACCTTGTTTTCATATCTTAAAAGAAATTGTGAAATGTTCTGTATTTCAGACTGGCTGATCATGATGTTGTGGTGACAACTTACGGTTTGGTCTCCAAAGAGATCCTTCCACCAAAAGACAAAGCAGAAGTGACCAGCGGAAACGCAGAGAGGACAGTGGTATGTCTGTAGGGCTGTGGCAGGTCAAACTGCGTTTCTCATTGTTGTTGGGTGTGAGGTTCCATTTCGAGGTAGCATGGACAGAAAAAGCAAGCACCTCTCAAGATAAATGGTCAGAGCTCATCACAATGACCAGTAAGTGTCCATTATTAATGCCCATTGTCCATTTAGACTAAGACAAACTTTATTAAACCTGTTGTGGAATTTCTATTCTAAGAGAATAAAACTGGAAAGTTGTCTTGAAACAAAGAGTTAATTTATTAAAAGCAATTGTGCACAATTACGCCCTGACTGTCTCTCACAGAGGTCTCTGTCCCTAGATCTGTGTCATAACAAAACATGCCAAGTCCTTATACCCCACGGAAGGGGCATCAGCAAATGCGTACATGCATAATCAAGATATAACATTTAACATAACAATAACAGGTCAGCTCAAGGTTGGCTCCTTCACAGGCACAATAACAAGTTTAGAGGCCAGTGGAAATTTACCACACTTGTACATAGGCCTAAAGCCTTAGCTAGATTTTGGTGACATGATTGACAACCCCATTTCATTAAGAATCATCAAAACCAACTTATACATTACATATATATCTGATTATATGCATGATTATTGTAAGATTTCCATCACAATCCACAAGGGAAATTATTTATTTTGTGCACTGCACAATGATAAAGTGTCCAAGTTATTGCACCAGCCCCATTGTGCCAATGTAATTAATGACAACCATAAATTCACACTTTAAATTCATCAAATTTCAATTAAAGCCCATTGGATATAAAGTGATTTAAGTGCGCCTTTGTTGTGAAGATTTGTTTATATAGATATCACATTTTCAGAATACAGTTAAAACAATGGCTCATTGAAAACCAGACCTGTGAACACTGATTACACCTGCGCTTGCTGCCCCCACTGGCCTCCTGTCTTGTACCTGTGTCTGTGTGTTATGCATGTGTAATTGCTCTATGTTGGACTGTTGTTGGTGACTGTCTCTGTAGAGCTGTTGTAGATCTCTATAGGACTGCTCCTCTGTAGTAGGGCTGTAGTAGCTCTCTGCAGATCCCTTCTGAATGTGTCTGTCTGACTTTGCCCCTCCTCCAGCCTCCTCGTGCCACCCCTCTCCTGTGCGTGGCCTGGGCACGGATAGTGCTGGATGAAGCCCATTACATCAAGAATCCCAAAGTGCAGACATCCATAGCCGTGTGCCAACTGAGGGCCCAGGCACGCTGGGCAGTCACGGGCACTCCCATCCAGAACAATCTGCTGGACATGTACTCTCTGCTCAAGTAAGGCCACCCTGTTGCTTCAGAGTTACACACCTGTTTAAAGCATATCTTTGCTGCATCATCATAGTTTCTCTTACTTTTTGTACTAATTAAATGTGCTGTATTACACAAAATTGCCTCTTGTGATCTTTAAACCATGTTAGAATGTTGTTTCCTCATCAAACATACCATGTTTGAGGAAACCTTGGTTATTCATCTGTTTACATTTCCAAAGCTCAAAATGCTCTGTTCCACTATGTGATGCCATGTAGTGGAAGTTTTTGAGTTAACAGCTACCTTGTTGAGTGTTTTTTTGTTTGAGAAGAACTCCGTAAATATATGGATGTGTCTGTTAAACGTGTGAATGAAATAAAACACAAGTATATTTGTGATAAGGAAAATGGCATAATATAGGCCCTTTAACTAATGAATGACTCCATGGCTCCATACCTTTTTAGCGCAGGTGTATGTAGTGTAAGTGTGGATTCAAACAGACTTTATTGTGTGTTGTGTAGGTTCCTTCACTGTGCTCCGTTTGATGAGTACAAACTGTGGAAGGCTCAGGTGGACAACGGCTCCAAGAGAGGCAGGGAGAGGCTCAACATACTGACTATGACCCTGCTGCTGCGGAGAACCAAGGACCAGCTGGACTCAACCGGCAAACCCCTGGTAACAAGACTTTAGCGCAACTCTGTAAAAAATATTCTATTTTGCTGAGTGATTTGACAGTAATTCCCAGAGTCCTCTCTGCTGTGGCACCCCAGTGAAAAAGTGTGTACATCCACTAACGGGTTAGACCAGGGGTCGGCAAGCTTTACCACTCAAAGATAAGATAAGACTTTATTGATCTCACACAGGAGAAATTTACTTGCCACAGTAGCTCCAGGACATTTGGACAAGAAAAGAAAGTGCATGCAGGCAGGAATGGGATAAAGTAAGTAATAATAAAATTAGTAATAATAATAATAGTAACAACAAGCATCAACATGGAAATAATAGTAACAACAAGCATCAACATGGAAGAGAGGATATTGCACGTCTGGCCTATATGTTAGAATTATACAGTCTGATAGTGGTGGGGATGAAGGATCTGCGGTAGCGCTCCTTCTTGCACTGGGGGTGCCTCAGTCGGCTGCTGAAGGAGCTGCTCAGCTCCTCTACAGTCCGGTGCAGAGGGTGAGAGGTGTCGTCCATAATGGACATGAATTTGGCCAGTACCCTCCTCTCAGCCACCTCCTCTACAGAGTCCAGAGGACAGCCCAGGACAGAGCTGGCCCTCCTGACCAGCCATTTGGAACACTGGGAGCCACAAAACCCTTTTGAAATTTAAAATGAAATAACCTATGTGCATTCGTGCCATAGAATTACATTTTGAAATGAACAAACTAAAATAAAATACATTTTAATTAAATACAGTGGTCCCTCGCTACGTATATCATGGTTCACTGTTTGCGTCCTCGCTGTTTCGCAGATTTTTTTATTCCAATTTTTTTTAATAGTGTATCAATGCACATTGTGTTCTGCGTCCTGATTGGCTAAGGGAGAACCCACGCATTGTGTTCTGCGTCCTGATTGGCTAAGGGACTGTAGAAAATGGACTGTAGAACGTTTGAGTGTTTAAAACAAGAGAGAAATGTGAGAAAATGTTAACGCCTGTAATGTCTGAGAAAAGCCTTAAAACATGTAGAATAATTGTAAAATATAAAGCTGACTACTTTGCGGATTTCACCTATCGCGGGTTATTTTTACAACGTAACAAGGGACCACTGTACTCATTATTTTCAAAACCTGAGCCGCATCAGAGGGATCAAAGAGCCGCATGCAGCTCCGGAGCCACGTGTTGCCGACCCCTGGGTTAGACCTAACCTGGACTGGGACCCACCAAAATCTCTTTGGTGAAAAATTTACAGCCCTGCAATAAATCCTGACAGATTTGGCAATAGACGCTGAGCTGCAGGTGGATGTTATTGACAGTATTAAAGATCCCATGACATGGTACTTCTTGATGCTTTTATATGGCTCCTTAATGGTTCCCTAATACTGTAAATGAATCCTTCTTCAAAATCAACACTCAGTGCATGAGAAACAGAGATAAGATGAGAAAGAGTATTTTTTTTTCTCTCTCTGAACAGGCCATAATGGGCGTTGTTGCTTGAATGCAAATGAGGAGAAAAGAGCTGGCCTATAGTAGAGGGTGGGGGCGTGGCCAAACTCTCCGCTCTCAGCTGATCTATTTCCGTGTTTTTGCAGGGGGGAGAGATTTGAAGCGTTCCATTGAAAAATAAACACATTTCCACAGAAAATAAAATTAAACCACTGCTGTTCAAAGGTCCAGAGGCTCAGATAAAGGACTTCCGAGCCTAGAAACACTCGGACGTGCCTCCAGGCAAATAAAAAACGCATTTCGCATTGCCTAGCGCATTCGCAGTCCAAACTCTCTGGGCGTGATTTACAGAGACGCTGAGTACAGACAGACGGGGGTGGAACTGCATTTGCATTTCTTTTTTCGATCTGATGTCAATAAGGTGCCTTGTTCAAAATCGCCCGTTTGAGCTCCGATTTTTTCTAACGCAGAAAAGGATCGCAAATGCTCAGTTTAGACATTTCGCAACTTTTAACCATGGGGGGGGGCTAAACAGGGTAGGGGAGCTCACATTAACGTTCAAAAACCTCAGAAAGTGAAAATTTCATGCCATGGGACCTTTAAAAACAAATGCAGAGAAAACTTCATTGGAGGACAGGGGATCTCTTTGTGTGTGTCAAGGCTAATGCAAATTTTAGGGCCTAATAAATATTTTTTAATACATGTTCAGTGTGTCTCAGAAGAGGGCAGCCTGCATGCTGCAAGCCAAAAATCTTGCTGCCCACAAATGTTTGCCTCTTGCACAAGGATTTAATGTCATTTCAAACTGCGGCCTTTGTCCCTGCTTATGGGGATCATTATATTGTTGCTACATGAGCACAGCATAGCAACACACCTGACTGATCTCTCTTTGTCTCTCTGTCGCTTTCTCTCTCCGTCTCTGCAGGTATCCCTCCCAGAGCGCACCTGTGAGGTCCACCAGCTCACTCTGTCTGAGGACGAGCAGGCCGTGTACGATGTGCTCTTTGCACAGTCTAGGTAACATAGTCTGGGATTTTACTCCTAACAGGATCGCCTACTGTGTGTAATAATGTTAAAATACAGCTGTTTGCAGACAATACTGTCATTTATACCCATGGGAGGAATATGGCAGATGTTGCGACCAAACTAACATCAGCTATGGAAAACATAGCACTCTGGCTGCACAGCTCCTGCCTCATGCTGAATGTCGATAAAACTGCAGTTATGTACTTCACTAACAAGAAAAAGGAAACTGAACATGCCACTGTAATGGTTAATGGAAAAACAATCCAACCTGTAACAGAGTATAAATTATAGGATTAATGCTTGATTTTCTTAACTTCAAGAAACGCATAAAAAGGATAACAAAAACCCTAAAGTTCAACCTGGCCACTTTTAAAAACATCAGAAACTCACTCTCTACTGAAGCAGCCAAACGTTTCCTCCATGCCATGATATTATCACACCTTTCCGACTGCATAACCAGCTGGTCCCAAGCAAACAAAACAAATCTAAACCACTCGAGGCTATATACAAGCATGCTCTGAAAATACAGTGGTACCTCACCTTACGAATGACCCAACAAACGAAAATTTCAAGTTACGAAACGCCTTCACGGTAAATTTTGGTCTATAGATACGAAAGAAAATTCAAGTTACGAAACGCGAAATCTCAAAAATTCAAATAATGCGCGCTCAGCCACACACATACGCTTTTCTCAGACTGGATTTAAACTTTTCTCACATTTGTCTCTCGTTTAAACACTCAAACTTTCATAGATTTTCAACAAAATTATTAATAGTGAAGTGTGGGGGGAAGGGGGAGGGGGGAGAAGACTGCGCGCGGACACGTGTGATAGCGCAGCATGACCTGGCGCGGAGCTGATAGCAGGTCTAGACCAAGGTCTAAACCTGGACTGGACCAGGACTAAACCAGGACTAGACCAGGTGGATTAAAGCAGTGAGGAGGGGACTGCACACAGTCTGAGCGCATGAACGAGAGCCATGCAAGAGCCGCGGTGGTCTAGACCTCCTCTAGACCTGACCAGGTCTAGAAGAGGTCTAGAGGAGCCGCGGTGGTCTGGACTAAACCAGGATTAAACCTGGACTAAACCAGGAGGAGCCGCGGTGGTCTGGACTAAACCAGGACTAAACCTGGACTAAACCAGGAGGAGCCAGACCACCGCGGCTCTTGCATGGGTCTCGTTCATGCGTTCATGCGCTCAGACTGCGTGCAGTCCCCTCCTCGCTGCTTTAATCCACCTGGTCTAGTCCTGGTTTAGTCCTGGTTTAGTCCTGGTTTAGTCCAGGTTTAGTCCAGGTTTAGTCCTGGTCCAGTCCAGGTTTAGACCTTGGTCTAGACCTGCTATCAGCTCCGCGCCGGGTCATGCTGCGCTATCACACGTGTCAGAGCGCAGTTTTCTCCCCCCTCCCGCTTCCCCCCCACACTTCACTGTTAATACATTTTGTTGAAAATCTATGAAAGTTTGACTGTTTAAACGAGAGACAAATGTGAGAAACACAGAACACAATGTTACACTATAAAAAAACTTACACTATTAAAAAAAAAAAAAACTTGGATCGGGGCCTTGGAACGAATCAGGCTTTTTCCATTGAAATAGCTACTCAACTTACGAATTTTTCACGTTATGAAACCACTTCTGGAACGAATTAATTTCGTAAGGTGAGGTACCACTGTACTGGATAAAAAAAGCTAACGATACCATCACTGTAACATACTTCATACCTACAATATGCTTAACTTTGATAACTTTGTTTCCTTCTCCCATGTCCAATTAGTCTTCAAAATTGTCCATAACCTGGCCCTACCTTTACTCAAAGAATTCATCTAACTGTCGCTGATACGGCCACAAGAGTAAAAAGAGGCACCATTAGAGCGCAGTGTAACGTGCCTAAATGTAGAACAGCCTTAGCTCAGCTTTTTCCTTTAGGGCTGTTCAACAGTGGAATAAGCTCCCATCTGAGTTACTGAGCATAAATAACCTCTCTGCTTTTAATCGTGAAGTGAAAGCATGGTTTTTAGAAAACCACACATGTACGCACATTTAACTGTAAGAATGAACTGTGTATGTTTATTGGGATGTCTGGAGTACTTGATAATTAATGTAATGACTGTGAGTATGTGAAGATTGAGGAAATTGTATGAGTGATGTTACATGGGTTGCAAGTTTTAATGCACTGTAAATATGGCACTCTGACCCCTCCCCCACAGGACTACAGATGGAAATTAGCTGTAAAGCTAGAATCTGGTACAAGCATCTCTGCCTTTGTGCTTAATGTAACTGTACATTGTCCTTATAAATAAAATGAAAAAATGAAATGAAAAAAGGATTAATGATATTACCAACCAAAGATTGTCAGATTTAATGTGTTTTTTCAGTGACCTTTTATAACCCTGATAATCACATCCTCCTGAAACGGAATGCTTGCCTATTGTAAACGTGCGCTCTCCTCTAGATCCACTCTGCAGAACTACCTGAAGAGACACGAAGGCCATGAGCTGAGCAAGTGCACCTCCTCCACCTCCAACCCCTTTGACAAAGGTTATCTTTTACATACATACATACATACATACATACATACATACATACATACATACATACATACATACATACATACATACATACATACATACATACATACAGTGGGGCAAAATAGTATTTAGCAGTTATATAAAGGGCCCGTTTTCCCATTTAAATAGATGAGAGAGGTCTATAATTTTCATCATTGATGCACTCCAACTGTCCAATCCAATCCAACTTTATTTCTATAGCACATTTTATAAACAGACAGTTTCCAAAGTGCTGCACATAAAATTAATAGAACTTAATAACATTACTAAAATAGCAATAAATAAAGTGCTAATAATACAATCACTAAAAACAAAAGCAATTATAAAAACATTACTAAAAAGGCAATAAATAAAGTGATAATAATATCCATCCATCCATCCATTTTCTTCCGCTTATCCGGGGCCGGGTCGCGGGGGCAACAGTCTAAGCAGGGACCTCCAGACTTCCTTCACCCCGGACACTTCCTCTAGCTCCTCCGGGGGGACCCCAAGGCGTTCCCAGGCCAGCCGGGAGACATAGTCCCTCCAGCGGGTCCTGGGTCTTCCCCGGGGCCTCCTCCCGGTGGGACATGCCCGGAACACCTCCCGAGGGAGGCGTCCAGGAGGCATCCGGAACAGATGCCCGAGCCACCTCAGCTGGCTCCTCTCCACGTGGAGAAGCAGCGGCTCTACTCCGAGCTCCTCCCGTGTGGCCAAGCTCCTCACCCTATCTCTAAGGGTGCGCCCAGCCACTCTGTGGAGGAAACTCATTTCGGCCGCTTGTATCCGCGATCTCGTCCTTTCGGTCATTACCCAAAGCTCATGGCCATAGGTGAGGGTAGGAACGTAGATTGACCGGTAAATTGAGAGCTTCGCCTTTTGGCTCAGCTCCCTCTTCACCACAACGGTCCGGCACAACGATCGCATCACTGCCGACGCTGCACCGATCCGCCTGTCAATCTCACGCTCCATCCTCACCTCACTCGTGAACAAGACCCCAAGATACTTGAATTCCTCCACTTGAGGCAAGGACTCTCCACCCACCCAGAGAGTGATAATAATAAAATAACTAAAAACAATAAAAACACAGAGGACCACACAACTCATGCGGGATTAAAAGCCAGAGAATAAAAGTGGGTCTTAAGACGAGACTTAAAACACTCCACAGTGGGAGCTGTTTTGATGTGAGGAGGCAGAGCGTTCCACAGCTTTGGTCCAGCCACAGAAAAGGCTCTGTCTCCTCTGGTTTGAAGTCTCGTCTTAGGAACCACGAGTTGGAGCTGGCTCTCGGACCTCAGAGCGCGGGCGGGGGTGTAAATCTGGATGAGGTCCGAGATGTAATCCGGGGCCAGTCCATTCAAAGCTTTAAAAACAAACAATAAAATTTTAAAATCAACTCTAAAACGAACGGGGAGCCAGTGCAAAGATGCTAAAATCGGAGTTATGTGCTCTCGTTTTTTGGTACCGGTTAAAAGGCGCGCAGCAGAGTTTTGGACTAGCTGTAGACGAGAAAGTGCGTGGTGGCTAATGCCAGAGAAAAGTGCATTACAGTAGTCTAAACGAGAAGAGATAAAAGCGTGCACGACTTGTTCGAAAGATTTAAAAGATAAAAAGGTAAAAGATTTAAAAGATAAAAAAACTGTGAGAGACAGAATGTGAAAAAAAATCCAGGAAATTAAATTGTGTGATTTTTAAAGAATTTATTTCTATAATGGGGGTAGTATTTAGCAGCTATAAAATTGTGGCTCTCAAAGAGCTTTTACTTCTTTAAGAAACTCATCTATCCTCCACTTGTTACCTGTGTTAATTGCACCAGTTTGGACTTGTTATCTGTATAAAATCTGTATGGCGGCACGGTGGCTGAGTGGGTAGTGCTCATGCTTCACAGCAAGAAGGTTCCGGGTTCGATCCCCATGTGGCACATTGGTATAGCTGTAAGCTTTGGGTCGCCTGGGCCTTTCTGTGTGGAGTTTGCATGTTCTCCGGGGGGTGGAGTCTTGTGTGCCGGGGTGCTATTGTGTGCCTCTAAACGAGCAAAGAACTCGTTTAGATCATTCGGCAGGGAAGTGGAGCTGTCGGCAGTCTGTGGTGTTGGCTTGTAGTCCGTTATGGTCTGTATCCCTGGCTGCCACAGACTCGGTGTGTCTCTGCTGTCATGGAAGTGTTGTGCTATCTTCCTAGAGTCTCTTAGCCTCTCTGATGCCACGTGACAGGTTTGCCGTTGCTGTCCTTAGGCCCACCTCGTCTCCAGCTCTGAAGGTAGCGTTCCTTACCCTCAGCAGCCTGTAGACCTCCCCTGTGAGTCATGGCTTCTGGTTGGCCCGAACAGTGATGTTCAGGTGAAGTCCTGGTGTCTGTGACATCATCAATGCACTTTGAGATGTAGGCAGTGACAGTCTCTGTATATTCCTGTAGATTTATGGTGTTGTCATGGGTGGCAGTCTGTTTGCTTCTCCACCACAGACTGGGAGATTTTCAGTCTTGCAGTGCCCTTGAGGACCTTTCTGGCCATACCCGTACCTACTTACGAACTGGTTTGGTGGCTTTGACCAGTGGCCTGTATGCTGGCATTAGCATGACAGTGATGTGGTCAGAGGCGCCCAGAGGGGTATTCCACGAACGCGACGAAGCGCAAAGCCCGGCTTTATTCGACAATCCATGCTAGTTTTAGTGAGAGTTCGGCTCCATGACTCTCGCTAACCTTAGTCCCCGCTGAGTTACTGCGGCAACACAGTCATCGGAGTTAGCCTGGTCCGTGGCAAGCTAAAGATGTGGCTTAAACAGGCCGTGTTGCACAGAATATGGAAGTAAACACGGTGTAGTTCCACACACCTCCCGCATGACCATCTGTGTTGTCAAAAAACAATATCAGCAAAAAAAAGTGACCTTACGTTCTTGGTCAGTTTCGACAAATTTCCAGTAATTTAAAAATATTCTTTCACACCGCTGTCTTTACAACATTATTAAATAGAAGAATTTGAGAGCTGTTTCAGAGAAAGACTATGGTCGAGTGGTTAAGTACTGCGTCTTTCACGTGCGCGTCCCGGGTTCGATTCCTATTACTGACGTATTCATGCGCAAGTCAATTATGTGTTACATTTTCACGAATTTACATTTGCCACACATTACACAAATGTGAATGAATGCCCTTTAACCTACAGTTATTCATATCATCATAGAACTTGTATCAGCTGGGCCTAACATCACTCTGACTTGACGACATTGACACATCTCTATCAAAGAATACAGTTAAAGGTAAACCTTTACTTTTAAAACAAAATGTAGCTAAATAACAGGCACAATCCATGATGCAACATTTCAATGATTCAACAAATTTGCTTCAGAGATGCTGTGCAAGCCTCTTTAATGAAATCCTATTTATCAATTTCCATCAATAGGCATAAAACAATAAATTAGGTATGACATTCTGGTGTGAGGCCACTGCTGGAGGACTGCTGAGGGTCCAAGTGTACGCCATCTGCAGTAACTAGAACACAAACATACTATTAAAATATACAAATGCTTGGATCACAGCTGAGGAGAGCAGTAGCCTAGAGAATACCTTGAATATACTCCTCACTCGCAGGAAGGATCTTTGATGGGGTCCCTCCTTCAGTTACCTCCACCAGTGGGCGACCCCGGTTTAGGGCCAGTGCCAGCTCCTCTGCAGGTGAAAGATTTTGAGGGGGGCTCCCACCTCCTGTGGCTTGGTAGCTACTGTTCATTTTAAATTAAATTAAGGTACCATTTCAACAGTATTACTAATTTCACTGAATAATATTAATATTGGCCTACTTACCACTCTGCAAAATGTTTTTATGCTTTGTCTTTACCTGCAAAACAGTCCTCTTCACATTATTCCTGCTCAAAGACAAGATAACACAATTTAACGTATTAGTTGGAGCAAATACTTTTACACAGTAAAAATAAATTACAACTGACAAGACTGCTATACAAATATATAATATTTATGACATCGACTGTATGCCAAACCGTAGCATATCTTCTCCCCCACGGACTTGTCTTGACACAGATGGTGAAAACATACTTAAAAAAAACTCAACATTCAGCACTGTTATAGGACTTGCGTATTTAAGCGCTCGGCGATCTTTTGCCACGCCATGTCTCTCGCTTTGGTTATTGCAAATGTGTTGTAGAGTTCCAAAAGCAACTTCTGTTCTGATGCGCTGAAATAATGGGCCCGAATCTTCGACATGATCGCGTTTTCGACAGTCGCTTGTTCAGGGCTTCTTATGTCCCCTGTGGACGCATCTAGGCCAGGACAGGATAGGCGCGGCTGAAGTTGGTGCTGCTGAAGCGCAGCTGAACTGCGTTAGTGGAACGACTTCAGGCTTTATAAGTTGCCGCTACTTCAGGCGAGGCTTTACCACTTAGGCGCCGCTATGTTTAGCGGCATTCGTGGAATACCCCCCAGGTCATCTGGCGCAGTACTCCATCACTCTCGATCTTGGTCAAATAGCCCTTACACAGCCTGGAGGTGTGTTTGGGGTCATTGTCCTGTTGAAAAATAAATGATGGTCCAACTAAATGCAAACCGGATGGGATGGCATGTCGCTGCAGGATGCTGTGGTAGCCATGCTGGTTCATGGTGCCTTCAATTTTGAATAAATCCCCAACAGTGTCACCAGCAAAGCACCCCCACACCATCACACCTCCTCCTCCATGCTTCATGGTGGGAACCAGGAATGTACAATTCATCCCTTCACCTTTTCTACATCGCACAAAGACACAGCGGTTGGAACCAAAGATCTCAAATTTGGACTCATCAGACCAAAGCACAGATTTCCACTGGTCTAATATCCATTCCTTGTGTTCCCTGGCCCAAACAAATCTCTTCTGCTTGCTGCCTCCCCTTATCAGTTAGCCTGGGAATTCCCAGGCCGCTTCCGTTCGTTTCGAACTGGAAGGCGGCCTGGAAACTCGTCCAAGCGAGAGTCCCAGATTTAGGGCCCCAATCAGAGAGCGGGGGAGGTGTGGAAAGACGGTGACGCGTACTACATGACAAACGGAAGCTTGTAGTTTGAACTGACAACTGACATGATTGGCTATGGACTTACGTATACGCTCAATGATAGACATTCATAACGCCCAATAAACGGCTGTTGGCAATCGCTAACCACACCTCCGCTACGGGATTTTTCGAAGCGAGTTTCCAGACCCATATCTCACTTGTGATATGGTCAGGTGTTAACCAGACTACTTATCAGTGGTTTCCTAGCAGCTATTTGACCATGAAGACCTGATCTGCGCAGTCTCCTCTGAAAGGGATAGTTCGGGGTTTTTTTATGTGAATCTGTATGGCATCCCCTTCAGCAGTGTCGTGCATTAACACTGACTTACCGCTGACGGTGTCCTCAGAGCCGTAAACATCACCACTTACAAGTGAAAAGGCTAATGATAGAAATTGGTGCGCAGTGATACGAATCGACAGAAAATGGCACCAAGCGATTACGACTTCTCAATTTTTCGTGGACAACTGTTTGTGACGCAAATATATCACTTTTTGGACAAATATTGTTTTGAGAAGAAAAACAAGCTTTATTAAATGTCCCTGCTAACTTGCCGGAACTACTTTTGTCAGCTTTAGAACCGGGGCAGAATTCGGCTCTGAGGACACTGTCAGCGGTAAGTCAGTGTTAATGCACGACACTGCTGAAGGGGATGCCATACAGATTCACATTTAAAAAAAAAAAACTATCCCTTTAAAGGTCCCATGACATGGTACTTCTTGATGCTTTTATATGGCTCCTTAATGGTTCCCTAAAACTGTAAATGAATCTGAATCTGATGAGAAACAGAGATAAGATGAGAGAGTAATTTTTCTCTCTCTGAACAGTCCATTATGGGAGTTGTTGCTTGAATGGAAATGAGGAGGACAGAGATGGCCTATAGTAGGGGGTGGGGGCGTGGCCAAACTCTCCGCTCTCAGCTGTGCGCTCTGACCCATTTCCGTGTTTTTGCACGGAGGAAGAGATGAGAAGCGTTCCATTGAAAAATAAACACATTTCCACAGAAAATAAAGTTAAACCACTGCTGTTTCAGAGGTCCAGAGGCTCAGATAAAGGACTTCCGAGCCTAGAAACACTCAGACGTGCCTCCAGGCAAATAAAAAAACGCATTTCGCATTGCCTAGCGCATTCGCGGTCCAAACTCTCTGGGCGTGATTTACAGAGACGCTGAGTAGACAGACGGGGGGTGGAGCTGCATTTTTCGATCTGACGTCAGTAAGGTGCCTTGTTCAGAATCGCCCGTTTCAGCTGTGTTTTTTTCTAACGCAGAAAAGGACCGCAAATGCTCAGTTTAGACATTTCGCAACTTTTAGCCATGGGGGGAGGGGGCCCTAAACAGGATAGGGGAGCTCACAGTAACGTTCAAAAACCTCAGAAAGTGAAAATTTCATGCCATGGGACCTGTAACAGTTGTTGTAGAGATGTGTCTGCTGCTAGAGCTCTGTGTGGCATTTATCTGGTCTCTAATCTGAGGTCCTGTTAATTTATGATTTCTGAGGCTAGTGACTCGGGTGAACTTATCCTCAGCAGCAGAGGTGACTCTTGGTCTTCCTTTCCTGGGGCGGTGCTCATGTGAGCCAGTTTCGTTGTAGCACTTGATGGTCTTTGCATCTACACTTGGGGACACATTCAAAGATTTTGTTATTTCACACTTTTTTGTTGAGTACATAATTTCACGTGTTCATTTATAGTTTTGATGCCTTCAGTCAGAATCTACAATGTAAATAGTCATGAAAGTAAAGAAAACGCATTGAATGAGAAGGTGTGTCCAAACGTTTGGCCTGTACTGTACATATAATATATGGCTGTGGTGGTTTGAATGACAGCTGCGTGGACTCATGTTGTCATAGTTACTTTGAATGTTTCCATCTGGTTCTGGACCTACAGTGTAGCTTCAGTCTTGGAACAATTATATAAGATAAGATAAGATATGCCTTTATTAGTCCCTCAGTGGGGAAATTCCAGTGTTGCAACGCACAGATCAAGAACAGCACGAAAAAGTAACGTCGGCCTCTGCGCGTCCTCCGTAGCAGCTCCTCCGCACATAGCAACGCACATAGCAACGGTGAAAAAGTTAAAATCCAGAGGAAAATAGAGGTTGAAATGGAGCAGAAACATCGCGTATCTGAAGCACTTAGCCTTATACACATAATCTTCAAAGTGTGCAAACGAACAAGCAGGTAAGAGCAGAAAAAAAGTTGGAAAATAAGGGAGCGCGTTGCAACCAGCTCCGGCTCTCGCCGCGCCACAATATGGGGGTATTATACAAATTCGTCCAAGTAATAATGTTGTTCCCTCCTCAAAAACATGCCTGAAGAGGTTTTAGATGTCATCCTCGCATGAGTAATCTCACAGGATCCCATTCAAATGCTCCATGCAGTAGCCAGTATGAACCTATCCAAATCTTTGCCTTCAAGCCTATGTCACCCATGCTCCCACATGCTAATTTTCCATAAATGTACAAAAGCATGAACTGTTGCAATAGAGTGGTAAGCAAAATGCATGCTGATTATACCAAGTCACTCCCCTTCAGACTGTTATCACAACAGAGAACATGAGAATACATTGTTTTTGGCAAATACAGCATTTTCAAAACAATAAAAGGTAACAAGCAGATTTAATATGTGTTAGCAATTAATATACCATAAAAGTAAAATCCTCCCTCTTTAAACCTGCAGTATCATGTAGTATTATGTAGAGATGCACCGATACCCCTTTTTTGAAAACCGATACAAGTACGAGTACAATCATTTCAGTACTCGCTGATACCGAGTATCCAATACCAATACTTTTTAACCCCCACCCTCCATAAATAAATAAATGGAAGTGCAGGTTTTAGTTTTATTCTCATAAGTTCTGCATAGTTACCACTTTGCAAACAGTGAAAACGCTTCATCCACTGAGAGGTCAAACTTAAGAGCGACATTGGGCAGACGCTGCTGCTCCAAATATCGGTGGTGAAACTTACGGACTTGATGTCACGTACCAGCGACTTCACGTGAGTCCTGACGCCATCGAAAACTTTAGGCAACATCACATCACGGCGACTGGGCAGCTCATATCTGGGCTCAAGGACATCTGTCAGTCGCTGGAATCCAGTATCGTCCACAACTGAAAAGGGCTGGTCCAGCGCAATATACTCAGTAAGTGCCTCGGTTATTTCTTTTTGCCCGGGGGCTATCTCTGGACATTTTCGCCTTCTTCTTTAACCCTTCCGATAAAGTTGGCTGGTGTGGGCAGCTGTTAGTCTTGATGAATTCGGCGTATTCACCAGCATGGCGTGTTGGAGTGTGTTTGAGCATTTTACTAGATGTGTCTTTTTGTCTGGACATTGGACAAGTACTTTTCTGACTCTTTGTCTCCCCCTTTGCATTTAAGATTGGTAAAACAACAAATGGCACAATGAACGTTACAGTAATGGGCTGATATCGTATCGGTGCTTCCCTACTATTATGTAGTGAATGATTTTCCATGTTGGCCAATCTCTATCGTGTCATATTGAAATCATGTATACTTATTCCATGTGTCTGTGTGCCTGTGTCTCCCACATACATGCGCCTGTGTGATGTATGCAGTGGCCCATGAGTCTGGGATGTCCCAGGCTGAGCCGTCCCCATCCTCCTCGCAGTCCAAACAGGCGTCCAGCACTGTCCACATCCTGTCCATGCTGCTGCGGCTTCGCCAATGCTGTTGCCACCTGTCCCTGCTCCGGAAGGTATTACCTCTTGCACACATCTGTGTAGCTGTTAAGATTCTGTGCAATGCTCCCCCCACACATGCTCACACAATATGCAAAAGTATGCAAAAGCGTGATACAAAACTGGACACCAAATTTTGACAAACCCTACAGGTACATATATGGTGATGACATCTCAACCAATCTGTGACTGCTGTAGTATTTACAAGCACTGCCAGTGTGGGTATTGTCTGCAATCTTTGCAGCAAGGCAGCAAAGAGGGGTGTGGGGAAAAATTATATATGCGTACAATAAAACCGCTCCAGAGCCACACGATGCAAGTACGCACCAGTGGAGGCACCAGGAATATAGAATTTTGGATGGGCCATGTCCCATTATGCAGCAGACCAGTGTCTATCTCATGCCCTCCACATCCTACAACAGACCCGCTGCTCTCCCCCTGGTTGCACCCCCTTCCACCTGTCCCGGCAGTCCGCTACCGTGTCTCACCTGAGGTACGACCACTCACATTCTTGTCTCACAGGTGTCCACTGCATTTACTCCCACACAGGTGGATGTCTTGCAGATTATGGAATAAGTTGATTGTCATATAAATGTTTATGATTTTACTGCTTTTCGAACCGAATGGATTAAACCATTAACACATGGAGAGGGTGACTGCATGACCTGCATTTGCCCCGCACAAGTGACTGATATGCGCCATTCGCGCACAGAGCAGGATGTGCAGGTGTCTGTACAGAGCAGTGCTCATGTGCATTATACGTCTCTTGAGCCGCTGTACAAAGCTCTACTGACTGCTGCAGCCAAGAGAGCAGCGCGTAGGAGACGTGCACCTGCTCAATGAATGTGCACGCTGAACCCTGTCAGAGTCCAGCCGCTCCACAGCTCCGTGCTACGGTTCTGACGGTAGCCTACCTATTGGCAACTTAACTTTATAAACTAACCAAAGCGGCACAATGGGAATAATTTGGTCACAAAATTAAATGGAGCTGATGACAGAAAGGGTACAAGGATATGAGGACATCGCAGCATTAGAACTGTTGGAAAGAAACACACTGTAAGAAAACACACTTTAGGACAGCACTGTAAATGGCCTCATGTGAATTAGCAGCTTTTGTGCAAATCCAAATCAAACTATAGAGCAGTGCTAGGCAGATACAGGAAATGGGCATTCGAACATCCCACATGGCACATTAACATGTTATGAATGTTAAAGGTCCCATGGCATGAAATTTTCACTTTCTGAGGTTTTTGAACGTTAATGTGAGCTCCCCTACCCTGTTTAGGCCCCCCCAATGGCTAAAAGTTGCGAAATGTCTAGTCTGAGCATTTGCGATCCTTTTCTGCGTTTGAAAACAACACAGCTAAAATGGGCGATTCTGGACAAGGCACCTTATTGACGTCAGATCGAAAAAAGAAATGCAAATTCAGTTCCACCACCGTCTGGATCTCCACCTCCTGTCTCTGGAAATCACGCCCAGAGAATTTGGACTGCGGAGGAGCTACGCAATGCGAAATGAGGTTTTTTATTTGCCTGGAGGCACATGCGAGTGTTTCTAGACTCGGAAATCCTTTACCCAACCCTCTGGACCTCTGAAACAGCAGTGGTTTAATTTTATTTTCTGTGAAAATGTGTTTTTTTTTTTCATTGAAAAGGCTGTCCTTTCCTCCTTCGCGCTTACACACGCGGAAGTGGGGCCAGGCACAGCGCAGCGCTAAAACAAGGAACCAGCGGCGCATTTGCCCCCCCCCCAACCCGCTCCTCTAACCAATCTGTGTCCTTCTCATTTGCATTCAAGCAACAAGGCCCAGAATGAGTCATTCAGAGAGTTATTTTTTGACTCTGACTCTGTACATGTGTCTTTCTCATGCACTAAGTGTTGATTTTGAAGAAGGATTCATTTACAGTATTAGGGAACCATTAAGGCACCATATAAAAGCATCAAGAAGTACCATGTCATGGGATCTTTAAGCATTTATCATCCGAATATATTTCCAAATAAAAGAAGCCTTGAGCATGTTACATGTTGTTTTTCAGTGGACTAGGTTGCACTAGGTTTCATTAGCAGGATGCATGCTGATTGTGTTGTGATGGCACTCTGAAAGGGGAATGATTTGGCATGGAGAGCAAAGGGACGGGGGACTCGGCGCATAGAGTTCCATTTCAGAAAGTTTCAGATTGATGACGCCACATTAAATCACACTAAGAATTCTATCCAAACACTTTCCACGTAAAACAATTTTTATAATGTTTTTTTTAAAACGTGGCCAAATACACCGCTGTTTCCTGGATTAGCGGTGCGATGTGCGCTGTCACACACTTCCGTGTTTTAAGCGCGGAGGAAGATATGAGACGCGTTGCATTAAAAAAAACACATTTCCACAGAAAATAAAATTAAACCACTGCTGTTTCAGAGGTTTGGAGGCTCGGATAAAGGACATCCGAGCCTGGAAACACTCTCACATGTCTCCAGGCAAATAAAAAACCGCACGTCGCATTTCGTAGCTCATTTGCGGTCCAAACTCTCTGGCGTGATTTCCAGAGACGGTGGATAGACATTCAGACGGGGGGTGGAAACCTTTCCGCGAGTGTGACGTCAGAAAGTTCCCTTGTTCAGAATCACCCGTTTGGGCTGTCTTTTTTTCAAACGCGGAAAAGGATCGCAAAGGCTCAGTTTAAAATGCTCACATTAACATTCAAAAACCTCAGAAAGTGAAAATTTCATGCCATGGGACCTTTTAAAAATCCCATATTATGGAATTGATAAGCTGGTCCCTCAATGCAATTGACACTTATTTCACGGAGGAATGCTGGTCCGGGAGAGCCGAACTTTCCGGACGGATCTTTCGCTGCTTGGATACATGAGGTACGGTTGGGACAAGTGGAATGTTGTGTGTCTGGCACAGCTGTTCCTAGAGGACACTGAGGATATTTACCCATTTGGATTTTTGATAGCTGGACATCTGTTTATTGGCCTAGGGATGTTCATGGTCTATCAGAAAATTGGAAAGCTGGCAGCAAACAGTCGCCCAAGCTGTCTGCTGTAATATCGCACCACAGTGGAGCCGATGCTGACCTAGTGAAGGGATTACATCAGAATGTGATACAGGTTGAGGAACATCTCCAACCAGAGGATACCTCTCGATGTCTGGACACCATCACAGGCATGCTTACAGAACTGTGCAGAAACGGCGCAGCACAGTCTGTGGCCACTGCTGTACGCCAGGAGGAATTGTCTAGAGTTTTAGCGACTCTGCAAGGTGACATGAAGTTGGGGGCCTGGCAGAAGCAGGGTTCTGACTAATTGTTCATTCGCCTGGATTCTAAAAAAATGTATTGATCATGCTAAATTACCCCCCTTGGTGTAATTAATCAGTCTCCCTGAAATCTCTGAATCAACAGGACTCTTTGTTTTGACTCTGTTCTCCTGCACTCAACACATCCCCAAGGACACAGCTGTGGTTATCACGGCACACTATAAACAAAAGGACATGTTATCAGATTCGGCTGGAACACTCTGAATATGTATTATGTACATATAATACAGTACATAATATACATTATTAATACATTATTAAATTAATACAATGTCCACTCTGCCCTGCCTATTTAGTAATGTCCGCCTCAGCTCAGTTCCAATCAATTTCATCAATATTTTGTTCTGCTCCCCCTCCCCACCCTCCCGTGTGTTCACCACACAAAAAGATGCCGTGTGTTACCTGTCCCATTGTTTTTGACGTAATATGTTTGTGAATATCGTTATTAATTGTACTTGCATCTTTTTCTACTCTGTTATCTCCAAGATGGCGGCGTGCGCATGAGCTGCAGCCCCTTCCCTGGCCATCACTCACTGTCTCTGCTTGGCCAGGGAGAAACGAAATTTCAATTAACTGTATGTCGTGTGGATATGGCAGATTTCGACAATAAAGCAATAAAATCAACTATGAACTATGAACTAATGTGCTCCTGTGTCCCTGTATGTGCCCAGACGCTGGACTCCTCTGAGCTGCAGGGGGATGGCATCGTCCTGTCTCTGGAGGAGCAGCTCAGCGCCCTCTCTCTGAGCTCCAGCTCGGCTCAGTCTGACCCTGACCCCAAACACTCGGTGTCCCTCAATGGCACTCACTTTGACCAGCAGCTGTTTGAGGACACCCGCCACAGCACCAAGGTCCCAGCACTTAGACTCATATCTACAATCAGCCACAGTCTGCTCCAGCAGGGGTGCTTGACAGTGTGTGTGATTTGTAGTGTACCAGAGCAGATATGATGCACTATAACATGTTTGAAGGCAGACAGCAGGAACATAGACTGCATCTAATGGTCATATGTGGCAATATTCATGTTGTAGCTTAAAATTAAATCTTTTGTTTTCCAGATATCTGCGTTAGTCTCTGAGCTGCAGGCCATCCAGCAGCACGGGACAGATCAAAAGAGGTCAGTGCTTCTCATTAGATTAGATTAGATTATTTGAAAGGGGGCAGTGCAATATCATAAAACGACTAAATCAGTCCCAATGTGTTTTGGTCTAAACTTCAAAGCTGATAACTTACACACAATACTTCAGGATATTTAGAGGAAATAATACAAATGATCTCATTGGAGTTATTGTGATGTTCTGACCATTCCTTGTGCACGCTCCTGTTCACTTTTAATGCTGACAATCAGGTACACATTCAATACATGGTGTTTTTACAGCATGTTACTGTTCCTATCACTATGTCCCTGTCCTCAGTGTCCTCTGTATCCCTGTCCTCTTGTCTTCTGTGCCCATTAGGGGTGGCACGGTTCACCAAATTCACGGTTCGGTTCGTATCACGGTTTAAGGGTCACGGTTTTCGGTTCTGTCCTGTTCTTATTGGTTACTTTCAAATTACACCTTATATCCATTTATCTTAATAATCCACAATAACAGGATATAACATTAAAAAGGTTATAAGATTATATAATAATCTAATGTAATATGACATCTTAATACAATGTAATAATCACACAATCTGAATTTGACATGACTTTAAGCCCATTATTGGAACCATCTCTCCGATCTGGTGGCAGTAACTATGTCACCTGCTGTTGAAAAAACCCTTTCACTAGATATTGAAGAAACAGAAACAAAAGTACGTGTCTCGTATTAAACTTCTACCGGTGAGCGGGCCGCACTCCGTCTGGAGCTGCGGATACCGCACGTCAGCGAGCGAGCACGTGTAACGTGTATCACAGGGCAGGTTAAACTTTATAAAACATCTGTCTGTGCCTCACCTACCGACTTTTCACACTCTCTGCTCCTGTTAGCTTCCCTGATAGCGCGCATAAGCTCTCTCCTCAATGCCTCTGATTAGAGCGCAATTCGGCGGCGGCGTGGGAGGGGCTTTTCCCCAGACATCGGACTTAAATTACACTGGTGCATCCTCTATGTCCTTGCCGCTATCTCCACTCTCACTTGCCATTTCTATCTAACTTTATTTACCGCACTCATTCATCTTTCTCGGGAAAGGCAGAGGCAAGTATACATTGCGCATGCCCGGAACCGTCAGGTGCGCACTGAACGGTTCGTCGTGACAAGCGAACCGAACGGTTCGTCGTTTTTTCATGAACCGTGCCACCCCTAGTGCCTATGTCTTCTTGTCCTCAGTGTGATCGTGTCCCAGTGGACCACTATGCTTCACATTGTGGCTGTGCACCTGAGGCAGATGGGGATGAGCTATGCAGTCATAGACGGGACAGTGCTGCCCAAGAAGAGGATGGACCTGGTGGAAGAGTTCAACACCAACCCCCACGGCCCGCAGGTAAACTCTGCTCTTCACCACCCCCAGAGCTCCTCTTCATTATCTCTCTCTGCGTCTCAAATAATGCCATTTAACAGCCACCAGACAATTAACTCATTCACTGCCAGCCTGTTTTCAAAATCTTACCCCTTAGAGTGCCACAGATTTAGAGCATTTTCACTGATTTTACAAGACTCCCAGAATACTGAGTTCTTTGACTATATAAACATGGCACACATCAAAATAAAGCGACGACTCTCTTCTTTCACCTGGAAAAAAAAATATGTTTCTAACCTTTTCAGTTCTCAAATAACTGATAGTAGAACATAGGGAAGTTTCAGCAAAAACACTGTTTTTTGAGCAAGAAGTGGAGAAAACGACCGTTTAGTTCAGAGAAGGATTTCGAGCAGATCAGTGACTTTGACATCAATATTTATCGATTTAGTGACACCTCAAACATCTAAAATAACAGAGAAAGAGATTTTTGATGACAAAGTACATTTTTTATTTACAAATATAAGAATATAAGGCTCTGTGAATTGAAAATTCCTTCAAATCAATTGTGCCAAGAGATGTTTACAGGATATAATATCTTTTCCTATAAAATAGAACTTTGTTGAGGCTTTGTCTGAGGCCCAGAGTACAGACCCATAATAAAAACTAATACACACACACACACACACACACACACACACACACACATATATATGTACATACACACAAGCCCATGCATAAACCTTTACACACACACAGCTACACACGCACGCGCACACACACGCACACACACACACACACACACGCATATATAACTTCATTCATTACAATTACCACACAGCAGCATCACTGCTCCAAGTCAGTAAACTTCTTCTTTGGCGCTGTCGTAGTTCTGAGGAGACTCCCTGATCCGCGCAGCGCACACATGACACGCCCCCTCCTCGAGCACAGCAGATCTCTGCTCAGACCTCGCTGCTTGATCCGGCTTGTCTCTGCGATCCAGGATCCTGGGTCCCAAGAGCGATCTGATCGCTCCATAGGCGCTGATCAACAGTTATCTGCTTTTCCGGGTTCTCTGGCCTCGCCATCTTACTACTCTGGCCAATACACCATACACACGCTGCACTCCTCCTTTCTTCCCCGGCTCTGATCGGCTAATAATGATACAACATCGCCATCTACAGGTTGAGAGGTGTGAATTACACCTCAAAAGTTGCTCCAGGCCGTAACCTAGCAACCCCCGCTGAAAAAAAGCAATTGACGTCTATAGACGTCACGGCACTCAACGGTTGGATTCGAGGGGACGTCAATAGACGTCTCCGGCACTGAATGAGTTAATAATTCATAGCATTTATACAGCGCCTTTCATGACACCCAAAGTGCTTTATAGTTCATTGTTCATTCACTCCACACCTGGTGGCGGTAAGCTACTTTCTGTAGCCGCAGCTGCCCTGGGGCAGACTGATGCCGGTGTTTGTTATTCATTGTTTCTGTGTGTGCAGGTGATGCTAGTTTCTCTGTGTGCTGGAGGAGTGGGACTCAACCTGATCGGAGGGAATCACCTCTTCCTCATCGACATGCACTGGTACATACTCGTACACACTCTTTCAGACCCTGTTTCAGATGAAACAGCTACCATCTTGATTTGTGAAGAATCCCTCAGTCATCCAGGTAGAATCCATGGCAAAAGGAGAAATTCAGTTTGTCAACTGGACAAAGTTTGTCTAGGTGACAAATTTAATTTCTCCTTTTGCTACCATCTTGATTGTTAATGAACCCATATTACACTGTCTGATCTATTATAATTTAGTTTCCTCATCACAAACAGACCTTGGAGTTGTGTTTTGTTTCATTCAAACATGTTTAAAGGTCCAGTGTGTAGGATTCGTGGCGCATAGGTGGATGGTGCTATTGCACTTCCTGTTTTAGCTACGGCAGACCTCGAGGGTAACCCGGGCGCACCGTAACGCGGACAGCTCGCGTACCCGCGCATGAACCGCGCGCACCCGGCGCTGTGCGAGCCCTCACCAACAACTACGGTATAAATAAAACGCGGGCCCGTTCACTGTTTTTTTTTTCTTTTCGCATGAGAGCACACATTCCCGATCGTGTACCATGACAATCTACACATCAAATGAAACCTTACAGTCTCCTCTTTTTGACTATGCAATTCATTTCCCGGCCCAACAATCACTCCCCGAGCACATGGGGCTTTTATACAGAAAAGCACAAAACGAGGTTTGTTACTTACCTTGACCTTTGAAGGCTCTGGACAGGTCAAACTCTGTATTTCACCATAAACTTGGTCTCAATCTGTCCGTAAGGATCCAGCGAATAAAATCCAGTAAAACAATTTAGTCCAAAACACGTGTTAGATCCATTACGACGTCTGATCCGGCAACATGCTTGTCGTTGTTTACCCAAAACCACGAGCCTTGCCGAAGGCGGAGCCCAAATGTCCTTCTGCGGCTCTCGTATTCAAAATGGCTGCCTCTATATGGGGACGATCCCCCTTTTATGCAGGTATATCTAAGTCCAACAGAATACTTTGTTTTCATGATGGAAGTGAAAAGGCTTGGAAAACACTATTTTTGAATGGGTATCTTCAGTTTCGGTAATTAACGGGTAAAAATCTTACACACTGTCCCTTTAACACACAAACCCTGCATATTTAGTTTGAGTTTTACTCCCAGGAAGTGGTCTACTGTGTTTTTTAACTCCATACATTTTGAGCATCGAGATGTAGACAAATGATGATGATAATTATAATAATTGGAAAAATAATTATAATTTACTCATGTGTGAATGAAACATAACACAAGTCTGGGAATGTAATGACAATCCAACATAACTAAAAGCTCAAATGAGTTGATTCTGTGGATTTTAAGGGGTAGAAAATGTCTTTTTTCCTGGTAGGAACCCCGCTCTGGAGGACCAGGCGTGTGACCGGATCTATCGAGTGGGCCAGAGAAAAGACGTCACTATTCACAGGTGACCATGTTCCATATGTAGCCGAACTGTGCACCTAAGCACCACAAGCACCACACTGTCAATGTGCCTCCCACTGCTTGGTATTTAAATTAAAAGAGATAAAACTCGTGATTTGGTCTTTGTTTTCTAGTACCTTTTGGCTCAGATACACAGAGATACAAAATGTTTTACAAGCTTTCCCTGTGTAGTCGACTAATCAATTGAGAGGGATCTTTAGTCGTCTACAGCCCTACCTGTTTGAATAAGTGTGTTTTCAGTGTGAGTAATATGTCTCTTTAAAGCAGACCTGGGCATTGTACATTTTACCTCGTGCATGGACAAAAGCTGCATTGCTTTGATTTTAGAGGTGTTTTTTTTTTATGACATTTCTTATAAGGCAACCTCACTTATTCATTGCTTACCATAACATACACTCTTACCAGTCTTACCAGCTTGTCAAAACATTGATATTTACTGCTTTTTATAAAGAATTCATACAAATACACTACAATACAAAGATAAAATTCATATTATGCAGAATTGATTTAAGCATTTTGGCCCGGCTCTCCACTGTATTTTCTTTTTCTCATGTGGCCCCATGGAAAAATGAATTGCCCACCCCTGCTTTAGAGTGTTGCTGACTTCCCCTTCCCTTTTGGTGTGCTCAGGTTTGTGTGTGAAGGCACTGTGGAGGAGAAGATCTCCACTCTCCAGGCCAAGAAGAAGGAGCTGGCTCAGCGTGTGCTCTCAGGGACTGGGAGCAAACTGTCCAAACTGTCTCTGGCTGACTTGCGCATCATTTTTGGAGTGTAGACTCCGTCTCACCTGCATCATATGTGGAGTGACAGGTGTGGACCGAGCACGCTCAGACTGGGACTATGATCATATATGTCTGTACACTTGCTCACTCAAGGCTCCAGGGACCTGTAATATTTTCAGTTTGTCTGCTGTGAATAGCTGTGACATGTCTACATTGACCACTGCTGAGACCAGGCATGTCCAAACTATGGCCCGTGGGCCAAATGCAGCCCTCAGCCCAATCTTTTTTGGCCCTCAGGCTTCCAGGTGAATTGGCCCAAATGACCTTGAGCAGAACTTTTGACTTCAAGTTTTTTGAAAAGCTACCTTGATAAGACAATATTTAATATTTATTGTGTGGTTTTGAGGATCTTGGCATGAATAAAGGACTGTTGGCTCATTCTAACGTGTTAAACATGCAGATATTTCAATTATTGACTGTACTGAGCACCAGTCTCTCGGCCCTCTGCTTTGTCTGTTTAGATATGTGGCCCTTGATGAAAAAAGTTTGGACACCCCTGGCTGAGACACAACCGCTGCATTCTTGTTCAATAGTGTCACTTCATTCAACTTTTTTATGGTCTTATTTATGTTTTAATAAATGTTTTTATGTTTTATGTTATGTTTTTAATAAATGTGCCATTTGAATTCATTGTGTTTTTGTAAAGCTCAGTCACAGCAGCTGTCTTTTCTCAGGGCTTTACCAGATCATCGATTTAACCATCAGAAAATCTGAGTTAAACAGACTGATCATTTTTTAAACAGAAAAATGTGCAATATGCATCAAAACAAACTTAGACCGGTGCATAAATTTGGTCACCTTAACAGAAAAATCATAAATATTTAGTAGAGCCTTTTGCACAAATAAGTCCCTAGGCGCTTCCTACAGCCACAATAAAAAGTCAATCTTCTAATCCTTAATCACTGTAAGGCGCTTTGTGTTACTTTTTTGTATGAAAAGTGCTTTATAAATAATGTTTGAATGATTGACTAATGAGTGTCTGGATCCTGGATGAAGATATATTAGACCATTCCTCCTTACAAAACATCTCTAGTTCAGTGAGGTTTGATGGTTGCTGAACATGGACAGTCTGCTTCAAATCATCCCACAGATTTCCAGTGATATTCAAGTCTGGGGACATTCCAGAACATTGGACTTGTTCCTCTGCATGAATGCCTGAGTAGATTTTGAGCAGTGTTTTGGGCCGTTGTCTTGTTGAAATATCCAGCCCCGGCGTAACTTCAACTGTGTGACTGATTGTTGAACATTATTCTCAAGAATGCGCTGATACTGAGTGGAATCCATGCGACCCTGAACTTTAATAAGATTCCAAGTCCCGGCACTGGCCACAGCCCCACAGCATGATGGAAACTCCACCAAACTTTACTGTGGGTAGCAAGTGTTTTTCTTGGAATGCTATGTTCTTTTGCCACCATGCATATCGTCTCTTGTTATGACAAAATAACTGAATTTTTGTTTCATCAGTCTACAGCACCTTATTCCAAAATGAAACTGGCTTGTCCAAATGTGCTTTTGCATCACCTCAAGTGACTCAGTTTGTGGGATCTGAAGTGACGCCATCTGCAGCAAGATGACCTTGCAGGTCTTTGGAGGTGGTCTGTGGGTTGTTTTTGACCATTCTGATCTTCATCTTTGCCTCTCTGATATTTTTCTTGGCCTGCCACTTCTGGCCTTAACAAGAACTGTGCCTGTGCCCTGTGACTGACAGCTGAAATCTTAGAGAGCTTTTTGTAGCCTTCCCTCAAAAACCATAATGCTGAATAATCTTTGTTTTTAGGTCATTTGAGAGTTGTTTTGAGGCCCCCGTGTTGCCACTCATCAGAGGAGAGTCAAAGAGAAGAAGAACAACTTGCATTTGGCCGCCTTAAATACCTTTTGTCATGATTGGATGCACCTGTCTATGAAGTTCAAGGCTTAATGAGCTCATCAAACCAATTGTTGATTAGTTATAAGTATTCAAAGCAACAAAATGACAAGGATGCACACATTTTTGCATAGCCTATTTTAGCATTTGATTTAATTTCATAGAAATGAATATTACTACACTTAACATCTGTGTCTGGAAAACCACCCAGTCCTCGGCTTTTATGGGAAAATGAATAACATGCCACTGTGATCATTTTCTGTGAATTAGCTGGTTAGCTCAACTGGTAAATCACTTGACTTACCCGGGGGACCTGGGTTCGAACCCCCCCAGCAATGAGCAAGCCAGTGTGGGTCCTTGGGCAAGACCCTTCACGGTACTGCCCCCCGGGCGCCTGAAAGACAAGCTGCCCACTGCTCCTGAAAAAGGATGGGTCAAATGCAGAAGTCAATTTCTCCTGTGTGTGAGACCAATAAAGTTTAAAATTAAAATTAAATTATTATGCAACCTCAGACGGGTGCCCAAACTTTTTCATACAACTGTAACTACAATGAAATTACTCTGAAACTGCCACGCCTATTTGTTTACAAGTTGTGTGAAGAATCCCTCAGTCGTCCAGGTAGAATCCATGACAAAAGGAGGAATTCAATTTGTCAACTGGACAAAAGTTTATTTGGTCACTTCTGCTTGGATGAATACTTTTCGCAGCTTGGATGAGCTGCAAAACGTATTCGACCAAATAAACTTTTGTCCAGTTGACAAATTGAATTCCTCCTTTTGCCATTTGTTTACAGTTTCTGTTCGTTAGGTTGGCCTATTAAATATGCAGTGGGAGTGGAGTGTGGGTTCTTGTGAGCAGAACCATTCAGAGCAATAATGGGTGTTTTCACACCTCTGGACCTGACCTGGCTTCGCTATTGCTGTCTTTGTTTTGATTTAGGTCTGAGGATAGAGTTATAGATGGGAGAAAAATGATGTCTGAAACCTCCATTTCAGTTCAAGGAAGAAGCCTCTTTAACTTCCCTCTCAAACCAGTTGTTTTCTCTGGCTAACATCTGTACCTCAGAGGTACAGAAACTGTAAACAAATAGGTGTGGTCATCTCAGAGTAATTTCATTGTAGTTAGCTACTTCCTTCAGGCAGATATAAGGCAGTGTCCACCAGCGTCTGACCAGAACCACAAATAAACTTTTGTCCAGTTGGCAAACTGAATATCTCCTTTTGCCAACTCTGTTAAATATTTACTTTGTCCCTGGCATCTAAAACAAGAAAATCAAGTCAACAGTAGAAAACCAGTGAAGAGGCTGACAAATGAAGAAAATTTTGTCCTAACCACAACTTTAAGTGACTGACTGCATCAAAGGATGCAGTCAGTTAATGACTGAAGAGCACCATTTTTATCTGGAAACACAGGTAAGTAGATCTGCAAATCGTCCGCATAGCAGTGAAAGGCGAGGTTATGCTTAGTAATAATTGACCCCAGTGGCAACATATACAGAGAGATATCATTTGGCTGGCCAAGGTAAGGTCCCCGGTTGTATCTCCACAAAACAGCGAGGCCACAGAGGAGGAGAACTCACCAATACTAACAGAAAAGCTTCTATTAATCAAGTACGACTCAAACCATTTCAGTGCAGTTCCTGTGATGCCAACATAATTTTTCAGGCGGGACAGCAAAATTGAATGGTCGACTGTGTCAAATGCCGCGGGTAGGTCAAGCAAAACCAAGACGGTGAGGCATTTAGCATCAACTGACAAGGCAATATCATTGTGCACTTTAAGTAGTGCAGATTCTGTGCTGTGCCGGGATCTGAACCCAGACTGGAATTTCTCTAAAACAGCACTGCTATCTAAAAACAACTGCAACTGCATTAAAACAACCTTTTCAAGAATCTTAGAAATAAAAAGGCAGATTAGAAACCGGTCTAAAATTTGATAAAACACTGACATTAAGCTGTGTTTTTTTTTGAGAAGAAGTCTCACTATGGCGTGTTTAAGAGAGTCAGAGACAGGACTGGCTGCGACATGTGCTCTTAATGTAGTCCTGCGTTACCGGTGGCTCTGGCTCTTTCCGGTTTACAGCGCCACTTAGTGGGGAAGATGTCTAGAGGACAGTTTGTAGTTTTCAATTGTTGAACCACTTCAGTGAGAGAAGAGAGAGAGACTGGTTCAAACTGACTGAACACTGAAGAGTGCGTCACTATCAGGCTGGACAGGCCCGATGCTGTGACTGGTCAATTGTCTCACAGATACCACTTTATCAACAAAAAAGTGTAAAAAGTTCTCACATGTGGAAACAGTGGCATCAATTATAGTTGAGGAGTGTGGATTCACCACAGAGTTAATGGTGTTAAACAACACACGAGGGCAATGTCCATTACTGCAAATAACATCTGACAGATATTTGCATTTTGCCTCTTTCATAGCTTGCTGATAGTGAGCTAAGCTGTCCCTCAGAATGCCAAGAGACACATGTAATATGTCCTTCTTCCACCGCTGCTCTGCCTGCCTACAGCGCTGTCTGAGAGCCCGGGTGGTGGTATTTACCCAAGGTTCAGACCTGGGCTTGGGGGACCTGCACGTGAAAGGAGCAATAGTGTCCAAGATCCCTGTGCAGGTTGAATAAAAAGAAGATCAAAAATCATCAGGGCATTTTGGAAGAGCAGTTCCATCAGATGTACAGAAATCTGATTCCACAAAAGCTGCAGCAAATTCCAGAGCCGTTGATGAGGTCATAACACGACGACAAGAGGTAGGGGCAGGGGGCTTGCAGACAGATGCAGGGGCCATAACTTCAAAAATAATGGGCAAATGATCTGAGATGGGTGTCACTGATATTTCGATAACCAGGCCTGGACTGGCCATCGGGCATACCGGGCATTTTCCCGGTGGGCCGACAGTCCTCGGGAGCCGGGGCCGATGCCGTTTTTTTGTTTTTGTTTTAACCTAGAGCCCGGTCACCGGCCCACAATTTAAAGGAGGCGGCCCATTGGTCCATCTTCAATATAGACAGTGGACTAAACCAATCAGGATATAGAAGCTTACAAGAGCGGTCCCACCCCTTTCCCTGCGCTGATCCCCGCCAGTTTCATAATCGGAAAAGCGCAAGAAAAGAGGTGCGGAGAATTAGCGGGCGAAAATATTAAAAAGCCTCACTCTGGAGGGGCTGGAGCCTCCATGTCCTCTGCAGCCCAGGCTGAAGGGGGACAGGGAGAGGAACCGCAGCAGTAGCAGTGCTGCAGTCACTCAAGTTTACTTGCATTATTGAAAAAAAATGTATTGCAGCTTACAGCACAACATGCACCAGATTCTTTTAAACCCGCCTGCTCCATCTCCGCACTCCCCCCAAACCGTCTGGACCATGGCCACAGACGAGCTCTCCTCCAAACTGAACCGGTGTCCGGTCGAAATGGGCCACCTCGTCAGAATGAGCTCCAAGCACATGCGCAAACGACCCCCTGAGTGTTGTTACCTTTAAATGCCATTGAGCTTGGCTCCAGAGGCAGAAGTTGAGTTGCTTTCAACAGAAGTGGAGTTGTTTTCAACAATTGCAACGCAAGTAAGTAACATTTTAACATTGACTGCGTGCACATGGAAAACTCCAAACCAATTGCAAACTGATTGGGGTCGTAACGGCTGCATGTGCACAAGGATTGGTTTGGATTGGGATTGGTTTGCCCCATCCCCCAGGAACCCCTGGCCTAGGCCGATAGCAAACCACTTGGAGTCGTCATGTGAACGATTTTGGATTGGATTAGCATACTGCGCATGGGCGCGCCAGAATTTCAGGAATGTCAGGAATGTCACCCGGAAGTTGTAGGAGTGGTAGGGGGTGCCTACGGCGTCATAAGTAGCGCTTATTGTTGCTGGACTTTCAGACAAAAACATGGCTGTGAAGAAAGCTACAAGCTCGCACTACTGGACCGAGGCAGGGTTTGCTCGGACCCCGGAGCAAATCAAAATCGAGTGGAAAAACGCCAGGGCGGCGTGTGCCATGGCAAGAAAGAACAACGGGAGAGCGGTCAAGACCGTACAACTTGTCCGCATTACGACAGCGTTCTTCACGGAACCAACAAGTCCCATCTTCCACCATTTCGGGACTACGAACATAACGTAGAATCGAAATGCGTTGTTTGCTCAAAGCCCGATAAAGGAATAAGAGTATGGGGTAACTTTGGTCTTTTTCTGGGATTATTCAATGTTCCTGTTGTTACCAGCACCTGGAAGCTGTGCATGGAGTTTTGAACTTTTGAAATAACACACAGGGTACTTTTACAAACATTTTGAGTTATCTATTGTGACCTCATAGTATCAGAAGAGAGTGTGTTTTTTTTAAACTGTTGTATAAAACGTAAATATTAAAATCTGTGTGGAAATTTTTCACTCAGACAGGACAAAACAGAGAGTGGGAGAGACAACAGAATATAAGCTAAGCATTACAAAGACATACAAAATGAAAGTGTGGTTGTGTAATTTTCCCCAGACCTTACATAAATGAACGATAAACCCATAGCTACAAATTTAATGCCTTTATTTGTGGCACAAAAGATGCACGCAACAAAAAACAACAAGGCAGAACATGATGAAAACATCTGCGGTATAGCTCCCAGTCCTCGTAGTTTTCGTTGTCCTCGATTGCTTGTAATTTCAAACGCCATGAGCAAACGTGTCGTATTAAAGAAACCAAAAACGCTGTTTTGTCGTTCATACGAACAACCTAACTGCAGAATGTACAACAAGGACGCCACTGCCGCTCTGCCAAACTCCTCGAAAAGCCATTGCAGTATACTGCCAGATAGCTGTGTTGTGTTTTTAGTAGCCATCACCCGTAAGTAGTTGGACTACAGCGCCACATAGCGTTGCGGAGCGTGCCAGGTCGCTGACCTGAATCTGATCCGATCCTACCATGTGCTGTGACTGCGTGCACATGGTAGGATTGGATCAGGATTGGGTTGGTTTTTTCACACTTGCTCGGCGGGTGGTCTGTCGTCCAATCCGAGTGCACATGCATGTCGCGCAATCAGATTCAGGTCAGCGACCTGGCACGCTCCGCAACGCTATGTGGCGCTGTAGTCCAACTACTTCCGGGTGATGGCTACTCAATAAAAACACAATACAACACAGATATCTGGCAGTATACTGCGATGGCTTTTCGAGGAGTTTGACAGAGCGGCAGTGGTGTACTTGTGCATTCTGCAGAGTTAGGTTGTTCGTATGAACAATAATAATAATAATACATTTTATTTGTTAGGCGCCTTTCAAGGCTCTCAAGGTCGCCGTACATCAAGCTATTAAATACATTAATTAAATAATACAGTACATAAAAACAAGATTAAACAAAATAAAAACAGTGTAAAAATACATTTTAAAAACAGATACAGATTAAAAGACAGTGCAGTTATGGTCAGAGTGGTCAGAGTGAGAAGGCCTCTCTAAACAGATGAGTTTTGAGTTGAGATTTGAAGTGTGAGAGTGAGTGTGTGTCACGGAGATCATGGGGGAGGGAGTTCCAGAGCTGGGGAGCAGAGCGGCTGAAGGCTCTGCTCCCCATAGTGACGAGACGGGCAGGAGGGACAGTGAGGTGCAGGGAGGAGGAGGAGGAGCGGAGGGAGCAAACGACAAAACAGTGTTTTTGGTTTCTTTAATACGACACAAACTGTGTAGTCGGCGTTTGACAAGCAATCGAGGACAACGAAAATTACGAGGACTGGGAGCTATACCGCACATGTTTTAATCATGTTCTGCCTTGCTGTTTTTTGTTGCTTGCATCTTTTGTGCCATAAATAAAGGCATTACATTTGTAGCTATGGGTTTATCGTTCGTTTATGTAAGGTCTGGGGAAAATTACACAACCACACTTTCATTTTGTATGTTTTTGTAATGCTTAGCTTATATTCTGTTGTCTCTCCCACTCTCTGTTTTGTCCTGTCTGAGTGAACAACTTAAGTAAATTTCCACACAGATTTGAATATTTACATTTTTAATATTTAAGTTATACAACAGTTTAAAAAAAACACTCTCTTCTGATACTATGAGGTCACAATAGATAACTCAAAATGTTTGTAAAAGTACCCTGTGTGTTATTTCAAAAGTTCAATACTCCATGCACAGCTTCCAGGTGCTGGTAACAACAGGAACATTGAATAATCCCAGAAAAAGACCAAAGTTACCGCATACTCTTATTCCTTTATCGGGCTTTGAGCAAACAACGCATTTCGATTCTACGTTATGTTCGTAGTCCCGAAATGGTGGAAGATGGGACTTGTTGGTTCCGTGAAGAACGCTGTCGTAATGCGGACAAGTTGTACGGTCTTGACCGCTCTCCCGTTGTTCTTTCTTGCCATGGCACACGCCGCCCTGGCGTTTTTCCACTTGATTTTGATTTGCTCCGGGGTCCGAGCAAACCCTGCCTCGGTCCAGTAGTGCGAGCTTGTAGCTTTCTTCACAGCCATGTTTTTGTCTGAAAGTCCAGCAACAATAAGCGCTACTTATGACGCCGTAGGCACCCCCTACCACTCCTACAACTTCCGGGTGACATTCCTGACATTCCTGAAATTCTGGCGCGCCCATGTGCAGTATGCTAATCCAATCCAAAATCGTTCATGACGACTCCAAGTGGTTTGCTATCGGCCTAGGCCAGGGGTTCCTGGGGGATGGGGCAAACCAATCCCAATCCAAACCAATCCTTGTGCACATGCAGCCGTTACGACCCCAATCAGTTTGCAATCGGTTTGGAGTTTTCCATGTGCACGCAGTCAATGTTAAAATGTTACTTACTTGCGTTGCAATTGTTGAAAACAACTCCACTTCTGTTGAAAGCAACTCAACTTCTGCCTCTGGAGCCAAGCTCGATGGCATTTAAAGGTAACAACACTCAGGGGCTGGTTTGCGCATGCGCTTGGAGCTCATTCTGACGAGGTGGCCCATTTCGACCGGACACCAGTTCAGTTTGGAGGAGAGCTCGTCTGTGGCCATGGTCCAGACGGTTTGGGGGGAGTGCGGAGATGGAGCAGGCGGGTTTAAAAGAATCTGGCGCATGTTGTGCTGTAAGCTGCAGTACATTTTTTTTCAATAATGCAAGTAAACTTAACAGTGACTGCAGCACTGCTACTGCTGCGGTTCCTCTCCCTGTCCCCCTTCAGCCTGGGCTGCAGAGGACATGGAGGCTCCAGCCCCTCCAGAGTGAGGCTTTTTAATATTTTCGCCCGCTAATTCTCCGCACCTCTTTTCTTGCGCTTTTCCGATTATGAAACTGGCGGGGATCAGCGCAGGGAAAGGGGTGGGACCGCTCTTGTAAGCTTCTATATCCTGATTGGTTTAGTCCACTGTCTATATTGAAGATGGACCAATGGGCCGCCTCCTTTAAATTGCGGGCTCTAGGTTAAAAAAAAAAAAAAAAAACAGCATCGGCCCTGGCCCCCAAGGACTGTCGGCCCACCGGGAAAATGCCCGGTATGCCCAATGGCCAGTCCAGGCCTGGTTATCGAAATATCAGTGACACCCATCTCAGATCATTTGCCCATTATCTTTGAAGTTATGGCCCCTGCATCTGTCTGCAAGCCCCCTGCCCCTGCCTCTTGTCGTCGTGTTATGACCTCATCAACAGCTCTGGAATTTGCTGCAGCTTTTGTGGAATCAGATTTCTGTACATCTGATGGAACTGCTCTTCCAAAATGCCCTGATGATTTTTGATCTTCTTTTTATTCAACCTGCACAGGGATCTTGGACACTATTGCTCCTTTCACGCGCAGGTCCCCCAAGCCCAGGTCTGAACCTTGGGTAAATGATACCACCCGGGCTCTCAGACAGCGCTGTAGGCAGGCAGAGCGGCGGTGGAAGAAGGACAAATGACATGTGTCTCTTGGCATTCTGAGAGACAGCTTAGCTCACTATCAGCAAGCTATGAAAGAGGCAAAATGCAAATATCTGTCAGATATTATTTGCAGTAATGGACATTGCCCTCGTGTGTTGTTTAACACCATTAACTCTGTGGTGAATCCACACTCCTCAACTATAATTGATGCCTCTGTTTCCACATGTGAGAACTTTTTACACTTTTTTATTGATAAAGTAGTATCTGTGAGACAATTGACCAGTCACAGCATCGGGCCTGTCCAGCCTGATAGTGACGCACTCTTCAGTGTTCAGTCAGTTTGAACCAGTCTCTCTCTCTTCTCTCACTGAAGTGGTTCAACAATTAAACTACAAACTGTCCTCTAGACATCTTCCCCACTAAATTGTTAAAGGAGGTGGTTAATACTGTAGGTCCCTCCCTTCAGGTTTTTATTAACACTTGTCTCAGCTCAGGTTGTGTCTCTGACTCTCTTAAACACGCCATAGTGAGACCTCTTCTCAAAAAAAAACCACAGCTTAATGTCAGTGTTTTATCAAATTTTAGACCGGTTTCTAATCTGCCTTTTTATTTCTAAGATTCTTGAAAAGGTTGTTTTAATGCAGTTGCAGTTGTTTTTATATAGCAGTGCTGTTTTAGAGAAATTCCAGTCTGGGTTCAGATCCCGGCACAGCACAGAATCTGCACTACTTAAAGTGCACAATGATATTGCCTTGTCAGTTGATGCTAAATGCCTCACCGTCTTGGTTTTGCTTGACCTACCCGCGGCATTTGACACAGTCGACCATTCAATTTTGCTGTCCCGCCTGAAAAATTATGTTGGCATCACATGAACTGCACTGAAATGGTTTGAGTCGTACTTGACTAATAGAAGCTTTTCTGTTAGGATTGGTGAGTTCTCCTCCTCTGTGGCCTCGCTGTTTTGTGGAGTGCCCCAGGGCTCTATTTTGGGCCCTGTTTTATTCTCTCTGTATATGTTGCCACTGGGGTCAATTATTACTAAACATAACCTCACCTTTCACTGCTATGCGGACGATTTGCAGATCTACTTACCTGTGTTTCCAGATAAAAATGGTGCTCTTCAGTCATTAACTGACTGCATCAAAGACTTAAAGTTATGGTTAGGACAAAATTTTCTTCATTTGAATGAAAACAAAACAAAAATGAGAACTTCGCACTTCTATCTCTTCAGACGGGTGCGTTGGAGGCGAGGGAGCAAACCCAGAACACACAAGGAGAAAACAATCCCGCACTCCGTCTTACTTGCAAAATGAAAAAGTTTATTAGGCCTTCATCAGGCAAAATTGCCTGATGAAGGCCTAGGGCCGAAACGTTGCATGTCTTAATAAACTTTTTCATTTTGCAAGTAAGACGGAGTGCGGGATTGTTTTCTCCTTGAATGAAAACAAAACAGAATACATTTTATTTGGTGATTCTGCATCTTCCGATTTTGATTGGTTGTCATCAAAGTTAAAGTTGTCCGTCAGGAACCTTGGAGTCACTTTTGACAACAATTTCAAATTTGACAAGCAGATTGACAGTGTTGTGAGAGCCAGTTTTTATCAGTTACGCCTTTTATCTAAAGTCAAGTCTTTTTTAAATTGCACCGACCTTGAAAGGACCATTCATGCTTTTATCAGTTCTAGAATAGATTATTGCAATGCACTTTATGTCGGTGTCTCCCAAACTGCTCTCAGTCACCTTCAGCTTGTGCAGAATGCAGCAGCTCGTTTTTTAACCAACACACCTCGACGTCAGCACATCACCCCAGTCCTTTTTACACTTCATTGGCTTCCAGTTTCTTTTAGAATTGATTTTAAAATTTTACTTTTTGTTTTTAAAGCTCTTAATGGTTTAGCACCTTGTTGTTTGACCGAATTTTTATTTGTCCGAAAATCAAATCGCACTTTAAGGTCAAATAACCAACTTGTTTTGGAAGTCCCCCGAGCCGCAAACACTGGGGTGATGGAGCTTTCTCTGTGGTTGGTCCCAGACTGTGGAACAATCTGCCCTTTGAGCTTCGTAACATCACTGATTTTAACCTTTTTAAATCTCGTCTCATATTTATTTAAAATGGCTTTTAATACTTAGTAGTTTGTGGCACATACTTTTTCTGCACTGTGTGTTTTACTATTTATTGTTTTACATTGTTTTATTCTATATAATGTTCTGTCTTTTGTATTGTTGTATTTTCTGTTTTTAATTAGAAAGCACTTTGGTCACCATTGGTGTTGTAAAGGGCTATATAAATAAAGATTGATTGATTGATTGATTGATTGATTGAAAAACCAGGCATAACCCAGGTCTAAACCAAGTCTAAACTAGGACTAAACTAGGACTAAACCAGGTCTAAACCATGACTAAACCATGACTAAACCAGGAAAAAAACAGGAATAAGCCAGGTCTAAACCACAACAAAAACCGGTCTAAACCAGGTCTAAAACAGGACTAAACCATGACTAAATCAAGCCTAAATTGGAACTAAACCAGAACAAAACCCGATCTAAGCCAAGTCTAAACCAGGTATAAACCAGGTCTAAACCAGGTCTAAACCGGGTCTAAACCAGGACTAAACCAGGTCTAAACCAGAACTAAATCAGGACAAAACCAGGACTAAACCAGGTCTAAACCAGGACTAAGGTGTGTGTGTATAGTCTAAACGTGCAATATTTTCTATACTCTCTTTTTACTTATTTTATTATTATTACTATTTGTCTGCTGCACTTTCTTGTTCAAACGTTCGCTTGCACCAAACTGCCTGGAGCTAATGTGACAAGTGATTTTCTCCTATGTGAGATCAATAAAGTCTTATCTTATCTTAAACCTGCTTTAGATTTCATAACTCCCAACCTCCATTTTGTCTGTGTGTCAGATGCCCTCCCGTCCTTCTATATTTGAGAATTTGGGACATTGAAAGTCACATAAAAACAGATTTGTGAATTTATTTGTGTTTTGAACATGACAGTGTAAATATGATCACAGGTTTGCCTTCAGCATTACAACAGCATCACCAGTGTTACTCATTCTGTGACTGTGCACCTTTTACAATCATGATTCAAAGTCCACAAACACACACTGAACATCTACACACACTTTTAGATCACTTTTACACTAGAACAGAGCAAACACTCCTTATCGTATAAACTCATCACGGTGAAGAATTAGGACGCTCTGAATGCAGAAGGTAAGTGAGGAAGAACTTTGGACCACTGCAAACTGTTTACAATGAACTAGTTCTGTTTGTCACGTTTTTAAGATGTGAAAAACACCTGCAAACATTTCAAAGGAAAAATCAGGTACAGCCTTTAGAAATAAAAGTCACAAATTTGATCCAAACTGTGGAGAACAAAGTTATTATTTCAGTTTAGGGAAATGTGCAAAGTCTCCAGGACAGAACCAGTATAACCAGACCCCAGCGTAGAGAGGCTGAGTGAACCTGGTCTGGACTCTGTGGAGGAGACTCATGGTTCCACCAGAGACACTGTAAAACGCCAAAACCCCTGCACTGTGGTCCAGGTAAACCCCGATTCTGGACCCGACCGGACCTGAGACCTTGGACTCGACTGAGTTAAACCAAAATGAATAACCGGTTTTATGACAGTATAAGGCCCAGGATTTATCGTTTAATCCAAATCTACATTCATCAGAGCCTTTCCTCTGAATCTCTCTGTATGAAACTGCTACAAAAACACGCCTCCCTCTCCACGCCACCTCCCAGTAACAGCGGCCCCTCAGACTCTCTCTGCTCAGGACCTGACACAAGTCCCAGTTACTGAATCTGTCTGGATGATCTGGATGATCTGGATACCTCTGGGGTTTTTTCTTAAGTGTGACTCTTCTGTTTCCATCAGACAGAACCAGTCGGCTGTGAGCTGTGTTTGGGTCCAGAGTGATTTCTGTAGAATATTGTAAGAAGTCCTCTCTGGAGCTAGGTTCAGCTGGTGGCAGTAAAACCTGGTCTGGACTCTGGTCCGGTCTCTGGTCCGGTCTCTGGCCCGGTCTCTGGCCCGGTCTCTGGTCCGGTCTCTGGTCCGGTCTCTGGTCCGGGCTCTGGTCCGGGCTCTGGTCCGGGCTCAGTATGAGCTGGAGTGTGTCCCTGAGTTTGGACACAGCTTTGGTCACTTCCTCAAAGAATCCCCAGTCCGCTGTGTGAATGGAGTCTGGCTCTGTGCTCTGTGTGTGTGGGGACAGTGAGGCGTAGACCTTTAGAAACTGGTTATGATCCTCGGTGAGGGCCAGTGTGTCCAGCTCAGAGAGGCTCCTCTCCAGTCCCCTCACGTCCTGCTGCAGATGGTCCTGGAGCTCTTGGACTCGTCTCAGTTGGGTCTGCTCCTGGGAGTGGATCTGCTCCTCCACTTCAGCTCGTCTTTTCTCCAGGAGAAGGGCCATGTCTCTGAAGCTGTCCCAGCTGTGCAGCTCTGCTGTCTGGGCAGAGTGTCTGATGTCCCGGGCCTCCTGTTGGAGCCTCTGGAGGTCTGTCTCTTTGTGCTGGAGGCTCTGGAGCAGCAGGGCCCTCCTGGCCGGCAGCTCAGCCTGCCTCTGAGCCCTCTCTGAGGCAGAGGACACGAGGTCATGGCCCTTGTGCTGATCCACACAGAGGGAGCAGAGCAGCCGCTGGTCACTGCGGCAGAATAGATCCATCACTTTGTCGTGTTGAGAGCAGATGTTTTCCTGGAGCCTGTGGAAGGGTGCCACCAGCTGGTGTTTCTGTAGTACTGCAGCTTCATGATGAGGCTGTAGGTGGCGCTCACAGTAAGAGGCCACACACTGCAGACAAGACTGCACAGCTCTCAGCTTCCTCCCAGTGCACACATCACAAGACACATCCTGAGGTCCGGCATAGCAGCGGACAGCAGGGGGCGCTGTCCTCTTCATCTGCTCTACCAAACGTGCTAACATGATGTTTTTACCCAGGACAGGCCTGGGGCTGAAGCTCTGGCGACATTCAGGACAGCTGTAGAGCTTCTTCTCGTCCTCTTGGTCCCAGTGCTGTTGGACACAGTTCCTGCAGTAGCTGTGTCCACAGGGAACAGTCACAGGATCCTTCAGTAGATCCAAACACACGGAGCAGAACAAGGCTTCTTGGTCGAGTTCTTTCTGCGCCATCTCTGCTGAATCACACTTTGACTTCCACACACATGAAACTTAAGAGCGCTGATGGAGGAGTCGTGGAGATCTGAGGAGGAAACAGGAAGCAGAACACTTAGTCACACACACCTTTTATTCTGTTTCACATGAGACTCTGTCAGCTGTTTACAGAGACTCACACAGCCACTGTGTCTGAAAAGCTTCAGAGGATTTTCAGAAACATGAAATCTGTTTCAGACCTACAAACACTTTAATAATAATAATAATAATAATAAATAATAATAATAATAATAATAATAATTAATTGCATTTATATAGCGCCTTTCATGACACCCAAAGCGCTTGCACTTAAAGCACTTTAAGACAGAAACTGGATGAAATAAAAGGGCAAAACTCCCCTCCCTTTGCTCTCCGCACAAAGTCACTTTAGTTTTTATTTATTTGCAATAAAAGCGACCACAGCTGAGTAAAAGTGAGACTGAGCTACAAGAGGAATCACAATTTGATTCTCTGCCACGGAGCTGGACACGCCTCAAGTTTGAGAAATGTGGAGTATGTGCCGTTTGAGAACACCAGAGGGCGCTGCAGGACTAAACCAGGACTAAACCTGGATTAAGACAAGTCTAAAACAGGACTAAACCTGGACTAAACCAAGTCTAAACCAGAACTAAACCTGGACTAAGACAGGTCTAAAACAGGACTAAACCAAGTCAAACCAGGACTAAACCTGGATTAAGACAGGTCTAAAACAGGACTAAACCTGGTCTAAACCAGGACTAAACCTGGACTAAGACAGGTCTAAAACAGGACTAAACCTGGACTAAACCAGGACTAAGACGGGTCTAAAACAGGACTAAACCAGGAATAAGCCAGGTCTAAAGCACAACAAAACCAGGTCTAAACTGGAACTAAACCGGAACTAAACCAGGCATAAACCAGGTCTAAACCAGGACAGAACCAGGTCTAAACCAGGACAGAACCAGGTCTAAAACAGGACTAAAACAGTACTAAACCAAGACTAAATCGGGATTTAACCAGGTCTTAACCAGAACAAAACCCGATCTAAGCCAAGTCTAAAACAGGACTAAACCAGGTCTAAACTAGGCCTAAATCATGTCTAAACTAGGCCTAAATCATGTCTAAACAAGGTCTAAACCAGGACAAAACCCGTTCTAATCTAGATCTAAACCAGGACTGAACCAGGTCTAAACCAGGACTGTATAACTCCACTGTTTAGTGGAGTGTAATTTTCTACTATTTTCTGATTTACCTGGATGCACTTTTTTGTTCAAACTTTCTTTGCACTAAACTGCCTGGAGCTAATGTGGCAAGTGAATTTCTCCTGTGTGAGATCAATAAAGTCTTATCTTTTCTTATTGACCCTTTGTATCTTCACGGAGACCAAATCGCGGCACACTCTGGAACACGCCGATTGGGCAAGATGGCGCCGCTGTGCCTGGCTGTCCGTCTGCCTCTGCTTCGTGTTTTGCTACTACTATTATTATTAATACTCGCAATCTTTGTAAATAACGTGTCCACACTGCTTGTATATGATCGCCAGACTCTTCTGAATATTCGTGACTCTGTGATAAAACCTGTCTAAGACGCTCCCTCCATTCTTGGCATGTGTACCCCACTGTCTATGGCGTTTACCTGCCCCACTGCCCCGCACAAGTCGCCAGCGAAAGCGGGGAAAACGGAGCGGGTACTGGTGAGATTGAGAGCTTACCTGGCGCAGTCCTCAAGTTTCGACCGGCACCTCAAGCGGCTTCCTCGGGAGTACAATAGAATCCTCGTGCGGCACTGCTCGGCCCCCGGACACCGGCTACAAACACGCGGGGCTCCTGCAGGGGAATCTACGCCCACTGGCTCCAGGCTCCGAGGAATCCGACCGCGCAGCGATCCGTTTCGCCCTGATTAATACGAGGTCGCTGACGAATACAACTTTAATCTTAAAGGGTTTCTTTGCAACACGTGTGCTGGACTTTCTGTTGTTGACGGAAACATGGACCAAGCGCGGTGACGTCAGCGCGTTCACTGAGCTCCTCCCCCCTCGGTGCTCTTTCCTCAGCTCCCCGAGAGCGTCTGGTCGAGGGGGCGGAGTCGCTACAGTTTTTAAAGGAAAATTAACGTGTTTTTTTTTTTTTTTTTTTACAATTTGAGCCTTATTTCGGTAATAAAACAAGTTGTTTTACTCACCCATAGCACTTTGGTGTCATATGGAGCACTTCCGGAGATGTTTTAGATTTGCGGTTAGCCTAGCGCAAAGAAACATGTCTGCGGCGCCATTTGCCCACAAAAATAACAGCAAAAGACCGGGCGAAACAGTTCCCCTCCTAGTAGTAATTTATTTTCGATGTTGGTAAGGTTGTTTTAGGACCATATCTGTGATCTCTGTGTCTTTGTATTATTCTTTGTCAGTAATACTGTAACTCAGTATTCAAAATATTACTCAATTTTAATTACAAAAAGGGAAAATCGCAACTATTTACTTTCACTTCCTCCCGCAACAAAAACCTTAAAAGCACCGCAACTTTCATCACAACTTTTTGGAAAAGCTCCCGCAAATTCAGGCATTTTAGCCCGCAACAATCACAAAAAATGCCCGCGAAATCCTGGGGGGTCTGATTAAGGTCCCCGCAGATCAGTAGTTGATCAAACTTTGGTACAATCTCAGCCAAAAACTCAGAAAACTCCTGCATAAAGTTCTTATTGTATTTTAGTGGACGATAGAGAACAGCACAAAGAAGCGTGATAATCTACTAGGCTGCCCTACAGATATGTAAATAGAGTAGAGGTGCCACTGGCCCTGGCCTGGAGACAAAGACTGCGTGCACATGGTAAACTCCAAACCATTTGCAAACTGATTGGGGTCGTAATGGCCCCATGTGCACAGAGATTGGTTTGGATTGGGATTGGTCTGCCCCATCCCCCAGAAACCCCTGGCCTGGGCCGTTTGCAAACCACTTGGAGTCGTCATGTGAACGATTTCGTATTGGATTAGCATACTGCGCATGGGCGCCAGGAATTTCAGGAATGTCACCCGGAAGTTGTAAGAGTGGTAGTACCAAGTCAGTACCAAGTACCAATTGTTGTTTCAGAAGAAAACATGGCTGTGAAGAAATCAACAAGCACGCACTACTGGACAGACTAAGAAACTGGGTTCATGCGGCACCAGGTGCGAGAGATAAACATTTAAAACTTTATGGACGGACGGCGCACAAGAAACGCTAGTCTTTATCAGAAGATAGCGTTGAAGATGGAGCAGGCAGGTTTTGTTCGGACGCCTGAGCAAATCAAAATCAAATGGAAAAACCCCAGGGCAGCGCACGCCACAGCCAAGAAGAACACCGGGAGAGCGCATTATGACTCAGGACAGCGGTCCTTCACGCACCAACAAGCCCCATCTTCCACCATATCTGGACTATGAACGTAACGCACAGGGCAATTCCAGAAAAGAAGGAGTTTACCGCACACTCGCTTGACTTTACTTATTCCTTTATTGGGCTTAGCGCGAACAACGCGTTTCGATTTTACCTGGCGAAACGCGTTGTTCGCGCTAAGCCTAAGTTTGCTCTTAGCACAATAAAGTGTGCATGTGCGGTAAATTTAGTCTTTTCTGGAATTATTTAATGACTGCGTGCACATGGGAAACTCCAAACCGACCGAGGACCGAGGCAGGGTTTGCTCGGACCCCGGAGCAAATCAAAATCAAGTGGAAAAACGCCAGGGCGGCGTGTGCCACGGCAAGAAAACAACGGAAGAGCGGTCAAGACCGTAGTGCTTGCCCGCATTACGACAGCGTTCTTCACGGCACCAACAAGTCTCATCTTCCACCATTTCGGGACTATGAACATAACGTTGAATCGAAACGCGTTGTTTGCTCAAAGCCCGATAAAGGAATAAGAATATGCGGTAACTTTCGTCTTTTTCTGGGATTATTCAATGTTCCTGTTGTTACCAGCACCTGGAAGCTGTGCATGGAGTTTTGAACTTTTGAAATAACACCCAGGGTACTTTTACAAACATTTTGAGTTATCTATTGTAACCTCATAGTATCAGAAGAGAGTGTTTTTTTTTAAAAACTGTTGTATAACTTAAATATTAAAAACGTAAATATTAAAATCAGTGTGGAAATTGACTTAAGTTGTTCACTCAGACAGGACAAAACAGAGAGTGGGAGAGACAACAGAATATAAGCTAAGCATTACAAAGACATACAAAATGAAAGTGTGGTTGTGTAATTTTCCCCAGACCTTACATAAACGAACGATAAACCCATAGCTACAAATGTTATGCCTTTATTTGTGGCACAAAAGATGCACGCAACAAAAAACAGCAAGGCAGAACATGATTAAAACATCTGCGGTATAGCTCCCGATCCTGTAGTTTTCGTTGTCCTCGATTGCTTGTAATATCAAACGCCGATGACACAGTTCGTGTCGTATTAAAGAAACCAAAAACGCTGTTTTGTCGTTCATACGAACAACCCAACTCTGCAGAATGCACAAGTACGCTACTGCCGCTCTGTCAAACTCCTCGAAGAGCCATCGCAGTATACTGCCAGATATCTGTGTTGTTTTTTTATTTGAGTAGCCATCACCCGGAAGTAGTTGGACTACAGCGTCACATAGCGTTGCGGGGGCGGTCAGGTCACTGACCTGAATCTGATTGCGCGACATGCATGTGCACTCGGATTGGACGACAGACCACCCGCCGAGCAAGTGTGAAAAAACCAAACCAATCGGTTTGGAGTTTCCCATGTGCACGCAGTCAGTGTATTGGATTTACTGTATGTTATAACCAATTAAGCATGTAAGGAATGATCATTTGCGTCAGAATACCTACGTCAAATGATAATAGTTTGGATTTAACATTTGACTGCATCATTATGGTTTTTATTACATAGTATTTTGTTATTTTGTTTCTATGTGAACGTAAAAAACGTTGTAACTTTGTTTAGAAAGGCGCTGTGTATAATTAGCCTATATTTAACCTTGGATTAGAGTGACTAAATGGGCTACCTACATATTAAAAATGTAATTTTTTCTTTTACAGTTTTTTACATTTGTGAACAAAAATATGGAGAGATCCAAGGAAGTTTTTGAGTACCTGACAAGTGGGGAATACCCAGAAGGGTATACCAAGAATCAGAAGCTGAGCTTGAAGAGGTATTCTAGGATGTTTACAGTAAAGGGTAAGTAGGCAAAGGTGTGTTCAAATATATCCATGTCTTAGGAAATGTTGTTTATCACTTTGTGACTGTTTACTGCAGATGGACAGCTCTTCTATGGAGATAATAGAAGAGTGATCTAAACAAAGGATGAAGTCAGATCCCTGTTCATCGAATTCCATACATCACCAATGGGGGGGACATACAGGAATCGTTAAACAAGAGCAGCAATATGCTCCAGATTTTACTGGCCTGGCATGACCGTGGATATTGACAGATGGGTATGTGTTGGATGTGATTTATTTCTGTATTATTTTATGGACTCATTTTGTTCAGCCAATTAGATTAGGACATTATTAATTTGTTTATCATGACAATTTTCTTAAAGGTCTCGGAGTGTGACAGATGCCAGAGAACTGGAACATCTTTGGCTGTTGCACAGCCACTGCAAAGTATAAAGGTAAATGTATAGAGTGCAATTGTAGTGCAAGCAAAAAAATCAAGATTAAACTAGACTTTCCCTACTTAATAACAGAAGGTACTGTTCCAGACGTATATTTGAGAGTGTGTATTCACACCCCTTTGTCTCCAGTCTTTGTCTCCAGGCCAGGGCCAGTGGCACCTCTACTCTATTTACATATCTGTAGGGCAGCCTAAGTAGATTATCACGTCTGTGAAACTGCACTTAATTCACAATGGTTCCTGACCACTGGTTGTCTTTTATAGGTGTCTGCTGTATGGAAGCTGGTTGGCATAGACCTGACGGGACCACTCCCCAAAACTCAGGATGGCTTTCAATACATCATACATACACAGCCACTGACTATTTTTCAAAATGGGTTGAGGTCATGTCAATCAAGACAGACCAGAAACATGTCTTAAAGGCTCGATTGGAGGTCGCATGTGCCCTCCTAGAGGCATCATCACTGTAATAAAGTTCCCTCCATGGATGAGATGTATATACTGTATATATTTTTGTAAATAAATGTTTCTTCTGTCGTCCCTTTTCCTGTCCTCATAAATCATGAATAAGAGACTAGCCTTTGACAGATAATATAAGCGTGTCGAAATGAGCTCCCTTCAGTCAGAGCCTTATTTGACAGATAATATAAGCCTGTCGAAATGAGCTCTCTTCAGTCGGAGCCTTATTTGACAGATAATATGTGTGTAGAAATGAGCTCCCTTTACCTATATTCATATAAATGGGTAAATAATGGTGATTCTACAGTGGGAGCCTTATTTAATGGGTCAAATGGGCTGTCAAAATGAGCTCTCTTCAGTCGGAGCCTCATTTGAGTGTAGAAATGAACTGCCTACACATTTATAAATGAGTTGGAATTTTACATGACTTAAGACACCGTATGCAAACAGCATACAACTCTCTAATCCTATCTAATGTAAAACTGCGGAGGTTAGCTTTGAATCTATACAACTGTAAACAAAAACGTAAGGCGGCGTATTTCGACGTAAGGGGGCGTTTTTCAACGGGGGGGTGTAACTCGATAGACATCGCCGTCAAAATAGGCAGCTGGTGGGCTCATTCTGACGAGGCGGCCCATTTCGACAGTAGGCGCCTGCTCATCGGGGACGGGGCCGCGGAGCCGGTGGCCGTGGACCTGGCGTCCCACGACCAGGCAGAGGACAAACCCAGTACCGAGAGCGCGGGCTCGGAGTTGGGGTTGAAGCTGCAACGGCGTGGGGAGCTGAACGAGGGCCGCAGAGAGGTGCACATGAGCAAAGTGTTCAACTCCTACACCGAATTTAAAGAGTTCTCCCGAAAACAGGTCAAAGACATGGAGAAGATGTTCAAAACGTGAGTGTGCCGTGCCGGGTCTGTGCGTAACGATGCGTGTGGGCAAACTGTGCGTAAGGCCGTGGAGATAACAGACTGACACCCACCCAGACCTCAGTTAGTTATTACCTGGTTTAGATTCGATTTAGATCTGGTTTATAAATGGTTTACGCATAATGGAGAGAGAACTTTCGGATGATAATTATGACTCACTGACTGCAGTGTTTTCTGATAATTCGCATATCGTGTGTTTCGGAGCTAAATCGCACTCTGTACACGAGCTCCGGAGAAAGGGACGTGTCCCGAACCTGTCCCGAAGGTCTCACGAACGTCTCATGTGTCCAAGTAGAAGTTAAAAGTCCATTTTCATATCCTTTAGTGTCCTGCAGTGCCATTGCCATGTGTACGTGATATTCTACTGATCCGTTCCCAGTGTGGACGTGGTATTTTTTTTACCCAGTAAGAAAAAAAATGTGTGTTGCGTTGCCGTGTGGATGTAGCCTTAAGCAACCTTAAAGGAAAAGTAACTTTTTTTTTTACTATTTGAGCCTTATTTCGGTAATAAAACAAGTTGTTTTACTCACCCATAGCACTTTGGTGTCATATGGAGCACTTCCAGAGATGTTTTAGATTTGCGGTTAGCCTAGCGCAACTTCTAGCCATAGCTCGGGGCATATAATATATTCCCCGAGCATGTAATATGCCCCGTGCGGGCTCCAAATAACACAAACTTTAGCACTTTTCAAATCATAGAAGCCCGATGTCTTAGTCTACGATTTCGTTTGAAGCAAAAGTGGCCTGTAATCTGAGATTTAGCCATAGTTTCAAGTAGATGAGGACGCCAGTGCGCATGCACGGACTGTGCTCTCAGCTCCCGGGACCCAAACATGAAACGCAAAGCTGTAAACTATGGATAAATCTCGGATTACAGGCCACTTTTGCTTCAAAAAAAATCGTAGACTAAGACATCGGGCTTCTATGATTTGAAAAGTGCTAAAGTTTGTGCTATTTGGAGCCCGCATGGGGCATATTACATGCTCGGGGATTAAATTATGCTATGGCTAGAAGTCGCGCTAGGCTAACCGCAAATCTAAAACATCTCCGGAAGTGCTCCATATGACACCAAAGTGCTATGGGTGAGTAAAACAACTTGTTTTATTACCGAAATAAGGCTCAGATTGTAAAAAAAAAAAAAAAATGTTACTTTTCCTTTAAGGCCCCAGCAGATCAGTAGTTGATCAAACTTTGGTACAATCTCAGCCAAAAACTCTGAAAATTCCTGCATAAAGTTCTTATTGTATTTTGGTGGACGATAAAGAACAGCACAAAGAAGCGGACTGGCGAGCTCTATTGTGAATAGCTGTACTTCAAAACATGTAGAAACATTTACATGTAAAGTCTTGCATTTGTAATTGTCTTTAAAAACTGTAGCGACTCCGCCCCCTCGACCAGACGCGCTCGGGGAGCTGAGGAAAGAGCACCGAGGGGGGAGGAGCTCAGTGAACGCGCTGACGTCACCGCGCTTGGTCCATGTTTCCGTCAACAACAGAAAGTCCAGCACACATGTTGCAAAGAAACCCTTTAAGATTAAAGTTTTATTCGTCAGCGACCTCGTATTAATCAGGGCGAAACGGATCGCTGCGCGGTCGGATTCCTTGGAGTCGGAGCCTGGAGCCTGTGGGCGTAGATTCCCCTGCAGGAGCCCCGCGTGTTTGTAGCCGGTGTCCGGGGGCCGAGCAGTGCCGCACGAGGATTCTATTGTACTCCCGAGGAAGCCGCTTGAGGTGCCGGTCGAAACTTGAGGACTGCGCCAGGTAAGCTCTCAATCTCACCAGTACCCCGCTCCGTTTTCCCCGCTTTCGCTGGCGACTTGTGCGGGGCAGTGGGGCAGGTAAACGCCATAGACAGTGGGGTACACGTGCCAAGAATGGAGGGAGCGTCTTAGACAGGTTTTATCACAGAGTCACGAATATTCAGAAGAGTCTGGCGATCATATACAAGCAGTGTGGACACGTTATTTACAAAGATTACGAGTATTAATAATAATATTAGTAGCAAAACACGAAGCAGAGGCAGACGGACAGCCAGGCACAGCGGCGCCATCTTGCCCAATCGGCGTGTTCCAGAGTGTGCCGCGATTTGGTCTCCGTGAAGATACAAAGGGTCAATAAGATAAGATTAGACTTTATTGATCTCACACAGGAGAAATTCACTTGCCACATTAGCTCCAGGCAGTTTAGTGCAAAGAAAGTTTGAACAAAAAAGTGCATCCAGGTAAATCAGAAAATAGTAGAAAATTACACTCCACTAAACAGTGGAGTTATATAGTCCTGGTTTAGACCTGGTTCAGTCCTGGTTTAGATCTAGATTAGAACGGGTTTTGTCCTGGTTTAGACCTTGTTTAGACATGATTTAGGCCTAGTTTAGACCTGGTTTAGACCTGGTTTAGTCCTGGTTTAGTCCTGTTTTAGACCTGGTTTAGTCCTGATTTAGACCCGGCTTAGTCCTAGTTTAGACCTGGTTTAGACTTGGCTTAGATCGGGTTTTGTTCTGGTTTAGACCTGGTTTAGTCCCGATTTAGTCTTGGTTTAGTACTGTTTTAGTCCTGTTTTAGACCTGGTTTCGTCCTGTTTTAGACCTCGTTTAGACCTGTTTAGTCCTAGTTTAGACCTGGTTTAGACCTAGTTTATGCCTGGTTTAGTTCCGGTTTAGACCTGGTTTAGACTGGGTTTTGTTGTGCTTTAGACCTGGCTTATTCCTGGTTTAGACTTGTCTTAATCCAGGTTTAGTCCTGGTTTAGTCCTGTTTTAGACCTGTCTTAGTCCAGGTTTAGTTCTGGTTTAGACTTGGTTTAGTCCTGGTTTAGTCCTGTTTCAGACCTGTCTTAGTCCAGGTTTAGACTTGGTTTAGTCCAGGTTTAGTCCTGTTTTAGACTTGTCTTAATCCAGGTTTAGTCCTGGTTTAGTCCTGTTTTAGACCTGTCTTAGTCCAGGTTTAGTTCTGGTTTAGACTTGGTTTAGTCCTGGTTTAGTCCTGTTTTAGACCTGTCTTAGTCCAGGTTTAGTTCTGGTTTAGACTTGGTTTAGTCCAGGTTTAGTCCTGTTTTAGACTTGTCTTAATCCAGGTTTAGTCCTGGTTTAGTCCTGCAGCGCCCTCTGGTGTTCTCAAACGGCACATACTCCACATTTCTCAAACTTGAGGCGTGTCCAGCTCCGTGGCAGAGAATCAAATTGTGATTCCTCTTGTAGCTCAGTTTCACTTTTACTCAGCTGTGGTCTCTTTTATTGCAAATAAATAAAAACTAAAGTGACTTTGTGCGGAGAGCAAAGGGAGGGGAGTTTTGCCCTTTTATTTCATCCAGTTTCTGTCTTAAAGTGTTTGTAGGTCTGAAACAGATTTCATGTTTCTGAAAATCCTCTGAAGCTTTTCAGACACAGTGGCTGTGTGAGTCTCTGTAAACAGCTGACAGAGTCTCATGTGAAACAGAATAAAAGGTGTGTGTGACTAAGTGTTCTGCTTCCTGTTTCCTCCTCAGATCTCCACGACTCCTCCATCAGCGCTCTTAAGTTTCATGTGTGTGGAAGTGAAAGTGTGATTCAGCAGAGATGGCGCAGAAAGAACTCGACCAAGAAGCCTTGTTCTGCTCCGTGTGTTTGGATCTACTGAAGGATCCTGTGACTGTTCCCTGTGGACACAGCTACTGCAGGAACTGTGTCCAACAGCACTGGGACCAAGAGGACGAGAAGAAGCTCTACAGCTGTCCTGAATGTCGCCAGAGCTTCAGCCCCAGGCCTGTCCTGGGTAAAAACATCATGTTAGCACATTTGGTAGAGCAGATGAAGAGGACAGCGCCCCCTGCTGCCCGCTGCTATGCCGGACCTCAGGATGTGTCTTGTGATGTGTGCACTGGGAGGAAGCTGAGAGCTGTCCAGTCCTGTCTGCAGTGTGTGGCCTCTTACTGTGAGCGCCACCTACAGCCTCATCATGAAGCTGCAGTACTACAGAAACACCAGCTGGTGGCGCCCTTCCACAGGCTCCAGGAAAACATCTGCTCTCAACACGACAAAGTGATGGATCTATTCTGCCGCAGTGACCAACGGCTGCTCTGCTCCCTCTGTGTGGATCAGCACAAGGGCCATGACCTCGTGTCCTCTGCCTCAGAGAGGGCTCAGAGGCAGGCTGAGCTGCCGGCCAGGAGGGCCCTGCTGCTCCAGAGCCTCCAGCACAAAGAGACAGACCTCCAGAGCCTCCAACAGGAGGCCCGGGACATCAGACACTCTGCCCAGACAGCAGAGCTGCACAGCTGGGACAGCTTCAGAGACATGGCCCTTCTCCTGGAGAAAAGACGAGCTGAAGTGGAGCAGCAGATCCGCTCCCAGGAGCAGACCCAACTGAGACGAGTCCAAGAGCTCCAGGACCATCTGCAGCAGGACGTGAGGGGACTGAAGAGGAGCCTCTCTGAGCTGGACACACTGGCCCTCACCCAGGATCATAACCAGTTTCTAAAGGTCTATGCCTCACTATCCCCACACACACAGAGCACAGAGCCAGACTCCATTCACACAGGGGACTGGGGATTCTTTGAGGAAGTGACCAAAGCTGTGTCCAAACTTGGGGACACACTCCAGCTCATACTGAGCCCGGACCAGAGCCCGGGCCAGAGCCCGGGCCAGAGCCCGGGCCAGAGCCCGGGCCAGAGCCCGGGCCAGAGCCCGGACCAGAGCCCCGACCAGAGCCCCGACCAGAGCCCCGACCAGAGACCCGACCAGAGACCCGACCAGAGACCCGACCAGGTTTTACTGCCACCAGCTGAACCCAGCTCCAGAGAGGACTTCTTACAATATTCTACAGAAATCACTCTGGACCCAAACACAGCTCACAGAGAACTGGTTCTGTCTGATGGAAACAGAACAGCCACATTTATGAAATACCACCAGAGGTATCCAGATCATCCAGACAAATTCAGTTACTGGCATCAGGTCCTGAGCAGAGAGAGTCTGAGGGGCCGCTGTTACTGGGAGGTGGAGTGGAGCAGGAGTGTTGTTTATGTAGCAGTTTCATACAGAGAGATTCAGAGGAAAGGAGACTTTGGTGAATGTAGATTTGGATTCAGCGATAAATCGTGGGCCTTACAGTGTTATAAAACCGGTTATTCATTTTGGTTTAACTCAGTCGAGTCCATGGTCTCAAGTCCGGTCGGGTCCAGAATCGGGGTTTACCTGGACCACAGTGCAGGGGTTTTGGCGTTTTACAGTGTCTCTGGTGGAACCATGAGTCTCCTCCACAGAGTCCAGACCAGGTTCACTCAGCCTCTCTACGCTGGGGTCTGGTTATACTGCTATGGAGACTCTGCACATTTCCCTAAACTGAAATAATAACTTTGTTCTCCACAGTTTGGATCAAATTTGTGACTTTTATTTCTAAAGGCTGTACCTGATTTTTCCTTTGAAATCTTTGCAGGTGTTTTTCACATCTTAAAAACGTGACAAACAGAACTAGTTCATTGTAAACAGTTTGCAGTGGTCCAAAGTTCTTTCTCACTTACCTTCTGCATTCAGAGCGTGACAGTTTATACGATAAGGAGTGTTTGCTCTGTTCTAGTGTAAAAGTGATCTAAAAGTGTGTGTAGATGTTCAGTGTGTGTTTGTGGACTTTGAATCATGATTGTAAAAGGTGCACAGTCACAGAATGAGTAACACTGGTGATGCTGTTGTAATGCTGAAGGCAAACCTGTGATCATATTTACACTGTCATGTTCAAAACACAAATAAATTCACAAATCTGTTTTTATGTGACTTTCAATGTCCCAAATTCTCAAATATAGAAGGACGGGAGGGCATCTGACACACAGACAAAATGGAGGTTGGGAGTTATGAAATCTAAAGCAGGTTTAAGATAAGATAAGACTTTATTGATCTCACATAGGAGAAAATCACTTGTCACATTAGCTCCAGGCAGTTTGGTGCAAGCGAACGTTTGAACAAGAAAATGCAGCAGACAAATAGTAATAATAAAATAAGTAAAAAGAGAGTATAGAAAATATTGCACATTTAGACTATACACACACCTTAGACCTGGTTTAGACCTGCTTTGGTCCTGGTTTAGATCAGGTTTAGTCCTGGTTTAGACCTGGTTTAGATCAGGTTTAGATCTGGTTTAGTCCTGGTTTAGACCTAGTTTAGACCTGGTTTGGTCCTGGTTTAGACCTGGTTTAGACCTGGTTCAGACCTAGTTTGGTTTTGGTTTAGTCCTGGTTTTATCCTGATTTAGACCTGGTTTAGACCTTGTTTGGTCCTGGTTTAGTGCTGGTTTAGTCCTGGTTTAGACGTGGTTTGGTCCTGGTTTAGACCTGGTTTAATTCTGATTTAGACCTCGTTTAATCCTCGTTTAGACGTGGTTTAGTCTAGGTTTAGACCTGGTTTTGTCCTGGTTTAGACCTAATTTGGTCTTGGTTTAGACCTGGTTTGGCCCTGGTTTAGTCCTGATTTAGACCTGGTTTGGTCCTGGTTTAGACCTGGTTCAGACCTAGTTTGGTTTTGGTTTAGTCCTGGTTTTATCCTGATTTAGACCTGGTTTAGACGTTGTTTGGTCCTGGTTTAGTGCTGGTTTAGTCCTGGTTTAGACGTGGTTTGGTCCTGGTTTGGTCCTGGTTTAGACCTGGTTTAATTCTGGTTTAGATCTCGTTTAGACGTGGTTTAGTCTAGGTTTAGACCTGGTTTTGTCCTGGTTTAGACGTGGTTTAGTCCTGGTTTAGACCGGGTTTAGTCCTGGTTTAGTCCTGGTTTAGACCTAATTTGGTCTTGGTTTAGACCTGGTTTGGCCCTGGTTTAGTCCTGATTTAGACCTAGTTTTATATTGTTTGAACTTTTATTTATATAAAGTTGTTCTGTAATTACTGGAGAGATAAATAACGCATTTGGTTCAGTTTTGTCTTATTTCATTTTCATTTTGTTTTAATGCCGTTTTCAGTCTCCACTTCAGCTACTTAAAGCTATAGTACAGGAACTGATATCGGAACTGAAAAAGCTGGATCATGCATCCCTACAGGAAGTAGCATCGAGTGGTAAAACAATTCCTCTGCCTATAAGATAAGACTTTATCGAACTCACACAGGAGAAATTTACTTGCCACAGTAACTCCAGGCAGGGACAGTTTGAACAAGAAAGAAAAGTGCATGCAGGCAAGAATAGAATAAAAATAAAGCTGCAAGCAGCAATGTGGGGCCAAGCACCGAAGGTGCATGTAGGCCTCAGCATGGGTCTAACAGGGTTTAACAGGGTCTGTTAGCCAGGCTTCCCAGGCTCCCAGGCTTCCTATGAAGGGTTCCCGAGATATGAGCTCACTTCGGCTAGATCAAAGACACATACCTGTGCAATAATCAGTGCAATAACCTATGTGCAATATTTATACCACACTATGTGCAATACGAAATCCACATGCAACACCTACACCACACCATATTATGTGCAATCTGTGAAATACTTACACCTTATTTGATCTTTGATTTAATCCTACCTGCACCTTGTACATTGTACCTTGTTTTTTTTTTATTTTATTACATTTTATTACATATTTTATTATATTGTTATTATATTGTTTATTATATTGTTTACCTCTTCCCCTGCACTTTGCAACACTTTTTTACCATGTACTATTATTGCATGTTATTAGTACTTCTTGACTATCTTAGCGAGTGAACGGTTCTTCTGATCCTAAGCATTTCATTGCATTGTTGACCTTGTGTTGATTCTGCATATGACAAATAAACAATCTTGAATCTTGAATCATCAAAGACAGATCAAAGGTACATTTCTGCATTGCTAGAAAATTCCTGAAAATTCCTGCAACTTTGACCTGCTGGTGGCACTAGACGGTTGGGGGTGGGGGCCTATAAATTGCTGTGGGTAATGAGGAGACTGGCTGGAATGTGCATGCAAAATTTCACAACTTTTTACCAGACGGTTCTAGGGGTTGCCATAGACTCCCATGGGTCGAAGAATAATGTATAAGAATCAGTAGAAACACTATGGTGCTTGGCCCCAATAAGTAATAATAAAATAAGTAATAATAATAAAACAGTAGCTAGGAGAGTATGGAAAAAATATATATACATTGCATGTTTGGCCTACATAGTAGAGTTATACAGTCTGATGGCGGTTGGGATGAAAGATCTGGTGGTAGCGCTCCTTCTTGTACTGGGGGTTCCTCAGTCGGCTGCTGAAGGAGCTGCTCAGCTCCTCTACAGTCCGGTACAGAGGGTGAGAGGTGTCGTCCATGATGGATGTGAATTTGGCCAGCACCCTCCTCTCAGGGGTGCTGGCCATTGGACTCTACAGAGGACAGCCCAGGACAGAGCTGGCCCTCCTGACCAGCTTATTAAGTCTTTTTCTGTCTCGCTCTGTGCTGCTCGGGGCCCAGCAGCCCAGCTATGTCATCAACAATAAAAATAATAGTGCTTCTATAGTGCTTTTTTCCAGATGCTCAAAGTCGCTTTACTCTTTGGTGTGTTAATTCATTCCATACCCAGTGGTGGTAAGATACTATAGTAACCATAGCTGCCCTGCCCTGCAGACTAATAATAATAATAATAATAATAATAATAATAAATGAGTGCTGTTAAACATCTGATGTTTTTTATGGTTAAAGTTTCTTTTTTTATAATAAAGAATCTGATTTACATATTGATAGTTTCTTACTATTTAAATCTTTCACATATTTAATTCATTCAGACATACTTTATAACCAATTCTTTAGAACAGGGGTCTTCAACGTTTTTCAGGCCAGGGACCCCCAAACAGATGGCGAACTGGGCCAGGGACCCCCTACTATATATACGGCATAGAATTGTGTTTTATATTAAATTGAGCTTAGTGTCATGTATAAACATTGCTACTCTGTTATGGTACATCCAATACAAGGAAATAATACACAGGTTAATACTGTATTTTACACTATAAAATATAAAATTATAATTTTAAAGTGAAAATAAAAGATTTTGCGACCCCCCCCTGCAGTACCGACCCCCCTGTTGAAGACCTCTGCTTTAGAAAGCAATTATATAGAAAGCGCTATAAAATATTCCAGGTCAAATTGAGCTCTTGCTGTGACCATCCCTCATTTAGAGCCTGGATTTCACTATAGATGTGTATTCTCCAAACCGTATCACGACACCACAGCCCCATTGTGAACACTGCTGACGGACAGATCCTGATGGTAAAGGACGACATACACCAGCACAACATGCTGCTTTTTAAATAGTTGACGTGAGACACCTCAACTCTTTACTGGAAAAATAGAACACTGTTGGAAAAGTGCAACATGAGTAGCAGTAATAACAGTAATAACAAAATAACAGTAACAGTCAAAAATCCAAAAATGTAAAATGTAAACAACATGTAAATTTAAATAAAATGGGTGAAATAGCAGGTTTTTTTTTTAGCTGCACCTGAGAAAGTTCAGACAGAATATTCCATGACCTCTTTGGGGTCCCTCTTTGGTCACAGTTGGCTGGAGGACATGTGGTGCTCCTCCTCCCTGAGGCTCTGGTCCAGTCGCTGTGTCTCTAGCTGGAGTACAGTGGTCGTGGTGCAGCGGGATACTGTGCTCAGAGACGCGCTCAGGTCTCTGTGTAAGGACTGCCGCTGCTGTGCATTTCTGGACAAAGCCTCAATTAACTGGGCTGTCTGTGGGAGAGAACAGGGTCATGAGTATAACAAGTATCCAACCCAACAAAAGACCACCAACGGGGGCTCTCCCATGATAAATAGACTTTTTGAAAAAACCTTCCTTATGATGGAGATGTATTGCAGGCTGTGACACCGCTTTTCTCCACACTGGACTCACGGCAAAAGCTTTTAAAAATACAGTGGTACCTCACCTTATGAATGACCCAAGAAACGAAAATTTCAAATTATGAAACGCCTTCACGGTAAATTTTTGTCTCTAGATACGAAAGAAAATTCAAGTTACGAAACACGAAATCTCAAAAATTCAAATAATGCGCGCTCAGCCACACACATTATACGCTTTTCTCAGACTGGATTTAAACTTTTCTCACATTTGTCTCTCGTTTAAACACTCAAACTTTCATAGATTTTCAACAAAATTATTAATAGTGAAGTGTGGGGGGAAGGGGGAGGGGGGAGAAGACTGCGCGGACACGTGTGATAGCGCACATGACCCCGCGCGGAGCTGCCAGCAGGTCTAGACCAAGGTCTAAACCTGGACTGGACCAGGACTAAACCAGGACTAAACCAGGACTAGACCAGGACTAGACCAGGACTAGACCAGGACTAGACCAGGACTAGACCAGGACTAGACCAGGACTAGAACAGGACTAGACCAGGTAGATTAAAGCGCTGCGCGCGGTCTATTTCCTATTTCCTGAGGGGAGCAGCGAGGATGGGACTGCACGCAGTCTGAGCGCATGAACGAGACCCATGCAAGAGCCGCGGTGGTCTAGACCTCCTCTAGACCTCCTCTAGACCTGACCAGGTCTAGAGGAGGTCTAGAGGAGGCGCGGTGGTCTGGACTAAACCAGGACTAAACCTGGACTAAACCAGGAGGAGCCGCGGTGGTCTGGACTAAACCAGGACTAAACCTGGACTAAACCAGGAGGAGCCGCGGTGGTCTGGACTAAACCAGGACTGAACCTGGACTAAACCAGGAGGAGCCGCGGTGGTCTGGACTAAACCAGGACTAAACCTGGACTAAACCAGGAGGAGCCACCGCGGCTCCTCCTGGTTTAGTCCAGGTTTAGTCCTGGTCCAGTCCAGGTTTAGACCTTGGTCTAGACCTGCTGTCAGCTCCGCGCCGGGTCATGCTGCGCTATCACACGTGTCAGAGCGCAGTTTTCTCCCCCCTCCCGCTTCCCCCCCACACGTCACTGTTAATACATTTTGTTGAAAATCTATGAAAGTTTGAGTGTTTAAACAGGAGACAAAGGTGAGAAACACGCAGAACACAATGTTACACTATAAAAAAAAGTTACACTATAAAAAAAAAAAACTTGGATCGGGGCCTTGGAACGAATCAGGCTTTTTCCATTGAAATAGCTACTCAACTTACGAAAAATTCACGTTACGAAACCACTTCTGGAACGAATTAATTTCGTAAGGTGAGGGACCACTGTAGTTGAGATCTTTACTTTTAAAGCTTGGCTAAATGGCAAATAGATTATTCATTTTATTTATTAGAATTCATCAAATGTCTGTGCGGTTCTTAAATAATTTTATAAGGCTGTGACTGCCCACTACTGTCAGCTTGTTTGAATGGATCTCTTTCAGCTGTTCTTACATGTGTGCTGAAAAGCCATAAATAAGCATAAGCATGTTTAACATGTTTAGCTCCTTCCCATATCTCTGCCATAGATGCAATAGTTGCCACTCTAAATATCCAGGATACCCATGTATACAGTGATTTGAGTATCCTGTTTGCATGGAAATGTCATGTCAGGTTAGCTATATACCTAAACAGAGCAGGTTAAACAAGCACCCACCTCATGCTTATGTGAGATTTAAGATAAGATATGACTTTACTGATCTCACACAGAAGAAAGTCACTTGCCACAGTAGCTCCAGGCAGTTTAGTGCAAAGAAAGTTAGAACAAGAAAGTGCATGCAGACAAGATAAGTAATAATAAAATAAGTAAATTAGAGAATATAGAAAAAACAAATTGCACGTTTGGACTATATAGTGGCGTTATACAGTCTGGGGATGAAGGATTTACTGTATATATCTCTGTCTGTAGGCATGTTGTTGATGGTGGCAGACTGACCTGCTCATCCAGTGTTCTGAGCCGGTCCCTGAGCCTCTGCTCCTCTGTGGGCGGGGCCAAAGTGAGTGAGGCCAACGTGGGCTGTCCCTGCTGACTTTGGAGTGTGTGGCCTGAGGGTGTCTGCTGCGTCTTGAACCACTGCAGATCCACCTTATGAAGAAACCCCCAGAAAAGTTAGAACAGAAGGATGGATCCTGTTTTCACCTGTCCAAGGCTCTGGTACCTGTCCCACCTGTCCCACAGCTTCTCTCAACGCACTCCTCTCCTCCCTCAGTCTCTGGTTGTCCTTCTGTAAATTGGAGATCTTCTGGACCAGGCGTCTGTTCTCCAGTTCCAGTTCAGCCACCACCCGCTGCAGGGTAACGAGTCTCTGCGCTGAGCCCTGCGAAGTCACAGTTCTCACTTCCTTTGTAACAGTGGCTATCTACGCGTGACAAATCAAAAGTATACTGATGGAGCAGTGGCAAAGTAGCAATCTCTGGAGTATTTATCCGATTTGAACAGGGACAGTACATGGGATGGGCCATACAGACAACAATGAATTAATAATAATAATAATATCACCACTATATATCACTTTCTACCCTTGCCTAGGAGTATCACCAAAGAAAGGATTCCAGATTCCAACCACTTCTATCACAGGACTATTCCACTAAACCAGGTCTAGCTCTAAACAAGAAAAGATCCAGAATGAAATGAACTCTAAATGAGACAAACTGAAGAGCTGTCCAAGTCTCACTACTGCTTTTTTAAGGTAGATTTTATAGATGATATATTTAATGATCTAATTTTGCATATCTCCAAAACAACAATTCCGTTATGATCCACTTGTGGGTATACAGTATGTCCCTCTTCTAAGTACAGGTCTGCGAAGAAGTGTTCATGTGATAGATCTAGAGTCAGACACTTTCTTCTGGTACCGGACCATTACTGTATGTCACAATATATGTGAAGAATCCCTCAGTCGTCCAGGTAGAATCCATGGTAAAAGAGAAATTCAATTTGTCAACTGGACAAAGTTTATTTGGTCAAAAACGTTTCGCAGCTCATCAGAGTTGCTTCGTCAGTTCTGGTTAGAGTGCTGATGGACACTGCTTATATCTAGCTGCAGGGAGGAGCTAACTACAATGAAATTATTCTGAAACTATCCCACCTCTTTGTTTTCAGCTTTCTGTCTTTTGTTTTTAGTTTCTCTCTGGCGTCTAGTTTAGCATACCCATTCAAAACCATAATGGGTGTTTTCACACCTCTGGACCTGACCTGGCTGCCCTATTGTTTCCTTTGTTTGTTTTGATTTAGGTTTGAGAATGGAATTATAGATGGGGGACAAATTGTGTCTGACAAATTGAATTTCTCCTTTTACCATGTCACAATATACCTATTAATAAACTATTGCGATATTGTATCAGCAAAAGGCTCACAATCACGTTATTATGGTGCATCGTAAGTTTAAAAATCTGAGCGAACTACATTGACCATGATCCTCTGCACTGAAACAGTGCAGAATACATGATGATATAACTGTTAAGCACTTTTAATTCTTTGGGTTATGAGATATTTTAAAGTCTTGTCAAGGCATTTGAAAAGAAAAAAGTCACATACAGTGAACCCTCGTTTATCGCGGGGGTTAGGTTCCAGAAATAGCCCGCAATAAGTGAAATCCGCGAAGTAGGACAATTTTATATTTTACAATTATTCTACATGTTTTAAGGCTGAAAACGCTTCACCAGACACATTATACACCTTTCTGAGACTGGTATTAACATTTTTCTCTTGTTTAAACACTCAAACTTTTGTAGATTTTCATTAAAATATATTAATAGTGGGGGGGGGGGGGGGGGGGGCACGTGACACGCGGACACGTGTGTTTGTTTTGGTACCACATATCCATGCCATGTGCGAAAGTCGAGTGGAAAGCGACCTGGATATCATTTTGGGCAAGACTCAAGCCACTGCTAACAGTGCCGAACCGCTAACAGACGCCTCTGAGCACCACAAGACCAGGTAAGACCAACCTGCGCTCACAAGAGTTGGTTGCATTTCACCCCGGCTCCAAAATCAGACCGCTATCAATGCGTCGCCAATACTCCACAGCTCTCTAGGACGGGGTCGGGTTCGTTCTCTCAGCGTGACGGGGAAGAGCCACTGTCTCCTCTGTGCGCGCGAGTGTCCTCTCCCCGCTGCGGGCTCCCCCGGACGCCGCGCGGCCAGGCGCCAGGCCCGTCCATGTTGATTCTTGGCTCTTCCATGGTCCGGCTCGCACTCTCTTCCATGGCTCGTGCAAGTAAACAAAGGCCACACCTCCTGTCACCCAGGCGCTCTCGTGAAGGAAATCAGAGACTCTGTCCCTACCATCCCTGGTCTAGACCTGGTTTAGTCCTGGTTTAGACCTGGTTTAGTCCTGGTTTAGACCTGCTTTAGACCTGGTTTAGTCCTGGTCTAGTCTCTTAGCTAATCAGGGCGCAGGACAGAATGTTACACTGTAAAAAAAAGTTACACTATAAAAAAAATTGAAAAAAAAAAAAAAAAAAAATTGGAAAAAAAAATCCGCGAAACAGCGAGGCCGCGAAGTGTGAACCGCGATACAGCGAGGGTTCACTGTATTCCTATTTTTTTTAACATAACCATCATACTGTGAGATGCATAGCATGAAAATGTCCAAGTCTCTCTCTTTAAAATATCGTTACATCCCTACTCACTGTCTCAGGTCCCTCCCTCTGTGGGCCCCTGAGTGTCTCCAGCTCTGTCCTCTGGATCAGCTGATCCTGTCCCTTATCAATTTGCTCCTGTCCCCTTTCCTCTGGGTGTCTATGCAGTTCCTCACTTCTCTGGCTGAGGGCGCTCTTAAGGCGTTCCCCTTCAGCATGGCTCCCCTGAAACAATGGGGTAACTATAGGGTCACACTGGGGTCAGAGTCATAGACAGTATAAACAAGTGGACTCAGGGACACCATACTATTCAGCTCTACCCAACTGAAGCCAATTGAGGCTAGCAGTTTAGTGGCTAAGTTGGACCCGAGTTCCATGTTTGGAATTCCGAGTGCATAGTAACCAAAGAGACAATCAGGTGTGAGGCAGTCCACATGTTAGTGTTATCTGCCCGCAGCTCCCTGTCCACTGCCTGATCGGCAGGCTCGGCAAAAAACCCATAGAGATACATTTGGAGATACATTTTATCTGTATTTTCAATGCACATCCTATTGCATTTTTTTACTGTACACTTTCATTGCTGCATCTTCCACTGCACATTTTGATGCACACTGCACATTTTGGACATCTGTAAATAGGTATTTATTTATTCTTTGCACTGCTTTTGTCCTTTTTTGTCCTTATATTGTATTTTGTACACTGTCTTTTTGCACCAGTTGGCCAGAGAGAAACTAAATTTCGATTCACTGTATGTTGAACACATATGGCAGAATTGATAATAAAGCTGACATTGATCATTGATCATTGAAGTAGTGATGCTAACAGTGAAGTTGCCGGCCCTGTAGTACACAGAGCCTATTTACGCCTGTACCTACTGCCTACTTAGAATGTGGAGGCTAACAGATCCGCTATGTCCATTTATTAGGGCTGTCAGAGGGTTGTAAATAACCAAAACAATAGCCATCCAAAAATATGATAACTTCTACAAGTTCCACTGTCAAGGCTCCACTAGTTTAACAACCACTTCCTTAAGGGCTCTTACACAATAAAAGTGGTATATTCCCACTGCAGTAAGAGTCTTATTGTGAAAGAGTCAGACAGAAGCAGATTACTGTGGAACACTTCAGTAGTGTTAAAAGGAATGGAAGCTGACAATAATGAATAAGACATATCCTAATGTCACTGGCTCAAATGTTTACAGTTAGGCCTATATGAGATATAAAATCATATTTTCAAATTACATTTCTAGACAGTGCTTACAAATAAAGGGATTAAACAACAATAGGGCCAGGTCAAGTCCAGAGGTGTGAAAACACCCATTATGGCCCTGAATGGTTATGCTAACAAGACCCCACACTCCTACTGCACATTTAAAAGGCCTACCTAACTAACAGAAACTGTAAACAAGTAGGTGTGGTAGTCTCAGAGTAATTTCACTGTAGTTAGCTCCTCCCTTCAGGCAGATATATGGCAGTGTCCACCAGGCATGAGTGCAGTGCCATCTCCAGCCTCTGTATCTGCTGCAGCTCTGACTCCTGAACACCACATCAGCTTTAGAAGAACAACAGATGCACATGTTACAACCACAACTTGAATGAACAAACAGCGATCGTTCACGTCTCAAGTCAGTGGTTTTAATGACCTGAGACTGACCTGAAGCTCCCCCTCCTGGTCACCCGACCGGATGTGCTTCAACCAACCAAAATCTTTCCACAATGCCAGAAAATAGTATAATATACTGTGGTACAATCATGGAATACAAATAATCATCATGAACCAATAAAATAAAATTACTTTACCTTTTAACATAAATCTTATTATGAATTCTATATTTAACAATAGTAAATTTGTATCATAAATGTATATAATTTTTAAATTGTCTTGTTTTACAATGATTACACACATGCATCTCTTCACTCCACTCACCTGAGACTCAAGTTTGTGTTTCACTTCCTGTTCCGGCCCCTCTCTCCGCCTCACTTCCTGGTCCACTTCCTGTTTCAGAGTGCTTAGGTCTCTCACTTTGCATCGGAGCAGATGGTTCTCCTCCTCCCTCTGCTTGGCCTCCTCATTCAACTTCGTGCACAGTTCCTCAAGTTCCTTCAGTCTTTTGGACATGTGGTGTTGCTGGTCTAAGGCAGTCTTCAGCTCTGATTTGCTCGCCTGTTAAACACACACAAAAACAATGCTATCTTTTGTTTAAGGAGGGAGTATTTTACTTCTGTGGGGTATTCTTTGCTAACACATAACCTATTTACATCACCATGTTACCTTGTATTGTTTTGAAAATGCTATATTCACTGGAAACAATGTATAAACATGTTTCTCAACCCGCAGCGCTCCACAATCTGTGTACATCCCGCTACTGAATCTACTGCACACAGGTTTGTGAAGCTATTGTGTATCTTTTTGTATTGGTTTGTATATTTATGTAAAATTGTCATGTAGGAGTATGGGTGATGTAGGCTTGTAGGCTGAGCTTTGGACATACCATAAGAAGGGCAAAAGGAGAAATTCAGTTTGTCAACTGGACAAAAGTTTATTTGGTCTGTAAAGTATGGGGTGGATCTTTGCTGGGTGGGAACACTACAGACAGACTCCAGTAAGAGAACCTTTAATCAGCTTTATTCTGGTTTCAGTTGAGCATCTTACAGGTGACCATTCAGATGTCGTGTTGGTAGCGTGAATGCGTGCTTGCGTGGTATATATATGTGTGTGGTGTACTTTGATCTTTGATCATTGATCAAAGCTGAATCAGCACACTTTTGCATCTTCCTGACCCCAGCCAGTGTTTGATCTAGCTGAATCAATTAAGAGCAGAGCGTTGCCTAGCAACGTGCGTGAAAAGTCAGTATCGAGTGCATAGGCTTTCGGACACAGCCGCCCCCAACTGTCCACGTGGCAGTTGAAAGCCAGAAGAAAGTCTATGCGGAGATGTCTTCATCCGAATCTTCCAGACGTGGTAGCAGGATGAGTCGGTGGTCTTGACGATGAGCTTCGTGACCGGGTGTCTTGGGTCCAAGATACCCGGATGGATCATATCCAGATCGAGGCCTTTCGCATGTCTCAATCTTCCACCAACTCTGAGAAGTCCAGTGGTTTCTTCATATTCGGGTGAGAGAGAGACAAGTCGACTGTTGGATGGAAGAGGACAACCGGCTTTGAGGGCTCTGACCTCCTCAGGAAAACAGTCATCTTGAGCTCTCTGCAACACAATCTTCTCTGCTTGCAGGAAGTCAGCGGCTGAGCAGGTGGATGGAATACTGCCGTCAGCCGCCCCGTGAAGGGAGCTAGCAATCTCCTGAAGAAGCTGCTTCCAGGTGGAGCACTGGCTGGGGTCAGGAAGATGCAAAAGTGTTGTGCTGGACACCGTCGCAATGAAGGTGGATTTTCTCAGCTCGGTGGTGTCCAGTTCTGGAGCAGACGAGGGCATAGTAGGTCACTGAGCTTGTGGAAGGTACAGGAAATGTGGGCTTTTTTCCAGCGGTGTTCCTGTGTCATCTCTTGTAGGGTGAGTCGCGGGTAATATCATCTGCAGGGTTGTGCTGGGATTCAACATAGCGCCACAGTGAGGGTTCTGTCAGGTTCTGGATCTCTGTGACACGAGTGCCCACGAAGGCCTTGTACCAGCAGGACTCTGACTTAATCCAGTAGAGCACGGTCGTGGAGTCTGACCAGAGGGTGATGTGCTCAGGTGAAATAGCAAGCTCTGTATTAATAACTCTAGCAAGCTGCGCGTCTGTGAGAGCGGCACTAAGCTCGAGACGTGGGATGGACAGCTGCTTTCTGGGTGCAACTCAGGATCTGGCAAACACAAAGGACACATGGATGTGCTGACTGTCGTCCACTGTCTGCATGAAGGCGACTGACCCGTAGGCATGCTCCAATGCGTCGCAGAAGATGTGAATGTGTTGGATGGCAGTAGCTGTATCTGCAGAGGCTGACGCATAAGGTCGTGGCAGCTTCAGATATTGAAGAGTGGGTGTTTCCTGTACCCATCCCAACCATTTGTTCAGGAGATCTGCGGGATGGATCTGTTCATCCCAACCGATATTGGACTTCCACATGTCTTGGATAAGCACCTTACATCTGGTGGTGAATGGTACAATGTAGCCTAACGGATCATAGAGCTTGGCGAGAACACTGTAGACGTGTCGAAGAGTGGCACTTGAGGATTCAGTAGGACGATGCTTGTAACTGAGGGTATCATTAAAGGGACAGTGTGTAGGATTCGTGGCGCATAGGTGGTTACTAGCTATTCCACTTCCTCTTTTGGCTATGGCAGACCTCGAGGGTCACCCGGACGCGACGTAGCTCCGACATCGCGCGTGCCCGCGCACGAACCGCGCACCGCTGTATACATAAACCGCGGTCCCCCGTTCACTTTTTTTTTTTCTTTTCGCATGAAAACACACAATCCCGATCATGATTCATGACAATCTACACATCAAATGAAACCTTACAGTCTCCTCTTTTTGACTATGCAATTCATTTCCCTGCAAAACAATCACTCCCCGAGCACATGGGGCTTTTATACAGAAAAGCACAAAACTTAGCTTACTTAGCTTACCTTTGAAGGCTTTGCACAGGTCAAACTCTGTATTTCATCATAAACTTGGTCTCAATCTGTCCATAAGGATCCAGCGAATAAAATCCAGTAAAACAATTTAGTCCAAAATACGTGTTATATCCATTACGATGTGTGATCCGGCAGCATGCTCCCCCTCCCCCCTCCCCTTCCCCTTCTCTCCTTCGCTCCTGGCTGCATATGGGAGCAGAGGACCGAAGGAGAGAAGGGGAAGGGGAGGGGGGAAGGGGGGAGCCATACGCAGCGCGGCTGTGCAGGAGCCGAGGCGAAGGATGAGCCCAAATGTCCTTCTGCGGCTCTCGTATTCAAAATGGCTGCCTCTATATGGGGAAGATCCCCCTTTTATGTGACTATATCTAAGTCCAAAAGAATACTTTGATTTCATGATGGAAGTGAAAAGGCTTGGAAAACAATGTATTTTTGAATGGGTATCTTCAATTTCAGTAATTAACAGGTAAAAATCTTACACACTGTCCCTTTAAGGCAATCCCAGGTGAGTCCAAGAGTGAGTTCGCTGAGGTTGTCGCTGGCTTTGGATAGCCACAGCTCGCTGCTAGCTGACTGGGCTTCGGGAGGTAAGTGTGCAACAACTTCGGGCACACTGCTTGCCCACTGTTGGATCTCAAATCCTCCTTTGCTCTGGAGTGCACGCAGGTTATCAATCAGAGCCTTGGCATCTTTGGCTTCGCTCAAACTATGAAGGCAGTTGTCGACATAGAATGAGTGCTCGACCACTTGCATGAGGAGAGAATCTGATGATTCGTGGTCTCTAACATGTTGTTGTAGGGCATACACTGCACAACAAGGGCTGCTAGTTGTACCAAAGGGTAACACTTGCCACTCAAAGATGTGAGGTTCCGATGTTCTCTTTGTGTTCCGCCAAAGGAATCTGAGAAGTGGTCTGTCACCAGTCAAGGTAGGACCCAATGTAGGCCCGGGGAGGAGTTGGTCATTCAGGGAATGTCCGTTAAAGGAAAAGGAACAGTTGAAAACTACTGGCCTTTCCATTGTGGTGCACCATATGATGTGGCACATACCATGATTCTGCGGTCTTGGCTGCTTCTTCCGATGGGATCTCTGCAACCTAGCCGGCTTCGACAAGTTTGTCAATTTCCTTGCAATAAGAGGCTGCACGTGTAGGATCTTTGGCTAACCTACGCTCTGTACTACGTAGATTGGGCATCACTGTGTCGGGGGGTTGGCACAGGGCAGTGATTGGTTGGCGACGCAGGAGTGGAGTAGCGTAGCGTTGGATGCCGTCTACAGAGACTCGTTCTGTAGTAGTCTGTAGAAGGGTGACGGCTTGTTGGTCCTGCTTGGAACGAGTTGCAGTCTTCTCACTGATATATGGGAGTGCGTCAATATGCCACAAGCGTTCTACATTCTTCAGGAGTTCGATGTAAGGAGACTCTGTGGCAATGTGCAGGCAAGACTGATAAGAAGAGACTGGCATGATGTCTGAGGGACCCTGTAGGGACCAGCCTAATCTTGTGCAGATGGCTACAGGACCACGGGATGGGCCTGCCTGCACTTGCTGAGTTGGAATAAGGAGGTGAGGCATATCTGAGCCAATGAGCAACAGCGGTTGGGCTCAGTGGATAGGAAATAGAGGAAGTCCCTTGAGATGGTCGTAGCGCTTCTGGAGGGCAGCTACTGGGTAGGTGTGCTCAGATAGACTCAGACCGTGGGAGGTGAAGGCATTACTAATCCAATATTTCCTACTTGGTTTGAAGATGGGTGAGATGTGGAGGCTAACTGAAGAACCTCTGAGCTCTTTCACTTCCTGCTGGACAGTTCTCAGATGAAGTGTCTCGGGGTGTCCATTGAGCTGTAGCTGCTCTACTGCTAGTGGAAAGATGATTGATCTTTCAGCGCCATCATCAAGCTCCGCGAAGGTCTCCAGTGCACGTTCTCCATGCCGCAAGAGCACTTTGTGGGCTTCGGGGCTGTTCCAGGTAGACAGTAGGTTCTGGGTTGCTCACCATGAGGACTTTACGGGTTGACTCCTGTACTATGTCATGCAGAACTGTGAGTGAATGTCCTTGCATGTTTTGCATGGGCGTTTGAGTGTACAGGCCGAGGCTTTATGATTACGACCACACTTCCAGCATCTGTCTCCTTCCTTGATCCACTTCTTGATCTCATCGGTACTCAGTTTCTTGAAATCTTTGCAGGAGTTAAGATAATGTTCCTTATTATTGCAAAATGGGCAGTAGGGGGTAGCCTTGGAGGACGGTGATTTCGGTGAAGTGGCAGGCTTGTTTTTAGGGGCTGTTTCCCCGGAGAGCAGGAAGACCGAAGCAGGCTTATCCCTGGGACGTGAGGCACGATCTCACTTGACAGGAGATGGCTCAGAGTTGTAGAGGGAGGCTGCTCGACTGGCAGCGCGCTTCGATTGCGCTTTCATCTGTAGCCAGACAGCAAGGTCGGCCAAAGTGTAGGTCCGCTCAGTACCTGGCTGTAGGATACCACAACCAAAACAATATTCCACAAATCCGTCTCTGTGAGCACTCGTTCCTTCATCTTTTCCATCTTCTCCTCCATGCCATCCCGTTCACTCTGTAATGTCTCCATTCTCAATTTGACCTCTTCTAATTTCTCCACCAGCTTCTGCTCATGTTGTATCTGTTCTTGAAGCTTCATCCTGGTCTCCTCTGCAGCCTCATGTTCCTTGCGTTGCCCCTCCTCCAATATCTCATTTTGGTGTCTGACTGAATCCAGCTCTGATTCCAGTTGGTTAACCATGTCCATGAGTTTTTGTACCTCCTCTTGTCGTAGTTGTTCGGCATGCTTCATTTGCTCTTCCCTTTGGTTCCGTTCCTTCTGTAGCTGGTCCAGATCATGTTCTTGCTGCTTGTTCACTTCTTCTAAACTCTTGACTTGCTCCAAAAGTTGCTTAAGCTGATCTTGATGGCTTTTCAGCTCATCCTCTCTCCTCTCCTTTTGTCGCCTCTCCTCCTCAGCTTGACAAGTTCTGGCTGCTTCTCGCTCCTTGCTGTGTTCTTCTTGTACCTTCTGCAGCAGGTCAGATGTCGCTGTGACCCTCTCCTTCAGATGATTGCATTCCATGGATAACCTCTCAATTTCTTCAGCCTTCTCCTGGTTTTGCTTCTCAGTGCTTTCCATCTGATCCAGAAATTGCTTCAGCTCCTGGTCTCGTTCTCGCTGTAGCTCCTCCAGGTTCCTTATATTTCCACAAAGTTTGTTTTCCTGTTCAGATTTGTCCTCTTCAATTGTTTTGATCCTTTCGAATGCATTGTCTAAATGTTCTTCCATTTTAGCACACTCTCTCTGTAACCTCTGCAGTTTTAATACTTTGTCGTCATTCACTTTTTCTAACATTTGTATCTGATGAAGCAATGTTTGACGTTGTTCCTCGTTTTCCTCTTCTTCTTGTTCCATTCTGGTAATTCTCTGGAACATCTGCCTCTCCTCCTCCTCCCTGACCCGCTGGTCTTCTGCACATTTCTCTTCTAAGGTCTGTATCCGTTGGTGCGCTCCAGACAGCTCAGCTGTGCTTTGGTCCAAACAGTGGTGGGTCTCTTGGAGCTTCTCTCTCACACTCTCAAGATGTGTGTCCGTGGCTTGTTTCTCCATTTCCAGAGCATCCAGGTGGCGCCTCAGCACCTCCACCTCTCCATCTCTGGTGCCCAGCTCTAGGTTCAGCTCCTTCAGTCTTTGGGAAATGTGATGTTGCTGGTCTAAGGCAGTCTTCAGCTCTGATTTGCTCTCCTGATAAGCACACACAAAAACAATGCTATCTTTTGTTTAAGGAGGGAGTATTTTACTTCTGTGGGGTATTCTTTGCTAACACATAACCTATTTAGATCACCATGTTACCTTGTATTGTTTTGAAAATGCTATATTAACTGGAAACAATGTATGAACATGTTATTCATCCTGCAGCGCTCCACACTCTGTGTACATCCCGCTACTGAATCTACTGCACACAGGTTTGTGAAGCTATTGTGTATCTTTTTGTATTGGTTTGTATATTTATGTAAAATTGTCATGTAGGAGTATGGGTGATGTAGGCTTGTAGGCTGAGCTTTGGACATACCATAAGAAGGGCAAAAGGAGAAATTCAGTTTGTCAATTGGACAAAAGTTTATTTGGTTTAATACTTTTCGCAGCTCATCCAAGCTGCTTCTTCAGTTCAGAACTTAGTAGCTTGTATGAGCTGCGAAACGTATTCGACCAAATAAACTTTTGTCCAGTTGACAAACAGAATTTCTCCTTTTGCCATGGATTCTACCTGGATGACTGAGGGATTCTACACATACCATAAGAAGGGTTTGAATAGGACCTGGGGGAGATCACTAGATTACTATATGGATGGTTGACCTCTAAATCCTTTTCAGGTACGTTTTTAATGAAGGAACAATGGACAATGAACATGGTCGAAAGCTCCAAAAAGAAACAAAACACAATTCTGTATCAAGTCACAACACAAACCAAAAGGAACTGAAATTAAAGCTATATACAGACTTAACATAACTTCACAAATCAGAGGGGAAACTGACCAGGAGCTGTTGAGAGCGCTCTGTTATATCTGCGCTCATGTCGGCACTCTTCTTCTCCGCGTCCCTCAGGCGTGTCTGCAGATGCTTCTCCTTCTCCTCCATCTTTTTGATGGACACCACAAGGTCCCGTCTCTGCAGCTCTTCCCTCTGCAGCAGCTCCGCCCGCCTGGCTGACTCTGCCCTGTGAAACTCCGCATCCTGTTCATGCTGCAGAGCTGCATTTATTTGTCGTTCCAGGTTATTCTCCAGACACTCCACCTCCTCTTCCTGATGGTAGACCAATGCAATGCAATATATTACAGTGTAATTTCCTGTTGTGTAATACTTAACACAGTGCTATAGTTGGCAACATTTAATACAGTACAATATGCAAAACTGAGTTCTGTGAAACATCTCCCTTTACAATGTAGAGACTCAAGTGTGCGTATATGGCTGTTATGTGTCACCCCTACTGCAATATCTGAGCAAGACTTGCAATTACCTGGTAACTAATGTGTAGTACCAGCTGTAGAGGACTTTTTTTTGCACTATTCTTTTTCTCTGTACTGTGTTTTAAATATCCTGCTGTGTTGTAAATATTGTACTTAAATGTCTGCACTGAAGTGAGACACTTTCAATCTCATTGTGAGTATGTATGATGTAAATTGTACATGGGAACAGTGACAATAAAAGGCATTCTACTCTATTCATTCTATTCTAGACCTCTTTCCAGATGCTCTTCTACTCTTCAGCTCTGGAAGACAGATGAAAGTGGATCTTCTATAGATCCCATCTGTTCCTGCCGCTCCATAGCACTAGAGAACAGACGGTGAACCTTCTATAAACCCACCTGTTCCTTCTGCTCCTCCGCAACGCTCAGCTCCACCCTCAGCATCTCCAGCTCTCTCTCTCTCTGCGCTCGCTCCTCTTCTAACCTCTGGACCCTCTTGTCTGACTCTTCCTCTCGTTCCTTCATCTTTTCCATCTTCTCCTCCATGCCATCCCGTTCACTCTGTAATGTCTCCATTCTCAATTTGACCTCTTCTAATTTCTCCACCAGCTTCTGCTCATGTTGTATCTGTTCTTGAAGCTTCATCCTGGTCTCCTCTGCGGCCTCATGTTCCTTGCGTTGCCCCTCCTCCAATATCTCATTTTGGTGTCTGACTGAATCCAGCTCTGATTCCAGTTGGTTAACCATGTCCATGAGTTTTTGTACCTCCTCTTGTCGTAGTTGTTCGGCATGCTTAATTTGCTCTTCCCTTTGGTTCCGTTCCTTCTGTAGCTGGTCAAGATCATGTTCTTGCTGCTTGTTCACTTCTTCTAAACTCTTGACTTGCTCCAAAAGTTGCTTAAGCTGATCTTGATGGCTTTTCAGCTCATCCTCTCTCCTCTCCTTTTGTCGCCTCTCCTCTTCAGCTTGACAAGTTCTGGCTGCTTCTCGCTCCTTGCTGTGTTCTTCTTGTACCTTCTGCAGCAGGTCAGATGTCGCTGTGACCCTCTCCTTCAGATGATTGCATTCCATGGATAACCTCTCAATTTCTTCAGCCTTCTCCTGGTTTTGCTTCTCAGTGCTTTCCATCTGATCCAGAAATTGCTTCAGCTCCTGGTCTCGTTCTCGCTGTAGCTCCTCCAGGTTCCTTATATTTTCACAAAGTTTGTTTTCCCGTTCAGCTTTGTCCTCTTCAATTGTTTTGATCCTTTCGAATGCTTTGTCTAAATGTTCTTCCATTTTAGCACACTCTCTCTGTAACCTCTGCAGTTCTAATACTTTGTCGTCATTCACTTTTTCTAACATTTGTATCTGATGAAGCAATGTTTGACGTTGTTCCTCGTTCTCCTCTTCTTCTTGTTCCATTCTGGTAATTCTCTGGAACATCTGCCTCTCCTCCTCCTCCCTGACCCGCTGGTCTTCTGCACATTTCTGTTCTAAGGTCTGTATCCGTTGGCGTGCTCCAGACAGCTCAGCTGTGCTTTGGTCCAGACAGTGGTGGGTCTCTTGGAGCTTCTTCATCACACTCTCAAGATGTGTGTCCGTGGCTTGTTTCTCCATTTCCAGAGCATCCAGGTGGCGCCTCAGCACCTCCACCTCTCCATCTCTGGTGCCCAGCTCTAGGTTCAACTCCTTCAGTCTTTGGGACATGCAGTGTTGCTGGTCTAAGGCAGTCTTCAGCTCTGATTTGCTCTCCTGATAAACACACACAAAAACAATGCTATCTTTTGTTTAAAGGGATAATGCGGGTTTTTGTTTTTTTAATCTATATGGGTTTCCTTCTAAAAGTTACGTGCAGTGTTGCCAACTTAGCGACTTTGTCGCTATTTTTGGCTACTTTCTGGACCCCCCTAGCGAGAAAATTAGACAAAAGCGACTAGCGACAAATCTAGCGACTTTTTTTGGTGATCAGAGGCTCCAAGATCGCGGGAGGGGGAAAAAATAATTGCGCCGTTTTCTCTCTTTCCCCGTTCAGAGAAAGAGACAGAGAGACACAGGCAGAGAGGGGCGGGGGCGGAGTTGAGAACAGCGTGGACTGTCAGACAGACACGGCGCACACACACACACACACACACATTCCTCTCATTCCTCTCTCTGTTTCTGTCATTCAGTTTCTCTCGTCACGTGCATATCCCTCTCTTTCTTTAGAGCCATAGGCTCTGATTCTCAATAAGTGTATGCCTATGCGCTCTGATTTGTTTTCCTTTTCTTTTTGGCGACACAAAGTCACAAGTAGCACTGCTTAAAAAGCTACAGCACAGAAAAGTTTAAAAAAGCTAGTTCTTTAGCACAAAAAAATAAATAAAAAGCTATAGTTTGCCCACTATAGCACAAAAAATAAATAAATAAATAAAAAAGCTTTAGTTAAACTACAGCACACAAAAAAATACAAAATAAAAAAGCAAGCTATAGATCTTGGACTACAGCTCCAAAAAAAATATCTAAAAAATAAAAACCAAATTAAAAAATAAAAAACAGCTCGTCTAGCTACTTTTAGCTACTTCTGGGCGGGCCAATAGCTACTTCCGATGCTGGGGACCTGGCAACACTGGTTACGTGTTGGGGACTTCCGGTTATGGCGCCCAAGGGATAAGTCGTGTTTTACACCGCTCCGCAAGTAGTGCTTTATTTGATAAATATCTTGCTTCTTAGCTGCAAAGTGCAACAAATATACAAAGTTAAACCGACAAGATGCCTCCAAAAACAACAAAAATAGCACAGGAAGCCAACGAAAAGGCAAAACAACCCAAATGAACGGAATACACGCTCCGTGATGCGCCGAAAGCTAACGTCAATGCCAATGCTAACGAGAGTAGCCCCGCTCTGAAGACGGCGGCTGCAGGCATGGAGGAGCTCCCGGGCAATACTAGCTATTGTCACCAGCATAAAAGCTGATCTGGACAAAATCCGCGAAGAGATAAAAGATTGTGTGAACCGGGTTACACAGACGGAAACTCGCATCGCTAACGCAGAGGAGGAGGTGGAAATCCTGCGAGCGAAAACTAATGCGCTTGAGATGAAACAGAAAGTATTGGACCTGGAATCGAGAGGTACTAGGCCAAGAAAACTACCCGACTCCCATGTTCATCGAGAGAGCGCACCGGATTGGCCCGAGACGAGATAATAGCGATGCGCCCTGAATTCTGATCATGAAGTTATTTAAGGCAGCAAGAACCAAAAGGAGCATACATTATGAGGAACAACAGGTGCGATTTTTTCCTGACGTTGCGCCAGCGGAGGCACGGGAGTTCATACGAAAGATTAAGAACAACGGAGAAGAAATGTAAAGTTGGACCCCATAAAGATGTTTGGACCCGTCAGTGAGTAGCGTTTTTTCAGTTTAGTTTTACAATGGGACTACAGCAGCATTTTTGAGTTAAGACATACAAGCCTTAACAAATTAATTTCCGCTCTCACTGCTCAATAACTGATTAAACCAAAGCAAACAGCTAAGAAACAAACAGATATACAACAGCACGCCATCTTGTTTTGGACACAGAAGAAGGGTAGGACTGCTCTTCACAGGTTGTGGATCAGTCACAAGCGATGACAGGAGATGAAAAGAGGGTGAAGGGGATTTGTTCAGGTCACGGGTGTTAGAGGAATGTTATGTGGTTCAAGTTAATGTTTAGTTTTTTTAAGCTTCTCTCAGTACAATGCCCACTGATACAAGTAATCCGATTGGACTTGATTGGACATCTAAATCCTTTTCAGGCACGTTTTTAATGAAGGAACAATGGACAATGAACATGGTCGAAAGCTCCAAGAAGATTTTGCTTAATACTCGCTAATAAAAACAAAACCCAATTCTGTATCAAGTCACAACACAAACCAAAAGGAACTGAAATTAAAGCTATATACAGCTATATACAGACTTAACATAACTTCACAAATCAGAGGAGAAACTGACCAGGAGCTGTTGAGAGCGCTCTGTTAAATCTGCGCTCATGTCGGCACTCTTCTTCTCTGCATCCCTCAGGCGTGTCTGCAGATGCTTCTCCTTCTCCTCCATCTTTATGATGGACACCACAAGGTCCCGTCTCTGCAGCTCTTCCCTCTGCAGCAGCTCCGCCCGCCTGGCTGACTCTGCCCTGTGAAACTCCGCATCCTGTTCATGCTCCTGAGCTGCACTCATTTGGCGTTCCAGGCTATTCTCCAGACACTTCACCTCCTTTTCCACCTGTACATTGTAAAACAACATTCTCTCAGTGTGTTATGTATGGGGAAAAATTTGTGACACAGCTTCCTGGCTGGCCTTCTGATCTTCTATGCTTCTCACCTCTGTAGAACAGATGGTGGATCTTCCATAAACCCACCAGTTTTTCTGCTCTCAGCTGAATCAGATCGATGATGGTAGATTATATTAGTCTTAATTGTCTCCTTATATAGATATTCATGTTGGACAAGCATCTATGCTTTCTGCTCCTCAGTCCTGAAGAACGGACTCTGGATCTTCTGTAGATTCCACTTGTTCCTTCAGCTCCACTATGCTCCTCACTTCTGGAGGACTGATGGTAGACCAATGCAATGCAATATATTACAGTGTAATATCCTGTTGTGTAATACTTAACACAGTGCTATAGCTTGTTGGCAACATTTAATACAGTACAATATGCAAAACTGAGTTCTGTGAAACATCTCCCTCTACAATGTAGAGACTCAAGTGTGCGTATATGGCTGTATGTGTCACCCCTACTGCAATATCTGAGCAAGACTTGCAATTACCTGGTAACTAATGTGTAGTACCAGCTGTAGAGGACTTTTTTATGCACTATTCTTTTTTCTCTGTACTGTGTTTTAAATATCCTGCTGTGTTGTAAATATCGTACTTAAATGTCTGCACTGAAGTGAGATGCTTTCAGTCTCATTGTGAGTATGTATGAACAGTGACAATAAAAGGCATTCTACTCTATTCATTCTATTCTAGACCTCTTTCCAGATGCTCTTCTACTCTTCAGCTCTGGAAGACAGATGAAAGTGGATCTTCTATAGACCCCATCTGTTCCTGCCGCTCCATAGCACTAGAGAACAGACGGTGAACCTCCTATAGACCCACCTGTTCCTTCTGCTCCTCCGCAACGCTCAGCTCCACCCTCAGCATCTCCAGCTCTCTCTCTCTCTGCGCTCGCTCCTCTTCTAACCTCTGGACCCTCTTGTCTGACTCTTCCTCTCGTTCCTTCATCTTTTCCATCTTCTCCTCCATGCCATCCCGTTCACTCTGTAATGTCTCCATTCTCAATTTGACTTCTTCTAATTTCTCCACCAGCTTCTGCTCATGTTGTATCTGTTCTTGAAGCTTCATCCTGGTCTCCTCTGCGGCCTCATGTTCCTTGCGTTGCCCCTCCTCCAATATCTCATTTTGGTGTCTGACTGAATCCAGCTCTGATTCCAGTTGGTTAACCATGTCCATGAGTTTTTGTACCTCCTCTTGTCGTAGTTGTTCGGCAGGCTTCATTTGCTCTTCCCTTTGGTTCCGTTCCTTCTGTAGCTGGTCCAGATCATGTTCTTGCTGCTTGGTCACTTCTTCTAAACTCTTGACTTGCTCCAAAAGTTGTTTAAGCTGATCTTGATGGCTTTTCAGCTCATCCTCTCTCCTCTCCTTTTGTCGCCTCTCCTCCTCAGCTTGACAAGTTCTGGCTGCTTCTCGCTCCTTGCTGTGTTCTTCTTGTACCTTCTGCAGCAGGTCAGATGTCGCTGTGACCCTCTCCTTCAGATGATTGCATTCCATGGATAACCTCTCAATTTCTTCAGCCTTCTCCTGGTTTTGCTTCTCAGTGCTTTCCATCTGATCCAGAAATTGCTTCAGCTCCTGGTCTCGTTCTCGCTGTAGCTCCTCTAGGTTCCTTATATTTTCACAAAGTTTGTTTTCCCGTTCAGATTTGTCCTCTTCAATTGTTTTGATCCTTTCGAATGCTTTGTCTAAATGTTCTTCCATTTTAGCACACTCTCTCTGTAACCTCTGCAGTTCTAATACTTTGTCGTCATTCACTTTTTCTAACATTTGTATCTGATGAAGCAATGTTTGACGTTGTTCCTCGTTCTCCTCTTCTTCTTGTTCCATTCTGGTAATTCTCTGGAACATCTGCCTCTCCTCCTCCTCCCTGACCCGCTGGTCTTCTGCACATTTCTCTTCTAAGGTCTGTATCCGTTGGCGTGCTCCAGACAGCTCAGCTGTGCTTTGGTCCAGACAGTGGTGGGTCTCTTGGAGCTTCTCTCTCACACTCTCAAGATGTGTGTCCGTGGCTTGTTTCTCCATTTCCAGAGCATCCAGGTGGCGCCTCAGCACCTCCACCTCTCCATCTTTGGTTCCCAGCTCTAGGTTCAGCTCCTTCAGCCTCTTCTGAAACACTTGGGTCTCTTGTCTCCTCTCCTCTGCCTGCTGCCTGAGCATTTCCTCCTTTGCCTCTACATTGTTCCTGTGTTCTTGATCAGACCTCTCCAGCTCTGCCTTCAAACACAAAATCTCTCCTGCCAAAACAAAAGACATTCAATGTCAACAATACAGAAATGTAAAAGTGCATGACAGGTTAAATTGCTCATGTCATAATTGTCACCACGTACCCGGTACCAGAAACGCTCAAAATGGGATAGGAAACCAAGCAAAGCATAGAACAGCCTCTGTAGCTGAGACAGGTCAGACCATTAACCAAGCACCAGGGTAGACGAACAACCCCCACTATCCTCCTCCAGTGAGGAGTACCTCAGCTCTGTTGCTTGTACCCTAGTTGAGAATAAGTGCCAACAGCAGTAAGATCTAATATAGACTACATTTGTATCAATGGCTGCCCAGTTTAATAGGTGACCTATGACCGGTCACTAGTTATACCTAATTAGTTAGTATTCTATTAACTAAGCATATGCTTAAATACGAGTGCATATACGAGTAATATATACAGTATGTACAACTTTCTTTAATCATTTAGCTTAATACAAATAAACACCTTTTTTAAAAAAAAATCATTAGCTTTACATCGTGCGCATTGTAAATATATACCAGGAGGTACAGAAACCTCATGCACGTTGCCGTGTCTCAGACGAATCCAAAGATGCCTAAAGAAGAAACAGCTGACCCACAAGACGTATTTGGAAACTGAGGCTAAACTTTTACCGCAGCCTATAGAGCTATCAAAAGTACAGAGTGGGACACATTATAGCGGATCTCAATTAGCCAAAGAAAAGGTTTACGCAGGCTCTTCACGCACATCTTGGTCATTTGAGATCGGTGCTCCACAACCCGCAAAAGGCACGCCTCCGCTCATACACAGTGTGAACCGTACAGTGTGCGCCTCCTCCTGTACACCCTTTGGACCCAATGTGATGGACAGGGAGCATCCCTGTCCACCTCTTTTGTGGATTAAGATGGACATGACCAAAGTATCACGGATAAAGGGTCTTTTTATTACGCCATGGCTTCCTTCAAAACAGGGTAGTTATTATGTTATTTTAACTTTGTGAATTAGACTCATGCACTTTGACTTAACATCACAGTTAATGCACTATTGTTGCAGAAACTGGCACTGTCTTCCCAACGTGGTAAACTTCCATAAAGTTTTTCTCGTCATCTTCATAAATCAAGCAGTGCCTAAACAACGTCATGTGCATTTTCTCCTCCTCCATTTTGGTCAAAACGCCCCGTTTGACATATTAATTTGATCCTAGGTGCACATTTATCGGCGCTGAAATGCAAATCTCCCTGCATCCATGTCCACTGCTTTTAGCACATGCGCAAAGGCCACTTAGTAGCCGGGCTGTGGCTCACCCTGCAATGAGCTCTTGGTCTCCTGTAGGCTCTGGAGGTGGGCCTGGAGCTGAGAGCACTCCACCTGGGCCTCCAGCAGGTCCTTGATCGCCTGGCTCAGCTGCTGCCTCAGAGACACACACAGAGATCTGCAAGACAACAGTAGTGAGGAGGAGTACCCTAGTGAGGAGTACCTAAGCTCTAACAGTAGTGAGTAGTGGTGGGGAGTACCTAACAATAGTCAGGAGTACATAATAGTAGTGGATGGTGGTGGTGAGTACCTGCGCTGGAGCAGCTCCTGGTGCAGGTGCTGGCTCTGCCTCCTCTCACTGTCCTGCTCTTTTTGGATCCTCTTGGTTTCTCTGAGGTTCTCCTCGAGAGAGTGCTGGGTGCTCCTCAGGTCTTCTCCCTTCAGGCGGAGCAGCTCCTGGGCCTCTTGCAGCTCCTTCTTCAGCTCAGCAGTCTGGGATGTGAGCTGAAGGCACACAAGAGGAAGATATCACCATGAGTCTTTGGACTTTGGCCAATGACTGGGATTTATCCTGCATGTATGCTGGAACTATCTGAGGTACAGGTATTTTCAAAGGACAGACACAAAAATTAGCAGCTTTTGAGATGTGGAGGATTCAGCACAATGGATTTTGCTAGTGTTTTTTGCTAGCGTTTTTTTCAGAGGCAGCTCACCTCCTGTTGCTCCTGTCGACTCCTCTGCTCATCATGCTGCTCCGTCAGGCTCCTCCTTTGCTCCTCTTCCTGGCTCTGCCCCAGCCTTAGCTCCAGGTCAGCCTGCTGTGCCCGGAGCTGGGCCAAGAGCTCCACCCCAGCCTCCCACTCACACCTGCACACACAAACACCCCCACACACTCACACCCATGTGGTTTTAATACACAAGGATCGACACTGTGGTGACAGTCTCCTCTAGTTCTCTAACCAGGGACAGGTCTCTTGCAGGGCGGAGCTTCCAGACTTTTTGGAGACTCAGAAATTGATTCTACCCAGTAGCGCACTAAGGGATGCCATCAAACTGGAGTCCTATTAAGCCTTGTTGGCCTCTGGGACTCAAAGGCAGCTAACAGGTACCGGCAAGCCAAGCTTGTGCTGTCACAGAGACAAAAACTCAAGGCTGGGAGCAGTTTGAGGAGGCTATGAAAGAGGAGTACCGGTTGGCCTCAGAGAAATTGTGGCGAAATGTCCGGTGGCCCTGGACAGTCACACCAGAGTGGTGGTCACTTTGCTGAAAGATTACATTAAAGATTACCTGAGCTCATCACGCTGCTCTTCCACAGCTTTTAGCTCTCTCTGCAGAGTGTTGACCTCTGACCTCTGAGCCTGCTGCTCTGACTGGGTCTTGGACAGCTCCACCTCAATCTGAAACACGGTACATTTCACTTTTTAAAAAATATCCTTCACACACAATTAGATATTCATAATAATAATAATAATAAATAATAATAATAATAACACTGTATGGCGCTTTTCAAGATACTCAAAGACGCTTAACATGAAGAGACAAACAAAGGCAAACAAAAGAAATCAGATAGTTAATGAAAGGTAGTTTTAAAGAGATGTGTTTCAGGGCCTTTTTAAACATGGGGAGTGTGGATGAGTCTCTGATGTGTTTGGCCAGAGAGTTCCAGAGGGTGGGGGCAGCAACGGAGAAGGCCCTGTTCAACCAGGTCTTATGTTTAGTCCTGGTGGGGGGAGACAGGTGTTTGGCGTCAGCTGATCAGAGGGCACGGATCGGCATGCAGTGGTGGAGGAGCTTAGAGAGGTGGGAGGAGGAGGGGACTGAAGAGATGTCACTGGAAAAAGTGAGGTTATTGTGGGTTTTGGTGAGTGTTTTTGGACCATCCATTCATCCATCATTTTCCTCTGCTTATCCGGGGCCGGGTCGCAGGGGCAACAGTTGAAGCAGGGACTCCCAGATTTCCTTCACCCCAGACACTTCCTCCAGCTCCTCCGGGGGGACCCCAAGGCATTCTCAGGCCAGCCAAGAGATATAGTTCCTCTCCACCCACCCAAGTCACCTTTTTCTGGACAAGAACCATGGCCTTGGATTTGGAGGAGCTTGGGGCCCAGGAGAGACTGCAAGATTACTCAAACATGCATGAATGACATCTTCAGGCATGTTTATAATAAAAGTACATTATAACATAGGAGAAAGCTCATAAAAGTCGATATTGCACAATACCCCTTCTTTGAACAGCCATTATAGACTATATATTCATATTTTTTCTACTTTACATTCACATGACTACTTTAAAACTCAAAGAACTACTTCTGCTTCAAACATGCAATTGGCATATTTTGTGTATCTTTTATAACCTTTTCTTCTACCAAAGTACAAACTCCTCTCCAAACCACATATATTTACTGACAGAGGATGGGCTGTAGAGGTAAGCTGACCTGGCTGAGCTGCAGGTGGAGGTCTCTCTTGTCTGTGGCCAGGGCAGAGTTGAGGGCAGACATTGTGTCTAAAGTGTCCTGTGCCTCATCCAGCTGCCTCTTCAGAAGGGTCTCCGAGGAGGACAGATGCAGTTCTACCTCCCTGCTCTGAAAGGCAGCACACAGACAGTCAGCCCAGAGAGAAACCACAGTCATTCATTCATTCATTCATTCATCTTCTTCTGCTTTTTCCATTTTCTGGGTCACAGGGGCAGCAGTCCAAGCAGTGTTCTGCTGCCCAGAACACAATGCACCAGCCCACCAACCACAGTAACTCCAAACAAAGTCAGGTTGTACAGGAAAGTATGAAGGGAGGGGGGTCATTTATAATAAAATATAAATACTTTATAAATAGTGTATAGTTTTTTTATATAAATAGATTTCTGTTTAGGTTAAGGTTTAGGTTAAAGGTGCATTGTGCAACTTTTTCTGGTGGAGCATTCTAGACAAAACAATAACATTTCCATGAAGACAAAAAGGTGACGGACCCTTCAACAGAAAAATTGCACAGTGTACCTTTAAGTTTAGATTAAATTCTACCTTTGTCAGCGCATCTCGCGCATCTGCAGCCTCTTCCTCTGCCCTCTGTCTATCCAGCTGCTCCTGCTCCAGTGCCGCCTGCAGGTGCCACAGGAGCATTACAACATTAAAATAATTAGAACACAAAGACCACAGGGCTAAACCAGAACAGACGAAGTCTGACCGTGAGGCTGTGGATCTCCTGTCTCTGTTGGCTCACACTCTCCGTCAGCTGAATCTTCTCCAGCAACTCCTGTTCCACCCTGAAACAGCCCAGAGTTTAAGTGACAGACATGACTCAAACATGTGGATGTGAGGGGTCAGTGCCTGTACCTCCGCTGAGCCTGCTCTTCCAGAGTATGTCTCCTCCTCTCCTCTTCCTCCTTTTCTTTCCTCAGCCAGTCTCTGTCCCTTTGTAGCTCCTGGACCTCCGAGCGCAGAGCTGTGCTGCTGTCTTGCTCCCTGGCACAGCACACACACACATCAGGGTCTGAATGAGAATACACAACCAGGAAAAAAAAGCATCATCCAGGCAGCAGTGGAACCTCTGGAGGTGGTCCTGGGTCTCACAGAGCCTCTGCAGTGTAAGGGCCCTCTCCTTCTCCATCTGTGTAATTTCTATCTGCAGGTGTTTGAGAGAGGCCTCCAAAGCACTCCTCTCCTCCGTCTGTGCGAGCTCTGTCTGCAAAATGCTCCGCTCCTCTTCCAGCCCATGGACACGCTGACCCAGAGCCTAGAACACAACCACACTCATCATCAGTATACTCATTACTGGCAAAAAAATACAACAATATAAACAACTAAACACATTGTGAGTGACTGCAGACAGGGTCTGGTCTCAAACCAGTGACCTTTGGTTTCCGTAATGTGTCTACTGCTTACACAGGACAGGACAAACATTTGAAGCTTTGTTTGAACCAGGTTTTTCATCTCACACAATCAAGTTTGACTGGTGCCGTCTGTGAAGAACAAGACTTTCAAGTGCATGTGCTGAGTGGGATTCAAACCTTAGTTCTCAGAGCTCAACTCCAGTTGCTCCATGAACACAAGGAGAACCACTTTGTCACAGACATAAAGCAGCAGTTTGGTGACATCTGCTCATACAATCAGTACAAACAGTGTAAGCTGTGAAAGATTTAAGTTGGGGGAGCTCTTTACATTTAAATGGAAAAAAAAATATTCTATTTTATTTTAACAGTTTAAAAACTAGATGAGTGATACAGTATATGCAAAAAGTAATCATAGGAAAGAGAACCGGAGGACTTTGAAGAGGTATCAAGTACAAGGAGTTGAAAGGGGACAAAACACAGGATAAAGGGTAAAATGCAAGAGCAAATAGTGACTGTGTGAGGTCATCGTGAAGACACTCCAAAATTAAACTATATTATGAACCTTAGTTTAGGGCCTTTGAAAGACTCAGTGTATACTGAGAGTACTGTGTCTTACCTCCAGTTGGTGCTGGTTCCTTTGGAGGGCACTCTCTGTCTGACTGATGACCCCCAGCAGAGAGGACAGGTCTTGGGTGAGGACACCCTCAGAGGAGACCGGAGACAATGGACAGCTCAGAAAGCGGGTCTGAAAACAGCAGCAGAGGTGGTCTGGTCAAAGATGGCCGGCCTCCTCACAGTAGGCCAAAACTTAAATGGTACATAATTCTACTACATGTTATGTTCTTTTGTTTCATTCACCATACAAATCCTGCATATTTAGGTTGTACTTTTCTCAAACCGAAAACACTCTGTTCCAGCTTCTGATGTCATTAAGTGTCAATTCAGGAAATGCTCCGTTGTGTTTTTAAACTCCTTACACCTTCATTAGCATAACTTTATTATTTGGAATTGACAAACTTTGAAGTTACAGCTATAGCTTTAGCTTTAGCAGCGGTCACCAAACATTTTTTCTCTGGGGGCCACATTATCACTCCTGACTGCGATGGGGGGCCGGGGTCGGGTAGGCCGTATAACAGAATTGTATGACCCAGACCAAAATGACCACCAGCAGACCTCATTGTGGAGTAGAAATTACTATCCTGGTACAGCCATCCACAATACTATAGCAATACATTATTCCTGGCACATATTTATTTATCGTTACTAGTGGTTTGCAGAAGTAGTAAGTACTTCACTTTGTTTTAATTTGAAATACCACAGATATTCCATTTATTTATTTTCATTACCTTACCTTAACATCAAAGGTAAGAAATATCGAGGTAAGAAACATGTATTCATAATAATTGTGTGCAGAACTTAAAAAGTCAAATAAATAGGCCTATAAAATAAATACATAAAATATTATTATTATTATTATTATTATTATTATTATTATTATTATTATTATTATTATTATTATTATTATTATTATAAGTGGCAGCAAATTCAGTGGCAAATTTAAATGTCATGTAATTATTTATTAAATACTTCATATACATTTTTTTTTTTTTTGATACAAGATGCAGACATGTTATCATTTGCCAAAAAGTAATTAAAAAAAAAAAAAAAAAGGCCATGACAACTTTTGAGGATTGCCTTAAAGGGACTGTTCGAGAGTGGTGGGGAGCAGAGGAGCTGGGGGGCCTGCCAAAGGGGCGTGGTGTGCCGGAGTTGGCCCGCAGGACTTAGTTTGATGACCCCTGGTTTTAGCCTCAATGAAGCTGCTTCACTTTTCAGTGCACCAACAGATATTAGAGATTTTTTATTGATAATCCCAAAATTTAAAATTAGGTGGATATTCCACCTAATTTCCCAGAATGAATGGCAACAACTTTAGAAAATACTGAAGAGTAAATCAGTTCAATCTAAACTTTAAAACTACCAATACATGCAAGGTGGAACAGAGCATTTTGAGCTTTGGAGATGTAGACAGATGAATAATAAAAGGTTCATCTAACAGGTGTGTTTTGAGGAGAGCAGTTTTTATACCATGGCTAAAAGCTCACATCATTAAAGGAAAACGTTTTTACAATCTGGACCTTATTTCGGTGATAAAACAACATCATTTACTCACCCATTGTACTTTGGTGTCATTTGGAGTATTTCCGGAGATTTTGTAGTTTAGCGAGAACATGAGTTTAACATGAGTTGTCGGGGCATACGGTTGCAGTCACCAAATAACACAAACTTTAGCACTTTTCAAATGACAAAAGTTCAAAGTGTTAGTCTACACTTTCGTTTGAGTCAAAAGTGGCCTGTAATCCGATATCCAGCCATGGTTCAGATTAGATGACGTCAGCAACGAGGACAGCGCGCATGCGCGTATTTACAGCTGATTTGCAGATACGACGACGCTCTCAGCTCTTAGTTACAGTCATAAAGAAGCAAAGGAATAAGAAGAAGAAAACACCCCTGAAATGGTGCGAACATGCATTTATCCCGGTTGTGAAAACAAAATGACAGCTTGGACGAAGTTGAGTTTTCACAGACTTCCTCGTCACAATCCGGAGTTATTGAAGCTGTGGTTAGTTGCCTTGAGAATGGACCCAAACATGAAAGGCAAAGCTGTAAGACATTTGGACCATCGTGTTTGCAGTACCCACTTCAGTCTGGACAATTTTTTACCAGCAAAGGAAAAGAAGGAAGGCCAGCGGATTTAGCGCACGGTTCTGAGAAGTAATGCGATACATAGATGGCTGTTCTCTGGTGCGCTGCTCCTCAAACTGTCTCCGATTCCTTCTTTCTAATATCTCTTCATCCGTATACTGAGGCTCAAAACAGTAGGGACGGCCATCATACTCAAATAAGTCCTCTTCAGTCTCAAAGCCCGAATCTTCAGCCATGTCTCTCTCACAACAGAAAAGTTCTGAGCGTCTTCTAAGCAAAGTAGCAGAATCAATGCGTGCATGTGCACGGTCCTTGATGATGTCATCCAATTGGAACCATGGCTGGATGGTGCTAGTTTGTGTTAGCGTCTTACGTATTTAGCATTTTTTTATTTCTTTACTTTGCCAGGAGTGGGCGAGAGATACTCTGGGACCCCCCCGCTGATGAAATTGTGTGATTATTTTAAGCAGGTGTGTAATTATTTGCCTTTATTTGGGGTTCAATGTTAATCAGTTCTGTAAAAAAAATATATATATAAAAAGTTTGCCCTGTTTGTCTAACACGCTGGGAAGAGGAGTGGGCGAGAGATACTCTGGGACCCCCCCGCTGATGAAATTGTGTGATTATTTTAAGCAGATTAAACGTGACGACGACAGCATCATCTGTGTGGACATTCCCTTCTTTAAAATCAACACAACGCGGAACACAACCGTAACATTGGTGCCGTGATTCCCGTGCTTTGGCTGATCGCAGATCAACGCCTCCGGACCGGTGGACCTGACGTCATCCTTTCGCCGTCTGTCATTCTGCTGATCAGTGAGCGCATTTAAGGGCCATAGACACAGCGTGTATGCTTTTATATTACTGGTTTAGATAGACTCACAATTTTAAGCAGTTTTGACGCTTGGACGGTTACATTTGCAGTTGAATTTTTTGTGTGTATTATATATAGTGCATTTGATTTGTAATTCTGTATACATAGTATATTTGATTGCAGTACATTTTCTGCAGTGCATTTAAACAAAAGAATATTACACACAGTATACATTACATGTTTGAGTACGCATTTTGCCCATATAGTGTAATTTTTGTATGGTATTGGGGCATACGGAAGTGAGTGTAGGTTTTCAGTAGGAATATTTCCAGTAGTTTGTGTACTTTTCTCTGGTGCTCTCTTTTCTTTTCCTGTTGTCCTTCTTCACCTTTAGTTTCTCTTTTAAACCATGGCTAATCCACAGCCTGTTGGCTTTCAGTCACCAGTCAGTGTAGGACGGGGTAGAGGATTGTTGGGGACACCTATTCCTTTTCCTAACATTAACACGACTGTGGGTAGAGGCGTAGGGATGGCAGCTCTTAATCCAGCAGTTCACAATACACACAATCACGCTCAGCCTGATGGCTTCCCTGCTTCTCAAGCTCCCCGCACTTCCACGCCCGACACTGCACATGACATTTTAGGTCAGATGGATAACATTGTGCAACACATTGGTCAACGGCTAGCTGATAGTCTCCTTGCACACTTAAGTAGGTCCAGCTCACATATCTCCAATGTACACGCGGACAATCACACTCCAGCTCAGGACTTGTCAAGTTCATCTCAGCTCCACGTAGTGAGTCAAAGAAAGGTGAAGGACCCTCCCACGTTCAGAGGTGAATCGTCAGACACCGTTACGCTGGAGGAATGGATTGAACTCATGCAGACTTTCATGAAAAAGGGAGGTCTGGCTACCGAGGAGCAAGGTGAGGAGATGCTCATTCACTTACGGGGCAAAGCCAAAGACATTGTTAAAGTGGGCATTAAGTCTAGCGGGATTGATGTGAGAAGTAACCCAGACTCAATTTTTAGCCTTTTGAGGAAGCACTTTAGTTGTGCGCAGTTTTCACCTCTTCCTCTACAAGATTTCTATACAACTCTCCCTCAGTCACAAGAAGACCCTTATGACTACTGGCTGCGCCTCAACCGTGCTGCTGATGTCGCTGCAGAGTGTCTCAAAGAACAGGGGAAGCAGCAGGATAGCCTGTCCATTGAGGTCACACGCATGTTTATCAGGAACTGCCCAAACGCCGACCTATCCCTCACTTTCCGCTCTAAAACGATCGACAAGTGGTCCGCTGCTGAGGTGCAGGAAGTCCTGAATGAGTACCACTCAGAGAATTTCATCAAGGTAGCAAGCATGAGAAACAAAAAGGAAGTGACTGTGAATAGGATGGAAGTGAACACCAACTCAGAGCCTCCAAGCGATGTCCAGCCTGCACTGCAGCCCCCGCGTATTACACAGCCCCCATCTCAACCTCTCTGTGATGCTCAGCCTCCAACACCGTCCACTGCTGACAGCTCTGCCATGGAGAGAATGCTTAGTATGCTGGAGAGAGTCCTCATGAGTAACACTCAGTCCAGACCAACGAGTAGAAGGCCTGGTGGCTGGCCTCGGGTTCAGGGTCTTAACAATGTGCCGTGTTTAGTCTGTAAAGATGCCAGTCACTCTGCTTTGTCACACTGCCTGCAACACCAGTTGTGCTTCCAGTGCTTCTCACCTGACCACGCCAGGAACAGATGTCCACACAGAGGGAGGAGTGCAGCACCAGCAAACCAGCCGTCAAACTGACTGATCTGCGTGTAGGGGAGGACCACGTAGATCTTCAGAGTGAGCCTCCCACCTCTAGCTTTGAAGCTTTTTCAGATTATGATACTTTGAGTCAGCTGTACAGTAGTGACATTTCATCAGACAAATCAGTTATTTTTCAGAGTTTTCAGGCTGTCCCTAAGTCAGACAGTTTATTTTACACATCAGTCTCAATTGAGGATGGACCCACTCTTAAAGCTCTCATTGATAGTGGATCCATGGCATGTACCCTTAGCGAGTCGGCTGAAGCAAGTGTAGTGAAAAGCATCCCCAACATCGTGAAGCAGCCTGCTCAGGACATTTTCATTGTTGGCTGCGGAGGTCATCGAGTCACACCTACAGCTATCTATGACCTCAACGTTACCGTGTACGGCTGCCCCATGACTGTACCTACCTTAGTGGTGCCAGGTCAAACTGAAGAGTTCATTTTGGGCACTAACGCAATCAAAGAGCTGTTGAAGCAACTGAGAGAGACGAGTAGTTACTGGAGACTCATGTCCACGCCCTGCCATAACCAGAGTGAAGAGTGCCGAGAGTTCTTGTCCCTTTTCTCCAACACTGAGAGGTGGAGAGGTGAGTCTGTGCCTGAGAGAGTGGGTACTGTAAAGCTCCAGAGGAGGGTGACACTAGAGCCGCAAACAGAGCACCTGGTGTGGGGGAAGTTGCCTACGTCTTCAGTCCTGTCTGTGGGCAGCACAGTCATCGTTGAGCCGACAAAGTCAAGGTCGAGGCCGAAGCAGATAATGGTTGGCAGAGTGATCACGCCTCTTTGGGGAGATGGTTCCGTCCCTCTGAAAATCATCAATCCAACCAACCACAGAGTCATACTGAGACGGAACACCAAGATAGCGGACGTGTCACCTTGTGTTGCTGTGGAAGACCTGCCGCAACCTACAGAGTTCAAGTCTAATGTGCAGTGTGCAGAGAGCGGCTCTCCTTCATCACACCGATCACCTGAGGAGATGAGACGTGTACTGTGTAACCTAAATCTCTCTGACATCGACTTGGAGTCCTGTGAAGTGTCTCCACAAGGGAAAGACAGGCTGCTACAGATCATCGAGAGTTATGAGTCAGTCTTCTCCAGAGACAAAATGGACTGTGGTGACGCGAGGGGCTTTGTCCATCGCATTCGTCTCACTGACGACAGGCCCTTTCGTTTGCCATACAGGCGCATACCACCCAGCCAGTACACGAAACTGAGAACAGCACTGAATGAGATGGAGGAAAAAGGGATCATTCGCAAATCGCACAGTGACTATGCCTCGCCCCTCGTCTTAGTCTGGAAGAAGAACGGCGACTTGAGAATATGCACTGACTTTAGGTGGCTTAATGCACGTACTGTCAAAGACGCCCACCCACTCCCACACCAGGCCGATGTCCTTGCAGCTTTGGGTGGCAATGCGTTCTTCTCCACCATGGACCTCACGTCAGGCTACTACAACGTGTCCTTGCATGAGGATGACAAGAAATTCACTGCCTTTTCTTCACCGTTTGGCCTGCATGAGTACAACAGACTCCCTCAAGGCTTATGCAATAGCCCGGCCACATTCATGAGAATGATGATGTCCATCTTTGGGGATGAAAACTTCAGTAGTGTGCTCTGCTACTTGGATGACTTGATGGTGTTTGCCCCCTCTGAGTCTGTGGCCCTCCAGCGTCTTGAAATGGTCTTCTCGCGTCTGTCCAGGCACAACCTAAAGCTGGCTCCCAAGAAATGCTTCTTCCTCAGACGATCCGTCAAGTTCCTGGGCCATATCATCTGTGAGGATGGCATTAAGACAGACCCGGACAAAGTTGAGGCCATCTGCAGAGTGCAGCGAGTTGATCTGATGGAAGCTGATGGACAGACACCGTGTCCGAAGAAGATAAGGTCGTTCCTCGGAATGGTGCTGTACTATCAACACTTCATTGAGGACTGCTCTGCTAAGGCCAAGCCGCTTTTCCAGTTAACATCAGGGTCCGGCAGGCAGACGCCTATGAGAAAGGGGAGGAAACCTCGGAAGAGAGTGTGTTACGCTAAGCTCGCCCCCACTGACTGGACACCTGCATGTCAGAATGCATTTGAGCTCCTGAAATCTGAGCTGCTGCAGAGTGCTGTCTTGGCCCATCCCTTCTTCGACCAGCCTTTCATCCTGGCCATTGACGCATCCTTTGATGGAGTTGGAGCAGTCCTCTCTCAAGTCCCTCCTGGTGAAGAGGTGGCAAGACCAGTGGCATTCGCCAGTAGAACACTCTCTCGCTCACAAATGAATTACCCGGCTCACAGGCTGGAGTTCTTTGCATTAAAGTGGGCTGTCTGCGAAAAGTTCAGCCACTGGCTGAAAGGACGGCACTTCACAGCCTGGACTGACAACAATCCCCTGACATACATCCTGACGAAACCCAGACTGGATGCTTGTGAGCAAGCGCTGGGTAGCTAAACTTGCGTCATACAGCTTCGATCTCAAGTATGTCCCTGGCTCCAAAAATGTTGTCGCTGATGCTTTGAGCAGAGAGCCGTTCGTTCAGTCATGTATAAGCCATCGCCTCATCACAGAGCCTTACGTGTCGCTCCTGAAGAATGTCAGTGGTGTTGGTGATGACACTGTCCAGCACGCATTCAAGTACAGCAACAATCATCAGATGGTCCTGAGGTCAGGCAAGCAGCCTTGCGACGCATCCAGCAACACGACCAGCTGCTGCAGTGGTTCAATCGAAGCGCCTGAGATTTCAGCTGTTCTCAGTGCACACTCCACTGGTGGGCTGAGCGAGGTCACGGGTGTGGGCCTAACGGTCCCTCAACTGCAGCAGGCTAATGCCCCTATCCCTCACAGTAGCCTGGTGGACCAGCAAGGCCAGGATGGTACCATCAATCGAGTGCTCTACTACATCGAGAGACGTCGAAAGCCTTCAAAAAAAGAGAGAGCAGATGAATCCTCCAGTGTGCGCCAGCTCATGAAGTACTGGGACAAGTTGGCCATCCGTGATGGTGTGCTGTGCAAAGAGCGGAGAGATGGCAACATGAACAAACGTCTTTTCCTGTTTGTGGTGCCGGACTCTCTCAAAGCACAAGCACTGTATGGGATCCATGATTCAGCTGGGCACCAGGGGAAGAGTCGAACATTGTCCCTCGCAAAGCAGAGATTCTTCTGGGTTGGGATGAAGCGAGATATTGACGAGCATGTGGAGAACTGCCACCGCTGTGTTGTCGGGAAGACTCCTGAACCCAATGCCTGTGCTCCGCTGGAGAGTATCTGCACGTCAGAGCCAATGGAGCTGGTCTGCATCGACTTCTGGTCTGCTGAGGTGTGTGATGGCAAGTGCATGGATGTCCTGGTTGTTACAGACCATTTTTCCAAGATGGCTCATGCGTTTCCATGTAAGACTCAGTCTGCCAAACAAGTAGCTCGGAAACTTTGGGATGACTTCTTTCTTGTCTATGGCTTTCCGAGGAGAATTCACTCTGACCAAGGAGCAAACTTTGAGAGCAAGTTGATCAAGGAACTGTTGTCTCTGGCGGGTGTCGACAAGTCCCATACCACGCCCTATCATCCCATGGGCAACGGCGTTGTCGAGAGGTTCAACAGGACCCTTGGGTCCTTGATAAGAACGTTGCCTCCGAAGTCTAAAGCCAGGTGGCCTCAGATGTTACGGCTTCTCACCTTCTGTTACAACTGCACTGAGCACGAGACAACTGGCTTCGCGCCTTTTTATCTCATGTTTGGCCGTGTCCCTCGTCTTCCGGTTGACATACTGTTTCAAAGCGTCCTCTCTGATGAAGTGGTGGTGGATCACAGTGAGTTTGTGTCCCGCCTGAAGAAAGACATGCGTGAGGCTGTACAGATCGCACAGAGACACAGTCAGAAAGAGCAGGCTCGACACGCAAAGCTCTACAACAGGAAAGTCAAAGGCTCACCACTCGCCGTTGGAGACCGAGTACTTGTTGCCAACAGAGGTGAAAGGGGGAAAAAGAAGGTAGCTGACAAGTGGGAGGCCTCTCCATATGAAGTTGTGGCTGTGAACCCGGAAGTCAACGTGTACAGAATCAAAGATGTTCGCACTGACAGAGTGAAAGTAGTTCACAGGAATCTGCTACTCCCTGTGAACTTCCTGCCTCTCGACGAGGAGCAGGATCTTCAGCCCACAGACCACCAGCCACAGCTGTCCACAGACCTCCCGGGCTCTCCGTCCAGCCCAGCAGACCCTGAGGGCAACCCTCGGGCTGATGATTACATGGGAGATCGGACTGCACACTGGGTGCTCAGCAGCCCTGATGACTTCGGGAGGGAGGAGCATCGGGAAAACCTTGCTGAAGTTCCTGACGAATCTGTATCGGACTGTGTGTCGGAGCCAGGTGACTCAGCAAGTGGAGTTGCTGTTGGAGAGGGCGATCAGCTCAGCGTCGTCCTGTCCGTGTCTGATGACCCGCAAAATGCTCAGCCCCACTCCATGGTCTGCACTCATGAAGACACTGTGTTGGATGAGCCTGTTGTTTCCGCTCAGCCCCAGAACTTTGATGATGTCGTTCCACAGACAAGACGAGGCAGATCCATCATACCACCCAAAAGACTCATATGTGAGATGAATGAGCAAGTCCTCGACACTTCACACGCTTCCACAGTTAGTTCTTTTGTATCTCTAGTCACCTGTCACCTGCCTGGTAGTACACACACGTACACAGAGTAGTATGCACACATCCAGTATCGTCTTTTTCTAGTCACATGTGTTTTGTGAGTGAACGGCACAGTGTAGTTTTATTATCAGTCATTGTCTTAGCAGAGTTTGAGGTGTAACAGACATCTCTGTGGTCTACTTGTTAGTATGGGATATGGCACCTTCCCAGTCTTCGAGTACTCCTTAGATGGAGGATTTTTTTTCTAATCGACAGCTTTTGACACTCTTTAATAACAGTAGTATACTGCAGGTCTTTCTTCTTTTGGCATTCCTATGAGGCTTCTCGCTCTTCTTCAGGAAGTCTTTATGGTAGGTCCCCAATTTGGCAGGATTTAAGGGGGGTGTATGTAACGGAGTTATTAATGCAGTTAAATCCTGCGTAAATGGGATTCATGTTTTCTATGTGTTCACAGTTTTCTTTATAATAATTACACATGTTTTTTTGTTATTACGGTTGTTTTCATGCATATCTCGGGGCGGTTCTGTTCTGTGGCTTTTTGTCCCTCCTGGCTCCCCATCTTCTGTGTTATACCCGTTTATAAGTCCCTGCTCCTCTGAACTCTTCCCTGTTTGTCTAACACGCTGGGAAGAGGTAGGTTGTCCCCGGGGCTCATTGTGTTTAGTTTATGGGGTATCATGGTGTGGATGGACCCTCAATGTTGTATGATGTCGTGGTCTTGTGGTGTGGTCATCCTTTTGGTCATCTTGTGATGTGTTGTTGTGTCTTTGTGTGCGTATGTTATATTTTCATGTAGTTTGGATGTCCACGTGTGTGGGATGGGCTCGTGGTTTAGCTGTTGGTGTTAGCGTCTTACGTATTTAGCATTTTTTTATTTCTTTACTTTGCCAGGAGTGGGCGAGAGATACTCTGGGACCCCCCCGCTGATGAAATTGTGTGATTATTTTAAGCAGGTGCATAACATTGTATGCCTTTATTTGGGGTTCAATGTTAATCAGTTCTGTAAAAAAAATATATATATAAAAAGTTTGCCCTGTTTGTCTAACACGCTGGGAAGAGGAGTGGGCGAGAGATACTCTGGGACCCCCCCGCTGATGAAATTGTGTGATTATTTTAAGCAGATTAAACGTGACGACGACAGCATCATCTGTGTGGACATTCCCTTCTTTAAAATCAACACAACGCGGAACACAACCGTAACACATGTGCGCGGTCCTTGATGATGTCATCCAATTGGAACCATGGCTGGATATCGGATTACAGGCCACTTTTGACTCAAACGAAAGTGTAGACTAACACATTGAGCTTTTGTCATTTGAAAAGTGCTAGTTTGTGTTATTTGGTGACCGCAACAAACAAAAAACAAAAACAAAAAAAAGAAACTTACAACACTGCACTGAGGACTCAAATATTAATGTGTTTTTAATGCAGATTTGGGCACATTTGTTTATGTTTTACAGAAACAAAACTTAGTTTATGCAAATAAGCCATGTGCTTTTAAAAGCGCTGAAAAAACAAAACAAAAAATCCTGTCTGTTCTGTGCATATATCGCGTATTTAAGGTTGCCGACCCCTGACCCAGAGCAACAATGAGAGCGTCACTGCCAACTACTGTTGTTGATGTGCAATTACACTGAGTTCTAGTACAGTACAGCAAAAAAGCATGTTTCCCAGGGTCACACGTGCCCCCCCCTGACATCACACCGCGCCCCCCCCCAGGGGGGCCCGCCCCACTATTTGAGAAGCACTGCGTTAAACGGATATCGCTAAACTCCCAAAATCTCCGGAAATACTCCAAATGACACCAAAGTACAATGGGTGAGTAAATTACGTTGTTTTATCACCGAACTAAGGTCCAGATTGCAAAAACGTTACTATTCCTTTAAGTTTTGCGTTATATTAGACCTACATCTAACATACGAAGCCCACTTCCATAAAATGCAAAGTCTTTTTATGTAATACCCTGCAAACCCTGAAGTGTAGACCTTTACAAACATGATTCTTCCATGAGTTTAGCTGTTCATATCAAAGTCTTCTCACAAATGTTAATACTCACAGTTATTCTGAACTGTATGAATCACAGTATTTACACTATAATGAGATATCTGGTAAAAGTGCCCTCACCAGGCCTAGCAGCGCGGCACTCACGGCCTGCAGGTTGGACTGGGCTTCTCTCAGTCTGGCACACTCCTGCTTGTGCTCCAACAGACGCAAGGTGGCGCTGCTCAGGCTAAACCAGCACAAGAAGAGCAGGAAAGGACAGTGAAAACACAACAGGTGAACACAGTGGAATCACCATATGGAAACATGACACAGGCTTTGGATCATTTCAAGATGTATATTATAATATATTATATTCTATGGACCCCAGGAAGACTAGCATGCTATATATACTATTGTACGGTAAATAGAAGCCGGATTTCACAAAGCACAGAAAAGTGATCAGCAGTTAGACAGTAAGCATATCAATGGGTTGGAGCTTCTAATCAAGAAAACGTTGCAGCTATGGTCATCTGGACACATCAGCTCCACATACCGGTAGAAGCTATTTGATATTTGGTTGGGATATATTCTACTCTGAGTTAACCAAGTTTAGACCCAAAGGGACTCCTCCCTTTTTAGAGTGAATCTGCCCTGCCCCAACAACCCACGGTTACATTTTTATATACAGTAGCACTTTTCCACCTTCAAGGCACTCAGAGTGCAAAGAATCACTTACCCATTCACATACACACCCATAGACCAGTGTACCCAAACAGAGGATCATAGGAGTTCTATCAAATATAAAATGGCTTCTGGATGGAGCCGAAACGGCTTTGCAAAAACAGCATCAAGATGGCCACCACTGAAACCTTATTTACATTGAACCACTCCTGGACATATGAGGGATTACACCATCAATCAACCACTCTACCACCTGAACTACATTTGTATAAGGAAATATCTAAACATGTACTTGGATGGGAGACCACTAGGAAGTTCAGGTGCCACAGGATGGCGCCAGTGGCAAAATACTTTTGTTGTATCTTTTAGGCAAGACACTTCACTCAAATTGTCTAGGATGAAAGACATGTGTGCATGAGTGATGGTGATGGTTGGATGGTGCAGATTGGCAACCTCACTTCTGTCAATCTGCCCCAGGGCAGCTGTGGCTACAATAGTAGCGTACCATCACAGAGTGTGGAGTGAATGGACAATGCCCCAAATTGTAAAACGACTTTGAGTGTCTATAAAAGCGCAATATAAGACTAATGCATTATTATACAATTATATTATTAACATTAGAGAAACGATTGACGAATAGTACTCCCCAGTCCCTAGCCAGTCCCTCCAACACACTTACTCCTCCTTGAGCTTCTTTAAGTCACAGTCCTGGACCTGTGCACCTTCAACAGGGCTCAGCTCGGCCAAATGGAATGTCCCCAGTGAGACAGAGGATACTGAGACAGGGGATGGAGGATGGGGAGGGGGAGAGGAATCTGCCACCATTGTGGAGGACAGGGGAGGGGGGAGCAAAGCAGGAGGGAGAAAAGGGAGAGGGGAGGAGGGGGAAGGGGGAACAGGAGGAGGAGAGGAGGGTGGAGGGGCCTGAACAGCAGACAAGGACACAGTAGCAGGTAGCGAGGAGCTCTGGTTGAGAGTGAGTGAGATACAGGAGGACAGCACTGATGTGGACAGGCGAGACAAGTCTGCTCTCAGCTGCCACAGGTCCCTGCACAGAACATAACAGAATCATTTACAAGTCACATTAGGGTTAGGAAATACCAGGACAGACAAGAGTAAAACAGTTATTATGTTAACTCATGCGATGAATCAAAAATGTACACATTGTATGAATCCCACAGTCTGTGGGGACCCATTCCACTGAATAAGGCTGAAAGCTGGAGTACACCGTTGTCTGGTGTTTTAATTGTGTTTTCATGTTTAGAGTAGCTCCCACTGTTCTTGTGTTGACCAATTAGAGACAAAAATCCAGCTGCTGCGCACCGAATGGGCACCTGGTGTGCAGAGGTTCGCTCATACCTGATAAATGCTCCCTCTGTCTGTGTACACCAGATAAGTGTCATTTCTTTCAATGACATAAAGGAATCAGTCAATCAAATCATATTTAAACACCTTTAACTTACAGGCCACGCCTAGATGGAACATTCCCACTGTTTAATCACTGTATTATATTAAAGCCCCAGAACGTAATTTCTTTTTGCCAAAAAATACTCAAATAAAAGTTATCTTCATTATGGATGTTTTGATTGCACACAAAAAATATGAAAATGGTGCATCCTTACTGTGAGCATGTTTGCATCTCAACAAACCTGACTCTCATTTGTCCTCCTCCTGCTTGTTTCCATGAAAATGTTGTTTCTTTGGCTATAATACTCCACAGTGTGGCATAGAATCATCTATCTCCATGGAGAATGTTCCGAAGTATGGTTTTAATTTTCGCAGCTGACTTTCCACCCCCATGACACTATAGTATCACTTTAAATAGGCCTACACACTATTGAAATCTGATTTAAATTGGATTGAATTGCCTTTCATTCAGTCCATCATCCATTTGTTTCATGTTGTATAATATGTGGTTTTGGTTTATCAATCATGAATTCAAATTCGAGTTGAGCCTGCCCGCTGCACACATGGCTTCATTCAGAAAATCCAGGGTTGAAAGAGGGAGTTGTGAAGCAGTTTCATAGCACACTTCACATCACACTTATCCAGGAGAACTTCAGCCAGTTTCATAGTACAGGCCCCGGGGTTAACAAAGGCAGAGTTTACCGCCCCAGCACATACCTGTCTGAGGCCGTTCTGAGCAAGTGCCACTGACGCTTGAGCAGGACCACAGCCCTCCACAGGGACAGCAGCACACCCTGGTGGTGAGTCCGGACCACTGCACTGCTCTGTAACCCAAACACACGGTTAGGAAACACACAGGCACAAATGGCAACATGAGGACAAACAGGAAGGACAGATAGGGGCAGGACAGCATTCTAATGGTGGCTCAATCCCAGGAAGACTAGCAACTACTCATGAACAACAAATGAAAAGTATGATTTAAAAGCAGCATTTGACTTCTGCATACCTCCCTCTGCATCTGCCAATCAGCCTCCCGGTGCTCCACATCGTTCACTGCTCTGGACCAATCAGCTGTCAGCTTCTCCATGTCTTCCCTAAGTGTGCGGTTGCTCTGCTCGGATTGGCAAAGTTCCTCTCGGAGAAGAGTGTTGGTATATGCCAAAGCCTGGGATCTGAAGCACACAGTTAGGGCATGGTCAGCCATTTATGAAAACAAAAAAACTGGACATCACCAGACACATCTATGACTTACAAGATAAGATACCTTACAACTATTAGTATAGTGATACTTTGCAGTATGGTGCCAACTTTAGGCACTGCTGTGTCTACTTCAATCTGAACATTAGTTTAACACAATCTGACCCAAAAGAGTTGAATAGGGTTTTTAAAATTATTATTATCCTTTATTTATCCCTGTAGGGAACTTGTCCTCTGGATTTCACCCATCCTTTCCGGAGCAGTGGGCAGTACGTCTTTCAGGCACCCGGGGACCCATCTCCATGATCTTATTGCTAGGCTTGGTCAGGTCCTCAGCTGGAGGATTTTTACCTATGGAGCATGTTTTTGTGTTGATGGGGAAAACCGGAGTGTGCGGAGGAACTCAGACATGGGAAGAACAGGCAAACTCCACACAGAAAGGCCACACACACACACACACACACACACACACACACACACACACACACACACACACACACACACACACACACACACACACACACACACACACAAACACACACACACACACACACACACACATACACATACCCACATACATACACACACACACACGCACACACACATACACACACACAAACACACACACACACAGGCACACACACACACAGGCACACACACACATACACACACACACACACAAACACACACACAGGCACACACACACAAACACACACACATACACACACACAGGCACACACACACGCACACACACACGCACACAAACACAGGCACACACACACACACACGTTTAATATGACATCAGTCCCTTTGCAGCTGTAACTTCATTTCAATTTAAACTCTTCTGGGAAGCTGTCCACAAGGTTTAGGAGTGTGTTTATTGGAATTTTTGACCACTCTTCCAGAAGAGCATTTGTGAGGTCACACATTGATGTTGGAGGAGAAGACCTGGCTCTCAATCTCCGCTCTAAACCCAAAGGTGTTCTATTGAGTTTAGGTCAGGACTCTGTGCAGGCTGGTCAAGTTAATCCACACCAAACTCTCTCATCCATGTCTTTATGGACCTTGCTTTGTGCACTGGTGCAAAGTCATGATTTGCCATCTCCAAACTGTTCCCACAAAGTTGGGAGCATGGAATTTTCCAAACTCTTTTGGTCTGCTACAGCATTCAGAGTTCCTTTCACTGGGTGTCTGCAAGTAAATTTGGCCGCGGGCCAATTTCTCTCCCTATAAGTGAGTGGTGGCTCATAATATTTTTGATGTGAAGCTGAAAATTCATTATTATTGTTCAGTGCATTTTCCAGAGTGCACCAAGTAGCATCATAAATTAAAATAGCGACATTTTTAGTGCAATCTGGCTCTGAATATGAATGGTGGACCGCTTGTTTAATGAGGCTTCTTTGCAAATTTTTCAGGTCACAATATCCCATTTGAGTCCAGAAAAGAAGGCAGGAAAAGCAAAAAAGACAATTTCTTATTGGACACAGCCAGCCTTTTCATGTGTACCACGCTGTTTGGAAAGAGTGAGTCTTTCGTCCCGTAGTCTAGAGCAAACCCTTTAGCTCCGGCGTTGGTCTTCCTTTAATTATAACCTTCTGCTTCAACCGAAAGTCCAGTTTAGAAAACTGCTTGAGCTTTAATATGTCATCTTCCTCCATTTAAAAAGTAGGGCCAGACAAGAAGAAAAAAGTGAATGGATTGCTAAACTTGACTTGCTAATTCTTAAATTGTAGCTTGCCGTCACTTATTCTAAAACTGCTGCCCCAAAAGTTGCAGAAGAATCCCTGGGCTCACGAGTGCCCCTACCATGAGGCCAGGTAACTATGTGCCTCACCCGGCGCCTTTTCACAGCTGCTTTAGTGCAGTATCTGTCACTGTTGAGCTACAGCACAGTCAGTCCGCCCTCCATCTAAAAAAAACACCTGAAGGACTCCAAGATGGTGAGTGGTCTGATGAGACCAAGATAGAACTTTTTGGCCTTAATTCTAAGCAGTATGTGTGGAGAAAACCAGGCATTGCTCATCACCTGTCCAATACAGTCCCAACAGTGAAGCATGGTGGTGGCAGCATCATGCTGTGGGGGTGATTGTTAGATGCAGGGACAGGACGACTGGTTTACAATCAAAGTAAAGATGAGTACAGGGTGTACAAGTACAGGGATATCCTGGACAAAGACCTTCTCAAGAGTGCTCAGGACCTCAGACTGGGCCGAAGGTTCACCTTCCAACAAGACAATGACCCTAAGCACACAGATATATAACAAAGGAGTGGCTTCACAACAACTCTGTGATTGTTCTTGAATGGCCCAGCCAGAGCCCTGACTTAAACCAATTGAGCATCTCTGAAGAGACCTGAAAGGCTGTCCACCATTCACCATCCAACCTGACAGAACTGGAGAGGATCTGCAAGGAGGAATGGCAGAGAATCCCCAAATCCAGGTGTGAAAAACTTGTTGCATCATTCCCAAAAAGACTCATAGCTGTATTAGCTCAAAAGGTGCTTCTACTAAATACTGAGCAAAGGGTCTGAATACTTATGACCTTGTGATATTAAATTTTTTTCTGTTTTAATAAATCTGCAAAAATGTCAACAATTCTGTGTTCTTCTGTGAATATGGGGTGATATATATATATATATATATATACATATATATATATATATACATATATATACATATACATATATACACATACATATATACATACATATATACATACATATATATACATATATATATACATATATATATACATATATACATACATATATATATACATATATACATATATACATATATATATATATATACATATATACATATATATACATATATACACATATATACATATATATACATATATATACATATATATACATATATACATATATATACATATATATATACATACATATATATATACATATACATATATATATATATATACATATATACATATACATATACATATACACATATATACATATATATATACATATATATATACATATATATATACATATATACATATATACATATATATATACATATATACATATATATATATATATATATATATATATATATATATATATATATATATATATATATATATATATATATATGTGTATATAATTTTAGAACCTGTGGTAAATATTTAGAGTTAAGTGGCAGTTTGTGGAAAAGTACAAACATACAGGAAGTAGCTGGAAGTAACTTCAGCCAAAATGCAGAGACCATTTATGTAAAAAAAATACTTTTCTGACAGTTCAAACCTTCATTTAACACAATAAATGTTCTGTCATTGATTTGTATTAGTTTAAACATAACTAGTGTGTCATTTAATGATGTTTTAATCCAACCAGGAAATAAAATTACAAACATCACTAAAATTTAACAAAGAAAAAAAAGGCAAGATTTGTAGTAAAATTGTTAATCTTAGATGCGTAAGCTGTGTTTTAATGAAATGTATAATCTAATCTGTGTACTTTACGTTTGTGAAAACAAAAAGTGAGGGGTACATTCAAAAGCTTGTGTTCTGTGTGAAATAATGGGGATACATACCTTTGCTGTTCCTCCTCCAGCCTAATGAGGGCGCTCTCCAGAGAGTGGCTGTGCCGGTCCCGGAGCCTCTGCTGCAGGGCACACCTCACAGTTAAAGAAGAGTGTGATCGTATGATTTTTTTTAATCATATAAATAAATACACAATATTTGGCGGCTAGGCATGGGACAATATGAAATAAAATATTAAAATAACTGACACTGATGATAGATGGGACAGTTATACACAATTATACAAAATGCACCATAGGCTGGGGACACTGGAGTGAGCAATAATTGTTTTTTTTTTATCATGATGAATAGTATAATTGTTTATTGCCCCATGGCTACAGACACCTGCTCCAGACAAGACCAGGAAAGACCTGTTCCATTTCTACACCAGAAAAGAATGAGCAAGAAAGTAGCTTCTATAGGGGACAGGTTCTGACAGTTGTGTAACGGAGTGGTCTATAAGGTACAGGGTCTGATCCATATACTGTAAAACTGCGGATAATCTGGAGCCGAGATCCATATTTGGAATTCCGAAGAGTCAGCGCAGAGTGAGGCTGTTGAAGCTCCTTCCGCACTGCTGGTTTAACAAGGAGCGGGCACTTAACAGCGCTATCAATCACACCACTAACACTAATGGGAGGGACCTCAGAAAAAGAAGGTGATTGATTTGTCTGTTATTAATATTCATATCTTGATTTAGGGACAAAATAGCAAAATAAAAAAATGCAGAGTGTGTTAATATAAAAATATTAAGAGCCTGACAGCAGCAGTTACAGAGAGAGGGGCCAGGGTCTTACAGTAGAAACTGAATTGGAGCCAGAGTCGACGGAGCCGGAACCTCACCCATGCTCACTGCCTATTTGGAACACACTGGCTAACGAGTTAGCTATGTCCATACAGTCTATGATCTGACTACGTGTAAGGGAGCAGTTTATAGGGGACAGGGTCTGACCTCTGTGCTGACCAGCTGAGCCTGCTCCTGCAGGACCTGGGCCTCCAGATGTTGGGCTCCATCTCTGTACTTCACCACCTGCAGACACACAGTCAGCTTTAGTGCTAGGCTTACCACATACCCCTGCATCTCCTGGTATCAGGAGATCACCTGAGTACACACAGTGGCAGCCGCATAACCAACACATTTTTGCTACAGATAGACAGAGAGAGAGACTTTATTGTTCCCAAGAGAAAATTGGGAAATATGGTTGCTAGATAACAGCAATCTCTATGTACGTTATAGTATGTTATACTGTATCTGCAGCCCGTGTCCAGCTAGAAAGTTAAACAGTTCACCTATATTGAAAAACTAGAAGAAACTAGGCAAGATTTTTTTTATAAAATAAAAATACATACAATATAATAAAACAAAACACATTTTAGTGAAATACAGTGGTACCTCACCTTACGAATGACCCAACAAACGAAAATTTCAAGTTACGAAACGCCTTCACGGTAAATTTTTGTCTCTAGATACGAAAGAAATTTCAAGTTACGAAACGCGAAATCTCAAAAATTCAAATAATGCGCGCTCAGCCACACACATTATACGCTTTTCTCAGACTGGATTTAAACTTTTCTCACATTTGTCTCTGTTTAAACACTCAAACTTTCATAGATTTTCAACAAAACGTATCAATATTGAAGTGTGGGGGGAAGCGGGAAGGGGGAGAAGACTGCGCGGACACGTGTGATAGCGCAGCATGACCCGGCGCGGGGCTGACAGCAGGACTAGACCAAGATCTAAACCTGGACTGGACCAGGACTAAACCTGGACTAAACCTGGACTAAACCAGGACTAAACCAGGACTAGACCAGGTGGATTAAAGCGCTGCGTGCGGGTCTATTTCCTGGTTTCTCACGAGTCACAGCTGAGGCGAGCAGCGAGGAGGCAGTCTGAGCGCATGGCTCCTCGAGGATGGCTCCTCTAGACCTCCTCTAGACCTGATCAGGTCTAGAGGAGGTCGAGAGGAGCCGTGGTGGTCTGGACTAAGCCAGGACTAAACCTGGACTAAACCAGGAGGAGCCGCGCTCACATGCGCTCAGACTGCCTGCGGTCCCCTCCTCCCTGCGGACTCGTGAGAAACCAGGAAATAGACCCGCACGCGGCGCTTTAATCCACCTGGTTTAGTCCAGGTTTAGTCCAGGTTTAGTCCTGGTCCAGTTCAGGTTTAGATCTTGGTCTAGTCCTGCTGTCAGCTCTGCGCCGGGTCATGCTACGCACACATGACCGCGCAGTTCTCCTCCTCCTCGCTGCTCGCCTCAGCTGTGACTCGTGAGAAACCAGGAAACAGACCCGCATGCGGCGCTTTAATCCACCTGGTTTAGTCCAGGTTTAGTCCAGGTTTAGTCCTGGTCCAGTCCAGGTTTAGACCTTGGTCTAGTCCTGCTGTCAGCTCTGCACCGGGTCATGCTGCGCACAAGTGACCGCGCAGTTTTCTCCCCCCTCCCGCTTCCCCCCACACTTCAATATTGATACGTTTTGTTGAAAATCTATGAAAATTTGAGTGTTTAAACGAGAGACAAACGTGAGAAAAGTTTAAATCCAGTCTATTAAAAAAAAAAAAACTTGGATCGGGGCCTTGGAACGAATCAGGCTTTTTCCATTGAAATAGCTACTCAACTTATGAATTTTTCACGTTACGAAACCACTTCTGGAACAAATTAATTTCGTAAGGTGAGGTACCACTGTAGTCTAAACCTGTTATATTAACTTTAAAGAGTGGGTATTTTACTTCTATGGGGTACTAACTGCTAACACAAAACATATTTAGATCACCATGTTACCTTTTATTGTTTTGAAATGCTATATTTGCCCAAAACAATGTATTAACATCCCTCGCTTTGCGCCCTGCATTAAGTCACTCCCCCTTCAGAGCGCTATCTCAACACAATCAGCGTGCATCCACTAATGAAACTACTGCGCATCACATAAGGTTAGTAAAGTTGCTGTGTACAGTTTTGTATTTGTATTTGTACATTTATGGAGGACTGTTGTGTGAGAGGATGGAGCAGACCTTGTTCTTTAGCAAGTGGATGTGCAGAGCCTGGCGCGCCTCTCTCTCCCGACACTCCCTCGTCTTCCTTCTGCAGTCCCTGTGCTCCTCCTCCAGCTGGTCCTTGTGGGCCCGGGTCTCAGCCAACTCTTCTTGAAGGCGGCACACCTCTCTCTGCAGCTCCACCCTCTCTTGCGGCCAGCCATTCATGGCCTTCACCTCCATGTGCACATCTGTGGTCTGTGGTCCTTTATGCTGGAACAAACGTGCACTTCTTTACTTTAGCTCATTTCTTTATAACTGCTTTTGATCTGGTCTGATCCAAAAGTTGGTACAATCCTGCTATTACAATCATAACTGAACCTGTGCCTTAACCTGCAGGTAGAGGACACATCCACGTTCTATGATTTAATATCTTGTTGACTTATCTGTAAAATCTTAAGAAAGTTGAATGTAAACATTTTGTCTCTTAGTCTCTTGTCATAATTGGAAAAGTGTTTTAGTAATTTATAAGACAAGGCCAGCTTCAGGGCTTAATATTTTTGTATATTATGTCATTTTGCAATAAATAATAAAATAAAAATAAAAAAATCTCAGTGTATGGACAGATTATACCTCATGTGCAAGCTCAGAATCTCCAGAATTCCCTCCCTGAGCTGCAGAGGGTGCACTAAGCACTGATTTATGGCTGGCTGCAGGTACTGGGGTTTAACTAGTGACCAGAGAATCTAGCAACCCAAATGAGAGACTGATGTGGGGCTAATTCTGCCTTCTGATTAGATAACTGTCTTGAGAACCAAATTATAAGATAAATTAATGGGATATCATGCCCAATGTTTTTGTAAATAAATAATTCATTAATAATAATAATATTTCATGACACCCAAAGCGCTTTACAGTTCATTGTTCATTCACTCCACACTTGGTGGTGGTAAGCTACTTTTGTAGCCACAGCTGCCCTGGGGCAGACTGACAGAAGCGAGGCTGCCAATCTGTGCCATCGGCCCCTCCGACCACCTCCAACACTCACACACTCTTCACTTTCATACTAGGCAGCTAGATATAAGCAGATATAAGCAGTGTCTAACCAGCACAATAACCAGAGCTGACGAAGCCTCTCGGATGAGCGGCGAAACGTTTTCAACCAAACAAACTTTGTCCAGTTGACAAATTGAACTTCTCCTTTTATCACTAGGCAATGTGGGTGATGTGTCTGCATATGATATGTTAGATTAGTTATTTCTCTGAAAAATTTGTTACGTCATTATATTTTGTAATTTTGGTGAAGGTTATAATTTTACTTCTTGGTTGGACATGGTGAGGAGATATGGCATATGCTAAGATACACTATATACTCACCTAACCAAATATTCAAAATCAGGTGTTCCAATCACTTCCAAGGCCACAGGTGTATAAAATCAAAGTTCAAAGTCAGCATTATTGTCAATTCTGCCATATGTGTTCAACATATAGTGAATCGAAATTTCGTTTCTCTCTGTCAAAGTAGTGCAAAAAGACAGTGTACAAAATACAGTATAAAGACAAAACAAAACAAAAACTATCTAGGACAAAAATCAAAAATCTAGAATCTAAAATCTAAAAGCAGTGCAGGAGAATAAGCTGGTCAGAACGTTCTCAGTGGTGCCTCGGTAGAAGTTTGGGGAGGAAATAGAGGCACTTCTGATCTTTCTTCGCCAGTGCCGCAGTGTTCGTTGTCCAGGAGAGGTCCTCACTGATGTGCACCCCCAGGAATTTGGTGCTGCTCACCCTCTCTACAGCAGCACCATTGATGGACAATGGGGGATGCTGGGTGGGATCTCTCCAGAAGTCTATAACAATCTCCTTGGTCTTTTCAACATTAAGAAGGAGATTGTTATCACTGCACCACTTGGTCAGAAGGCTCACCTCATTCCTGTAGTTTGTCTCATCGTTATTAGAGATGAGACTCACCATAGTCGTATCATCCGCAAACTTCACAATCTGATTGGTGCTGAAGGTTGGTGCTCAGTCGTGGGTCGGCAGACTGAAGAGCATTGGACTGAGCACACAGCCCTGGGGGGCTCCAGTGGTCAGTCTAATCGAGGTGCAGCTCGAGGTGTTTCTGCCGACCCGCACTGCCTGTGGCCTCTCACTGAGGAAGTCCAGCAGCCAATTACACAGTGAGGTCTGAAGCCCCAGGTGGTCCAGTTTGGTGATGAGCTGCTGTGGGATTATAGTGTTGAAAATCAAACACCTAAGCCTGCAGACTGTTTCTACAAACATTTGTGAAAGAATGGGTCGCTCTCAGGAGCTCTGTGAATTCCAGCGTGGTACTGTGATAGGATGTCACCTGTGCAACAAGTCCAGTCGTGAAATTTCCTCACTCCTAAACATTCCACAGTCAACTGATCCCGTTAGATCTCAGAAGCTAAGCAAGGCAGGGCCTGGTTAGTACTTGGATGGGAGACCGCTGGGGATTCCAGGTGCCACAGTGGCTCCAGTTGTCATTGTGTCCTTAGGCAAGACACTTCACCCACATTGCCTAGTATGAAAGTGGTGTTTGTGTGAGTGTTGGAGGTGGACGGAGGGGCCGATGGCACAGATTGGCAGCCTCGCTTCCGTCAGTCTGCCCCAGGGAAGCTGTGGCTATGATAGTAGCTTACCACCACCAAGTGTGGAGTGAATGAACTATGAACTGTAAAGCGCTTTAGGTGTCATGAAAGGCACTATATAAATGCTATGAATTATTATTATTATTATTATTATTAACTGTCAGTGGTATTATAACAAAGTGGAAGTGATTGGGAACAACAGCAACTCAGCCACAAAGTGGTAGGCCACGTAAACTGACAGGACGGGGTCAGCAGATGCTGAGGCACATAGAATTGATATCATTTGATGACACAGATAGTACTGCCTGTATTTTCCAAATTTTGTTTTCTACTTTTCTCACACAAACTTAACAGGCACTTAACTGTGATCTGATAAATATTGACAACAGGTACTATCCCACCAAACCCAGTCAGAATGAGAAAAAAATATGAATGTGTCAAATGCACTTTGACATTATTACATTTGCGATCAGTCACAGCTATATGTGATTTGAACTAATGAACTGTAAATCGTTTGGGTGTCTTGAAAGGCGTTATATAAATGCAATGATTGATTAATTAATTAATTATTAATGAACATGTCTAAAATCTTACATACAGGTCCTTTAAAGAGCATACATTCCGCTCTGCTGTCACAGCATTGAGCTCAAACTGCTCCACACACTGACCATTGATTGCCACATTTTCACTTTTCACAATTTATCATCATGAGACTTCTCTTCTACCTGTTCACAAATGCACACGTTTATGTTGAACATAATGACAAACGTGTTATACATTTTCTAACATTTATGTGAGTAAACTACAACAGAACTGTTCAAAATGAAACTGAAATTCAAGCCTATCTCTAAATGTAAGATGTTTTTTCTTTTCTTGCTCTTCACCTGGAGTGTCTCGCCTTAAAAATGAAATAATAACATGAAACAGCGACACAGCCAGAGTCGAACCGTTAACCTGCTGCTACTGCTGCAAACAATACTCATCATTCTCATTTACGTAATAAAAGCGTTATAAAAAGTGGAACAGAATATACATAAGGTTTGTGTATTTACAGCTAAATGTTCATCATAATTTTAAGGGCATAGTTGGTCCAAAATACAAGCGAAGTTTCAGGGAACAGTCAGAAACCAGAGAGTGTAACTAACCGGTGCAAAGTGGATCCAGAGGCGCACTGTACCTGTGTCTGTGTCCGAGAGAGAGCCGCTCCTCACCGCCACGATCACTTTCAGACCACCGCAGCACCACATCCAAGACATTAGAGCAAAACATGAGAGCAAAACATGAGAGCAAAACATGAGACTGCACAGTTCAAACTCACCTTTCACCCGCGACCGGACGTGACGTCATACACCCGCGCCTGTGTGTGTGTGTGTGTGTGTTACTACAGTAACCGATTCACAGATCTGAGATCAGAGCTAAATGCTAATAGTTATAAGGTTTTATAACAAAAACGAAACTACAGTTCTGAATTTTCAGGGTCCAAATGCTATTCTCTGTCTCCGTTAATGTTTAAAAAAAAAAAGGGAAGGAAAATAACATTGTTTTGTAGCTTCAAAATTTAGCTTGATCAAAAAATATGTGACGTGTGTAGCCTAATATCGGTTATCTGTGGATAAAGTGTAAAACTGTTGTGGGCTCAGCATTTCAGTTTTTGTCCAGTAAAACCTCAAAATTGTAATTTTTTTGTGTCCATCATAATTAGGGTGACCATTCGTCCGGATTTCGTCCGGACAGTCCGGTTTTAGAGCTGTCTGTCCGGCCGTCTGTCACGTGTCCTCCTTTTTTACATTTTGTCCTCCTTTCGTTGCATAAATCGTCATAAATCCCCACCCATTATTTACACTTGCTACTCTGCGATTACCTGGCCAGCCAAATGATATCTCTCTGTATTTGCTATACAGCGAGATACCATTTGGACACCCTCGCTCCACCCTCGCTCCAAGGGTTAACAACGGACTCCGCGATTCTGATTCGTTCAAAGATGGTGATGTCAGTGCACACACCTTTGCCCGCAACGTCACTCTTAGGCAGCGGAAGTTCCTCCTCAGTTTTGAATCAAGATGGCGCATCAGAGAACTGATCGTCCCTTCCATTCAGCTGTAAAATTGGTCTTAAATGACCTAAAACACATCGATTCCTTAAAACCACAGCAGCTGACAGCTCTAGAGGCCTTTCTTTTCTTTCTTTTCTTTTGTTTGATTGGTTGACGTTGCTGTCCGTTAACTGTTCTCTGATTGGTTCACTTAGCTGTCTGTCTACGCGCAACGGCAGCGCATTCTGGACCAAGCATTACCAGACTCGCCGCTGGTACAGCGATGAGTCATGGATTCTTCCAGGCAAACTCTGCGATGTTCGCCGTTTCCCAATTCAGAAAGTGCACGGTTCGGAGTGTGGTCTCAGTCTGCAGTCGAGGCGGTGCATACTCGCTCAGCCCTGAGTGCAGTCCGTGGACCGCATGGCCATCTGCGAGATGGAACAGGTCCCGCCTCAGCTCAATAAGCCGGGTGGTCTGCTCCTTGTTCCCTATTCTTTTGCGACTAGTAATACTTGGAATTCCTGTGCGCGACATCCGAAATGCCCCCCCCCCGCGGCTCGCACTTTGCAGATATTTAAAAAATGACCCCGCGCTGAATAAAAAGCGGAGATTCACTAAAAGCTCTTTCATCCCTGATTTACAGTGCGCTGCATAGGTTTTCCTTGTGCGCTGAGAATGTGCGAGCAGTGCACATTCTTTGTTTTCCCCGAGGGAAAACAAAAAAAAAAATCAAGGTGTCCTCACTTTAGGGCATTTGTCCTCCTTTTTGGACACAAGTGTCCTCCTTTCCTATTTCATGCCGGTGGTCACCCTAATCATAATGGCCAGTTAAATAAACCAACATGTAAAAAGTCAGATGTCATTCACAAGTGTGAGTGGTTTTCATTCACCAAATCCACCTCGACTGTCATAGAATAGAAAAGAATAGAATAGAAGAGAATAAAGTCTTTATTGTCACTATACAAGGTCTGGATTGTCGTGATATTGTGTGGGCCTGTTTTAAACAGTGAGGTCAGATGATCTGTTATTTTGATCCACAGTGGACATTGGTCATCATTCAACCCAGTCTATTGTTTCCCATAGATCTGGTAAAGATTCTGATGGCACACATATTTTGTATTCAATTTGTACAGTATAACTGTCACTTACAGCCTATTTGTTATTATGAAGTATATACTATGTATACTAATAAGTATAAACTTGTGTATTTCTAACACTGCAGGTCATGTTTGTATTGTCCATATGTGTGTTCAGCAGTTGTCAACACTTTGACCAGGACAAATGTCCCTCTGGGACAATGGAGAAGATTTGAGGACTGATTTGAGTTAATCTTTAACAGTCGTGTGTAGTGTAGTCTCATTTATACCTTTATATAAGAGACTACACTGGTATGGTATGACAATATAGTCTAGTTTGTTTTTAGACTCAGAGGGGGAGAATTTTAGACTATGGGAGCCACCATAGTCTTGTCTATTAATAGGAATGTAGGGAACTCATATACTCTATAGACACTTGTGTAGGGAACTCAAATACTGTATAGACTTGTTCCTCTGCCTATTGGAGTGACTGAGTAGACCTATAGACCAGTTTCAAAGCTACGTCATCACTGAATATGCACGCAGTGCTGACTCAAAACAAAGACACTGCCATAAACTACCATAAAACCCCCAGCAAAGATATAGAAGAGAAGAACTCGAATAAAGAGAAACAGATAGAATAAATGATAGTTCATATCATTCAACTGACATTCACACAAGTGAACACCTGCTGCTTGTTTAGGGTAATTTGCCCAGGTGTTCAATGGTGTTTAATCATGCTGATTAACTAGCAAGCACAGGACACCGCAAAGCTCACAGACATATTAACCGGGTAACCTCTACGACAGACACATGTAAACGAACACGAATAACTTTGTTAAAATGCATGATAAGTTTTCGCATGACCATCATAAATGGGATTTGACATGACTGAGATCACATCTGTGACTCGTGAATTAAGTCGTAGTATGTTACTTACATGTGGTTAGGCCCCCCCCCCCCCCCCTAAAAGAGGGGGGTAGAGAATACTACCACCGTATTCCCTGCGTGTCGTAAAAGGTGACTAAAAGGGACGGGGCGAGAGGACTGGGAATCCTCTCCCCTGTAACTGTTTCCTAGAAACGGACAGGGCTGAGTTGGGAAGGGGAGGTTGTCTCCCCAAACCCTAAAGATTGGGTCCTTGAATGTGCGTGGGTGTAGTACGAATGAAAGTAAAAGAGATCTGATTGGAAGGATGTTTGGAAGAAGGAGATTGAGTGTGTTAGCACTGAGTGAGACAAAGATGAATGGGAAGGGTGAGTGTGTGTTTGGAAGTGTGAGTGGGAGAAGGTCTGGTGTAGAGAGTGGGAGAGCAAGAGAAGGTGTGGCCTTGTTGGTGAGTTGTGAGGTGAGACGATGTGTGGTTGAATGGAAGGAGATTTCACCAAGACTGATGTGGGTGAAAGTGAAATTTCTGAATGAGTTGTGGGTGTTCGTGAGTGCGTATGGTCCTGGCAGTGAGAAGAATGAAGAGGAGAGAGTGTCCTTCTGGAATGACTTGGATGAGTGCCTGCAGGGATTTGGAGCAAATGTGAATGTAGTGTTGATGGGAGATCTGAATGCGAGAGTGGGTGATGAGAAAATTGAGGGTGTTGTTGGTGTGCATGGTGTACCTGGAAAGAATGATAGTGGTGAGAGACTGATAGGAACGTGCCTTGAGAGAGAGCTGGTGATTGGGAATACATGGTTCAGAAAGAAAGAGATTCATAAGTATACGTGGGTGAGGCAGTATGGTGGAAGAGTGATTGATAAAGCATTGATGGATTATGTGGTGGTTTCAAAGGTTGCATGTAGTAGATTGTTGGATGTAAGTGTGAGAAGGGGAGAGAGTGAAGGTATGTCTGATCATTATTTGGTGGAAGGAAGGTTGCGTGTGGGTATGCCATGGGTGAGATCGAGAAAGAGTGGGGATGCAAGAGAAGTTTTGAGAGTGAGTGTTTTGAAGAACAGAGAGAAAGTGTGTGAGTATCAGGAGAAAATAGGTGGCAGGTGGAATGAGGTGAAGGATCAAATGATTGTTGGTGTGGAGGAAGAATGGCAACAGTTTAAGAGTGCAGTGGTTGGGGGTGCAGGGGAAGTGTGTGGTGTGAGCCGTCTTGGAGGTGGTGTAAGAAAGGGAAGCGAATGGTGGTGCGAGGATGTAAGGTTGGCTGTAACTGAGAAGAGACGTGCGTATGAAGTATGGCTGCAGAGAAAGGACAGGGAGTCGTATGAGTGTTATAAGGAGAAGAGAAGTGATGCAAAGAGAGCTGTGCGTGAGGCAAAAGTGGCTGCGGACGAAAGGTGGGGCAGACAGTTGACTGACAATTTTCGGGAGAACAAGAAAATGTTTTGGAAGGAGGTGAAAAGAGTGCGAAAGGAAGTGTCTGGGAGGGAGGAGAAAGTGAAAACAGAGGATGGAAGGATGCTGAATGAGGGGAATGCTGTAAGAAAGAGGTGGGCGGAGTATTTTGAGAGGCTGTTGAATGTGGAGGAAGATCGGGATGCTGTGATTGTGATGGATGGAGGGGAAAGCAGATTGAATGTACTGGGAGAGTTGAATGAAGCGTTGATTACGAGAGAGGAAGTTGAGCAAGCTGTGGGAAAGTTGAAAGCAGGAGAGGCTGCAGGTGTGGATGGGTGTACTGTGGAATGTTTGAAGTGTGGTGGAGCGAGTGTCACCGAGTGGTGTGTGAGATTGTTGAATGTGTGTTTTGTAAGTGGGCAGGTGCCACTTGACTGGACGAGTGCGTGTGTGGTTCCACTGTACAAGGGTAAGGGTGATAAGTATGAATGTAGTAGTTATAGGGGTATTAGCCTGTTGAGTGTTGTAGGCAAGGTGTATGGAAGAGTGCTGATTAACAGGGAAGTGGAGGGGACTGAGTGTATGATTGGTGAAGAGCAGTGTGGTTTCAGGAGAGGTAGAGGATGTGTGGACCAGGTGTTTGCTGTGAGACAGGTGTGTGAAAAGTATTTGGCTAAGGGGAGGGAGGTGTTTTGGGCGTTTATGGATTTAGAGAAGGCGTATGATAGGATTGATAGAGAGGCGTTGTGGGTTGTGTTGAGTTTGTATGGTATCGATGATAGATTGTTGGAAGGTGTGAAGAGTTTTTATAGAAACAGTAGAGCGTGTGTGAGAGTGGGAAATAGCACGAGTGAGTGGTTTCCTGTGAGGGTTGGTTTGCGTCAGGGATGTGTGATGTCTCCGTGGTTGTTTAATGTGTATATGGATGGTGTGGTAAAAGAGGTGAATGCAAGAGTGTCAGGTAAGGGTGTGAGCATGGTGAATGTTGATGGCAGCGAATGGAGCATGAATCAGTTGTTGTTTGCAGATGATACTGCACTAGTGGCTGATTCAGAGGAGAGCTTGGCACGTTTGGTTGAGGAGTTTGGAAGGGTGTGTGACAGAAGGAAGCTGAGAGTGAATGTGAATAAGAGTAAGGTGATGAGGTGCACGAGGTCAAAGGATGAACGTAGGTTGAATGTGAATGCATTAAATGGGGAGTTGTTGGAAGAGGTAGAGTGTTTTCAGTATTTGGGGTCGCATGTTGGTGTGGATGGTGGAATAGGGGGTGAGGTAGAGTTTAGAATGAATGAAGTACGTAAGATATGGGGGAATGAAGAGAGTGTTTGAATGTAGGTCACTGGGAATGGTTGCGAAAAGGAGATTGTATGAGGGTGTGGTGGTGCCTGCTGCGTTGTATGGGGCTGAAACGTGGAGTTTGAAAGTTGCGGAGAAGAGGAAGTTGAATGTAGTTGAGATGAGATGTCTGAGGAGTATGTGTGGTGTGACGCGCATGGATCGTGTGAGAAATGAAGATATCCGAGAGAGAACTGGTGTGTTGCGAGAGTTGGCTGAGAGAGCAGAGCAAAAGGCATTGGGACGGTTTGGACATGTTGAGAGGATGGAAAGGGAGCGATTGGTGAAAAAGGTGTATGAATCTGATGTGAGTGGAGTGAGAATGAGAGGAAGACCGCGAATGGGATGGACAGAGGGTGTAAGAAGAGCGTTGAATGCAAGAGGGATGACTGTGGTGCAAGGGAGAGAGGCTGCTCAGGACAGGGATGAATGGAGAGAGTTTGTGTATGAATGAATGGATGGGTGTGGTAGAGGACGGGTCTTGATATGAAGCGGCAGGGGGAAACCAGCTTTGGCTGAGGCCCTGCTGTGGAAGTGCCCACACTGGGCTGTGCAGCTGACCCTGGTGCAGTGTGGTGTGGTGTAGATCGGTCCTTAGACCTTAAACCAAGGTGTCCTTTTCCCCAACATCATCATGCCTCTCCGGTGACGTTTGGGTGGTGCTGGCGTCTGAGTGCTGGTTTGTTCTGAGTGCTGGGTTGTTTGGGGGGTTGCTGGCGGGCTTAGGTGGTATCACCAGGTCTGGTTTTCGGGGTGCCGAGGGGGTGGCTGGCTGGTGCTTAGGGGTGTGGTCCGGATGGCCGCCTGGATCCGGGGTTCTTTGGGGTTTCGTATGGTGGACGGGGGCACCTGGAGGGGGGCGACGTTATCTAGGTGCACCTTTAGTTATTACTGTTACTGCTGTTGTAGTGGGATGATTGCGGATGGTTTGGACCTGGACCCTCTCCCAATGTTTTGGATTGTTTTTAATGCATCATTTCTTAGTCAGGGCAAGCTGAATACCTACACCTAGGCTGCAGGACAATGTCCTCCTTTTAATGCATCATTTCTTAGTGAGGGCTGAACACCTACACTTAGGTTTGCTGGACAATGTCCTCCTTCTTTTAATGCATTTAGACACATTATAAATAGCATACACATTATACACAATATAGGGCAACATAGGATATGAAGAAATGTTCGGAGAGGGGGGAGAAGTGGATTTTAAAGTGGGGCGACAGCGGTGATGGTGATGGACGGAAGGTGTGCTTGGGTGCTCGTCCCTCTCTAGGTGCTGTCCCTGTGTGGTCCTCTGGAGGATTCCTGGGTGCTGGCGGTGGTCCGGTTTGCGCTCTGGGTCTGGCCGGTCATCCTGGGGGTTTTTCCGCTCGGGTTCGCTGGCTGCCTTCTCGGTTGTCCAGTGCATGGATGGGGGGTGGGTGGACGCCAGTGTGGGAAGAGAGTGGTGATGGTGATGAGGAAAGGACGCTGGTACAAACGAGGAAAAAAAAAAAAAAGTCACGGAAGGAGGGTTTGGGGAAAGGAAGGAAGGAGGGAAAGGAACAAAAAATGTATGCCCTGTCTAGGCTACCCCACTATGGTGGGACACAGCCTTTGTATATAGATAGATAGATGTTACTTACCCCGCAACACAAGTGCAGTTGGCGGTCAGAACGTAGTTCTCGCACTTGTTGATGATAGCCCAAGCATTGCACACGGTCATCTTGTGGCCTTGTCTTTGACTGGAGAGAACATCAGATGCCAACATGCAAAACTAACCATCGATATCGTGGTATTTTACCTCCTGTACATGGCCACACACGACAAACTGGTAGGCATCCATGGATTTGTATGCGCGCACTTTCTCTCTTGTATACACGCTGGGCTTCTCGACTAAATAACAGTGGATATCTGGCCACTGTAAATCTGGCCACTTTCTGCGGTCGTACTGCCACTCAGTGAGCGCATAAGGATCTGGTAGTCGAACCTCGTTGCTCAACGTGAGCTTTTGAATGTAGCTCTCCCTGTCGTCAGATACTCCGCTATGGTCCACCATGGTTGATTCTGAGTCAACAGTGCGCGCACATGCCGGTGACATCACGTCTGTTTACTAACTGTAAAGGGGTCTATAGGCTAAACAATAATGAAGAAATCAATAAAAAAAACAAAACAAGACTAAACATGTTAAAATGTCTGCTTCAAGCACAACTATCAGAGAAAAGCAACTCTTCTCTCCTCTTCTCTCCTCTCATTCCTATTTTATTCCATATACAGTAATGTACTAGGTCTCCCTCCTCTGCTCCCCTCTCTCTCCTTCTATCTCCTCTCTCTCCTTCTCTACCCTCTCTCTTCCTCGGCAAAAGGAGAAATTCAGTTTGTCAACTGGACAAAAGTTTATCTGGTCGAATAGGTTTCGCAGCTCATCCAAGCTGCTTCTTCAGTTCAGAGGAAACTTCTACAGGCAAATCCACAGCTGTGCGATGGCTCACCGGTCTCCCCTATCATTGCTAACTTCTACATAGAACAATTTGAACAGAGTGCCTTGGCCTCATGTCCATGCAGTCCACCCAGACATTGGTATCGCTTTGTTGATGATCATTTTTCAAAAATCTAAATTCAAGATTTGGAACCTTTTACTGCACATACCAATTCTGTAGATCTGAACATCAAATTTACTCGTGAAGAAGGACAACACATTGGCTTTCTAAGATTGTGCCGTAGCAATAGGAGAAGACCGGCATCTCCAGGTTGAGGTCTTCAGGAAGCCCACACACACGGACCAATACCTGCTTTTTGATTCACACCACGCAGTACAGCGCAAACTCAGACATTACAGCACAGGGCCCAAGTAGTTCCTACAAGCACAGAGGGAAAGGAGGAAGAAGAACAACATGTGGAGAAAGCCCTTACCTGATTGGTATTTCTGAAAAACTACAGAGGATTTTCAGACAACATCAAATCTCAGTCTATTTCAAACCCACAACAACATTTTAACAACACTTCAACACTTTAATACAGAAACTGGTCCTAATGGACCTAAAGGGCAAAACACAGAGCCACAAACAAAGCAATGTGGACTACTCCATTCAGTGTAGTGAAGACTGCAGTGACAAACTTTATTGATCCACAAGCTAAATTATTTGGGAGTTTTACAATCTACATACTGGTGCAGTGTTGGTAAGACATTGTCCAAGGAAACATGGTTGAAGTCTCCAGAAATCAATAATAAAGTCTCTGGGTGTTCAGACTGCAGTCCAGCAACCACAATGTGTATTCTGTCACAGGCCGCCTCTTCATCTGCTGAGGGAGGGATGTATACTCTGATGAACAGGACAGAAGTAAATTCCCTTGGTAAATAATATGGATGCATTCCCAAAACCACAAGTTCAATGTCCAGCACACAGATACGCTCCTTCACAGTGATATGGCCAGGATAACACCACCTCTCGTTCACCAAAACAGCAATCCCGCCGCTCTCACCACAAGGGAGAGTGTCTCTGTCTGCACTCATTGTCTTAAATGCACTGTTGTCTGGGAAGTTTGCATGAAACCATATCTCCATGAAACACATGATACTGCTGACAGCGATCTCCCTCTGGGTCCAAACAAGTTCACACAGTTTGTCTCTTATTTCCCAATGACCTTACGTTCCCCATCAGAACTGATGGAACCGCAGCTTTGAATTTCCTTCTCCACTGTTTCGTTCTCACTCCAGCGCAGCATCCTCTGCGTGTCCTCCTCCATAATTCCACAGGGATGTCAGGCTTAAAGGGATAGTGTGTTTTTTTTTTTAAATATTAATCTGTATGATGCGTGAAGAGTCCCTCAGTCGTCCAGGTAGAATCCATGATAAAAGGAGAAATTCAATTTGTCAACTGGACAAAGTTTGTTTGGTTGAAAACGTTTCGCCGCTCATCCGAGAGGCTTCATCAGCTCTGGTTCTCATGCTGGTTAGACCCTGTTTATATCTAGCTGCAGGGAGGAGCTACCTACACTGAAACAAAGCTCGGAAAACTATCCCAGCTCCTCTGTCTCTTTTGTTTTACGAATTCCTCTGGCGTCTAGTATTAGTAATACTAGACGCCAGAGGAATTGTATTGGCGTTCCAAACTTTACACAAAGTTTGGAACGCCACAAACTTTAGCACTTTTCAAATCATAGAAGCTCGATGTCTTTAGTCTACGATTTCATTTGGTCAAAAGTGGCCTGTAATCCGAGATTTAGCCATAGTTTCGAGTAGATGAGGACGCCAGTGCGCATGTGCGGAGGCATGGAACACATAGCTGTAAACTATGGATAAATCTCGGATTACAGGCCACTTTTGATTCAAACGAAATCGTAGACTAAAGACATCGAGCTTCTATGATTTGAAAAGTGCTAAAGTTTGTGTTATTTGGAGCTCGCACGGGGCATATTACATGCTCGGGGAATGCCCCGAGCTCTGGCTATAAGTCGCGCTAGGCTAACGGCGTTAGCCTAACGCTAATCTAAAACATCTCCGGAAATGCTCCATATGACACCAAAGTGATATGGGTGAGTAAAACAACTTGTTTTATTACCGAAATAAGGCTCAAATTGTAAAAAACGTGACTTTTCCTTTAAAGACTGAGACATGCAGAGACTGAGCAGCAGAAGTCAAACGTTTATTTAGTAACATTAACATGAACTGACACAAAGTGATTCAACAGATGAGATAAAATCACAAAGATAAAGTCATAAACCTGTTTAAATCCTTTTAACAGTTGTATCTCTGGAGCTGTAGAGGAGGTGAGGAATGGAAACGACCCAACCTGTTGACCAGCATTTGTGTTAAGCAAAATGACCCAACTCTGTGAAAATAACCCCCCAAAAAATGTTATTTATTTATTTATTTATTTGTTTATTTCATTCATAAAGTATAAAAAGACATCAACATTTGTGATAACAATACAAAATATTGAATGAAAGGGAGCAGAAAGAAGAGTTATCTTATGTTATCTGCCCCCTCTTCCCTTTTCCAAACACCAACACCGATAGTGACTGTAAAACCTTTCCTCATTACATTCCATTTCAATCACAATTATTAATCAATTGTAAACATAAAGCTTCATTTTCAAGTGTAACAATTTAGTTTTCTTTTTCATACATACACATTACATTGGATTTTATGTATTTTTTAAATGCCATTATTGTACTTGATTCTTTGATTTCTTTGTCAAGATTATTCCATAAATTGACTCCTTTCACAGCGACGCTTCGCTCCATAACCTTGGTTCTGAATTTAGGTTTTTTAAACATGTAGGTTCCCTTTAAATTGTATTGGCTTGTTCTCATCTCAAACAGTCTTTGAATATTTACAGGTAACACTCTGCACTTTGCTTTATACATGACTTTGAGGATACTTAATTCAACAATATCACACATTTTCAACACTTTAAGTTTAACAAATAATGGGTTGGATGTCTCTCTATAATGACTGTTGGTGATAATTCTCAAAGCCTTTTTCTGTAAAATAAATAATGGCTGTAGGTAAGTTTTACATGTCGGCCCCCAAATTTCCACACAGTACATCAGATATGGTGCGATTATGGAGTTATACAAGATTAATAATGCTGCACTGTTTAGTGAGAACTTTACTTTATGCATCACCGCAATTGCTTTAGCTATTTTGCTTTTAGTGTAATTTATATGAGACCTCCAGTTTAGTCCTTCATCAATCATGACTCCTATTTTTTTTTTTTTTTTTTTTTTTTTTAAATGAGCCAACAGCCCTAAAACAACCATTGAGTAGAAACATAAGCCAGCAGTTTGTACAGAGTACAGATGCATTGTCAGATAGGGTTAATCACTGACTTCAGTATCTTCTATCTTCTGTCTGTCCTCAGTCTCTGTGGCTGTGGCCTGTCCCCTCACAGCTGTGGTCCTCTGGCCTCAGTCCTCAGCTCCTCCAGTCTCACACACCTGGATCTCACTAACAACGACCTCCAGGACTCAGGAGTGGAGCTGCTGTGTTCTGGACTGAAGAGCGCCCCCTGCAGACTGGAGACTCTCAGGTGAGACGCTCCCATGATGCACTCTGCCCCCTTGTGTCCACATGAGTGTAATTGTGTGTCTTTAGGCTGTCTGGATGTCTGGTCTCAGAGAGGGGCGGGGCTGCTCTGGTCTCAGCTCTGAGCTCCGCCCCCTCCCACCTGAGAGAGTTAGACCTCAGCTACAACCATCCAGGACCCTCAGCAGAGCTCCTGACCGCTCTACGAGACCACTGTCCCCTGCAGTCTCCTAGTTCAGTGGGTCTCTGGTCCATGGTCGGTCCAGGTCCTGGTCTCTGGTCTGGTCTAAACTGGACTTGTGTGTTTCAGGTTGGATCCTGCTGGAGAACAGTGGATGGTCACAGGTCTGAGGAAGTGTGAGTCTCTGTATTTCATTCAGTTCATGGGGACATTAACATGATGGAACTTTATCACACTTTAAAGGGACAGTGTGTAAGATTTTTACCTGTTAATTACTGAAATTGAAGATACCCATTCAAAAATACATTGTTTTCCAAGCCTTTTCACTTCCATCATGAAATCAAAGTATTCTTTTGGACTTAGATATAGTCACATAAAAGGGGGATCTTCCCCATATAGAGGCAGCCATTTTGAATACGAGAGCCGCAGAAGGACATTTGGGCTCATCCTTCGCCTCGGCTCCTGCTAGCGCCTGCTCAGCCGCGCTGCATATGGGAGCAGAGGAGAGAAGGAGAGAAGGGGAAGGGGAGGGGGGAAGGGGGGAGCCTCGTGTAAACAAGCATGCTGCCGGATCAGACGTCGTAATGGATCTAACACGTATTTTGGACTAAATTGTTTTACTGGATTTTATTCGCTGGATCCTTACGGACAGATTGAGACCAAGTTTATGGTGAAATACTGAGTTTGACCTGTGCAGAGCCTTCAAAGGTAAGCTAACCTCGTTTTGTGCTTTTCTGTATAAAAGCCCCATGTGCTCGGGGAGTGATTGTTTTGCAGGGAAATGAATTGCATAGTCAAAAAGAGGAGACTGTAAGGTTTCATTTGATGTGTAGATTGTCATGAATCATGATCGGGATTGTGTGTTTTCATGCGAAAAGAAAAAAAAAAAGTGAACGGGGGACCGCGTTTTATGTATACAGCGGCGCGCGGGCACGCGAGCTGTCGGCGCTACGGCGCGCCCGGGTGACCCTCGAGGTCTGCCATAGCCAAAAGAGGAAGTGGAATAGCTACTAACCACCTATGCGCCACGAATCCTACACACTGTACCTTTAAATCTTCACAGTTATAGAGGAAACATTAGTGTGATTTGAGCTCAAAATATGTAGACAGACTTGAGACATGATTGTTATTGTTCAGGATTATTACATCTTAAAATATAAATGAAATAAAACTACTTTTCAGATTGTCAGGAACAGGAAGTGATGTCATGTGTTTGTGTCCTCACATTCCTGTGGGTTCTCTCTGGATCCAAACACAGCTCACAGAAAACTCCGACTGTCTGAGGACAAACGGACAGTGGCCTTTGTGACAGAGAAGCAGCAGTATCCAGATCATGAGGACAGATTTACAGACTTCCCTCAGGTCCTGAGCTGCACTGGCCTGAGGGGGCGCTGTTACTGGGAGGTGCAGTGGAGGAGGAGGTGGGCTGAAATAGCAGTGAGTTACAGAAGAATCAGACGGAGAGGAGAGGGAGACGAGTGTCGGTTTGGACGCAATGATCAGTCCTGGAGTCTGAGGGTCGATTATGGATGTTACTCTTTCCATCACAACAACAGACGCACAGCCCTCTGCTCCTCCTCCTCCTTCTCCTCCACCTCCATCTCCTTCCGTTCCTCAGGTCAAGTGTCTGTGCTCCTGGACTCTGAGGCTGGATCTCTGTCCTTCTATGAGGTCCTCTCTGATGGAAAACTGCTCCACCTTCACACCTTCAGCTCCTCCTTCACTGAGCCTCTGTTTCCAGGGTTTGGAGTGTGGGGAAATTCCTCTGTGTCTGTAGTGGATCTGAGGAGAGCGCCTCCTGGTGGACATATGTGACTCTTTTATGATATTATGATTCTTTCCATCAATCTGTCCTAAATCAGTGCAAAATGTCAAAAAACAAAAGAAAAACACACGAGTCTGTCCCACTCCACACGACTTTAAAAATGACAGAACAATTCACAAAAATCCTGAAATACATAAAAAGATAAAAGATAAAGTGTTCTTGCAGGTTTAGATGGTGAAAATAAAAACTTGACTGGAGAAAATTCAACCCAAACTTTGTGTTGTTTTTGTAGCACTGAAATCTGAAATGTAGAGGGTCAAATAATGAACATCTATAAGTGACGTGGAACTAAACACCAAATCCACTTTTTTGCCACTAAACTGTATACGGTGTTTTAATCGCATTATCTGTCATTCTGATCATTTATAGATCATTTAAGTGAAAGGTACATTTGCAGTTTTGTGTTCAAACTTGTATAAAAATGGATGTGTCCTGGCTCCAGTGGTCAGTGTCAGGTACATGGTCACATCACACAGGACTCCCCTGATCTGATTCTGATTCAGATGTCGCAGATGGCGGCGTGGACACACACAGCGGCTGCTCTCTGTCCCAACATTACAGTGTTTTGTCGTGTAAACAGCATTTTTGTTCGTCAACGTCTTTGTCATGTGAGCCTTCTCAAAGGCGCACATACAGCCGGGAGTTTCTGCTCAACATTAGCGGAAACAACGCTACAAACAACTTGTACATCGAAGGACTACGGGAAACGCTCAAAGACAACGGCCTGCTCCGGGTGCTCTCACCACCACCACCGACCCCCACTCCTAGACCTCGTCAACCTCACAAGCGGCGTGAGAGGAAACAGAAGCGGGGTAAATGCGGAGGCGCCCGGAACAGGCTAATGGCTAACCTGCACAAGCCGGCGCTCTCCACCATCGTACTGGCTCATGTACACTCGCTAGATAATAAACTGGACCACGTACGTTTACTTCGGGTTACGCTAAAGTCAGTGAGAGAGAGTTGTGTCTTTGTATTCGTGGAAACATGGCTCAATAGCAGCATCCCTGATGGCGCCATACAACTTGATTAGCTAGCATGCTACTGGGCGGGCAGATCGCTCCTCGAAGGAGTTGTCTTGAGGTGGAGGACTCTGTTTATATAAACAATGCCTGGTGTTGGGACGCTGTCGTGGTCTGTAAACACTGTTCACCACTGCTAGAGACGATGATCATCAAGTGCAGATCGTTCTACCTGCCGAGGGAATTCACAGCCGTACGACTCGTTGCTGTTTATATCCCTCCAAGATCCAATAACAACAACAGGAACGAGGCACTTAACGAACTGTACCAGCACGTGAGTGAGCAGCAAACATCTGGCAGGCTTTTTCAACAACGCAGACCCAAAGTCCGTGTTTCGCAAACTAGAGAAACACATTAACTTTCCTACAAGGGAAATAACATTGGACAATGTTTACACAACCCGAAGGGGAGACTACAAAACCCTCCCCTCCCCCATCTGGGCTGCTGACCACATCACTGTCCTGCTAATGCAGCATACAGGCCACTGGTCAAAACCACCAAACCAGTTCAGAAGCAGCTCCGGGTGTGGCCAGAGGGGTCCTCAAAGGCACTGCAAGACTGCTTCTCCACCACAGACTGGGAGATATTCAAACAGGCTGCCCCCCACGACAACACCATAAATCTACAGGAATATACAGAAACTCACTGCCGACATCTCAAAGTGCACTGATGATGTCACAGACACCAGGACCGTCACTGTTCGGCCAACCAGAAGCCATGGCTCACAGGGGAGGTCTACAGGCTGCCGAAGTAAAGGAACGCTGCCTTCAGAGCTGGAGACGAGGTGGGCCTAAGGACAACAAGGGCAAACCTGTCACATGGCATCAGAGAGGTTAAGAGACAATACTCTAGGAAGATCGCACAGCACTTCCATGACAGCAGAGACACGCGGAGTCTTGGGCAGGGGATACAGACCATAAGGGATTACAAGCCAACGCCACAGACTGCTGACAGCTCCACCTCCCTGCTGAACGAGCTAAACGTGTGCTTCGCTCGCTATGAGGCACACAATAGGAACCCCGGCACAGAAGGCTCCACCCCATCCCGGTGACCAGCTGCTGACACTGTCCCCGGACAGCATGAGGCAATCCCTCTGCAGGATCAACGCGCGCAAAGCTCCGGGACCGGACAACATCCCTGGTCGTGTACTGAGAGACTGTGCTGCGGAACTCACAGAGTCTAACCACTTGACCGATGATGCAATCCGCAAACAGCCCTCCAGTCAGCCCCTACACACCTGGATACCAGAGACTCATATGTTAGAATGCTGTTCATTGACTTCAGTTCAGCATTCAACACAATTGTCCTCCAGCAACTCATAATCAAACTAGACAAGCTGGGAATCAACACCTCGATGTGCAACTGGCTGCTGGATTTCCTAACAGGAAGACTGCAGACAGTACGGGTCGGCAGCAACACCTCCAGCACCATCACACTAAATGCGGGTCTCCTCAAGGATGTGTGCTGAGACCCCTCCTCTTCACTCTTCTGACCCACGACCCACAAATGCCAAATCTGCAAAATATTTCATCTGTTCCTCCTTAACGAAAATGATGCAGCTGTGTCAGGTTTAAGGATGCAAAAGTGAGGATCGGCTGGCTTCACATAATCACTCAGAACAAAATCAAATAACATAGGACAGTGATCAGAGATATGTGCATCCCCTACCAATACATTGTCAATAGATAAATTACTTGAAATTACAAAATCTAATGTATGGCTATGTAACTGGGTAGGTCTGCTTACATGTTGCATGAAGTTAAACTATCACATTAGACTGTAATGCGCAAGGGCCGTTTGGACTAAAGTTTGTATGTAACTGTGGCGCGGCGCACAATCGATCGAGGGCTAGACACTTAAATGATGAGTGGAAATTGTTGTCCAACAACGCCACCCCAAATTTAATTGGGGAAAGTTAGTCTACATAAGGCACACAGGTAAATTTATCAATAAATTAAGAGAGCCAGGTTCCATATTTTTACAACAACTTTATTCTGCAATACGTGTTAAAATGCGTTATTTGTAAAAGAAACAGTGTAATTACGATGAACAATAATAATAAAATCACGGAGCCAAAAAGCGGCAACGGTAGTAGCGAAACAAACAACAGTAGTAGCAAAGCCACAAACCAACAGTAGTGACAACGAGGCAAAAAAACCAAACAGTAGTAGCAAAGCCACAAACCAACAGTAGTGACAACGAGGCAAAAAAAACAAACAGTAGTAGCAAAGCCGACGTGCCCTGTGCCGCTGTGGACCGCACTGCACACCACTGGTGGAGTGGGGCGAGTGCAGAGGTTGGAGCTGAGCGCCACTTAGTTTGTGCACCGGCGCAGATTCGCTCGTACTCACTGGCCTGATTTATTAAAAAGGTGCACCCAGGGATAAACGGGATATGGTACGGCGGGTACAGCCGAGCAGCGTGGCTACAAGGGACAAATATATGAAAACTGGGGTATTTTAAATGAATGAATGAATGAAGACAGAGCGGGTATACCTGTCGCTGTGGAGGAGGGCGCACAGCGACGCACACTTGGGCCAAAGCACACACCACAAGCCAACGGTCAAGCTAAAAGAAAATAATCATTGTGACCACTTGGACATTTCAAAAGGGACAGAGCAGAAGGTACCACCACTACCTGTTGCCGCTTTTTGGCTCCGTGATTTTATTATTATTGTTCATCGTAATTACACTGTTTCTTTTACAAATAACGCATTTTAACACGTATTGCAGAATAAAGTTGTTGTAAAAATATGGAACCTGGCTCTCTTAATTTATTGATAAATTTACCTGTGTGCCTTATGTAGACTAACTTTCCCCAATTAAATTTGGGGTGGCGTTGTTGGACAACAATTTCCACTCATCATTTAAGTGTCTAGCCCTCGATCGATTGTGCGCCGCGCCACACTTGGCGTTGCTGGCAGGGTAACAGTGAAAATAAAAGACCAAAAAAGGAAGGAGAGACTGTCTGATCGTCTTGTTGTCCTGGGAGGCAGCATGAGAGGACGCTGGTATGATCACCCCGTCTTTTGTTTGTCCGTTGAGATGGCCCCCAGACCAAACTTCAATGTCCTGCTCTCAAAGGGATTTCTCAGGGGCAAACAAATCTGCCATCATTTCACGCATCAGCCTTTGCACATGAACCAGAGAAGTTTTTTTACATGTTCTACAAGAGGCAGGCCTCCGCTTCATGAATAACACTGACGCAGGATAGGAGACACTGCCTATTTGGTTGGCATCTTAGCTCGCTTGCGAGCAATGGCGTCCTCAACAGCCTTCTTACCACATAACTTTGTACTGAAGTTTGGACCAAAGTTTGGACCAAAGTTTGGACCAAAGTTTAGACTAACGTTTGGACCAAAGTTTGAACTAAAATTTGGACCAAAGTTCGGACCAAAGTTTGGACAGTGCATTTCCCAGACTTCACTGTTGTATAGATTTAACCTGCGAGTGCGAGGTAGGGACAGACAGCTATACACGTAGTAACAAACCTGTGCTTATTTTTAATTCACTAAATAGCAAAGTCAGCTTTGTTATTGTGGTAGCCTGTGGTAGGTTAAGTCCCGTTTCAGTGCTTGTTTAGACCTTATTTAGGCTTGTTTAAGATTGTTTTCACACCAGTTAAGTTGCCGTAAAAGAGTATTCACTTTGAGAGCGGTGCACTTGGAACAGTGTGAAAATGACAGTCTCATTCTGGAGTGCAGTAAAAGACTGCCCCAGGAGCGCCTAAAACACGAGGTGTCAGAGCAGTTCCACTCACACTCTGGCTGACCGCAGGCCCAGCGTGGCTCATGGTGCAGTGTTTGAGGTGAATGATGCGCGGTGTATTTGAACAAGCCCGATCCAAAAGTGAAGTAAACTAAACTAAGTATCTGAGGTCAGTCGCGTGAAAAGTCCCTCAGTAGTCCAGGTAGAATCCATGATAAATCGTCAGCTCCGTCAGAGCTGACGAAGCCTCTCGGATGAGCGGCGAAACGTTTTCAACCAAACATACTTTGTCCAGTTGACAAATTGAACTTCTCCTTTTATCTGAGGTCAGTCCACAGAACGTGATAACAAACGACCTAAGATGTGGTTAAGGTCTGACAGAATCCCAATTAGGTAAAGTAAACCTACTCTAAGCAGCTTGGTCTTGGTTTAGACCCTGATAGTCATAGACCTGCTTTAGTCCTATCTTAGACTTGCTTTAGTCCTTGTCTTGGTTTAAACCTGGTCTAGTCCAAGATCCACTATTAAGTGCTCTACAGTTAAAATCTTGTTTCAGGTTCAGGTTGGCCTGACAGAGCAATTGTTATGTTGTTGTTGGGTTTTTAAAAAAAAGTAATTTTTGTTGTTTAATTGTACTACTTGTGTGTGGAATTATAGAGATAAAACATATAACTGAGGTGCAGTTTCGTCATCCAGCCCTGGACCAAAGCCCTCTGAAAAACTCTGGAAAATATAATTGACGCCCCCTAGTTTAGAATAACTGTCTGATCACTGATGGATGTGCAGTCAAAATGGCAGGAGCCAGGTCTGTGGAGGCTAAAACCGTGATCAGAAAACTTTCAGGCTGGTTTATAACTAATAATAGCTCTTGGTAATCTGACATTTAAAGAAGACACTTTCTCTGCTATAGCTCTGACATACAAATTTTTCATTCTGTTAACTTCCATTGATTTCTGGTTCAAAATTGTGGACCATTTGACTGATTTGAATATTTTCGAATATTGTTAAGCACATCTTTTTCCACTGACAGCATCCACATGTATGTTGTATAAATCACCCATGTTCATTTGTTAAGCAGGTGCAGTACAGTTTTTGGACTTTTGTTTAGTATAGTCCTTTTAAAGACACCCAGATTCATATTGTATTGTTCATTCACTTCATGCTCCCCATTTTCAGGTTCAGTTGTTGTTTCATGCCAATCTGATCATTCTTGCAATACATGTGTAATAGTAATGTAAAAACTATATGCATTATTTATTTGTTTATATGTTAGTTGGAGTAGCTGGTTCAACAAAATAAGGACTCACTCATGAAGAGGCCATACCTGCTTGCCAAAGCCTGATCTCGTCAGATCTCAGAAGCTAAGCAAGGCAGGGCCTGGTTAGTACTTGGATGGGAGACCAGTGGGAATTCCAGGTGCCACAGTGGGGCGCCAGTCGCAAAAACTGTCATGTCCTTAGGCAAGACACTTCACCCACATTGCCTAGTATGAAAGTGGAGTGTGCGTGAGTGTTGGAGGTGGTCAGAGGGGCCGATGGTGCAGATTGGCAGCCTTGCTTCCGTCAGTCTGCCCCAGGGTAGCTGTGGCTATAATAGTAGCTTACCACCACCAAGTGTGGAGTGAATGAACAATGAACTGCAAAGCGCTTTGGGTGTCATGAAAGGCGCTATGAATTATTATCACCAAATACTGAGCCATGATGGACAGTGGGTGAGTTCAGACTGACACGGACAGTTCTGCTTTTACCATAAGAGCTCAAAAAAAGCATGAAACTTTCCATGCAGCAAATAGCGCATTCAGAAATACTAGTGCAAAGGGGATATCTGTTTTGTGCTGTTCAAAGTGACAAACCTTAGACACAGAGACCTTACACCTTGTCCACTGGCTCACACCTAATGAGTAAATGACACGCACCTTTTTACCTTTTTTTTAATACACAAAACTCAATATGATTTACGGTAATAATACTTTACTGTTATATTTCCTAATTCATAAAAAATATAATACAGCGATTCACATTTACAATCATTTACTTGCAAATAATCATTGGTCAATTTTGAGAACATTTTGAATGAAATATAATGAATGTACATTGCTGTATATTACAAATTAAACAAAACTACAGCATAATTATCCATTTAAAAAGATAGAAATCTCACAGCATTCTACAAAACAAAACACGACATTCCATTCGACTCACACACATGTATTAAGTAATACTGCCCTGTCTATTTTTTATAATGTCTGCTTCTACTTCAGTTTTCAATCAATTTAATTGATTTCACATCTGCTGCCCTGCCCCACACCCTCCCTCCTTATCGCCAAAGAAAAAAACACCGTATGTTACCTATCCAATTGTTTTATGTCATTACACGTTGTGTATAATTGTATTTGAGTGTATTGCATTTTTTCCACTCTGCATCTCCCAGTCGGCGGCGCACACAAGCGCAGTGGCCCCTCCACTAGCCGCTCTATCACTGTCCTGCCTGGTTTGTGGGGAAACGAAATTTCGAATTACTTTATGTACATGTACATATGTTTTTTTGTCAATAAAGGAAACTATGACTATGACTATGAAAGGGGGATTCCAAAGCTTAAAATGTGCAGTATTCAGTCAAGCTTTGTAAGGAATCGTATCAATATGGTACACAGCTAGTTCTAGTTAAAGGGACAGTCTGCATGACCATTTCCACAGTAATGTAATCTTGATGAGGTTTTTGCTGCAGATGGATGTCACTGACGATAATAACAACAATGACGGCCAAAGAATCATATTTCTTCATACAACATATAAACATTTATTTGTGTTATTCGAATGAACACTGGAGATGAATGTGTTCTGCACAATGGGGGTTGTCTCTCTGTAGAATGTGTGAGAGGAAGGATCTGGTTCTGGTCGGAGAGTGTTCTGTGGGGGAGGGGAAGACTTGAGGAAGGGAAGATTGCGTGGCTGCAGCAGAAGAATGTGTGTGCGCTGGGTAAGTTGTATGTAGTTGTATGCACCAGGGCAGAAATTTGGACCCAGAGCTCTGTATTATACAAAGACTTGGAAGTGTTATAGGTGAATAAATAATAACAATAAAGCATGGGAATGACTTATAAGTCGTCCCCACAAGTTATAAAGCGTGGGAACGACTTATAAGGCGTGCGCACGAGTTATAACCTGGGTGCACGGGTTTTTAAAAAGTGAGGGAACGTCTTAAAACGTGTTCCCTCGGTTTATATCCAAGGCGTCGTTCCCTCAACTTATTAAAATATTCCCACAATATCCTTGTACCTCATTGCCTACACACACACGTACACACAGGCTGTAGCTCACTATGGTAGCTCCGGAAATACTAGACGCTATTTTATTATATTTTAATATTGGGCTCAGTTACACAGAAATCCTCCATGCACTTGCATCCCAACATGGCTTTATTGTAAGTCTGAGACACCTGAAGAGAGTTCTGAGAGAGAATAGGCTTCACTGTCGTAGTTTTTCTGACCTAGTAACGACTATAGATTTCATCATCAGCCAACTAAACAGCCAAGATCGCCTCCACGTGTACCGCTGGATGCACCCAAAGTGCTTGGAACATGGCATTCAGGCAAAAAAAAGAGGATGTACGGATTATCTTTAAACTACTGGACCCAGAGAGTGTTGCGCTATGCTGTCGTCGTAGATTTCAGCGCAGACAGTACTTTGCCAAAGGACCCAATTTCATTTGGCATGTCGATTCTTATGACAAACTAAAACTGCATGGACAGGTTTTCCCGTAGGATCGTTTGGCTGAAAGCCGCACACACAAGTAGTAACCCGCGAGTGATTGGCAGTTACTATGTGGATGCAGTGGAGAGGTTAGGTGGATGCCCGAGAATCGTACGAACTGATTTTGGAACTGAGAATGTGACTGTGCAAGACATCCAGAAGTTCTTCAGGTGTGACGGAGAAGACGACAGGGCAGGGGACCGAAGCTACATCTACGGGGCCAGCGCTGCAAATCAACGTATTGAGTCTTGGTGGGGCCAGTTGCGTAGACAAGGCGCTGAATACTGGATCGAGTTCTTCGGAGAGCTGAAAGACGAGGGACTATTTGGTGGTGATTTCCTGGACAAGGCATTGGTCCAATTGTGCTTTAAATTGTGTTCACCGTGTTTATGCACAGACTGATCAACTGTCTGTGACAGACAGACACACAGACAGACAGCACCTGCTATTCACCTATTAGCCTATATCTGTTGGTGACATATCCTCAGATCTCCATAAATAAATAGGCTACTCACCGCATTATAGTCCAACTCACCATTGTGACAAGGGTTGCCTACTCTGCAATCACAGTTACAGACAGCGCTTAAAAGTAGGCCTAGTTAATTTTCTGCATTTTTTATTTTATTGATTGGAGATGGTCCCCGGGTGCAGTAATGTGCAGCCCACTGCTCCTAATAACAGGATGGGTTAAATGCAGAGAAGAATTTCTCCAGTGTGAGATCAATAAAGTTGCTTCTTCAATGTGAAGAATCCATGCGCTCTGCATTTGGAACCCTCACCCTCCGTGAAACGTTCCTTACTGCAGTACCTTGTGACGAAGATGTTTTTGACCTGTCTATAACCATAATGGATGAGCTGAATTTGAGTTTTCCCAATGACAGACACCAGGCTGTAGAACTATACATTGCACTCAGAGATGCTATTCGCTTGCAGATGAACGCATAGACCAAGTTATGATTTATTATATTCTGAGATTCATGCTTTGGAACCAGGCATGCTTTGGTGAATTCATCTCAAAGTTCATCTCAAAATTTGCCCTATTGTCATTCTTCTGTGTTCTCTCTCTCTCTCTCTCTCTCTGCATCGACGTTCACTGTAAACGAGAATGCATCCTCAGACAAGCTACCCACGTGACGTGTGTGGGTACGTGCAGCCACCAAAATCACTACTGTTTGGAAGTAGGCCTATAGAACTCGAATTGCTCAGTCAATTCCCCATGGGATTCGGTGATGTTGTTATTTGTAAACAAAAAAATGAACAAAATAAAGACTACATATTCTATTGATGTTGTAAATAGCACATGTATGGGTTTATGTTGTAATGCTATTTCAATCAAGCAAGCAACTGTTCCATTTTACCTGGCGTAGTAGGTAAAATGTGTAATTATGTTATTGGATTAGCAGTGGCCTCGCTTCAGCACCACGGAGAGCACCATAACCAAAACAGCACTAGAGTGACAAAGTTTGATTTCAGGTTCGTAATTTTATGTTGTTATACAGCAAGACGTTCCCTCACCTTTTAAAAACCTGTGGGCACGCCTTATAAGTCGTTCCCACGCTTTATAAGTCGTTCCCACGCTTTATAACTCGCTTTGTTATTTTATTTATTCACCTATGACACTTCCAGGGCTCCGTAGTATTAGAAATATTGTTGGGGAAATAAACGTCTGGTAAATTTGAACATTTTTGAATCTTTTCTCTTGATAGAACACACAATATACAACACTACACATAATACTCACTCATATAGACAGTTGGAATATTAATAAAATGTAACAGTTGACCTTATATACCATATACAGTTTAAAGGTTCTTTGTAAATATTGGTGGTATAAATTACAACACCTTTTCATTCAGTACTGGTGGATGCGATCATAGACGTCAGTTGCTCTGTTCTAAAATCAAATTAAAAAAAACAAAGACAGAAAAAACAGACATTAATTAAAAAGTGATACAGACAGTTGGCAAGATTGCAGTGATTTCCTTTGTTAAAAATACAAATGTATAAAGTTACAATAAATAAAGGATACTTTACTTTTTCCCAAATTCAACATTTCGCTAAGAATCTCACCTCAGTTTGACAAATTTGGTTAATTTTCGAATTTTCTGCAAATGAATATCCCTAACAGGTTTGTAGGTATTCAGGACCCCTTACCAGAGGCATGTATGTTCCTGTATCGTCCACTTGCTCATAACCATCATCACTTTCAATCTCCACTGTGTCCAGTGTCCTCAAATCTGTTGGAAATGGACACGTTTAACTGAATCTGATCCAAAAGCAAATATTTAAAAACGTTGTTATCTTAACCTGGTGTTTCTGCCTGGTGAGCTGTAAGGAAAAACAGACAACAGAGATTAAGAAAAGTATTTAAATGTAGATATAGCACATTCTACAGTCAATCGTTCATTTGGCTTCAATCCACCAAAAGGTTAATGGTACTTACGGTAACGGTAACGGTACTTGCCTAAAGAAAGAAATCATCAGCATCAGATCAAGTATCAAGTATCAAGTATCCAGTGGACAGTGACAGCTAACTGCAGTTTCATGGTTGGACTTATGCTTGCTCATTTCTACATATTGTTGTCTGTTGTGTAAGCAACTTTCCAGCCATTTGTATACCTGTCTTCTTATACCATAATTATTACATTTTGCCAACAAAATATTGTTATTCTATGTGTCAAATGCTTTCTGTAGGTTCAGAAAAACACTGACTATGTTCATCAAAAATCGATGAAAATAGATGAATAAGCACAGTAGAAGATGATCTGTTACTATTTTACAGTTATATGTTTGGTTTACACACACACACACACACACACACACACTCCTCCTTTTCTTGGGTGGTCAACGGGAAACAATTAAATTATATTACACTGATCGTTCAATGCAGCCCAACAGTCAGTAATTGTATTAATATTTACATATAGGCATGTGCAATTAAAATGAATAAGAGAAAAAGTCATATTTAACTCAACATTTTATTTAAATTTAAAAATACAGGGAAATGGAGTGAATCATCAAACTGAATTTAAAGGTCCCATGGCATGAAATTTTCACTTTCTGAGGTTTTTGAACGTTAATGTGAGCTCCCCTACCCTGTTTAGGCCCCCCCCATGGTTAAAAGTTGCGAAATGTCTAAACTGAGCATTTGCGATCCTTTTCTGCGTTACAAAAAATCGGAGCTCAAACGGGCGATTTTGAACAAGGCACCTTATTGACGTCAGATCGAAAAAAGAAATGCAAATGCAGTTCCACCCCCGTCTGTCTGTACTCAGCGTCTCTGTAAATCACGCCCAGAGAGTTTGGACCGCGAATGCGCTTGGCAATGCGAAATGCGTTTTTTTATTTGCCTGGAGGCACGTCCGAGGGTTTCTAGGCTCGGAAGTCCTTTATCTGAGCCTCTGGACCTTTGAACAGCAGTGGTTTAATTTTATTTTATGTGGAAATGTGTTTATTTTTCAATGGAACGCTTCAAAACTCTCCCCCCGTGCAAAAACACGGAAATGGATCAGCTGAGAGCTAGAGCGGAGAGCAGAGAGTTTGGCCACGCCCCCACCCTCTACTATAGGCCATCTCTTTTCTCCTCATTTGCATTCAAGCAACAACGCCCATTATGGCCTGTTCAGAGAGAGAAAAATTACTCTTTCTCATCTTATCTCTGTTTCTCATGCACTGAGTGTTGATTTTGAAGAAGGATTCATTTACAGTATTAGGGAACCATTAAGGAGCCATATAAAAGCATCAAGAAGTACCATGTCATGGGACCTTTAAAACAACAACAAAGCCTTACCACTTGAACAGTGGGTGGTTGACACTGCTGCAGAGGTGTGCAGACTGTTGACGTCAGCAGAACACTAAAGATATAAAATGTTACACTCAAAAGGCCGGTTAAAGACAGAAAGAAAAAACAAATAAGTAATAAATAATAAATAAGTAGCTATATCTTAGTCTTGACCACAATGGAAAGTATCGAGCAAACGTTGTTATTAAGTTTAAGGTTACGTTAGCTCATGACCAAGATCAGATCGGATGCAAGAGGTCGAGATGAGTCTCCTCCACAGGGGGGCTGGGTGCTCCCTGAGAGAAAGAGTGAGCTCTGCTCGTCCCACCAGGAGGGACACACTGGAGGGACTATGGTTGTGTCCCATTCCTCTGTCTTACCCCTACCCCTTGGTTTTGCTCGTTCATGTGAGGGCAAGGGGTGTCCCGATTCTAATTTTGATCAAGGGCTCGGGCCACGACCTCGGGCTACATACCCCTTGAAACGAAGTAAACTCTCGACCAGACTTGAAATGAAGGGGTACGCCTAAGCTCAGGCAGGTTTTGGGATCAGGATGGCAGCGTCACATCGACGAGCCAAGGAGTCTCATAAATGTATTTTCAGCAGTTGTAATTATCGATTAACAGTTTAGCAGGTTTACAATTATGACGTTACTTTTAGTGAACTGTTGTTGCGGTTTTAATTGTAGTGATGTCTGTTTAGCCGACGTTATCGTTTTCATCGAACTTTCATGTATAAACAAGCCAGTTTTTTTGTCGAGCTGAGGTACCCAGTCAATCAATCAATCAATCAAACATTTATAAGGCGCTTTTCATACAAAATTGTAGCACAAAGCGCCTTACAGTGGTCAAGGATTAGAAGATTGACCTTTATTGATCTCACACAGGAGAGGTTGTTTCTATATTTGACCCGGGGACCATCCCCATGATTTTGTTTTGTTATTTAGGCTTTGGTCAGGCCCTAAGCTGGAGGATTTTACCTATGGCGCATGTTTAGGTTGGTGGGGGAAACCGGAGTACCCGGAGGAAAACCACCCAAACACGGGGAGAACATGCAGCCTCCACACAGAAAGGCCCGGGCAACCCGAACCTTCTTGCTGTGAAGCATGAGTGCTAGCCACTCAGCCACCGTGCTGCCAGGGAAAAAAAAAAAAAAAAAAAAAAAAATAACAGCAACAGCATCAACAACAGCAACAACAGCAGCAGCAGCAACAACAGCAGCAGCAGCAACAACAGCAACAACGACAGAACAACAGCAACAACAACAACAGCAAGAACAACAGCAACCACAACAACAGCAACAACAACAACAGCAACAACAACAGCAGCAGCAACAGGAACAGCAGCAACAACAACGACAACAGGAACATCAGCAACAACAACAGCAGCAGCAGCAACAATGACAGAAACAACAGCAACAACAACAGCAGCAGCAGCAACAACAACAGCAGCAACAACAGCAACAACAAGAACAAGAGCAGCAACAGGAACAGCAGCAGCAACAGCAGCAGCAACAGGAGCAGCAGCAACAACGGCAATAGCAACAACAGCAACAGGAACAACAGCAGCAACAACACTAACAACAGCAGCAACAACGGCAGAAACAACAGCAACAACAGCAGCAGCAGCAACAACAGCAGCAACAACAGCAACACCAACATCAACAGTAACAGCAACAGCAACAACAACAGCAACAACAACAAAAGCAACAACAGCAACAACAGGAACAGCAACAACAACAGAACCACAGCGACACCAAAACAATAACAGCAATAACAGGAACAACAACAACAACAACAACAGCAACAACAAAAGCAACGAAAGCAACAGCTACAACAAAAGCAACAACAACAGCAGCAACAACAACAACAACAGCAACAACAAAACAACAACAGGAACAACAGGAACAGCAACAACAGGAACAGCAACAACAGCAGCAGCAACAACAGGAACAGCAACAACAAACAAAAGAACAAATAAAAGACAAGCAAACAGACGACCGAAGTCAGTCAAAGGCCAAGCTAAACAGGTGAGTCTTGAGCCCACTCTTAAAAACATGAACGTTCTCTGCAGCCCTGAGGTCCTCCGGCAGGCAGTTCCATAGACGAGGGCCGTAGTACTGAAAAGACGCCTCTCCGTGAGTGTGAGTCCTGACTTTGGGAATGACCAGGAGCCTGCTGCCGGAGGAGCGCAGGGCCCGTGAAGGTTCAGAAGGGGAAAGCAGTTCTGAAAGATAGGAAGGCCCAAGACCATTAAGACATTTAAAAACCAGTAAAAGAACTTTAAAATCTATCCTGTAACTCACAGGGAGCCAATGCAGAGATTTTAAGACCGGTGTAATGTGATCCCGCCCTCTGGACCTAGTCAGGACACGTGCTGCTGAATTTTGCAATAATTGCAAACCTGAAATACTCTTTTTGGGAAGACCAGAGAGCAGGGCATTACAGTAGTCTATACGGCTGGTGACAAAAGCATGCATCAGTGTCTCCGTATTGGCCTGAGAGAGAATAGGGCGAACTCTGGCTATGTTTTTTAGGTGATAGAAGCCCATTTTTGTGATGTTCTTGATGTGTGGAATAAAAGTCAGCTCAGAGTCAAAAATGACGCCCAGGTTTTTCACTTGAGGAGATGGGTTAAAAGACTGTGCTTGTAGTTTTGATAAAAGTTTCTCTCTCTGGGCCTCAGGACCGATGACTAAAACCTCCGTTTTGTCCTGGTTAAGCTGGAGAAAGTTTCTTGCCATCCAGGATTTGATATCTAGAATACAGTTAAAAAGAGCATCCATTGGTCTGGTGTCATAAGGAGACACGGAAATGTAAAGCTGTGTATCATCTGCATAGCTGTGGAAATTGATTCCATGTCTCCTGATGACGCCGCCAAGGGGAAGCATGTACAGGTTGAAAAGCACAGGGCCTAAAATGGAGCCCTGGGGGACACCGCATGTGATTTTATGGATCTTGGAGGAGCATGTGTCCATAGTTACCATAAATGTTCTGTCTGTGAGATAGGACGTGAACCATTTGTGAACAGCACCAGAGAGGCCGAGGTGTTTTAGGCGAGTTAAAAGAATCATGTGGTCTACTGTGTCAAAGGCAGCGCTCAGATCCAGCAGAATCAACACAGTCACCTTTTGAGAGTCACAGTTTATTCTAAAGTCATTTAAAATCTTTGCCAAGGCAGTCTCGGTGCTGTGGTTCACCCTAAAACCAGACTGAAATTTTTCCAAAATGTTGTGATCATCTAGAAACTCATTTAATTGGATAGAGACAAGTTTCTCTAGAATCTTGCTTAAAAATGGCAAGTTAGACACTGGTCGGTAGTTGTTAAAATCATTAAAATCTAAATTGCTCTTCTTCAGCAGGGGCCTCACCACCGCCGTCCAATCCAACTTTATTTCTATAGCACATTTTATGAACAGAAACAGTTTCCAAAGTGCTGCACAGTGTTTGGTAAAATCAATAAAACTTAATTAAAACATTACTAAAACAGCAATAAATAAAGTGATAATAATAAAATAACTAAAAACAAAAGCAATTCTAAAAAACACAGAGGAGCACACAACTCACGCGGTATTAAAAGCCAGAGAATAAAAGTGGGTCTTAAGACGAGACTTAAAACTCTCCAGTGTGGGGGCTGTTTTGACATGAGGGGGCAGAGCGTTCCATAACTTAGGGCCAAACACAGAGAAAGCCCTGGGTCCCCGAGTTTTAAGTCTAGTCTTAGGGACCACGAGCTGGACCTGGCCCCCGATTATCCTTGACATTTGTTTACATTTGTTTGCGTCAGTTGTTGTCGCCTCTGTAGACGTAGCAGCTCAAGTAGAGGCGAGGGACGATGACCCAAACGGTAATCAAGTGGTGTCCCATTTCTTAGGGGATCATTCGTACCCTGAGCCCTCTCAGCTCGTTATCGAGGGGCAAGACAAAAACAAAGATAAAGGCGAAGGGGTAAGACAGAGGAATAGGACGCAGCCTATGTCTATCAGCTGGCCTAGGAATGCCTTAGAGGCCCACCGGAAAAACTGGAGGAAGTGTCTGAAGTGAGGGAAGTCTGGCCCTGGATGAGCAGAAATCAATGGATGGAAGGTTTCATTTACCTGTCCAGCATTGCACACGCTGCATGTGCTCTTGTGACCTAGAACAGAGAAATCTCACACAGCTGAAGCTCTACGGTCAAGTGTTCCACAGTAATGTCCTCTGTGCCTGTCTTACTCTTTCACAATAAGACTCTCTCTGCAGTGCAACTGTACAGAGACTTTTATTGTGTAAGAGTCATTAAGAAAGCCATGTTCAACTAGCGGAGCCTTGACAGCGAAACTTGTAGAAATTATCCTAATTCTGAATGGCTGTTTTACAATGACACAGGAGGAAGGGAAGGCAGAGGCCTTGTTGTTTTACAACAAGGATGAGGCGTGCACACACACACACACACACACACACACACGCACACGCACACACATACACAACACACACACAGAATGCTGCTTTTTGTCTGAACCACACACCCATTCCCTCAACTTCAGCTAAAGTTTGAGTGTGCTGAGAGCCTAGTTTGCGTTATAGTAAATGTTCACATCTTTATACGGCACTTTTCCACCTTCAAGGCACCCAAAGCACTTTACAACAAGGAACCACTCACACATTCACACACCAGTGTACGCAGACACTGGGGGCGAGGTGGGTTAAGTGTCTTGCCCAAGGACACAACAGGAGCATTCATCTGTGGGGGCTGGAATCGTACCGCCAACCTGTGGGTCAGTGAATCTGACCGTTCAACCAATGATGTTTTTCTATGTCGAGATCGGGATTCAAACTGCCAACCTTTGGATCAGTGGACAAACGCTCTACCAGCTGAGCTACTGCTGCTTTAAAAAATGGTCACCGTTAACATGACTTTGCGTTAACACAATAATTGCACGCTTCATTTCACATCAGTTTAATAAATCAATATGCACCGTTACTCTAGCCTCCACTGGAGTCTATTTTTCCCACTGCAGCGGTCTGGAGTGTTTCATAGGTCATTACACAAGTAGTGTTTCTTTTTTCTCCAACCAAACCTTGAAAAACCGAGCTGCGCACTGTGCTGAGAGTGAACCCAGTATGACAATGTTTATATCTGAGAATATTTCTTACCTTCCATGTTTGAGCAGAAAAAGCCAAAAATCACCGCCATAATCCCCATCACGAGGCCACAGAAAGAATACACTGGCAATAAAACCAGCAAGTCACAGATGACTGGAGAAACATAAGGATTAGATCAGAAGGAGGATTTATTTATTTGAAGGTTTGTTAGAGTGAAGACATAACTCTAAGTCAGGGGTGTCAAACATGCGGCCCGGGGTCTGGATCAGGCCTCCAAGACCTTTAATCTGGGCCTCGGCAGATTTTCTATTAAAATATTTGAAGTATATTTTAATTTTCTATTAAAATATTGGTAATTATCTGCGCAGTTTAGCATAGCAGCGTCTCCAGTGCCTCCAGTGTGCGTGGCCCCTCCCACCAGAGCAGCACAAATGAAAACTAAAGCAGGACTAAATTCTGTGAAATGCAAGTTAATGTTAAAACTTTGTGTTGAAATTGCATTTTTCTTAAAGTTTCAGGTTGTTCATAATATTATAATATTTTGTAAAAGAATTTAAAAGAGTTAATCAAATTAAAAAAAAGGTTTCTGTAATACATTTGCGTTTCTCTACACAAATATTTGGACTTATTGCTATTTTTGGGGTATATTTGCCACGAGTTTTCTGATCCGGCCCCTTTGGGATCAAATTAGGTTGGATACGGCCCCCGGACCAGAATGTGTTTGACCCCCCTGGTCTAAATTGACAGAACTGAACTTTTCTTTTCCTCTGAATCCTACCAGGACGTCTGAAGGATTGATTACACATCTCAGACACTTTGGGCAGAAATTACAACACAACATTTAACTAAAAATAAACGCCTTAAGGGTTAAATGTTGAAATTTTTTCTTTTTGGTCAGGAGCATACACGAGGGCATTGTTTGGAGCCTCTGTTTCTATGGAATCATCCGTGGTTATTGAAAGATATCCAAATACATTTTTTTTCTCATGCAAGCGAACTTGAAATTATAACCATTGTAAATTAATTTAAAAATAAATCGTCAACTGACTTTTATGACATTGATATGACTATAGTTAAAAATGTAATTAATGGCATTATTAAACCCTTGACATATATTTTTACTCTATCATTTCTAAAGGGATCATTCCCTGGACAAAATGAAAATTGCAAAAGTAAGTAAAAGTAATTCCACTCTACAAAAATGGAATTGAAAAATTATACAATAATAGAATAATTTTTAGATAATGAATCAGAGTCAGTATGGATTCAGAGGCAGAAGTTCAATATCAGTGGCTCTTCTGGATGCGGTGGAGGAGATAACTGATGCACGGGATTTAAAAAAAAAAAAAAGTTGTTTCATTGATCTAAAGTAAGCCTTTGACACTCTTAACCACGCCATACTACTGAAAAAACTCAAATTATATGGCATATGGACATTGCACTAATCTGGACTGAAACATCTGACCGGAAGATAACACTTTGTGAAAATTAATGGATTCATTTTCAGATTTAGGAGTATTACTTGTGGAGTGCCACAAGGCTTAATTTTGGGACCTAAATTGTTTAATTTGTACATAAATGACATATTTAAAACATGTGACATATTAAAAATGAATGAACTGAGTTGAGTAAAATCAAATTATTGATGGATTCTAATGTTATCCCTCAATTTAAACAAGACAAAAGTAATATTTTTTGGTAATTATAAAATAAATTCTGAAGCTTCATTTCATATTGACGGTGTTAAAATCGAGTGGGTTTCTGATAATACATTTTTAGGTATAACAAGAAACGAAAAGCTAAGCTGGAAAACGCACATCAGATACACACAATCTAAGGTCAAAAAGTATTGCAGTAATCAACAAAGTGAAACACGTCATCCAATCGGAACCATGGCTGGATATCGGATTACAGGACACTGGACTCAAACGAACGTGTAGACTAACAAAATGAACTTTTGTCATTTTAAAAGTGCTAAAGTTTGTGTTATTTGGTGACTGCAACAGTCCGACCACTCACGTTAAACAGATATCGCTAAACTCCAAAATCTACGGAAATGCTCCAAATGACACCAAAGTACAATGGGTGAGTAAATTACGTTGTTTTATCACCGAAATAAGATCCAGATTGTAAAAAACATTACTTTTCCTTTAACACACATTCTTAATCAAAAGGCTCTTTACATATTGTTTAGCTCATTCATTTTTCCATATGTGAAGAATCCCTCAGTCGTCCAGGTAGAATCCACGGTAAAAGGAGAAATTCAGTTTGTCAGCTGGACAAAGTTTATTTGGTGGAATAAATTTCGCAGCTCATCCAAGAAGAAGCACCTTGGATGAGCTGTGAAACGTATTCCACCAAATAAACTTTGTCCAGTTGACAAATTGAATTTCTCCTTTTGTCATTTTTCCATACTTTACAAATTGCAAAAACATGCTGTAAGAATAATACATAAGGTTGGTTACCTGGATCACACAAACAACAATTTTTCAAATCAAAATTATATATAAAAAATGATTTTGTGAAATTCTACACTGCTTTGCTTTTGTATAAAGCGAACAAAAATATACAGCCATTCATTATTATTATTCATTTTTAATGTGCTTTATAAATAAAGATGTATTATTATTATTATTATTATTATTATTATTATTATTATTATTATTATTATTATTATTATTATAACTTACCTTGTCCTTTGGTCACGGAGAACATATCTGCAGATAAAAACAAACGCACACATTTGAGACAAACTCATAAGCAAAAAGTGTTGAACAGAACATGAAACGTGACATGTAAATGTCTGCAAAACTCAAACACAACTGCAAATGTTTGAGTAATGTGACAATTTTTTGACACGGACAAAAAAAAAAAAAATTTAAATCTTGATCTATAAGAACAAAAATTAACTAAAGAAAAATCTAGACAAAACCTTTGTCCAGCTGTCAGATCTGAATTGATCCTGCCTGGATGATAACTGGATATTACAAAGTGTTTAGATGAAACTTCAATGATCCTTAATAAGAAAACTATCTTTGTTCTGTTTTTCACTATGACCCTTAAAACATGATCAAATATTGGTAGAGATTAACGCACTTGCTTAGTGTCTCAGAGGCATTCTTCTGATAATGTTTCATTATAAATCCATTATAAATTCATAATGAAAGTATAATTACAGTAGCTACATTAGATAAGTACTCACTGCTGAAGATGATGAGCAGCAGATACAGGGCCATGATGATGGACAGCAGACTGAACAACACCAGGAAGTTCTGCTTTTATTACAAAGGGGACGTCAGGAAAACCACAGTAACGACAAACGCTCGCCCCCACACCAAAAGCAGTACAAGCAGTGCAATTATTTATTTTTCTATTTTATTCTGACTTGTACATATTCACTTATTATTTTTTATTTCTAGAATTATGTCTCATTTGACACTGGTCTATTGCTCTTTTTTTTTGTTGCTATTCCATCTATTTTTGTTCCTCTCTGTTATATATTATATTTGATGAGTGAGCGACTGTACCCAAATAATTTCCCTTGTGGATCAATAAAGTTTGTCTAAGTCTAATCTGGCTGTTGTTTTTGCTGTTACCATGCTCTTTTCTTCTGTAACATGTCTTGTCATGTGGTGTAAGTCATGTGTATGAGCATTATTGAATATATTTTATCTGCCATACCTGATGAAAAGTCGCTGTTGTGTAGCTCACAGCTAATTTTGCAGCTTATTCTGGTTTGCAAGTGTAACACAAAACCTCAATCTCCAGAGTCAGAAAAAATAAATAAAACTGAAAAAATAAATAGTCCTGATTAGAGGTAATTAATATATTGTTCATTCATTCATTTTCGTCCGCTTAATCTGTGGTTGGGGTCGCAGGGGCAGCAGTCCAAACAGATCTGCCGCCCAGATCACTGTGCACCAGCCCCATGGATCCTCCTGCGGGTGGTGGGTCCACGAGAGCACGGCCCCAATGATGTAATGTCGAGAGCGGGATTCACGGCCCCAATGATGTAATGTCGAGAGCGGGATTCAAACCGCCAACCTTTGGATCAGTGGACAAACGCTCTACCAGCTGAGCTTCTGCCGCCCTAATACACTGATTTATTGATAATATTGTCAATATCTGAATAATGTGAATATCTGGTGTATCCCCATAGTCAGCTCAGATCTGAAACAAATAATCAAATAATAATAATTCATAGCCTTTCATGACACCCAAAGCGCTTTACAGTTCATTGTTCATTCAGTCCACACTTGGTGGTGGTAAGATACTTTCTGTAGCCACAGCTGCCCTGGGGCAGACTGACGGAAGCAAGGCTGCCAATCTGCGCCATCAACCCCTCCGACCACACACAGACCACTTTCATACTAGGCAATGTGGGTGAAGTGTCGTCTTGCCTAAGGACACAACGTCTGTCCCCCTGCCCCCCCTGTGGCACCAGGAATTCCCAGTGTCTCCCATCCAAGTACTAACCAGGCCCTGCCTTGTTTAGCTTCTGAGATCTGACGGGATCAGGCTTTGACAAGCAGGTATGGCCACGAATAATACGAATACGAAAAATAAAAGTGTTAAGGGAGAAGAGACATCACACCTAAAGCCCTGGTTCACGCTCATTTCCTCATGTTCTCACCTCAAAAAGCAGAAGTGACCTCACTGTTAAAGGAAAAGTAACGTTTTTTTTTACAATCTGAGCCTTCTTTCGGCAATAAAACAAGTAGTTTTACTCACCCATTGCAGTTTGGTGTCATTTGGAGCAGTATCGCAGAACTTATGTTGAGCCGTTCTGTTCTACTGATGATCCCGTATCCCTTAACATGGTGCTCGTATCATTTGCTCGGGGCATTACTTTGCGGTCTCCAAATAACACAAACTTTAGCACTTTTCAAATCACAGAAGATCGCTGTGTCAGGGTAGACTTTTAGTAGATTCCAAAACGGCCTGAAACCCGATATCCAGCTATAGTTTCATTTGATGACGTCATCAGAGAGGACAGTGCGCATGCGTGAACTCAGCTGTTTTGTAAACACCGCTAGTCCGAAAGAAGCTAACACCGCTCTGAACTTTACTTTTCTGTTGCGATATCGGGTTTCAGGCCGTTTTGGAAACCACTAAAAGTCTACCCTGACACAGTGATCTTCTGTGATTTGAAAAGTGCTAAAGTTTGTGTTATTTGGACACCGCAAAGTAATGCCCTGAGCACTCACGCTAACGGATACGGGATCATAGAAGAACAGAACGGCTCAACATAAGTTCTACAAAACTGCTCCAATTGACACCAAACTGCTATGGGTGAGTAAAACTACTTGTTTTATTGCCGAAAGAAGGCTCAGATTGTAAAAAAAATGTTACTTTTCCTTTAAAGTCATTTGCAAGTCCAAATATAAATTCTTGGATTAGTCAAGAACATCAGATCTCATTGACATTATTCCGCTCACTTTTGCTTTTAGAAAGTCTAAATGATCCAGAATACACACTTCTACAATCCTCATGAAGTTGTTTTGAAAGGGCGTGACTGACAGGTGGATTAGCCAGTGTGGGACATGTACTTCAGACAGTAGTAACTTCCTGAAATACAATCACAGCCTAAGTTCTATGAACTCTTGTATGATTATTTCCTTCTTACACCCATACCGCTGTGTGTGTGAGGATGGTTGTCAATCAAAAAAGCGGTTTGCTTTAGGTGCAAGTTCATCATAAACCACATCACACAAACGTTTCTCTGAGTTCTGCTCTCACACTCTTCCTCATTTTGAATCACTTGTTCATAGCCTCAGACCAAGGTTATTATACATAACGACAACGAACGAAAAAACAAAAACTAAAATTAAGATTAACTGAAATAATTAAAAACGATAACTAACTGAAACTGTATTGTGTGATTACAAAACTAACTAAAACTAACTGAAATTCTACATAAATTGCTCTTCATTTTTCATCCATTTATTTACTGAACCAGTTGTTGCCCCCTGAGCACTTACTGCTACTTCTTCATTTACGTATTTTGGAGTTGGTAAATGTGTCCCACCACGGAAGCTGAGGGCTCATGTCGGCATTACAGATTCTCAGGAAAAGCGTTTCTTGTGTTTTTTTTTTTCAAAATTTGTGATTTTCGTTGCATAATGTGCTAGTTGAGATCATGAAGAAGCCTGTCCATGTTTCAGATAACAGCATTAGTGACGTTAAAAACATACATTTTTAATTTAAAAAATACTTGTTTGTGGCGAATGACACGGGGCGTGTATAAATCAACATATTTCGCCAAGATCGCGCGCTCACCAATCCTGTTGCGAGAAGACAGAAGGGGCTTCCCCTGTTCACCGATCAGCTGTGAGGAGCACGTGCATATGTAAGCAGCACTGCCAGACAATGGACATGAAATGGACTTTTAACTTCTACTTGGACTCATGACACGTTCAGGAGACCTTCAGGACAGGTTCGGGACACGTCCATTTCTCCGGAGCTCGTGTACAGAGTGCGATTTGGCACCGAAACACACAATACGTGTTTACATTTGGAGATACGCCGAAAACACTGGGGTGAGTCATAATTATGATCATATTTCTGGATCAAATGGACTTTATAGACTTTAGGACATGTTTAAATACTAATTCAGCTGTCGTGTGGTGATCATATCGCGCTGTGCTGTGTGCGGACCGCGCTGTGCAGCTGCTCACTGCATATTGTGGCTCCACGGATAATTTCCACTCTGTTTTTGTTTATATAAAAGCCGAATGTTTTGCCATAGGCTATAGCGGTAGAGAAATACTTTATTTTGATTCAATTTGACCCGTTTCGGTACTTTTGTAACTTTTTTGACTCAGCGCTATTTTAGCCATGAGGGTTTGAATGGGACGTGCGGCATTTAAACCTTAAATGTTTTCTTTTTGTAACTTTTTTGAATGAATTAGGCTGCAATGCCAATACTAATTGATTTATTTAATAGAACTTTGAAAGTGCACTTTACTTTGTTTTTGGAATTAAAGCTAGCTTATTGAAATTATTGAATTGTTATTAAAGTCCATTTTGATGTGACCAAAAGTTTATTTATAGATATGGCATGTATTTATTTATTGTTATTTATTTATTTAAAGCATAGTATATTATACTGTGCTATATTATGTACAATACCAAATTCATTCAAGCAATATTACCTCCTGTGAAATCCTCCTTACTCCTTAAATACCCTATAGTCTCTTTAGGTTAATTTCCACTCTATTTATGTTTATACAGTTATTAAAATTATATTGGTTACTTTGCTATGCTATTAGTACTTCCTGACTATTTTGGTGAGCCAACGGTTCTTCTTGATCCTAAGTATTTCATTGCATTATTGTTGGTCTTTTTTATTTTACATTGTATAATACGTGCAGTACAAATCGACGTGTTTATATATACAGTGAACCCTCGCTCTATCGCGGTTCACCGTTCGCGGCCTCGCTGTTTCGCGAATTTTTTTTTTTCAATTTTTTTTGTTCATTTTTTTTTATAGTATAACAATTTGTTCTGCGTCCTGATTGGCCAAGAGACTAGACCAGGACTAAATGTGGACTAAACCAGGTCTAGACCAGAACTAAACCAGGTCTAGACCAGGTCTAAATCTGGACTGGCCTTGGACTAAACCAGGACTGGACCAGGTCTAGACCTGGACTAAACTGGGACTAGAGCAGGTCTGAACCAGGATTAAATCACTCCGTGCGGCTTTTGCGTTCGTTTGTGCGTGTTCGGTTTGTGCCTCGGGCTGAGAGCACGCGGTCTGGGCGCTGCAGTTCTAACTCGTGCTCGCAGCCTCGGTGTACGTGCGGCCTCGCGCTGCATTTTCTCACATTTGTCTCTAGTTTAAACATTCAAACTTTCATAGATTTTCAACAAAATGTATTAATAGTGGCGCGTGGGGAGAGACACGGCTCCGGGAGCCCCGCCAGACGCACGAGGGGCACTGCCACGTCCTGGGACGAGACGCGCACCAACCCCTTGGAGAAGTGCGCGACACGTGCTGCTCTGTCACGGATTTGTCCACGATGAAGGGTTTATCGTGGATGTGGGACGTGGCAGTGCTCCTCACCCGTCTGGCGGGTCTCCCGGAGCCGTGTCTCCCCCCACGCGTCACTATTAATACATTTTGTTGAAAATCTATGAAAGTTTGAGTGTTTAAACTAGAGACAAATGTGAGAAAAGGTTAATTCCAGTCTGAGAAAAGCGTATAATGTGTGTGGTGAGGCATTTACAGCCTTAAAACATGTAGAATAATTGTAAAATATAAAGTTGTCCTACTTCGCGGATTTCTCTTATTGCGGGTTATTTCTGGAACCTAACCCCCGCGATATACAAGGGATTACTGTATATGTATGTATATATATATATATATATATATATATATATATATATATATATATTAGGGATTACTGTATATATATATATATATATATATATATAAACGATTAATTTTCTTGATCGCAACTAATCTCAGAAATTTCATAGTTAATCGCGATTAATCGTGATTTATTTTGCATGTTTAAAATTGATATCTTGCAGTAAGACCGTTCGAATCTAAAGTTAAACTCACAATGCAAAGTATTTCTCACCATTTTTTTTATTTCAAAAAAGTGCAGAGAAAGGAAAAAGTAACAATGAACCAGTAATAGTGCTTACTTTGAGAAATTGTAAATAAATGATTGAAGCCCGCTCGAGCTGCCTAGGGATGCGTAGAAGGAACAAAATACTAGCAAACTCAAAATAGCGCGTTTAACCGACAATGAGTTTAATTAATACAACCAAATGAGCTGCATATGGATGGTAGAATTGCGGAAAATGCTGGCAAACTCTGATCGCAATTAAAAAAATTGTTCGCGATCATAACTCTAATCGCGATTAATCGCGATTAACGCGTTAATATTCCCAGCCCTAATATATATATATATATATACCAGACAAGACCCAAAGTGTAGGCTGTGCAAAGAGGCTCCTGAGACAGTCCAGCACATAACTGCAGGGTGTAAGATGCTGGCAGGGAAAGCATACATGGAGCGACACAACCAAGTCACGGGCATAGTGTACAGAAACATCTTTGCAGAGTACGGGCTGGAGACCCCAAGGTCAAGGTGGGAAACACCTCCGAAGGTTGCAGAGAATGACCGAGCCAAGATCCTGTGGGACTTCCAGATACAGACTGACAGAATGGTGATGGCGAACCAACAGACATAGTGGTGGTGGATAAGCAACAGAACAGAGCCATGGTGGTGGACATTGCAATACCAAGCAATGGCAGGCCTGGACTGGTAATTGGGCATTCTGGGCATTTTCCCGGTGGGCCGACAGTCCTAGGGGCCGATGCCCTTCTTTTTTTTTTTTTTACTTAGAGACCGGCCCACAATTTAGGACTGAACCAGGACTACATCAGGTCTGAACCAGGACTAAACCAGGTCTAAATCAAGACTAAATCAGGACTAAATAAGGTCTGAACCAGGACTAAACCAGGACTAATTATGAGGGGCTAGTCTAAGCCAAAAATGCCAGGGCCATTTTTTTGTCCCAGTCCAGACGTGAGCGATGGTAACATCAGGAAAAAGGAACATGAGAAACTAGAGAAATACCAGGGGCTCAAGGAAGAGCTGGAGAAGGCCTGGAAGGTGAAGGCATCAGTGGTGCCCGTGGTGATCGGAGCACTCGGGGCTGTAACCCCCAAACTGGAGGAGTGGCTACAGGAGATCCCAGGAAAAACATCAGACATCTCAGTCCAGAAAAGTGCAGTACTAGGAACAGCAAAGATACTGTGCAGAACTCTCAAACTCCCAGACCTCTGGTAGAGGACCCGAGCTGGATAAGAGTGAGAGACCAACCACCGTGGAAGGTGAGGAGCACATTTTTTAAATATATATATATATATGTGAAATACTGTGAAATACTCCTTAAATACCTGTACCTTGGTATTTCATTACATATTTTATTACTTTTTTAAAATTATTATATTGGTTACTTTGCTATGCTATTAGTACTTCCTGACTATAAGTAAATTTTGTAGTAAACTTTGACTTAACATATTATCCTGTGTAATATAAATAAATTAAATTATTGAATGATTCTGACCTGGACAGAGCACATTGACAGTCATGATGGGGGAGGGCTTAGCTTAATGTCATGCAAATGAGGCAAGGAGGGCTGAAGAGACCAAACTTTCAGAGGCTGTTTCTGGAATTTCTGGGATCTGGTATGGCTGATTTCAAATAGAGATAACTTTTTAAGATATTGTCAGATTTTCACATGTAAGACATCATTGGAAAGCTTAGAACCTGTACTTTCAGAATCTGTGAATAACTCAAAACGCCTCCGCGATGACTTGGTATTGGTTTCCTGCGGTGGGACACAAATGTGGAAGTTTTGGTGTGTATTTTTATTTGTTTTTGCACTTAAGGCTGCAGCTTGTGGACGGCTTTGGTTGTTGTGGGGGTAAACCTGAATAAATGTTTTAAAATTGTAGACACAAAACTTTCTTTTTGAATACTGAACATGACAAATAACCCAAAGTATAACCCAAAAACTAAAACTAATAAAAACTAAACTAAAACTGAGCAGTTAGAAAAAAACTAAAACTAAAACTATCAGAGCTGCTCTAAAAACGAATTAAAACTAAATGAATTAGAGGAAATAAAAAGTCAAAACTAACTAAAACTAAACTATAATGAAAAATCCCAAACTATTATAACCTTGCCTCAAATGCTGCTAGATCCAACATGGACTATTCACACTCCTACCTTCAGGCCGGAGGTACAGGAGTGTGAAAAGCAGCACTACCAGACTTAAGAACTCTTTCTTCCCAACTGCTATCACTCTGAGGAATACCCCCCCCTCCTGGACATTGATTGACCTATACTTTGCACATGAGTAATTTGCACTATTATTGACCATCTGCTCCTGAACTTGGACAAGACCAAGGAACTGGTGATGGACTTCAGGAGGATGAGGTCACCTGTGGAGCCTATAAACATCAAGGGTCACGAGGTGGAGATCGTGGACTGCTACAAGTACCTGGGCGTTCATGTGAACAACAGGCTGGACTGGAGGGACAACAGTAATGCTGCCTACAAGAAGAGCATGAGCAGACTCTACTTCCTGAGAAAGCTCAGGTCTTTCAATGTGTGCAGTAAGTTACTGGAGATCTTCTACCAGTCTGTGGTGGCCAGCGCCCTGTACTCTGCTGTAGTCTGCTGGGGGAGCAGCACCAGTAAAAGAGACATCGGACGGATTGACAAACTGATCTGCAAAGTTGGTCATTTGATCGGCTGTGAGCTGGAGACATTTGTCACAGTGAGGGACAGAAGGACATTGGACAAACTGCTCTCCATCATGGACACTCCTGCTCACCCACTGTACCAGACCATAGAGGGACAGAGGAGCTCATTCTACAACAGGCTCCTACAGCTCCACTCAAACAGTGAGAGATACAGGACGACATTCATACCATACTCCATACAACTGTACAACAACTCACCTTATGTAACAGATAATACTCCCTACAACTGTACAACAACTCACCTCATGTAACAGATAATACTCCCTACAACTGTATACAGCTGGTACTGAACATCATATTTGATACTGTATTTTGTATTTGACTACTACTTTTTTATGTAAATCTGTACATATATATTCATTACCATTATCTTATGTATATAATTGTGTCTCATCTAACACAGGTCTATTGCTCTTTGGTTGCTATTCTATCTATTTTTCTTCTTGTTCTTTCACCCTCTGTTTTTATATTGTATATTTTATTTGATGAGTGAGCTACCGTACCCAAAACAATTTCCCTTGTGGATCAATAAAGTTTGTCTAAGTCTAAGTCTTAATAATTAATAATAATAATAAATATAGCTGCAAGCAGCAATGTGGGGCCAAGCAGCGACCCAGCCTAATTCGATGAGATGCGTTGGATCGGTCTTCGCCCGAGGATCCCAGGGATACCGAGTTTCCGAAAATCGGACTTACGGTTTAAAAGTTACAAGCAGAAATGTCCCTCAAATTTTGACCCATTGGTGGCGCTACAGGATTTGAGCTGAGGCCCTGTCATTTATTTGTGTGGAATCCTGGGACAGACTAGAATACGTGTGAAAAGTTTGAAAATAATCCTATGAAGGGATCCTGACATATGAGCTCACTTCCTGTTTGGCGACTTTTAGGACGCGTTTGATTGGATGTCACGACAAAACGATAAAAGATATCAAAACGCCGGGTACGTCTCTGATGAGGCTCAGTCCAAAGATGCTATGTACCAAATTAGAGCAAAATTGGTCCAAAATTGAGTGAGGAGAAGCATTTTATTGATTTCCACAAAATCCAAAATGGCGGACATTCTATTCCGGCGAACATGACGTCGTGGGGTGCATTTGATTTGACTAGACCCAAGGATTGTATGGATACCAAATTTTTGAAAATCGGACTTACAGTTCAAAAGTTACAAGCAGAAATGTCCCTCAAATTTTGACCTGTTGGTGGCGCTAGAGGGTTTGAGCTGGGGACATGTAATTTTTTGTGGAGAATCCTGGGACAGACTAGAATACGTGTGAAAAGTTTGAAAATAATTCTATGAAGGGTTCCCGAGATATGAGCTCACTTCCTGTTTGGCAACTGTTAAGACGCGTTTGATTGGCTGTCACGTCAAAACGATAAGAGATATCAAAAAACCGGGTACGTCTCTGATGAGGCTCAGTCCAAAGATGCTATGGACCAAATTTGAGCAAAATTGCTCCAAAATTGAGGGAGGAGAAGCATTTTGAATGTTTTTCATAAAATTCAAAATGGCGGAAAATCTTACCCGCGGAAAATGACGTCACAGAATGCGTTGGATTCGTCTTGCCCCAAGGAGTCCAGGGAGGCCAAGTTTTAGAAAATCGGACGTACGGTTCAAAACTTAGAAGCGGAAATGTACCTGCAACTTTGACCTGCTGGTGGCGCTAGAGGGTTGGGGGTGGGGACGTAAAATTTGTTGAAGGGCATCATGAGACTGTCTAGAATGTGGGTGCACACCATTTGTTGTGGAAATTACAAGTTAAGTTGTAGAAACAGAAGAATTTTATTGATTTTCACAAAATCCAAGATGGCGGACATTCTATTCCGGCAGACATGACGTCATAGGATGCGTTGGATCAGTCTTCGCCCAAGGATCCCAGGGATACCAATTTTTTGAAAATCGGACTTACGGTTCAAAAGTTACAAGAAGAAATGTCCCTAAAATTTTGACCTGTTGGTGGCGCTAGAGGGTTTGAGATGGGGCCCTGTAATTTTTTGTGGGGAATCCTGGGAAGGACACGGACATCTGTGAAAAGTTTGAAAATAATCCTATAAACGGTTCCCGAGATATGAGCTCACTTCCTGTTTGGCGACTTTTCAGACACGTTTAATTGGCTGTCACGTCAAAACGATAAGAGATATAAAAAAACCGGGTACGTCCCTGATGAGGCTCAGTCCAAAGATGCTATGGACCAAATTTGAGCAAAATTGGTCAGAAATTGAGGGAGGAGAAGCATTTTGAGTGTTTTTCATAAAATTCAAAATGGCGGAAAATCTACCCTGACGGAAAATGACGTCATAGGGTGCGTTGGATTCGGCTTAGCCCAAGGAGTCCAGGGATACCAAGTTTTTGAAAATTGGACATATGGTTCAAAAGTTACACGCAGAAATGTACCTGAAAATTCCTGCAACTTTGAGCTGCTGGTGGCGCTAGAGGGTTGGGGGTGGGGGCCTATAAATTGCTGTGGGTAATGAGGAGACTGGCTGGAATGTGCATGCCAAATTTCACAACTTTTTACCAGACGGTTCTAGGGGTTGCCATAGACTCCCAGAGGCGGAAGAATAATGTATAATAGGAATCAATAGAAACACTATAGGTGCCTTGCAGCTACCGCTGCCTGGCCCCAATAATTCATAGCATTTATATAGCGCCTTTCATGACACCCAAAGCACTTTACAATTCATTTTTCATTCACTCCACACTTGGTGGTGGTAAGCTACTATTGTAGCCACAGCTGCCCTGGGTCAGACTGATGGAAGTGAGGCTGTCAATCTGCGCCATCGGCCCCTCCGACCACCTCCAACACTCACACACCACATTCATACTAGGCAATGTGGGTGGGACACAACAACAGTTTTTTTTTTGCGTCTGGCGCCCCCTGTACTAACCAGGCCCTGCCTTGCTTAGCTTCTGAGATCTGACGGGATCAGGCTTTGACAAGCAGGTATGGCTAAAATAATCTGTCAGATTACAGCTGCACATGTAACTGCTCGAATGTTTAAACTTCCTGTTTTCACTATATCAACCATGTTTACACTTCTGTTTGCACGATAACCATGTTTACACCCCGTTTTTACTACTGACAGTTGCACATAAAACTAATGTTGCACATGATCTGTAAATATGTACATAGCACCTAGCCTATATTTTTCATAGTGTATATTCAGTAAAGATTGTTTCTATTGGATTATACTTTTTACATGCTTCTCTTTATCTTATTTATCTATTTTTTAAAACATTTTTGCATGCTCTTGGCATCCAGAGTGGGCAGCAAAGTAGGAATTTCATTGTACAGGGAAACGTGTTTCTTTACTGTGCATATGACAATAAAACCTTTGAATCTTGAATCTTTGAATACTGTATAAAGTTAGAAAAAGACGTTTTCCATCTGTTAGATCAGGCATGTCCAAACTATGGCCCGTGGGCCAAATGCAGCCCTCAGACAAATTTTTCTTGGCCCCCAGGCTTCCAGGTGAATTGGCCCAAATGACCTTGAGCAGAACTTTTGACTGCAAGTTTTTTGAAAATCTACCTTGATAAGGCAATATTTAATATTTATTGTGTGATTTTGAGGATTTTGAATGAATAAAGGGCTGATAGTTCATTCTAACGTGTTAAACATGCATATATTTTAATTATTGACTGTACAGAGCACCAGTCTCTGGCCCTCAATTGGCCCTCTGCTTTGTCTGTGTTTAAATATATGGCCCTTGATGGAAAAAGTTTGGACACCCGTGTTAGATCAACAAAAGAGAAGCAACATAGTAGAAAGCTTTCCATACAAACTAAGTATATTCACAAATGTTTCAGGTGATTTTGCACAGGTTTTAACAACAAAGGAAATTTTAAAATCAGTGAGCAAGATGTAGAGGTGTGATCAACAGACAAACAATTTACAGAGGAAACATTAACTATGTTCTTTTAAGTGCAGAGGGAACATCTGAAATCATCCTGTTCAAAGTTGAGTGACAAATCTGTTTAGAAACTCTCGACCCCCGGCTCACACCAAAACCAAAACCAAATCCAGTTCCTGTGTACTCATTGCAAAAACCAAACAAAAGTCACTTCTCACAGTATGAGTAAAGATCATTTTAGCCTCAGTAGCCTTAATTACACAAAGGTCTAATTAAATGTATCTATTTTTTTAATTCATATTTAATTCTTCATTCTTACAAATATAATACAGAGATGCATATTTACATTAGTTTAACTACAAAATTCATTGGTCATAATCAGTGGAACATGGTCTCTTGCAGTAGTCTATGTAAAAAATGCGATTACAGTGAACCCTCGCTCTATCGCGGTTCACTGTTCGCGGCCTCGCTGTTTCGCGGATTTTTTTTTTCAATTTTTTCAATATTTTTTTTCAATTTTTTTTATAGTGTAACTTTTTTTTACAGTGTAACATTGTGTCCTGCGTCCTGATTGGCTAAGAGACTAGACCAGGACTAAACCAGGACTAAACCAGGTCTAAACCAGGACTAAACCAGGTCTAAACCTGGACTAAACCAGGTCTAAACCTGGACTAAACCAGGTCTAGACCTGGACTAAGCCAGGTCTAGACCTATATAATATATACAGTTATCGCTCCATGACCTTATGCATTCTAAGCATCACTGCAATAGGTTTTTGTAAGTGCAAACACACTTCCTGATTCTCTGACAATGCTTTCTAATTAGATGCAGACAGTACACAGTGGAGTTATTTTGACCTCAGGAGCTGCTTATACAGTATATCTGTACTGGGGCAAGACACATTTTGCTCAAATACATTTTCCTTCGGGACCATAAAGTATGTATATATGTATTAGGGGTGGCACGGTTCACAAAATTCACGGTTCGGTTCGTATCACGGTTTAAAGATCCCATGACATGGTACTTCTTGATGCTTTTATATGGCGCCTTAATGGTTCCCTAATACTGTAAATGAATCCTTCTTCAAAATCAAGGCTCAGTGCATGAGAAAGACCCATGAACACAGGTAGAGTCAAACAATATGTCTCTGAACACCTCATTATGGGCGTTGTTGCTTGAATGCAAATTAGAAGGACACAGACAGGCCAGAGCAGCGGGTGGGCAAACTCTCCGCTCTTTTCTCGTTTACCGGTGTGCTGTGCGCTGGCTCCACTTCCGCGTTTTATGCGCGAAGGAAGAAAGGAGAGGCGTTTCAATGAAAAAAACACATTTTGACAGAAAATAAAATTAAACCACTGCTGTTTCAGAGGTCCAGAGGCTCGGATAAAGGACATCCGAGCCTGGAAACATTCTCACGTGCCTCCAGGCAAATTAAAAAAAACGCATTTTGCATTGCGTAGCTCGTTTGCGTTCCAAACTCTGGCCGTGACGGTGGGTAGATATCCAGACGGGAGGTGGAACTGCATTTGCATTTTTTCTTCAATATGACGTCACATAGTTTCCTTGTTCAGAATCGCCCGTTTGAGCTGTCTTTTTTTCAAATGCAGAAAAGGACCGCAAATGCTCAGTTTACACATTTCGCAACTTTTAGCCATGGGGGGGGGGGCCCTAAACAGGGTAGGGGAGCTCACATTAACGTTCAAAAACCTCAGAAAGTAAAAATTTCATGCCATGGGACGTTTAAGGGTCACGGTTTTCGGTTCTGTACGGTTCTTATTGGTTTCTTTCAAAATACACCTTATATCCATTTATCTTAATAATCCACAATAACAGGATATAACATTAAAAAGGTTATAAGATTATACAATAATATAATGTAATATGAAATCTTAATACAATGTAATAATCACACAATCTGAATTTAACATGACTTTAAAGGGATATGCCACCCCCAGGTCAAATTTGGGCATCTCCCCACAGTCCAGAGACTAAAATAAGTGGTGGAAAGCGTTTTCCTGCTCACCCAGCCATTGTCCGAGTCTGTCAGCACTGACCGCCGCGGTATCTGCAGCTACTCCGCCTTAGACTGGAGTCTAACGTCGCCAGAGAAAGATTTCGGTTAAAAGGAATTAATTTGCTCGATGCTTTTCCCAATTACTTTCTGTGTAGTGCGCATTCATATCGAGTGCAAATAAATGTGCAAATCAACACGGAGAGCTTGCCTTGGTCATTTTGGGTGGGAACTATTTTCCAGTGCGGAAGAATAAAGCCGAATCACGCACCACGCTTTGCAACAGGGGAACTCCCTTCCTGGTGCGTAACAGGGATTCCCCTGGCAGCGTGCTTCCAGGGGTGTCCGTGACTTTCCGCTTTTCCCGACACCGGACTTAAATGACATTGGTGCATCCTCTATGTCCTTGCCGCTATCTCCACTCTCACTTGCCTTTTCTATCTAACTTTATTTATCGCACTCATTCATCTTTCTCACGAAAGGGAAACACGAGCCGAGGTTACATACGGGCATGCCAGAGGCAAGTATACACTGCGAATGCCCGGAACCGTCAGGTGTGCACAGGTGCCGAACCGTGACAAGCGAACCGAACGGTTCGTCGGTTTTTCATGAACCGTGCCACCCCTAGTATGCATGTATCCATCTATCTATCGATCTGTGGCTTTTAGGGTACGTTATCACAGATTACTTGCAGTGGTCCATGGCACATTTCCACACCACTTCTGTCCAGCTTTTTTACCCACAACGCAGCGGTAGAACAACCTGAGGAGCAGAACACACCAGTGAGAGGAAGTTTCAGCAATGCCGCAACACAAAAAGCATTTGGTCAGAGCTTTGATCTTCTGGGTGATAAAAATTAGGACTGTATTTGTGTATTTTTATGAAAAAAGGCAGATTCATACCTGTAGGTGTTTTGCTGCTGGCTGTAGGTCAGGGCCTGCAGCTCCACGGTGGACTCTTCATGTTGAAGGCAGTGAGATGGACAAAAACTAAGAAATGAAGATGTCACCCAAACATTTCCATGGGTGCAGCTCCACGGTGGCTTCGTCAGCCACCGTGGAGCTGCACCCAGCTTGCACCCAGCTGCACCCTTGTGCTGGTTAGACACTGTTTATATCTAGCTGCCGGGAGGCGCTAGATATAAACAGTGTCTAACCAGCACAAGAACCAAGAGCTGATGAAGCCTCTCGGATGAGCGGCGAAACGTTTTCAACCAAACAAACTTTGTCCAGTTGACAAATTGAACTTCTCCTTTTATCATGGATTCTACCTGGACGACTGACGGACTTTTCATGCATTCGAAAACATTGTTGAACTTTTTTTAACCTTTAAAAATACAGTTAGTACACATTCTTAAAAAAAAGCAAAGGTTAGCAAACTTAACAACGGCAAATAAAATAAAATAATCTATGAACGAATGCATGAGCGTATGATGAAAACTACAGCATCCATAGTGCTTTGCGCTCGTGTCCACGGCTCTCGCGGGCTCGGCGTCTGTGATGGCGGCACACTTCGAATGATTTGCTGATGTTTGGTTCGTGCTGACAACGGGACAGTCCTGAAGCAAAGCGAGCTCTTTTCGGCGCAGGCTCAGGTAACTACATGCGAATGTTTCCCAGTCACTGTTGTTGTGTTTGATTGTGTTTCAAAAACATGATTGTGAGAAGGTGACCTCAGTATGATAACTGTTTATGTCCCACAGAATCGTACTGTGACTCTTGCAGCTCTAGCCTAGCTTTAATCATTAGTGATTACTGAAGAAGTACCATTTGCTGCTGGTTGTTCCTCCAGATTTTGGGGGTCACCATGATCTATTCTTAGAACAGGGCTCTCAAGTTTTGAGCGGGGTCGTGCGTGAGACTGTAATTTCCGAGGACGGGGAGGGGACGCTTGAATTGCGTGAGAAATGCCGTGTGAGCGTGTGAACACGTCGAATTGCGTGTTGAGAGCCCTGTTTGTCTAAAGAGCAAACTTAAACTACAAAGCAACTAATGAGAGTTATATAAATGAAGTTATTACCTGATGGTTCTCAGTTTGTTTTATCATCACCGCACTTTGTCAGTGCGCGCTGAGAGGGGCGGGGAGGAGGGACCGGGGCGGGGGGGAGCAGGACATTTTTAACGGATTCATGTAAGAGTCTGGTTAATGCACCGGGCCCGCGTCTCACCGCGGCTCACCATGGGCAGTTCGGCTCTGGGCCGCGCGTATTCCGCGCGTAAGCCGTCGGGGGACACACGTTACGCACAGACGGAGACACCGGGACCGGAGTCGGTGCGTCTCAGAGGAGACGTGGCACTGGGACTGAGGCTCAGGACGTGCCCGGGGGACGGCGCGTCTGTTCCGGCCTCGCGCGGACCGTGCGCCCAGAGCAGGGGGAGTTTTTTTCACTGAAAACGCGCGGAGCCTGCATAAACTGAGCCACAAAATAAATAAATAAATCAGCGTGAGAAATGCCATGTGTGGTGTGTGAGCGTGTGAACACGTCGAATTGCGTGTGTCACACTCTCGATGCGTAAGACTTGAGAGCCCTGTCTTAGAATGTCTTATTCTACAATATTGTATTGAATATTATAGAACGCCTGATTTTGTTCTCTTCCGAAGCAGGGCTCTCAAGTCTCACGCTTTGAGAGTGTGACACACGCAATTCAACACGCCACACATGGCATTTCTCACGAACAGCGCTTCTGTGCCCAGAAAATCGGTTAGGTAATGGAGGCACCCCCCCCCCGCGCTCAAAACTTGAGAGCCCTGAAATTATGATGAACATTTAGCTGTAAATACACAAACCTTATGTATATTCTGTTCCACTTTTTATAACGCTTTTATTACGTAAATGAGAATGATGAGTATTGTTTGCAGCAGTAGCAGCAGGTTAACGGTTCGACTCAGGTGAAGAGCAAGAAAAAAAAACATGTTACATTTAGAGATAGGCTTGAATTTCAGTTTCATTTTGAACAGTTCTGTTGTAGTTTACTCACATAAATGTTAGAAAATGTATAACACGTTTCTCATTATGTTCAACATAAACGTGTGCATTTGTGAACAGGTAGAAGAGAAGTCTCATGATGATAAATTGTGAAAAGTGAAAATGTGGCAATCGATGGTCAGTGTGTGGAGCAGTTTGAGCTCACTGCTGTGTTAGACAGCAGAGTGGAATGTATGCTCTTTAAAGGACCTGTATGTAAGATTTTAGACATGTTCATTAATAATTAATTAATTAATCAATCACTGCATTTATATAGCGCCTTTCAAGACACCCAAACGATTTACAGTTCATTAGTTCAAATCACATATAGCTGTGACTGATCGCAAATGTAATAATGTCAAAGTGCATTTGACACATTCATATTTTTTTCTCATTCTGACTGGGTTTGGTGGGATAGTACCTGTTGTCAATATTTATCAGATCACAGTTAGGTGCCTGTTAAGTTTGTGTGAGAAAAGTAGAAGACAACATTTGGAAAATACAGGCAGTACTATCTGTGTCATCAAATGATATCAATTCTATGTGCCTCAGCATCTGCTGACCCCGTCCTGTCAGTTTACGTGGCCTACCACTTTGTGGCTGAGTTGCTGTTGTTCCCAATCACTTCCACTTTGTTATAATACCACTGACAGTTCATAATAATAATAATAATAATAATTCATAGCATTTATATAGCGCCTTTCATGACACCAAAAGCGCTTTACAGTTCATTGTTCATTCACTTCACACTTGGTGGTGGTAAGCTACTATCATAGCCACAGCTGCCCTGGGGCAGACTGGCGGAAGCGAGGCTGCTAATCTGTGCCATCGGCCCCTCCGTCCACCTCCAACACTCACACAAACACCACTTTCATACTAGGCAATGTGGGTGAAGTGTCTTGCCTAAGGACACAATGACAACTGGAGCCACTGTGGTACCTGGAATCCCCAGTGGTCTCCCATCCAAGTACTAACCAGGCCCTGCCTTGCTTAGCTTCTGAGATCTAACGGGATCAGTTGACTGGAATGTTTAGGAGTGAGGAAATTTCACGACTGGACTTGTTGCACAGGTGACATCCTATCACAGTACCACGCTGGAATTCACAGAGCTCCTGAGAGCGACCCATTCTTTCACAAATGTTTGTAGAAACAGTCTGCAGGCTTAGGTGTTTGATTTTCAACACTATAATCCCACAGCAGCTCATCACCAAACTGGACCACCTGGGGCTTCAGACCTCACTGTGTAATTGGCTGCTGGACTTCCTCAGTGAGAGACCACAGACAGTGCGGGTCGGCAGAAACACCTCGAGCTGCATTAGACTGACCACTGGAGCCCCCCAGGGCTGTGTGCTCAGTCCAATGCTCTTCACTCTGCTGACCCACGACAGAGCACCAACTTTCTAGCCTGGGAATTCCCAGGCCGCTTCCGTTCGTTTCGAACTGGAAGGCGGCCTGGAAACTCGTCCAAGCGAGAGTCCCAGATTTAGGGCCCCAATCAGAGAGCGGGAGAGGTGTGGCAAGACGGTAACGCGTACTACATGACAAACGGAAGCTTGTAGTTTGAACTGACAACTGACATGATTGGCTATGGACTTACGTATACGCTCAATGATAGACATTCATAACGCCCAATAAACGGCCGTTGGCAATCGCTAACCACACCTCCTCTACGGGATTTTTCGAAGCGAGTTTCCAGACCCATATCTCACTTGTGATATGGTCAGGTGTTAACCAGACTACCAACTTTCAGCACCAATCAGATTGTGAAGTTTGCGGACGATATGACTATGGTGAGTCTCATCTCTAATAACGATGAGACAAACTACAGGAGTGAGGTGAGCCTTCTGACCCAGTGGTGCAGTGATAACAATCTCCTTCTTAATGTTGAAAAGACCAAGGAGATTGTTGACTTCTGGAGAGACCCCACCCAGCATCCCCCATTGTCCATCAAGGCTGCTGTAGAGAGGGTGAGCAGCACCAAATTCCTGGGGGTGCACATCAGTGAGGACCTCTCCTGCGGACGGCCCTGGGTCCGAATGATGTGCAATTTCCAACTTAGACTCTTAGACGAATACCCCACGTGATAGGTGGGGTGTGCAGTCAATCTGTGGCGGGACGTAAAACCTTTCTTGTGCTCTCATAGGTCTGTGAGCTGTCAACAAGGCGGGACCAGGTGCTGGGACTGGGAGTGCTTTGTGACATAATACTGGGACTGGGAGTGCTGAATCTAGACACTTTGTGACATATTTCATCTTTTTTAATATAAGTATATTGCATAAGTGTTGGTGCTGAACATCAAATGTTTGTTTTATTTTATTTATTATTTTATTATATGCTCTAGTACAATGCATGATTGAGGGAAAATGACATGTTGTCACCCACGAAACATCTTGGAATAAACAACAACAACAAAAAAACTTAATACACTGTTGTTGTGGTGGTGGCTATTTTTAGAAAGGATGTGCTTTTGATGTCTGCAGAGGGCTGTATGATTATTTGTGTATGAACAAAATGAGACTTTTTAACAACCCCTGTAACATTATCTGTCAACCACACTTCTTTGAAATCGAACTGTCCACTTAGGAAGCAACACTGATTGACAATAAATTTCACATGCTGTTGTGCAAATGGAATAGACAACAGGTGGAAATCATAAGCAATTGCCAAGACACACCCAATAAAAAAGTGGTTCTGTCGGTGGTGACCACAGACCACTTCTCAGTTCTGATGCTTTCTGGCTGATGTTTTGGTCACTTTTGATTGCTGGTGGTGCTTTCACTCTACTGGTAGCATGAGACGGAGTCTACAACCCACACAAGTGGCTCAGGTAGTGCAGCTCATCCAGGATGGCACATCAATGCGAGCTGTGGCAAGAAGGTTTGCTGTGTCTGTCAGCGTAGTGTCCAGAGCATGGAGCCGCTACCAGGAGACAGGCCAGTACGTCAGGAGACGTGGAGGAGGCCGTAGGAGGGCAACAACCCAGCAGCAGGACCGCTACCTCCATCTTTGTGCAAGGAGGAACAGGAGGAGCACTGCCAGAGCCCTGCAAAATGAGCTCCAGCAGGCCACAAATGTGCATGTGTCTGTTCAAACAGTCAGAAACAGACTTCATGAGGATGGTATGAGGGCCCGACGTCCACAGGTGGGGGTTGTGCTTACAGGCCAACACCGTGCAGGACGTTTGGCATTTGCCAGAGAACACCAAGATTGGCAAATTCGCCACTGGCGCCCTGTGCTCTTCACAGATGAAAGCAGGTTCACACTGAGCACATGTGACAGACGTGACAGAGTCTGGAGACGCCGTGGAGAACGTTCTGCTGCCTGCAACATCCTTCAGCATGACCGGTTTGGTGGTGGGTCAGTAATGGTGTGGGGTGGCATTTCTTTGGAGGGCAGGACAGCCCTCCATGTGCTCGCCAGAGGTAGCCTGACTGCCATTAGGTACCGAGATGAGATCCTCAGACCCCTTGTGAGACCATATGCTGGTGCAGTTGGCCCTGGGTTCCTCCTAATGCAAGACAATGCTAGACCTCATGTGGCTGGAGTGTGTCAGCAGTTCCTGCAACACGAAGGCATTGATGTTATGGACTGGCCCGCCCGTTCCCCAGACCTGAATCCAATTGAGCAGATCTGGGACATCATGTCTCGCTCCATCCACCAACGCCAAGTTGCACCACAGACTGTCCAGGAGTTGGCAGATGCTTTAGTCCAGGTCTGGGAGGAGATCCCTCAGGAGAACATCCGCCGCCTCATCAGGAGCATGCCCAGGCATTGTAGGGAGGTCATACAGGCACGCGGAGGCCACACACACTACTGAGCCTCATTTTGACTTGTTTAAAGGACATTACATCAAAGTTGGATCAGCCTGTAGTGTTTTTTTCCACTTTAATTTTGAGTATAACTCCAAATCCAGACCTCCATGGGTTGATACATTTGATTTTCATTGATAATTTTTGTGTGATTTTGTTGTCGGCACGTTCAACTATGGAAAGAACAAAGTATTTAATAAAAAATATTTCATTCAGTCAGATCTACAATGTGTTACTTTAGTGTTCCCTTTATTTTTTTGAGCAGTGTATATTATGACTATTATAACTATAATACTATATCATAAGCTGTATTATTACTCCCAGACCAATCCACAGGTCTCCAGTACATAACCTTAGACTCCAGTAGGCCAATGACAGCGACAACTGTCTATCGTATTTACGTCTGTGAGCTCTCCTATCCCTCTACGTAAAAAACAAAGGAGCTTTTGTGTCACAAAGCGGTGCATTTTAAATTATCACGCTATCCAAAAATACGCTTCTTACCTTAAACAGTGGAATCAATCTCTCCTCTTGTCCTCTCCTCTCTGTGGTAAACGCTATCTGAGAGGTTTAACATTTCGCAGTTCCCGGCACGGGGGGCCCCGCCCAGCTCAGAACGCTAGACGGTCCCGAGCCGCGATTGGCCGGGAAGAATAGACGGGATAGACGAGGGGATGCTCCCATTGGACGTCTACGTTGCGCGATTGCACTTCCTAGTGCTCGGGTCCTGCGAGCGCGAACGCTTCGTCACTGGCAAAGAAAGCTCAGAATCACCTCTATTTCCTCCGTAAACTGAGAGCTGGAGCCTTCCCACCCATCATGACCACCTTCTACCGAGGCACCATTGAGAACAGAACAGGAAAGCCCTGCAGCGCATAGTGAATGCAGCTGGGAGGATCGCTGGTGTCTCTAACACCCGCCTCACCCGCAGAGCGTCCAGCATTGTGGGTGACCCGAACCACCCCTCACACAGCCTCTTCAGTCTCCTGCCCTCAGGGAGAAGGTAGCAGAGTCTCCGGGCCCACTCCACCAGACTGTCAAACAGCTTCATCCACCAGACTGTCAAACAGCTTCATCCACCAGGCTGTCAAACAGCTTCATCCACCAGACTGTCAAATAGCTTCATCCACCAGACTGTCAAACAGCTTCATCCACCAGACTGTCAAACAGCTTCATCCACCAGACTGTCAAACAGCTTCATCCACCAGGCTGTCAAACAGCTTCATCCACCAGACTGTCAAATAGCTTCATCCACCAGACTGTCAAACAGCTTCATCCACCAGACTGTCAAACAGCTTCATCCACCAGACTGTCAAACAGCTTCATCCACCAGACTGTCAAATAGCTTCATCCACCAGACTGTCAAATAGCTTCATCCACCAGACTGTCAAACAGCTTCATCCACCAGACTGTCAAACAGCTTCATCCACCAGACTGTCAAACAGCTTCATCCACCAGACTGTCAAACAGCTTCATCCACCAGACTGTCAAACAGCTTCATCCACCAGACTGTCAAACAGCTTCATCCACCAGACTGTCAAACAGCTTCATCCACCAGACTGTCAAACAGCTTCATCCACCAGACTGTCAAACAGCTTCATCCACCAGGCTGTCAAACAGCTTCATCCACCAGACTGTCAAACAGCTTCATCCACCAGACTGTCAAACAGCTTCATCCACCAGGCTGTCAAACAGCTTCATCCACCAGACTGTCAAATAGCTTCATCCACCAGACTGTCAAACAGCTTCATCCACCAGGCTGTCAGGAGGCTGAACTCTCACCTAACCCGTCTCCCGTCTAAACACTTTACAAACTGCTGCTAAGAACTACTGTTGCACATTTATTTTTATCTTTCAATGCACATTCTATTGCACATTACTGCACATTTCACTGCTGCATCTTCCACTGCACATTCTGGATGCACACTGCACAATTTGGACATCTGTAAATAGGTATTTATTCTTTGCACTACTTTTAGATTCTGTCTGAGATAGTTTTTGCATTGTTTTTATTTTGTATTTTGTACACTGCCTTTTTGCACTGCTTGGCCAGAGAGAAACGGAATTTTGATTCACTGTATGTTGAACACAAATTGCAGAATTGACAATAAAGCTGACTTTGAACTTCGAACTTATATGAAGATCTTGGACAGTCGCCCTTTCATTTCCAACTTACTGTCCTTTACACATAAACACGTGACTTATAAGAAGCAGTGCGCTCTTTTGCTTTCAGAGTCTGGAGGGTATATAAAGAGGTCTGGCACAGTTTAGTCTCATACGAGATTCACAGCGCAGCACAGGTCGCCTACACAACAGGTAACTTCAGCATATTTGTATTTTTTATCCTTATCTTGATGTTTATGGAATATTTTATTGATATAATTTTACTGCAGATTCAGCCAGTGTCACCAAGGAAATCATGGGAAATAAAATAACCAAAGGTGAAAGATTCTAATTTAGCTGTCATGATTTTCATTTTAATTGCTGAAAGTTAAAGTTGTGCTTTTTACATTGTAGCATTTGCACTTCTGCCAAAACATACATTTGTAGTGCATGTTTTGTAGGGAGACAATTGTATAATTCTGGCATGATTGTTTAATAATTTATACATATAACAAAACTAGTTTATAGTTTAGTTTAAAATATTAGTTGCAGTACACACGTGCTGCCTCTTGAGGTCGCCACATACAAATATACTGTACCTAAACCTGGATACAGAAGGTTTTTCTCTTTCTCAGTATCTGAACAGGCCATGCCTCATGTGAAGCTCAGAACCTCCAGGATTCACTCTCTGAGCTGCAGAGGCTGCATTAGCATTGCTGGTGTTTAGAGTGACCTTTTAGATTTAAACAAACTGGATTTCAGCATTGAAACTGGCAACCCAAACGAGAGACTAATGTGAGGCTCGTTTTGCTGTTTTTTTTTGTTTTGTTTTTTATTAAGAATAAAACAGCATTACAATTGTTATCAGTAAAAGTGTTATTTGATTTAAACTTGTCTACGTCGTAACCAGAGACAAAGAAAGAGCATGTTTATGGAATTTAAAATCAAAATCTTCCATATGGTTCTTTTAGTCATTTATCGTGTTGCTAAAGCAAACACACTGTAAAAGCTCACACACAGGATTATATCAGATCATCTGTTTTATGGTGTGTAGGTTAAATTGTAATTTGATTTTAAACATGTTCTAATATTGTATTTTGTATTTTTTCATTCTAACAGAAACAAACAAATATGTAGCTTATAATAAATAGCATGTATCCTATTTAAAAATAATAATAAAAATCTGTTTTCATTCCATAGTCCCCGTTCCTGGACCTGTCCGTAAGTTTACAATAATGAATAAAGGACATTTCTTATGGTGTATAGGTTAAATTGTAATTTGATATAATATATAATCATATTTTTAAACATGTTCTAATATTGTATTTGGTATTTGTTGTTTTTTGTTTTTTGTTTTTTTTCATCCTAACAAAAAAGAACATGGTAAGTCTTTATGCATCATATGTAACTTTTAATAAATAGCATGTATCCTATTTAAAAATAATAATAAAAATCTGTTTTCATTCCATAGTCCACGTTCCTGGACCTGTCCGTAAGTTCACAATAATGAATAAAGGACATTTCTTATGTTGTATAGCAGGGGTCTTCAACGTTTTTCAGGCCAGGGACCCCCAAACAGATGGCGAACTGGGCCAGGGACCCCCTACTATATATACGGCATAGAATTGTGTTTTATATTAAATTGAGCTTAGTGTCATGTATAAACATTGCTACTCTGTTATGGTACATCCAATACAAGGAAATAATACACAGGTTAATACTGTATTTTACACTATAAAATATAAAATTATATTATTTTAAAGTGAAATCAAAAGATTTCGCGACCCCACTGCAGTACCTCCGTGACCCCCCTAGGGGTCGCGACCCCCCTGTTGAAGACCTCTGGTGTATAGGTTAAATTGTAATTTAATATAATATATAATCATATTTTTAAACATATTTTAATGTTGTTGTTTTTTTCATCCTAACAGAAATAAAATATGGTAAGTCCTTATGCATCATATGTAGCTTTTAATAAATAGCATGTTTCCTATTTAAAAATAATAATAAAAATCTGTTTTCATTCCATAGTCGAGGTTCCTGCTCCTCCCCGTAAGTTCACAATAATGAATAAAGGAAATTTCTTTTGTTTTCTCTATAATATTAATACAACAATGGATATGTGTGTGTGCGTGTGCGCGTGCGTGTGCGTGTGCGCGTGCGCGTGCGTGTGCGTGCGCGTGTGTGTGTGTGTGCGTGTGCGTGTTGTGTTTTGCTTGTTTTTAAAGCACCTCCAACTCCAAGTAAGTAGAACATTTTTATATTTTATTAACTTGAAAAATGTACTACCATGTAACTTATTTGTGACAAGTCCAATGACTGTTTCATGTTTTCTTCTTCAGTGTTTGATAAACCTTGGAGAGAGATTGACTGGGGGTAAGCATAAAAGTTTACTGGGTACAAAGTGTTTCAAGTTTTGTATCTGTGGTAAATATTTATCATAGTTTTATATCAGTCAAGCAGCAGGTTGTGGTTGAATAGAAAAGTATAAAAATACAGGAAGTAGCAGTGAGTTCTAAAATGCAAAACCTCTACCTACTACACAGAAAGTTTTCTCCAGAATGCAAAGACCATTTATGCAAAAGGAAGACTGTGCTTTTAAAAAGCTATTACTATCACAGCTGAACCAGAATTATCAGTTCTTTAACCTGCAGACAGAGGACGTACAAGTTTTTCTCAGTATATGACAGGTCATGTGTCATGTGAAAGCTCAAAACTTCCACAATTCACTCCCTGAGCTGCAGAGGCTGCACTAGCACTGCTATCATCTATTATTATTGGTCTAATCATATTTTGTAATTTAGACAAGCTTTGGCCCTTGTTAACATTATAAATAACAGTAGAGTAAATAACAGTTACAGAGTTACAGGAGAGTTTTGCAGAATTAAAATAAAAAATAGACAAAACTTTAAATAGTGTTACATTAATAACTTCCTGTTAAAGTTTGTGAAAAAATATGTAAAAACTTTAATAGAACTAACTGGTGCCAACTACCCCGATGTTTATGTGTGATCTGCCCTGTGTGACGTTAGTTGGTCAAATCGATTGGGTACAGGGCCTTTTGAATCAGGATGAGCTCAGAAATGTGTAGAAAACAATCATTAAAAAAATAAACCCTATTTTTTCTCGGTTGCCGTGGGCAGAAACAATGCGGCGCTTCAGGAGGAGTTGATGAACTACGAGCCCCAGAATGAGGACGTGCGTCACCTTCGGGTGCTGGTGTATGGCCCTGTGGGGGCGGGAAAGTCCAGCCTCATCAACTCCATGATCACTGCTCTGCTGGGCAGGATGGCCATCCCCGCTGCTGTCAACAACACACAGGCAGACGAGGGCAGCTTCACTCTGCAGGTACTTTACTCAACGAGACATGCAAACTTAACGTTTCAAATTATGTTACAGTTTCCCTAAAGCTCACTCAGAGTTGTATTTTGCAGGTTTAACATTTTATGAATGGACACATTTTGAATAGTAATTAGTAAAGTGTCTGTAATTGTACCAATGAGCTAAAGCTACTGCTACATGGTACTGGTATGGGAGAGATGGTCCTATTCATGACAAAGCTCTTCACTTGAGTTTGCTGCTGGTCACATGAGAGAGGAGGGCTCACATGGGCTTAACTCTGACTGCATGTTTGGGACCTGTAAGACTTAGAAAGTCTTTAAAATCAAAGCTCCTTTCACCCTGGCCTCATTGGAGTGTGAGTCTGGGTCTGGGTGAGGTGCAGGTCTGTGGAAAGAATCCACAAGTTCATTTCCCCGGACACCACAGTCATAAACGTCTGTTATTGGATAAAACTACATTGCTTTGGTCTAATACACACCCCAGCTGTTGTAACTGATGTAACAGGCGACGTGTGAGTAACACACTGTTAGTACATGCCCCTAACCCGCCCTGAAGTTTGTGTAAACGCTGCGTCAGATGGTCTTGAGATCAGTCGATCTTTGTACCTGTCTCACTGTGAGATCTACAACCCACAACTTTGAACCACTTTTGATTTATGCTTGTTTGAGTAATCCTGTATTGTCCTGCAAGAGGCTTTAGTGGGGAGAAAATTTTCTCCAGTCTGTTACGTTCTTAGTTACAATTATTTTAAATAATCAGATCACACATGTAGTGATTAAAAATGGCACATAACCATTTGTCAGAAATAATATGTACAAAATGAAAAAAAGATGGATGATGGAAAACTTGATGCCATTTTGAAAAGGAAATCAATGAACCTGTTTCTATGAGTAAGCCATTTTAGATCAATATGGTGGTATATAATGAATAAATAATCTTATAGTTTGATACCAAAACCAGATATACCAAAATATCATGTCTTCTTTCAGTACAAAACTCACCGGATTAGAAAAGGACGAGGAAAGTCGAGAGGTCATTATCCGTTTGTCTTCAATGACATCATGGGACTGGAGAGTGACAAAAACATAGGCGTCCGAGCGGAGGACATCAAACTGGCCATGATGGGACACGTGAAGGAGGGCTACAAGGTAATGTCCGGATGACTCCAGTGCTTTTTTCTGTTCTGTTCTGCTTTATTAATAGCAGGGGACCCATAACAGCATATGTGACCGACCACAGCAAAACCAGACACAAGTCGTCCCAGAGGCGTTTTGAGATATTCACAGATTCTGAAAGTGTAGATTCTAAGCTTTCCTACGAGGCCTTACACATGAGAATCTGATCACATTTGAAGAATTTGTGGCCATTTGAAAGCAGCACATCTGAAAACAACAAGCTTAGAAAAAGCCTTTTAAGATTGTTACACTTGGGCTGTGGGACCAGGGCTGTGGGACCAGTGACGGACTGGGCGGTGTGGCATTTGAGCACATGCCAGAAGGGCCACGGCCCCGACAATGCCCACCACGCCCCCGAAACCGCATTGCCTCGGCCCACCCGCTAGGTATTCAGTCGTTACGTGCTTCCACCGTCTTAAAAATTCCGCCCTATTGCTATAATTGAAAGGACCTGTTCGGTATTTATACCACTTACAACTACATATATATTACAGTGACGTGGCACCGTGATGATGTGTTAAAGGTACGGTGGCCGAGGGGTGCAAAACGCGTAGCAAAAGCGAAAACACTTGCAAATGAAAAACGATGCAAACCAGAAAACACCTGCAAATTAAAACGCGTAACAAAAGCGAAAACGCATAGCAAAAGCGAAAACGCGCTGCAAATAGAAAACCGATGCAAACCAGAAAACACCTGCAAATAGAAAACCGATGCAAACCAGAAAACACCTGCAAATTAAAACGCGTAGCAAAAGCGAAAACGCGCTGCAAATAGAAAACCGATGCAAACCAGAAAACACCTGCAAATTAAAACTACAACGGAAGTGCTCCAAACCTGAAGAGGGCGCTCTCAGTGTAACAGCGCAAGTTACTGACTCAGTGAGTAAACAGGGGCTAACACGGAGAAACTACAGGACAACAAAGAAAGTTATTCTTGAGGTAATGTGGATTTTATTTGACTATGTTCATATATTGTGCTAATAAATACATAAATGAAACAGCTGTACAGGGCGGTACATCACGTGCCGTTTATTTTATTGTTTCATACATAACCAGACTTTGCGATAGGATCAGAGATTGACACAAAACTGCACTCGTTTTAATAGTACATTAAAAAGCCATCTTGTCCCAGTCTCCCTTACCATACGACACTGCACATTATACTTGTTAATGACAGCACTTAACTTGTACGCAGTTACGAATGAGCTCCAATGTTGGTGTAGAAGTAGTGAATTATATACCATCTCACTTATACGTTTCTGATTTCAGTTTTCTACTTCATCGAGGACTTTTGTCCTTATTGTGGACAACATCTGGGAGCCATTCTGATGTTCTGTGGCTCATGTGGTGCCAATGTGCAATTTTTGTCAGAATATGCAAACAGTAAGTGGACCCATAACCTTTTTTTTTTTTCTTTTTTCACAAAAATATAAATGCCCTATGTCACTCTTTTGAGTTCTTATTAATATTAGGGCCATGTAACATATTAAATGAAATTCTCTGCCTTTATCCCATTTTGTGTTTTGTAGGGTCAGCATCAGATACCCCCACAGAAGAGGATCTAATAAAAAGATGTTTTAATCACAGCTACAGCTATGCAGAAATTTTGGATTTTTTGGTTTCAAAACATAATGTCCATATGAGCCTTCGCGCCCTGAAGGGGAAGCTGAAAAGGATGTCTTTATTCAGGCAAAAAGACTACTCTCCTCTTGCCAGCGTTCGTGCTGCTATACAGGAGGAATTAAACGGTCCAGGTCAACACTGTGGTTACCATTCAATGTGGCAGACACTGCGCCTAAAATATTCTCTGACAGTTAGGAGGGATGATGTTATGGCCCTGATGAGAGAATTTGATCCACACGGAACTCAACTTTGTGCAAGCAGAAGATTTATAAGAAGGGTTTACAGTTCTGATGGACCAAACCATGTGTGGCATATCGATGGATATGACAAATTAAAACCATATGGCTTTGGAATAAGTGGCTGCATAAATGGATACTCCCGTAAAGTGCTGTGGTTAAGATGTGGAGCAAGCAACAATGACCCATAGGTCATTGCCCAGAATTATCTGAACTGTCTGTCAGAATGTGGAATCATCCCAATGCGACTTCGCACTGACTGTGGTACTGAAAATGGCACAATGGCAGCCATTCATTGTGCCTTAAAATCATCTCACACCGATGACTATGCTGGGGCTCCCAGTCATTTGTACGGCTCCTCAACGGCAAACCAAAGAATTGAAAGCTGGTGGTCATATTTTCGCAAACAGAGGTATTATGTATTTTTTTGTCTTAAGTATTTTATAAGCTAGATGCACATAAAAAAAATATATAGACCATTGTGGTCTTTGCGAGTATTTTTTATTGCTTTTTTGAACAGCTTTTTTGAACAAATTGCATCCATCAGTAAATTAAAACATTTTCAGTTGCAATAGAACCCAAAACATTTGCTCAAATGCATTGCCCTAATTCCAGTTTGTTTTTACAGGTCTCAATTTTGGATGGACCTTCTAAATGACCTAAGAGAGAGAAATCTCTTCAACACTAGTCATGAACACACATGCCTCCTGCGATTTGCATTTATGGATGTGCTACAATGTGACCTTGATGAATGTAGAGAAAAGTGGAACACTCATACAATCAGACCTGTTAAACAGTCTCGTGGTCCATCTGGCAAACCAGAGGTCATGTACAACCTACCTCACAGGTTTGTATTTATTACATTACCTGGAATAACAGTACATGATGAAACAACATTATAATAATAATCTCTCTCTGTCTCTCTCTCTCTAACTCTCTCTCTCACTCAATCTATCTCTCTCAATCTCTCTCTCTCTCACTCAATCTCTCTCACTCTCTCAGAGAGAGAGAGAGAGAGATGGATGATATACATAGTAACAACATCATGAGGTAACAACAACAGTACATGATGAAAAGATGAACAATCTGCACTTTTTGTATTAGAAAAGGCAACTAATCAGTCCAAGCAGCATGTAACAATGTATTTTCATCAGGTTTGGTGGAACTGACTGTGGATTTCCAGTTTCACTGGAAGATCTGCGTCCATTTCAGAACGAGGCAACACGCAGCCCATGTGGAGATCACCATCTCCAGTCACGCTTTGAGGCTCTGGGGGTATCTGATGCTGACCCTACAAAACACAAAATGGGATAAAGGCAGAGAATTTCACTTAATATGTTGCATGACCCTAATATTAATAAGAACTCAGAGTGACATAGGGCATTTATATTTTTGTGAAAAAAAAAAAAAGGTTATGGGTCCACTTACTGTTGTCTGCATATTCTGACAAAAATTGCACATTGGCACCACATGAGCCACAGAACATCAGAATGGCTCCCAGATGTTGTCCACAATAAGGACAAAAGACGATGAAGTAGAAAACTGAAATCAGAAACGTATAAGTGAGATGGTATATAATTCACTACTTCTACACCAACATTGGAGCTCATTCGTAACTGCGTACAAGTTAAGTGCTGTCATTAACAAGTATAATGTGCAGTGTCGTATGGTAAGGGAGACTGGGACAAGATGGCTTTTTAATGTACTATTAAAACGAGTGCAGTTTTGTGTCAATCTCTGATCCTATCGCAAAGTCTGGTTATGTATGAAACAATAAAATAAACGGCACGTGATGTACCGCCCTGTACAGCTGTTTCATTTATGTATTTATTAGCACAATATATGAACATAGTCAAATAAAATCCACATTACCTCAAGAATAACTTTCTTTGTTGTCCTGTAGTTTCTCCGTGTTAGCCCCTGTTTACTCACTGAGTCAGTAACTTGCGCTGTTACACTGAGAGCGCCCTCTTCAGGTGTGGAGCACTTCCGTTGTAGTTTTAATTTGCAGGTGTTTTCTGGTTTGCATCGGTTTTCTATTTGCAGCGCGTTTTCATTTGCAGGTGTTTTTCGCTTTTGCTACACGTTTTGCACCCCTCGGCCACCGTATTAAGGCATTACATTATTTTATTTTGCCGGGATATTTCTTCCTACGATGTTAAAAATGTGCCCAGTTTGAAATAAAACAAATATATCTGTATTTTGTATTTGTTTGCGACAACTGAAGTAAAGCACTGCCTTATGGGAATTTTCCACGGCCGGCCACGAGTCAAGCTCGCGTTACCATGCTGTGACCAATGTCTATCCGAGTTGCTACCAAGAATCGGTAGCGCTCACATATGAAGTGGAAAACACTTTATACGGAAGACAATAGTAAACCTTTTGGAGGAAGTTGGTACAACACAACATTTAATCACTTTCATGAGAAATAGAACGGTGAAGATTGTGGTAGTGTGGTCAAGTTAGTCAAAGTAGAAGAGACAGACGGACGCTTGGATACTTAGCATTATAGTTTAGTAAAATGAATCGAGGAGGAGGCACTAAACGACACAAGGGGGGGAGCGATCGGGTTGCGGAGAAGAGCATTTATTAACGACATGGTGGCAGATGATTGGCAGAAAAAGAAAACAAAAGAGCGCTAATCATCATGTGAAAGGCCAGTCGCGCCGGTATGATAATTATGGTCATTTACACACGCCCCGATTCTTTCTGAAAAACTAGCCAATTTCAAATAAAAAATGTTTGCTTTTAAAGCGACCAATGCTGTTATCTGAAACATGGAGCGGCTTCTTCATGATCTCAACTCGCAAAACAAAAATCACAAATTTAGAAAGAAAAAAAAATGCTTCTAACATGATTTTCTCCTCTCTGCTCTGAGCGACTTGTGGTGGGTTTTCCCGTGGTCAGTCACATATATCACAAACACATGGGCTCAGAAACAGCTTATTCAAATAGAAATGTAACCTACTCAACTGTGCATGATCTACAATTGGTCAATATGAAAAAAGTAGATTGAAAAGTGATTTCTTCTTTGATTTTGATTCAATTTGATCTTAATAAAACCAAAACATGTCTTTCAATATATATTCAGGAAAACATTACAGACTTTTGAATAATAATAAAAACATATTGATTATTACAAATGACTGAATCTCGATCTTGATTTAAATACATTAAAACTGAAACCTGTAGGATAAAACTTAATTGATGTTTACATATTTTCTTTTTAAATTTACTTCATTTTTTGCTTATTTTATAGTTCAACCCCATGTCTCCACTCTCTCCAAGTGATCATTACTACAACCCCCACCCCAAACCTGATGACAAAGTGCACGTCCTGGTCCTTCTGCTCTCGGCCAACTGCCCAGAGACGGAAAACGACATGATTCAGAAAATGAAGGAGGTCCGACAGGCAGCCAGAGACTTAGGTATGAAGATGTACTACAGGAAGGGATGGGACAAAATCTCATATCACAAGTTCTCGTGAGGCTAATTTGGCACAAGAACCTGCACACATGAGGAAATTGATCTCGAGAGATTTTTTCCCCACATGTGTTGACATTTGGATAAGACAAAAAAGGGTTAATACTGGTGAGTTCACATTTTACTTCCAGAAAGCAGGGCAAAATTGACTGCAAAAGCATTCAGTAATATATATAAAAAATGTAAAGGCCAAAACTGTGAACTAAACGAATTTATTTATTATAATTTATAACAACATCTTGCCTTGTCTTGATCTTGTGGACCTTATCTCATGTCTAGGCTTTCTGTCTCATCCCACCCCTAACTACAGTCAACTATTTTTCTTCTTCACTACATAATTCCACATATCGTATATCAAGTATATGATTCTGTATGTATCTAAAATCTCAAAAGTAGTGAACATAAATGAGAAAGTGTGTCCAAACTTTTGACTTGCAGTGTATTAAGATTAATTATCCTGGGCAATGTTTGACCCCACTGAAAATGTCTGCAGTGAAAGACTAACTTCTGTGTTCTATGTGTTCCCACAGGGATCCCCCAGATTGCCATTGGCACACACATCGATGAGATCTGTGATGAAATTGAAAAGGACGTCAAGAATGTCTACAAGAGCAAGTCTCTAAGGACCAAGGTGGGTTAAACATACTTCGGTATATTAAATGTTTTTAAATGTCATTCACGTGGCCTGTAGACTCTAAAAACAAGAAGTTTCATGGATTACCAAAAGAAAAGGTGGGAGCACACTGGCTATCAGACTAAAGCCTCTGTCAGTCTGAATTGAATGACCCAGAACAAGTCTAACAAGTAAACAAGTCCAGACCATAGGGCAGTCTACTCCAGCTCCTCAGTGCCTTCAGATTGATAATGACTTCTGGATCACAGCGGAAACATCTCAATTGATCAAAAACATTGTCCAGATTACCTTTGAAATATTATCAAATGAGGGATTACATGGACTCTTAATACTGGCAAATATAATAGTCATACTAAGGTGAAGTTTCGCCTTTATTGTCTGTGTAAGGAAATGTGCATGACACATCCTTCAACTGAGGCGACCTGGAGCAGTGGGCAGTGCTGTGCCCGGGCATCTCCAGATCCTGAGCTAGACTTGGTCAGGAATATTTTAGCTGGAGGATCGTACATAAAGTGCATGTTTTGAGTTGATGTGGGAAACCAGAGTGTCCAGAGGACACCCATCCAGACACAGAGAAACATGTAAACTCCACACAGCCTGGGTATCAACCCAGAACCTTCTAACTGTGAGGGGAGAACCACTCAGTCACCATGCAGCTTATTTTAAGAGATACTTATAGAAATGCCAATGAACAATCACATATTTGGACTTTATATGTTTAATTAGTATAAAATCATATTTTTTTGATCAGATGGAAATGTTCAGTGCTGAGGTGGGGATCCCTCTGAACTGCATCATGGCTCTGAAGAACTACAGCGAGGCAGAAATGGACAACAGCCCGGACATGGACACTCTCATCCTCAAGGCGTTCAAATACATGGTGGACTTCGGAGACGACTTCATCGAAGAAATGTCGGAAACAGCTAATGGGATTTAAGTGTGAAATATGCCTGTTTTTAATTATGCTTCGAATGGAAGATTATACTATGCAAAATATGAACCAAGTCATAATAGCTGTGTTTTGATTGATTCATGCTTGCTTAAGTAATTGTTCCGCATTTGAGGCTTGAGTGTTCAGAAAATGAGAAAATGTCTGTTTTCCCCTACCTCCACAGACTGTATTCAGCAACAGGTTGATTGACAGATTCATTGCTAAGCTCCCGCCTCCTGCCAAATCAGCAGTGTGGGTGGAAAGAGGCATTACCTTCAACAGCCTCGCTCCTGATTGGATCTTTGGTTTTGCACTCGGATTTCCAAATATGGGCCCAATTATTATTACTAGACTCGCTGAGCTTCATTTGACTGCAACCAAACGCTTAGTCCACTTCTATTATACAGTCTATGCCTACCTTTTATCTCTGCTGTACTGATTTGAGTCTACTCTACTTGAGATTATGAATCACATTCACTTTGGGCTGTTTTTCTATTTTTAAACAATAAACCTGTGAAAAGAAGAGTGACAGAGTTTGATTCAAATGATAAAAAGTTGGACTAAACACTTTTATTCATACTAAATTGTCTACATGGTGTTTTAATAGCATTGCATTCCAGAAGTTGCTGTCATCATCATTCAGGTTATATTATTTTATATGGGGCTGCCTGAAGGACGACAAAGCAGTTTTAAAGCCTCCCAGAGAATCGGTGCAGTGTTTGACTTGGTGCACATGAACATTGAACATTTTACACAAATCCATCCGCTTTATATTATTATTAATCCGCAAGCTGTTTGTCCCCATGAAGATGTTAACTCTTTGGATTAAATTGTCCACAGTATTGCATTAAAGCATTTACAGTGGTCCCTCGCTATAACGCGGTTCACCTTTCACGGCCTCGTTGTTTCGCGGATTTTTGAATTCAGGTTTTTTAATAGTGTATTAACGCGCATTGTGTTCTGCGTCCTGACCCTAGACCTTTGACAATTTGTCCGTCATTCTCCTCTGTGCCGTGTTTTCTATACAGTACAGAATGTGTTCAGCTTTGCCAAATTTATATACTCGTAAATGTTCGATCGCAGTGTGACTCTGAAGTGCTGTATGTTTGTAAGTTTTCTCCCCGACAAAACACACAATGTCGATGAAACATTCTCAAATGTAATCGAAGGTGGCATGTCTGCTTATAAGAATCTTCTCACCCAAAAGAAAAAAGAGCACCAACAACTCCCCATAACCATGTTCTTCACTCGGAAAAAGATGCCTGCACCGAGGCGAAGCGACGCCAGGACGAAGACGCCCGGTCAGAGGAACTGTGAAATACACACGTCACTATTAATATTTTATTTTGTTGAAAATCTACAAAAGTTTGAGTGTTTAAACAAGAGAGAAATGTGAGAAAATGTTAAGTCCAGTCTGAGAAAAGTGTATAATGTGTGGGGTGAGGCGTTTACAGCCTTAAAACATGTACAATAATTGTAAAATATAAAGCTGACAATTTCGCGGATTTCGCCTATTGCAGGTTATTTTTAGAAGATTTTGAATGATGTTGTTTTGGGTACACTGTTCCTTTACGACCTGTCACCCTTGGGTGCTTGCCACACCCTATTTAAGATCTGAGCACCTGAGCTCTCACTCTATGAAGCCCTAGTGCCGAAACTTTGCATGTCCAAATAAATATTATATTTTTCACGTAAGACGGGGTGCTGGATTTTTTTCCTCACCTGAAATTCCCATTAAAAACATAAAAAAATAAGATAATTAGTATGTCAAATAACTTCTCGTTTCTCCGTGCTCCCAGAATTCCACTCGGCTTTCCTCTTTCTAGTTGGATCAGATGGATTTGTGAGTGTGGCGGTGATGCAACATTTAGTCTTGTGCAAACCTCATTTAGTTATGAAGTGTAAAATGTGGAGAGGATGAAACGCACAGGCTCAATCTTCTCTCCGCAGCCGACAGTGGACCAACAGTTCCCCCTACTGGTAAAGAAGAACCCTGCGCTGCTCCTTTCCTCTCGTTTCCACAAAACCATTAAAGGTATTAAAATGTTCAGCTGAGATAATGAATTGTACTTTTTAGATAAGCTTAATAACAGCCGCAATGCATTTCAATATAATCACTGATCAATGTAACAGGACAAAATGGTATTCACTTGTCATAAAGATGGCGCTGGTGAGGCCAGCTGCGTGCCGGTGTAGCTCCGTCCCTACATTTCCTTTTTTCCTCTTTTTACTTGTATATAGTCGTTTTTCTTGCTTTTTCTTTAGGGTAGGTGAAACAGGGCGCAGTCGCGCACCTGGGAAGCCTACTCTCACTACAGCTATACTGTTAGCTGTAGTGTTTTTGGACTTTTAATGAATCTGCGCCAGGAGGTACGCCGGGATTCACTTTCAGCCATGCACAGGATTACATACACGCGTGACAAGCTCCTGGAGCTACGGGGCCCTTCTCTACTCCACGCGGGGAAACCGGAGGTCCCAGCGGAGATACGGAGAAAGAGGAGAGGCTGCAGGGGCGGACGCAGGAACCGGAGGCCGTATTCACCGAACGGACTACCCACGGTGATTACGGGGAATCTGCGTTCGCTAAACAACAAGGTGGAGGAGCTTGTCGCGCTGGCCCGACATCAGAGACAATTCCGGGACTGCAGTTTGATGTGTTTTTCTGAGACATGGCTAAATGGGAAGATACCGGACAATGTAATCTCGCTGGACGGATTTACTATGAGGCGTGCGGACCGGACCGTGTCGGGGAGCGGGAAGACACGAGGAGGAGGACTTATCTTCTTCATTAACGAACGCTGGTGCCACCCCGGGAATGTACACGTAAAACATCAGCTGTGCTCCCGGGACATTGAACTGCTCGCTGTGGGTATGCGGCCGTACTATCTGCCCAGAGAAATTGCACACATTATTGTGTTCTGTGTGTATATTCCTCCATCGGCGGATGGTGCGGCAGCATGCGAACAGCTCCACAGCGCCGTTAATTATATGATGATACGTCACCCGTGCGCCTCATTTCTGATCACTGGGGATTTTAATCATACATCTATCTCCACCACTCTCCCCACATTCACCCAATACGTCACTTTCCCCACGAGAGACAATAAGACTCTGGACTTGTTTTACGCCAACATCAAAGACGCTTACACCTCCGCCCCCCTCCCCCCGCTCGGCCGCTCGGACCACTGTCTGGTCTACCTGCTCCCGCAATACACACCCAGGGTGCGGAAAGAACCTGTGCGGAAGCGGTCTGTGAAGCTTTGGACTCAGGAGGCCTGTGAGAGTCTGAGAGACTGTTTCCAGAACACTGACTGGGACATTTTCACTGACTCTTATGGAAACGACATCAACGGCCTGACCCATTGCATCACAGACTACATCAACTTCTGCGTGGAGAACACTGTGCCAACCAGGAGGGTACGGTGTTTCCCCAACAACCACCCCTGGGTCACCCCTGAGCTTAAAGCCCTCCTGAACCAGAAGAAAAGGGCTTTCAACTCAGGGGACAGAGAGGAGCAGAAAAGGGTCCAGAGAGAGCTTCAGTGGAGGATCCGACGGGCCAAGAAGGACTATGGGAGGAGGATGGAGGAGCAGCTGGCCCAAAACAACGCACGGGGCGTGTGGAGAGGACTGAGAAGCATGTCTGGTTTTGGACAGAGTGGCAGAGGGACAGCTGATGGCGATCAGCGCTGGGCGGACGAATTAAACTGTTATTTCAACAGGTTTGACTCGCCCCCCACCCCCTCTGCCCCTCTGCTGACTCCCCCCTCCTCCTCTTCACACCTTCCCGGGCCAGTAGCCACACCCCCCTTCCCCTTCACACAGACTCAACCCAGCACCAGCCCCCCTCCACCCCCCACTACCACCACCCCCCGCAGTCCACCCCAGTCCCCCCCCTCTCCCCCCTCTCCATCACACCGGACGAGGTGAGGAGGGAGCTTAGGCGACTCAGGCAGAAGAAATCCGCAGGACCCGACGATATCTGCCCCAGGCTGCTGAGAACCTGTGCAGACCAGCTCTGTGAGGTTCTCTGCTACATGTTCAATCTGAGCCTCAGCCTGGAGAAGGTCCCCGTCCTGTGGAAGACCTCCTGCGTGGTCCCGGTTCCCAAAACAACAAACGCCAGGGAACCGGCCCACTACAGACCAGTCGCCTTGACCTCCCACCTCATGAAGACCATGGAGAGGGTGATCCTCAGCCACCTTCGCTCTGTGGTGAGCCCTACCCTGGACCCGCTGCAGTTTGCCTACAAGCCAAACGTAGGAGTAGAGGACGCCGTCATCTACTTTCTGCAGCGGGCGCTCACCCACCTTGAGACCGCCGGGAGTGCTGTGAGAGTCATGTTCTTTGACTTCTCCAGCGCCTTCAACACCATCAGGCCGGCGCTGCTGCGGGGGAAGCTGGAGGACGCGGGAGTGGATGGACATCTCGCTGCCTGGACCATCGACTACCTCACTGACCGTCCACAGTACGTGCGGCTGCGCGGCTGTGAGTCAGAGGTGGTAGTCTGCAGCACTGGGGCCCCCCAGGGTACTGTCCTCTCACCCTTCCTCTTCACCATATACACCTCGGACTTCACATACAACACGGACAGCTGCCATCTCCAGAAGTTCTCCGACGACTCGGCCATTGTGGGCTGTGTGTCTGAAGGGAACGAGCTGGAGTAACGCTCGATCATCAGTGACTTTGTAGACTGGTGTGGGCGCAACTACCTGTGCCTTAACACCAGTAAGACAAAGGAGCTGGTGATCGACTTCAGGAGGAGACCACTACCTCACTCACCGGTGAACATCCAGGGGCAGGACATAGAGACTGTGGACAGTTTCAAGTACCTGGGTGTTCACCTCAACAATAAACTGGACTGGTCCCACAACACCGACGCCCTGTACAAGAAGGGCCAAAGTCGCCTCCACCTCCTGAGGGGACTGAGGTCCTTTGGAGTGTGCAGGCCTCTGCTCAAGACTTTTTATGACTCTGTGGTGGCCTCTGCTCTCCTCTACGCTGTCGTCTGCTGGGCCCCGAGCAGCACAGAACGGGACAGAAAAAGACTGAATAAGCTGGTTAAGAGGGCCAGCTCTGTCCTGGGCTGTCCTCTGGACCGTGTAGAGGAGGTGGCTGAGAGGAGGGTACTGGCCAAATTCATGTCCATTAAGGACGACACCTCTCTCAAAAAAAGCTTTTTTGCTTTTGTGCCATAGATAAATATGGCAAATGAACAAACTAATATAAAATACATTTTCATTAAATACAGTGGTCCCTCGCTATATCGTGGTTCACTTTTCGTGGCCTCGCTGTTTCGCTGAATTTTTTTATTACAATATATTTTTTTATAGTGTATCAACGCACATTTCTGCGTCCTGATTGGCTAAGGGACTGTAGACCTTTGCCGATTCGTCAGTCATTCTCCTCCGTGTCTCCTGTACAGAATGTGTTCAGTTTGTCAGATTTATATAAATGTTGGATCGCAGTGTGACTCTGAAGTGCTGTATGTTTGCAAGTTTCTCCCCGACAAAACCCGCCACAGTGAAGCGGCGCCAGGACGAAGAGGCTCGGTCATAAGAACTGTGAAATACACACGAAATACATTTTGGTTTCGTTCTATAATACTGTGCTTTTTTTGTTGAAAATCTATAAACGTTTGAGTGTTTAAACAAGAGAGAAATGTGAGAAAACGTTAATTCCAGTCTGAGAAAAGTGTAGAATGTGTGTGGTGAGGCGTTTACAGCCTTAAAACATGGAGAATAATTGTAAAATATAAAGCTGACGACTTCGCGGATTTCGCTTATCGCGGGTTATTTTTACAACGTAAGAATGTAACCCCCGTGATAAACGAGGGACCGCTGTACTGAGCCACATCAGAGGGATCAAAGAGCTGCATGTGGCTCCGGAGCCGCAGGTTGCCGACCCTTGTTCTAGTCTCTATATTTTGTGATGAGGTCGTCCACCAGCTTGTTTCCATGGAAATGCTTCGTCTGGAATGTTGGAATGTTTTGGACTATGGCATTAAACTTGTCTATATTGCATTTATACAACATTTTAAAAAATATACATTCTGTGAGTGGGCTTGTATAGTCACAGAGCTGACCTGTAGTTTACCTTGACAAGCAGATGGCTGACCCTACATCTGAAAACCTGACCAGCCAGTCCCTCCTACGTCCTGGGAGCAATGCCACAGGTACAACCATGTCTCATGAATTCCCTATTGCACCCTTGAAGTAGACATATAATGCAAAACAGACTTTTTAGAGTTTTTTAGAGTTATGCTCCTGTTTTCACCTCCCCCGGTACACACCCACTGCTCTCTACTTACAGTGTTCTCCAGTTTTATTTTCTTAATTGGAGATTTACAGCTCTGGAAAAAATAAGAAGGCACATTTTTGTTTGAGTCTATAAACTACTGACAACATTTCCCCCAAAATCAAAATATTATCGTTTAGAGCATTTATTTGCAGAAAATGACAAATGGTCAAAATAACAAAAAAGATCCATGTTTTCAGACCTCAAACAATGCAAAGAAACAAGATCTAATTCATTTTAAATGAATTTGATCTTGTTATGTTGTCACTTTAAAACAACATAATACTAATGTTTACATTTCAGAAATCAATGCAGCGCAGTCTGTGCGCCAAGAGGAACTAATGAGATCTCTCATGAATCTTCATGGCGATATGAAGATGGGGGTCTGGCAAAACCCAAGCTCAATTTAATTGTTCACCTGGGTCTCTAAAAATGTATTTCATCATGCTAAATTAATCCCTTTGGATAAATTATGTCTAATAATTATGTCTCTCCTGTGAAAATCTGTGGCTCCAATAGTTATCTGTGTTTTGACTTCGCCTCCCTGCAAGAACACTTCCAAGGCCACAGAATGTGGTTTGTTATCTGGACTCTACATAAACATGGCACCCACTATCACACACTGACACTGACACACTGACATGATTGAGTAGAAATGTTCCCTGTCTTTTTAGTAAAGGTCTGATCTCTGCTCTCGGTTCAATCAATTTCATTGATTTCCAATCTGATCCCCCCACACCCTTCCTTCTGTTGCCAATGAAAAAGATCACCGTATGTTATATCTCCGATTGTTTTTCTGTCATTACATGTTGTTAAATTGTCACTGAGTGTATTGCATCTTTTCTACTCTGCATCTCCCAGTCGGCGGCGCATGCACAGCGGCCCCTCCCCTACCCACTCTATCACTGTCCTGCCTGGTTAGTGGGGAAACGAAATTTCGAATTCACTCTTTGTACATGTACATGATTGTTTTCGACAATAAAGCAAACTATGACTATGACTATGACTATGACTAGAGGAGCTGAGCAGCTCCTTCAGCAGCCGACTGAGGCACCCCCAGTGCAAGAAGGAGCGCTACCACAGATCCTTCATCCACACCGCCATCAGACTGTATAATTCTAACATATAGGCCAGACGTGCAATATCCTCCTTTTTCATGTTGATGCCTGTTGTTACTATTTTCATTATTACTATTTTCCATTATTATTATTATTATTACGTATTACTATTTGTATTATTTATTACTTACTTTATCCCCTCCCTGCCTGCATGCACTTTTTCCCTCTTGTCCAAATGTCCTGGAGCTACTGTGGTGAGTAAATTTCTCCTGTGTGAGATCAATAAAGGCTTATCTTATCTTATCTTATCTTATCTTATCTTAAATAATACTTGAGCGCCCTCTTGAGGACATTAGATAGTATTACAAGTTCTGAGACGCTGTTATTTTGTCGTTATGATCTGTTATGTACTAATACTACTAATAATAATCATAAACTTCCAATGAAAATATACAGACAGAGGTGGGGAGAGTCACCAAAATATGCACTTTAATGAACTATTTGAGCACAGAGTAACAACTTGAATGTAAAACAGATTTAAAATCCATTTAAAAATCCAGTTAAGGAAGGAAGCTAAATCAATTTTTTAAGTTATGTTTTGGAAGACAGGGGTGGGATTCAGTAATAATACTTATTATTATTATTATTATTATTATTATTATTATTATTATTATTATTATTATTATTATTATTATTATTATTATATTAAATTTAAAAAAATGGCATAGTGGCTTACTAGCACTCACGCCTCACAGCAAGAAGGTCCAGCTGAGGTTCTGACCAAGCCTAGCAAACCTGAAAGATGTACTGCCCACTGCTCCTGAAAGAATGGGTCAAATGCAGAGAAATGATTTCCCTACAGGGATAAATAAAGAATAATAATTAAAAATAAACTAAAAAGAACAATGAACTTCATCTTAAGTTTGATCTTTTGTACTTTATTAAACTAAATCAAGATTCAAGATTCAAGATTGTTTATTTGTCATATGCAGAATCAACACAAGGTCAACAATGCAATGAAATGCTTAGGATCAGAAGAACCGTTGACTCACTAAGATAGTCAAGAAGTACTAATAACATGCAATAATAGTACATGGTAAAAAAAGTGTTGCAAAGTGCAGGGGAAGAAGTAAACAATATAATAAACAATATAATAAAATATGTAATAAAATGTAATAAAAAATACAATGTACAAGGTGCAGGTAGGATTAAATCAAGATCAAATAAGGTGTACGTATTTCACAGATTGCACATAATATGGTGTGGTGTAGGTGTTGCATGTGGATTTCGTATTGCACATAGTATGATATAAATATTGCACATAGGTTATTGCACTGATTATTGCACATTGTAACAGTAATTTACAGTGAGGTAGTGACAGACATGATATATTCATATAGAGCAGCAGCAGTAAACATAATTATGCATAATGAAAGGTAGTTTAGTGCAGTATTATTGAGAGTTCAGTGTTATTTAGAGTATTACCCAGAGTTCAGTAGTCTGACAGCTTGGGGGTAATATCTGTCTTTGAGTCTTTTTGTGCGTGCTGCAGGCTCCTGTATCGTCTACCAGAGGGTAGCAGACGGAAGAGTCCTTGTGCCGGATGAGTATGGTCCTTAGTGATGCTGCGTGCCTTACGCAGACCCCTGCTGTGGTAAATGTCCTGGATGGAGGGGAGACTGCTGCCAGTGATGTCCTCTGCCGCTCGCACTACCCTCTGTAGTGCACACAGTATCACACACAGTAGTATATTAAACAGTCAGGACATTGTGTTGCACCCTTTATTATTAATGATAAGTATAACATGTTAAAACAACAACACTTCTGGGTTACAAATGCAGAGATATGACATCAACATATTCCCCTTTATGAACTTAATGTTGTTTATTATTAAAAATCATATGGATTAAAAAGTACATAAAATAAACTAGATCACATTTTTATCTTCTTTTGATTAGATGATATGGTGCAGATGTCCGGATTATGTCGTTCACTGGGATTGGAGTCATTCCTGATTTCAAGGCTCTCACAATCCTCAATTTGTCACACAACCTCTGGATCGTCTGCTGGTTCCTGGGGCGGTGCAGCAGTCTGTTCTGGCTCTGGTGGAACATCATAGATAAAAGATTTTAAATATGTCAGTAAAAATATAAAAGGCAATGCCACTATCATACTACAAAAGAAAATTAGTTTAATCCTTCACACCGGGTGTACTTAGTGTCTGAGCAAAAGGACTGCTGTTTCAGCTCTGTGCGGGCTTGGATAGGTGTACAGAATATGAGGACTTTGACCGGTCCTCCACAACCCACCACAGGAACACCTCCGAATCGACTTAAACTGTTAGACCCAGTGTGATGGACAGGAAAACTGATGTCTTCTCTGTGGGGTAAGATATGCCTTTATTAGTCCCACAGTGGGGAAATTCGGGATACGGGGGACAGAGCCAAAGTGTCCAAGTAAAGTGAGTCTTTTTAGAATGCCACAGCTGCCTTCAAAACATTGGAATTATTGTACTATTTTAACTTTGTCATTTAATAAGTGAAATCTCATGCAACTTCACTTTATAGCATCTCCTGTTCATCTTTTTTTTTGTGTGTGTTTGAGTCTGTCTGGATCTATGTGAAGTGTCTTTGAGGGTCGTGAAAAGCGCTATACAAGTGTTATGTATTATTATTAGTGCTGTCAGGCGATTAAAACAATTAATCTAATTAATTACAGGATTTGTAATTAATTAATCTAATTAATCGCATTTTAATAAATTTTTAGGTGGTTTATTGCGCTCTCCCACAGTGCAAAAAAGGTGTCAAACGTGTGATTTATAGTGGTACAGTGAATACTGCAGACTTCCCCTTTAAGTCTTTAAGTTTTTCAGTCTTTGGCTTGCTCTCTTTCTCTCCGTGCACACAAGACAAGACTGCTGACAGAGCTGCAGAGTTACCCGTATACCCCCATTCCCCCTCCCGCATTACATAACAATCATTCAAAAGCTCATTTACACCATTCCACTATTAAACGGCAAATAATTCTGGTGAGCACGTACAGTAGCTTTCATGCAACGTCAATAAATAATATACACAGCTTCAAATATAGCCTACAGAGAATACAAACAATTGCCCGAAATAATTGCCCATGCAAATGACTCATGGCTCACATGACCCCCGGAACCCGCGGGTTTGCCAGATCGCACCGCAGGAGGAGGGAGAAGGCGGCCGTGCGCGGGTGAGTGAACGATCATGTTTAGCGATTTGGATGGGCAAAACTGGCGCTTCTAAGTGTGCAGCCTTAGTCATGGCAGACCACGCTGGAGAGGTTATGGGGAATTGAAAAGGGTTCAGCGCGCGGAGCAGCAGATACGGAAACGGACGTCTTCACGTGCTCTCCCCGAGGACAACGGGCTTAGGAACGAACCTGCTCCGTCACATTTTTTATAAATAAACTTGCCGTTCAAAGGCCCTGCACGCCAAATTTAAAATGCGCGCACACTGAATTACGCTCATAATTAATTGCATTAATTTTTATAATGCACTAATTAATCTAATTAACGCGTTAAACTGACAGCCCTAATTATTATTATTATTGTTATTATTATTATTATTATTATTATTATTATTATTATTATTATTATTATTATTATTATTATTATTATTATTATTATATTATACCACTCTTAATGCTTTCTTGGTGCAGAAACAAACTGTCCTCTACTGATTATTTACACTTGTCTTTCCAACATGTTCAATTTACTGAAGTTTTTGGTCTTCATCTTGATTATTTGCTATGGCTTTTAGACCTGCCTAACAAACTCTGAATCAAGATCCATTGTTACAGGAAAAAAAATGCAATAAACAGGCTTGTCACTATAACAACTGTACAGAAGCTGAAAGGCATTAGCTGCAATCAATACATGGATTACACTCTCTACAGCTCAAATTTGATTTTATTATAAAAAGAAAAACAATAATAATAATCTTCGATCAATAGTAAATATATTATTGTGACAGGCCTACTGGCTATAAATGCATATTTAGTGTACAGAACAAACCTGGAAACTGTTCAATAATTTTTTCCACATCAGAGCTGATTGCCGCCCATGACTGCTTTGAACAGTAGAGTAGGATGATGTCACACTGCTCTGGGTCATCTGCAAGTGTAATCCTCGACCCTTCAGCCTCCAGCTGCTCCAGGATTGGCTGATGAGCCTCCTTGGTCTGATCCATGGGCATTGGGAACACCCTTATTGGTTTCTTCTTCTCTTTATTGAGTAAACGGTTTGCACATGAGATGAAACTCGTTAATAGGTTCTTCTACCATGATACAAAATAAATGTATTATATTAAAATTAGGGCTGTCAAACGATTAATTTTCTTGATCGCAACTAATCTCAGAAATTTCATAGTTAATCGCGATTAATCGTGATTTATTTTGCATGTTTAAAATTGATATCTTGCAGTAAGACCGTTCGAATCTAAAGTTAAACTCACAGTGCAAAGTATTTCTCACCATTTTTTTATTTCAAAAAAGTGCAGAGAAAGGAAAAAGTAACAATGAACCAGTAATAGTGCTTACTTTGAGAAATTGTAAATAAATGATTGAAGCCCGCTCGAGCTGCCTACGGATGCGTAGAAGGAACAAAATACTAGCAAACTCAAAATAGCGCGTTTAACCGACAATGAGTTTAATTAATACAACCAAATGAGCTGCATATGGATGGTAGAAATGCGGAAAATGCTGGCAAACTCTGATCGCGATTTAAAAAATTGTTCGCGATCATAACTTACATTAATCTAATCGCGATTAACGCGTTAATATTCCCAGCCCTAATTAAAATATTAATAATAAATCAAGGATGGAAATAAGGATGTATGACAAGGATGGAGATAGTTTTATAATTTCATTACATGTCCACAAAGCTGATGCATGTATCAGTATCAATCAATCAATCAATCAATCAAACATGATCTATAAAGCGCTTTTCATACAAAAAAAAAAAGTAACACAAAGCGCACTACAAACAAGCTGGTCCAAAGAACACTGCTTCTGACCACTGGTCAAATAGATGATTGGTTTAAATGGTAACCATGACAGGTACAGTGTGTATTTCATTGTGTATTCTGCTATTTGCCCATTTCAGCATGATTCAACCCAAGACTTGAAAAAAAATCTTTGTCTCATTATCAGTGCCCAATACAGGTTTAAAATATAGTTTTTAGAAACTTCTTCTAATTCTTATGATACAGTTTAGTCTTAACATCACCTCCACAAACCTTTGCCCAATTTGGACCCTCACCCACAGTTTGGGTGATCAGGGTCCAAGGTCCTGATCAAAGCATAATGGGGCAAAAGAAAGACACACACACAATTCAGCAGAAAAGTTAAACTCCACAGCTTAACGTTTCCTTCTCACATCCAGAGACTGTATAAAGAAATGCAAGCAAGAAAGCTAAGCGAGTATGACGTCACCCACAGCATTCAGTGCTAATGGTTGCTGGGTAGAATTTGGAGCCCAACTCTATATTAGGATTGTTTTTAATGGACAAAATACACACAAAATGCACAATAAAAATATTTTGCTTCACTGGTTTGCACCAGACCGTATCACAAGTGATATATTGTCTGGGAGCCACCTACTGAATATCTCGTAGTGGAGGTGTGGTTTACGATCGCCAAAGGCCGTTTATTGGGCGTCACGAATGTCTATCATTTGGCGTATACGTAGCCCAGAGCCAATCATGACAGTTGTCAGTTCAAGCTACAAGTTTCCGTTTGTCACCTAGTACGCGTCACCGTCTTTCCACCCCTCCCCGCTCTCTGATTGGCTCCCAGAATCAGGAGAGCTCGCTTAGCCTCGTTGCTAGACTGTCTTTCGAATCGGAACGAACGAAAGCAGCCTGGGATTTCCCAGGTTAATATTTTGCATCATAACAGTTCATTTTAATATTAATACACAACATTTTATTTCGACTATGCATAATTTCAAAGGGTAAATACACTCACTCAAATATGGTCATTGTGTATAAGAAGAGTTAGTCTTTGGAACAGCTCTTTGAAGTGAACAGATCTAAAAGATTTGGATCCCATAGAAATGCAAAAAAAACAAAACATTAAAAATTATAATTTTACCAGTAAAAACAAAAAAAATCATATGGATTAAAAAGTACATAAAATAAACTAGATCACATTTTCATCTTCTTTTGATTAGATATGGTGCAGATATCCCGATTACGTCATTCACTGGGATTGGAGTCATTCCTGATTTCAAGGCTCTCACAATCTGAATTTGTCCCACAACCTCTGGAGTCTGGATCGTCTGCTGGTTCCAATCCTACATCACTAACAACCTCAGACATGATTGTAGTTACCTGGAGGTTCCATATCAGTCTCCATCATATTCTGGGGTTGATCACACATGCTCTGGGGGACACGCTCGTTGCTCTGGAGGACCTGCTTGTTCCTAGGACCCTGGAGCAGTTTACCACACATGCTCTGGAGGACCTGCTCGTTCCAAGGACACTGGAGCAGTCCGTTCTGAGACACATGGTACAGAACCTGGATCTCGTGCATGATCATGGGGTATTCCTCCTTCCAACTCCACTGTTTCAACACCTGCTCCGGTTTACGAGTGTGATGCATCTGAACTAGAGCCACGGGTTTACCTTGAGCACCTTCTGTTAACACATTACAATGATTATAGCTGTTAGTTATTTTTGAACTGTGCTCTGATGGCAGTACACTACACAAGCACGAGGAAATTAGTTTAAACAACGCAACAGCCTGGAGCCTGTGAGCAGTGCACATCATGTTTTCATTTACAACAAAAAGGGTGACTAACTGAAAACTGTATGGCCAGTGCTAGGTAGGCTATTTGAGAAGGTCTTGTTTAACAGCACGAATCAGCTCATCTGTTGTAGCTATTTCTGGTCAGATTGTGTTAAAAACAAGGCTCAGATTTAAGTCTAACTTGAGTAACAGACAGACAGAGCAGTACCTCCAGTTAGCTTTATGCGGTTCTATTTTCTGAATTGATTTCTCCAGTCTGAGGTGACTCAATGATCAGCACGTTCAAACAAATACTTTATGTTGACAGGTCGAAGAGTCAAAACAGCAGAACAAGCCAAGAAACCAAACCTGGTTTAAATCCACAAATGTGAAAGTGTTTCCCTCAGGATGTTTTTAACCAGAGTCGAACAGAAGTTTGTGGATTCTTCTTGCTGGCAAGGTTAGCTGACATCACTAAAAGGTATCATTAGCCTCTAGCACTAAATTGGATTATTAGCAGGAGATTTTTTCACAGTGAAGGCTGACGCCTGTGATGAGATCTTGTTTTGTGAAGGTGCATGGGCTTAAATAAATAAATAAAACAAACCTGGAATCTTTCTGAAAGCCGCCTCCACGTCAGACCGGACACGTGACAGGATTGGACAGAGAAGTAAGATGACATCACACTGCTGTAGGTCCTTTGTAGGCGTGACCCTTGGCCCCAGCTGGTCCAGGATCTGCTGGTGAGCCTGGTATGTTTGTCCTGTGATGAGGATGAAGACCTTCACTGGCTTCATCACTGGAGCAGGATGTTGTACTTGAGCTGGGGTGGCAGTGTCTTCAGTGAAAAAAAATAAATAAATAAAGATTTGAAAATGAACCTCTAAGCAACTTTTTAGGTAAAAATAAAATAAAATAAAAAACATTACGGTGTTCTGTCTGCATCTAAATTTAAAGCTTTTTAATCAGGAAGTGCACTGCTAGCATGTTAATTATAGCCAATTTAATTATATCCCAAATTTAAACTCAAACTTAAACACTATTAATCCAAGTGTGTGTGTGTTTTTTTTTACTTTATGTAAGTAATTTGATCTATTTGACAATATATATGCCAACTGGGATAAGTTATCACTTGATATAACTTAAAAAAAAAAAAAAAAAAATGCCTGAAATATAGCTACAATAATAAGTCCATGTTTCAAAGACGACAATGATCAGACAATGACGTCTGAATGATTTTTTAAAATGCTTCTCTGACATCATCAGGAGCATTCTGAATCACACGGAGAGCATCTGGAAAAAAATAAATAAATAAAAGAATGATTTATTTTGAGTAGAATTTTAATGTCATACAAAACTACTTTACTACTTTACAAAACTCTTTAATACCATGTTGCTAACTACAGTTTCATTTGAGCACACTTTTAGGCTACGTTCACACTGCAGCCTGAAACGACCCAAATCCGATTTTTTTGCCTCTATGCGACCTGTATCTGATCTTCTAATGACAGTGTGAACGACACAGATCCGATTTTTTCAAATGCGATCCAGGCCACTTGGATATGTGGTCCTAAATCCGATACATATCCGATCTTTTGACATGCGACTTCAGTCTGAACGGCCAGGTCGTGTTCATCCGACCTGAGTGTGTTTCCTCCAATGAGAGTGGTACAAGTAGGCGTTCACAAATGTGCACAAACGTTCTTCTCGTCATGCGAAAATAGTATATAAACTCGTATCAGTGAAGCGGCGAAGCACTTAGTAATCCCACCCCTCCTGCCTGTGACTCCGCACCCTCATGTTCCTTTCTGCACACGTTGCTGCCGCTGCCCCACAAAACGCCAAGGCCAAAAACCTCGTCCTTCTCCGTCTCCTCCTTAAAACAAATAAGCTGTACATGTTTTGGCTCCGGTACGAAAGCAACTTTAGGCTACTTCCGTAAACATTGAGCTCGTTCACTGCGTGTGACGTCATCGTGTCCTCCAAGGCGCATGCGGGACACTTTTGGGGAGTTTAGCGTTCACACTGGAGATCACATACAATTCGCATTTAACTGGAAATGTGAACGGCCTCGCAAAAAAATCGGATTTCACAAAAAATCGGAATTGAGCATTAAGCCCTGCAGTGTGAACGTAGCCTTATTAGACCCTTCAGTGTTTGTGAACTGACCAAAGACTAAACGCTGGTACCAGCCAGTCTATGGCCTTGTCCCCACGACAACGTTCCTGTTTTTTTTTTTACCCGGGGTGAAAAAAAGTCTCGTCCAGACACGTGTTGGATCAGAAAACCTTCGCGTCAAGATGAGCACGGAGCGCTGAGTGAAAACGATGTAGTACATATGTATAACATATATGTTTAACTCAAAGATCAAAGATCAAAGTCAAAGTCAAAGTCAGCTTTATTGTCAATTCTGCCATATGTGTTCAACATACAGTGAATCGAAATTTCGTTTCTCTCTGGCCAAGTAGTGCAAAAAGACAGTGTACAAGATACAATATGAAGACAAAACACAACAAAAACTATCAAAGACAGAGATCTAAATCTAAACTAAAGTCTAAGATCTAAAATCTTAAAGCAGTGCAACATAATAAATAAATACCTATATACAGATGTCCAAAAGTGTGCAATGTGCATCAAAATGTGCAATGGAAGATACAGCAGTGAAATGGTAATGTGCAATAGAATGTGCATTGAAGTTAAGATAAAAATAAATGTGCAACGGTAGTAATTCTAATGCAATAACAGGAGTAAACAACAGTACAACAGTAGTATGCAGAGTTAGCGTTAGCTTCCAAACATCACAAACTATGAAAAGTCAGGGCTGTTTTTGCGACTCGACCACACGTGAGTGACATCAGAGTCTTTAGAAAACTTTAGCATGTGGATAACTGTTTAGCTTAGATTATGTTAGCGGTTAGTGGTGAAATTAGCATGCATGGTAACTACCAGAGGTGTGGACTCGAGTTATGTGACTTCGACTCGAGTCAGACTCGAGTCACGAATTTGATAACTTTAGACTCGACTCGACAAAATGTACAAACACTTGCAACTCGACTTGGACTTCAATATCAATAAGTCGTGACTTCACTTGGACTTAGGCCTTTGGACTTGTGATGACTTGCTACGTCCAATGAAAAAAAACTCTAAAAGTATGTTGATAAGGACCGCACTCGTACTTGTGAATCTGCGAAAATGTATGCAAAGAGCATGTGCGCGCGGCTTGCACAACATCCAATCACAGTAGATCTACGTTGCTTTCATTCGACCGCATCCAAGGCAAATTGCACAACAAATGATGCGGAAACAAGCATCCACGCGCCAGTTTGCAAAATGATGCCGAAGGTGATTTGTTATATTATATGATTTGTAGAAATTTTATTTCTTTGTAAAGGGGACTCGAAATGACTCGAAACTAAAATGCTAGGACTTTGGACTCGACTTGAGACTTGTGAGCTTTGACTTCGGACTTGACTCTGCACTTGGATAGTCTTGACTCGGGACTTCACTCGGACTTGAGTGCAAAAGACTTAGACTTACTTGGGACTTGCCCAGCAATGACTTTGTCCCACCTCTGGTAACTACCCCATAATAAACAGATATTGACTCATGTAACCCATCTCCAAATGTAACAAACCTATAAACAACCATTTGTCTGCGGTAACTTCAAACGTCAAAATAAATGTTTTTATTCTGCAGTCCTTTAAAAATCAAGTAGCTTTGCCAGCAAGATGCATTCGAGAGTTCACAAACTCTTGATAATCCATCTTGTTCAGGTCCAGTTTAAACGTTTGCCTTTGTCCAGAAACAATCCAAAATAAACATGGCGATGCCAAGTACTTCAGCATATTTTAAAGGAACTTTATGTTTTATTTAGTTTGTGAAAAACGAGCTGAAGGAAGCACTTTGTGCATTTATGGATGAGTAAGATGCCCATGCTTTTCGCTCAACTGGATTTAACTAAAGTTTGATTTTTTTGGCCTGTTCAGCTGTAATGACACTTCGACCAATGGTAAAACTGACTTTAACGAGAAATTGATGAGTAGAACTCAGTTCAGAGGGTTATACATATATAGATATATCACTTTGGTGGGAGCCACGTTAAAAATGAGTACAAATGAATGCTCATACCTGTACCAGGCCGTGTGGGCAATAATTAGTTTAGTTTAGTTTAGTTTATTAAGGACAGTGTGCAGTTTCATTAAAAAGATGTCTGCACCAGATTTAGCTCAAAGCTAATTTCCATCTGCAGTCCTCACATCATAAAATACAATACAAAAATACGATAAAGTGCAATTATAAATACAATAAAAATACAATACAATATAATAAAAAGAAATCACATGTCAAATACAAGGTACAATCTTAAAAGGCTAGTGCAGGATAAAATCTTAAAATATAAGCAATTCTAAAATAAACAATCTCAAAACAATTCTATACATTATCCGACATTTAAAGTGCGTGCATATTCATAAGCGCATACAGGTAGAAATCACACACATAACTTAGGAGCAAAGTCATTGAGAGCAGGTGAACGCTGATGATAATAACCCCCTTTCATTACTTTTATAAAGAGCAGCAGCTGTCGAATGGTACCCACGAGGGTATCATCCGACAGCCGCCTACCTAACTGGTACGATTATTTTGAGGTGAAGCTTTAGGCCTTTGCCAACAGAGGATACCCACGAGGGTAACCTCTGTTGGCCAACTACCGTCTGGTATTAGTGAGAGCAGGACTGACTGTCCAGGAGCCAGCTTTTAATGGCTCGAGAGAATGTTAAAAGTCTGCCATGTCCTTTATATGACTCGGGAGTCTGTTCCACTCCGTCGCAGCTTTATAAGAAAAGGCTGATTGGGAGAAGGCAGTTCTCCTTTTTGGGACATCGCAGTCTCCCCTCGAAACAGACCTTAACACTCGGCTGGTGAGCCGAGCGCGTGGCTGGACATAGGTCTGTAGAGGGGGTGGGGCAGCGTCATGCAAGATTTTATGAACCAGACGAATATTGGAGAAGCTGATCAGATTTTCAAAGCTAAGCAATTTGTATTTTTTAAGTATATGACAATGATGGTGCCTTAGAGGCTTTTTATCCAGAATTTTTAGGGCCCGATTATGCAAGGATCTGAGAGGTTTGAGAACTGTCTGTTTGGCCTGAGACCATGAGGATATACAGTATGAAATATGAGATATGATCATTGCGTTAAAATATGTTTTTGCTGCCTCCAAGGATAAAGAACTCCTGATTTGTTGAAAATTAAACATATTAAATTTTAAAACATGACAGACTTTTTTTATATGTTGTTTAAAATCAAGTGTAGAATCCAGGATTACCCCGAGGTATTTTACCTCCTCCGCATTCCAATTTTAAACATGTCTGTTGTGCAAGGGTCTCTAGCTAACAAGAATCAATAATGGAGTGGATCGTTTTTATTTTAGATACAAAGTAAGACTTCAGAGAATTAGTAATGCCAATCAGGACATTTCAAACATACCTTGATAGTCACTGTCTTTATTCTTTTTCCTCGGATGTTCAAACAATCGGTCTGTCTGAAATTTTGATCACAGAAAAATGCAGGAAGCATAAAATACACATCAGTGGTTTAAATGAGATCAGCCTTACATTCAGATGCGATGTAGTCTGGTTAACACCTGACCATATCACAAGTGAGATATGGGTCTGGAAACTCGCTTCGAAAAATCCCGTAGCGGAGGTATGGTTAGCGATTGCCAACGGCCGTTTATTGGGCGTTATGAATGTCTATCATTGAGCGTATACGTAAGTCCATAGCCAATCATGTCAGTTGTCAGTTCAAACTACAAGCTTCCGTTTGTCATGTAGTACGCGTCACCGTCTTTCCACCCCTCCCCCGCTCTCTGATTGGGGCCCTAAATCTGGGACTCTCGCTTGGACGAGCTGCCAGGCCGCCTTCCAGTTCGAAACGAACGGAAGCGGCCTGGGAATTCCCAGGCTAGATGTGATGACTTTTCTCCAGAATGCGCCATAGAAGGACTCTCCACACTAGGGGGTGCTGCTGGAGAATACAGTATGAACAAAAACACAACCACACCAATTGATAGAAAGTACTTTCACTTATTTAACCTAATAAGTCAAGCAATCAAGAATGCAGATAAACAATACACCTGAAAAACAATTCTCCTTTCATATGCTATACCTTTTTTCCTCCGAAAGAGGAAAGCCATTGATCCAGCCATTGATCCAGAAGAGAAAACCAGCCCGTCCTGAGCAAAAGATGAAAGCAGAGTGAGTGAAAGAGAAAGAACTCTGCTGTTTTTATACTCATGACTCACTCTGAGCTCCACCTCTTACAAAAGCACTGTTCAGCTTTACCAATGTACTGTGGTAGTTAGTAGTTAACTATTTTAAAACTGGGTGCTCCTCAAATTGAAAATGTATACAATTTAGAAAGTAGATAATTTTATCATCAATTCCAATTAGAAGTGTGCAAAAACATAGAAATATGATACTAAATTTGGTGATAAAGCATTGTTTTCCTGGTCTCTGTGTCAATACATTGCCATTAATTTTTGTATTATATAATGTGTGATTATTTTGTGTGTCTACAGTTTTTATTTCCGTGTTTAGAAGAAGAAGAAAATACAGCAAATAAAGTATCTATTGACAATTTACCTCTTGCCGTTTCTATTGATTATTATTATTATATATTCTTCTGCCTATGGGGGTCTATGGCAGCCCCTAGAACCGTCTGGTAAAAAGTTGTGAAATTTTGCATGCACATTCTAGCCAGTCTCCTCATTACCCACAGCAATTTATAAGCCCCCACCCCCAACCGTCTAGTGCCACCAGCAGGTCAAAGTTGCAGGAATTTTCAGGTACATTTCTGCGTTGCTAGGCAACGCCCTGCGTACATATGCCAAAAACCATATGTACAGGTTGCACACACAGAATTTGAAATTGCTGCGCCCCCTAGGTGAACATAAAACATCTCATAAAAAATACAATAAACACAATGATTAACCCATCAGATATACCCGTAGCCAAAGTAAAAGACAGTAAACCGAATGACTAAAACTGTCTTGTTCAAGGTTCAAGTTTTCTTTATTAGTCTCCACGAGGGAGAAATTTGGCTTAGAGGTGAGGGAAGGTTACAGTACAGACTGAGAGAGACGTGCAACCAGAGCCCCTCTCCATGTCGCCAGCAGAGCAGCGCCACCTTAACAGACTGGAAAATGCAGAGATACAATCAATAACAATAGTCACAAACACATACGACAGGACAATGGAACAGTTAATTGGAATATATTGCAGGAGGGAGAGGGGAGGGTGCAGAGTGGAATACAGAAGAAATATTGACAAGCTTTTGGCTACGGGTATATGTGCTGTTTTAGTCATTTTACCCATTTTTAAAAGATTTGAGCAAAGTTGTCATGCCCATGTCCAGATTTATTCAGCAAATGTTGGGGCCAAAATAAGTCACATATCAGAAACAAGATACTTTCACTTTTGGGTTGAGAGTCTACAGGAGTGGGGACAGAAAACTGAAAGTTCAACAATAATAATAATATCCATCCATCCATTTTTTCCCCGCTTATCCGGGACTGGATCACGGGGGCAACAGTATAAGCCATACCTGCTTGTCAAAACCTGATCCTGTCACATCTCAGAAGCTAAGCAAGGCAGGGCCTGGTTAGTACTTGGATGGGAGACCGATGGGAATTCCAGGTGCCACAGGGGGGCTCCAGTTGCAAAAAAAAACAAAACTGTTGTGTCCTTAGGCAAGACACTTTACCCACATTGCCTAGTCCGGGGGTTGGCAACCTTTCCCACTCAAAGAGCCATCTGGACCCATTTCACACAGTAAAGAAAACACTGGGAGCCACAAAACACTTTTGAAATTTAAAATGAAATAACACTGCATATAATATTTTTTATAACATCTTTGTGCCATAGAATTACATTTTGAAAATGAACAAACTAAAATAAAATATATTTTAATTAAATACAGTGGTCCCTCGCTGTTTCACAGATTTTTTTTTTTATAGTGTATCAATACGCATTGTGTTCTGCATCCTGATTGGCTAAGGGACTGTAGACCTTTGCCAATTCGTCAGTCATTCTCCTCCGTGTGGCCCTGGGTCCGAATGATGTGCAATTTCCAACTTAGACTCTTAGACGAATACCCCACGTGATAGGTGGGGTGTGCAGTCAATCTGTGGTGGGACGTAAAACCTTTCTTGTGCTCTCATAGGTCTGTGAGCTGTCAACAAGGCGGGACCAGGTGCTGGGACTGGGAGTGCTTTGTGACATAATACTGGGACTGGGAGTGCTGAATCTAGACACTTTGTGATATATTTCATCTTTTTTAATATAAGTATATTGCATAAGTGTTGGTGCTGAACATCAAATGTTCGTTTTATTGTATTATTTTATTATATGCTCTAGTACAATGCATGATTGAATGACATGTCACCCATGAAACATCTTGGAATAAAAAACAACAACAACAACAAAAACTTAATACACTGTTGTTGTGGTGGTGGCTATTTTTAGAAAGGATGTGCTTTTGATGTCTGCTGAGGGCTGTATGATTATTTGTGTATGAACAAAATGAGACTTTTTAACAACCCCTGTAACATTATCTGTCTTGGTCCTGCTTGGAATCAATAAAAAGTTTTATTAAACTATTGTTGTTGTTTTAGTTACTTTTAGAAATGGCATGTTTGATACCAGGTGAGGTTCCTATGACGGCAGATTGATTTATGGTAGTCTAAAATGTTTTAAGACATTAATGAACATGCCACACAACCACTGAACACTAGGCTACAAAGCTGTGCAAAGAACATTACATCTCATAATTACTGAAATCACACTTGTTCACACATCTGTATAAAAAATAGATTACTAAATGACACAACACGCTGTTATAGTAATTCAAGACACTTTAATTATTAAAGTGCATGATGTAAAGAAAACTAAACAGTATAAGGCATATTTAAGTCATTAAAAGACATCAGTACAAAATGATGACAGTGCACATGTTGCATTATTGGTCAAACAGGAAGGGAGTAGAAAGGCAACATCTATGGAGCAGGGCATTTAAGTGTAAGAAGACTGAATATTATTTACAATAAATACAATAAAATAAATAGACAGAGAGACAACAGACAAGTGTAACAGTGCAGTTGCAGGCAATAAATAAAATTAAAAAAAAATAAGTAGGCCTAATACAATAAATAAAAACAATGAATAGACAGTGAGAAAACAGACAATAAACTTGCAATTACACAGTAACAGTAACAATGTAATAGTAATAACAATGGGAAGAATCAATATGATGGAAGTATAAATAGTATAAAACGGTAAAACACTGAAGAATAAATAGTATATAAAAACTTATAATAAAATACTTAATAACAAATAACAACATGGTGGTAACAGACAGAGTAGAAAATGTTACAAAAAATAACAATAAATATACAATATGTACATAGTCTGCTCAGACAGACTCAGAGGCCTGTTCTTGGAGTTGGTCCACTGCCTTTGGCCTCCTTGCTTGTCTTCAGGATGCACTGTTGCCTGTCTTTGGGCACACTTGGGTCCAGAATGCACAGAACAGATCCATTCTCTTCTGGGAAGACAAAAGACTGTAAGCTCACTTCAATGTTTGGATAGAAATCCCTCCATGCCCCAGGATTATATTATAACGATACTGCTATATCATAATAACTTATGATAAACACGTGTATTATATATTATTATATACACTGCTCAAAAAAATAAAGGGAACACTTATACAACACAATGTAACTCCAAGTCAACCACACTTCTTTGAAATCGAACTGTCCACTTAGGAAGCAACACTGATTGACAATCAATTTCACATGCTGTTGTGCAAATGGAATAGACAACAGGTGGAAATCATAAGCAATTGCCAAGACACACCCAATAAAAAAGTGGTTCTGCCGGTGGTGACCACAGACCACTTCTCAGTTCTGATGCTTTCTGGCTGATGTTTTGGTCACTTTTGATTGCTGGTGGTGCTTTCACTCTACTGGTAGCATGAGACGGAGTCTACAGCCCACACAAGTGGCTCAGGTAGTGCAGCTCCTCCAGGATGGATGAGCTGTGGCAAGAAGGTTTGTTGTGTCTGTCAGCGTAGTGTCCAGAGCATGGAGCCGCTACCAGGAGACAGGCCAGTACGTCAGGTGACGTGGAGGAGGCCGTAGGAGGGCAACAACCCAGCAGCAGGACTGCTACCTCCATCTTTGTGCAAGGAGGAACAGGAACAGGAGGAGCACTGCCAGAGCCCTGCAAAATGAGCTCCAGTAGGCCACAAATGTGCATGTGTCTGTTCAAACAGTCAGAAACAGACTTCATGAGGATGGTATGAGGGCCCGACGTCCACAGGTGGGGGTTGTGCTTACAGCCCAACACCGTGCAGGACGTTTGGCATTTGCCAGAGAACACCAAGATTGGCAAATTCGCCACTGGCGCCCTGTGCTCTTCACAGATGAAAGCAGGTTCACACTGAGCACATGTGACAGACGTGACAGAGTCTGGAGACGCCGTGGAGAACATTCTGCTGCCTGCATCATCCTTCAGCATGACCGGTTTGGTGGTGGGTCAGTAATGGTGTGGGGTGGCATTTCTTTGGAGGGCAGGACAGCCCTCCATGTGCTCGCCAGAGGTAGCCTGACTGCCATTAGGTACCGAGATGAGATCCTCAGACCCCTTGTGAGACCATATGCTGGTGCAGTTGGCCCTGGGTTCCTCCTAATGCAAGACAATGCTAGACCTCATGTGGCTGGAGTGTGTCAGCAGTTCCTGCAACACGAAGGCATTGATGTTATGGACTGGCCCGCCCGTTCCCCAGACCTGAATCCAATTGAGCACATCTGGGACATCATGTCTTGCTGCATCCACCAACGCCAAGTTGCACCACAGACTGTCCAGGAGTTGGCAGATGCTTTAGTCCAGGTCTGGGAGGAGATCCCTCAGGAGAACATCCGCCGCCTCATCAGGAGCATGCCCAGGCGTTGTAGGGAGGTCATACAGCCTCATTTTGACTTGTTTAAAGGACATTACATCAAAGTTGGATCAGCCTGTAGTGTTTTTTTCCACTTTAATTTTGAGTATAACTCCAAATCCAGACCTCCATGGGACATTTGATTTTCATTGATAATTTTTGTGTGATTTTGTTGTCGGCACGTTCAACTATGGAAAGAACAAAGTATTTAATAAAAAATATTTCATTCAGTCAGATCTACAATGTGTTACTTTAGTGTTCCCTTATTTTTTTGAGCAGTGTATATTATAACATATTATGACTATTATAACTATAATACTATATCATAAGCTGTATTATTACTCCCAGACCAATCCACAGGTCTCCAGTACATAACCTTAGACTCCAGTAGGCCAATGACAGCGACAACTGTCTATTGTATTTACGTCTGTGAGCTCTCCTATCCCTCTACGTAAAAAAACAAAGTAGCTTTTGTGTCACAAAGCGGTGCATTTTAAATTATCACGCTATCCATAAATAAATACGCTTCTTACCTTAAACAGTGGAATCAATCTCTCCTCTTGTCCTCTCCTCTCCGTGGTAAACGCTATCTGAGAGGTTTCTCATTTCGCAGGTCCCGGCACGGGGGGCCCCGCCCAGCTCAGAACGCTAGACGATCCCGAGCCGCGATTGGCCGGAGGCGCAAGAAGCCGGGGAGAACGTTAGACAGTCCCGAGCCGCGATTGGCCGGGAAGGATAGACGGGATAGACAAAGGGATGCTCTCATTGGACGTCTACGTTGCGCGATTGCACTTTCTAGTGTCCGGGTCCTGCGGACACTGGCGAAGAAAGATCAGAAGTGCCTCTATTTCCTCCCCAAACTTCTACCGAGGCACCATTGAGAACGTTCTGACCAGCTTATTCTTCTGCACTGCTTTTAGATTTTAGATTCTAGATTTTAGATTTTTGTCCTAGATAGTTTTTGTTTTGTTTTGTCTTTATACTGTATTTTGTACACTGTCTTTTTGCACTACTTTGACAGAGAGAAACAAAATTTCGATTCACTGTATGTTGAACACATATGGCAAAATTGACAATAATGCTGACTTTGAACTTTGGTTTTATACACCTGTGGCCTTGGAAGTGATTGGAACACCTGATTTTGAATATTTGGTTAGGTGAGTATATAGTGTATCTTAGCATATGCCATATCTCCTCACCATGTCCAACCAAGAAGTAAAATTATAACCAAAATTACAAAAAAATTCACCAAAATTACAAAATATAATGATGTAACTAATGTTTCAGAGAAATAACTAATCTAACATATCATATGCAGACACATCACCCACATTGCCGAGTATGAAAGTGGAGAGTGTGTGAGTGTTGGAGGTGGTCGGAGGGGCCGATGGCACAGATTGGCAGCCTCGCTTCCGTCAGTCTGCCCCAGGGCAGCTGTGGCTACAAAAGTAGTTTACCACCACCAAGTGTGGAGTGAATGAACAATGAACTGTAAAGCGCTTTGGGTGTCATGAAATATTATTATTATTAATGAATTATTTATTTACAAAAACATTGGGCATGATATCCCATTCATTTATCTTATAATTTGGTTCTCAAGACAGTTATCTAATCAGAAGGCAGAATTAGCCCCACATCAGTCTCTCATTTGGGCTGCTAGATTCTCTGGTCACTAGTTAAACCCCAGTACCTGCAGCCAGCCATAAATCAGTGCTTAGTGCACCCTCTGCAGCTCAGGGAGGGAATTCTGGAGATTCTGAGCTTGCACATGAGGTATAATCTGTCCATACACTGAGATTTAAAAAAAAAAAAATTATTATTTATTGCAAAATGACAAAATATACAAGCTGGCCTTGTCTTATAAATTACTAAAACACTTTTCCAATTATGACAAGAGACTCAGAGACAAAATGTTTACATTCAACTTTCTTAAGATTTTACAGATAAGTCAACAAGATATTAAATCATAGAACGTGGATGTGTCCTCTACCTGCAGGTTAAGGCACAGGTTCAGTTATGATTGTAATAGCAGGATTGTACCAACTTTTGGATCAGACCAGATCAAAAGCAGTAATAAAGAAATGAGCTAAAGTAAAGAAGTGCACGTTTGTTCCAGCATAAAGGACCACAGACCACAGATGTGCACATGGAGGTGAAGGCCATGATTGGCTTGCAGCAAGAGAGGGTGGAGCTGCAGAGAGAGGTGTGCCGCCTTCAGGAAGAGTTGGCTGAGACCCAGGCCCACAAGGACCAGCTGGAGGAGGAGCACAGGGACTGCAGAAGGAAGACGAGGGAGTGTCGGGAGAGAGAGGCGCGCCAGGCTCTGCACATCCACTTGCTAAAGAACAAGGTCTGCTCCATCCTCTCACACAACAGTCCTCCATAAATAAACAAATACAAAACTTTACTAACTTTACTAACTTTACTAACCTTATGTGATGCGCAGTAGTTTCATTAGTGGATGCAGGCTGATTGTGTTGAGATAGCGCTCTGAAGGGGGAGTGACTTAATGCAGGGCGGATGAGCGGCGAAACATTTTCGACCAAACAAACTTTGTCCAGTTGACAAATTGAATTTCTTCTTTTATCATGGATTCTACCTGGACGACTGAGGGACTCTTCACGCATCTTAATGCAGGGCGCAAAGCGAGGGATCTTAATACATTGTTTTGGGCAAAAAGGATCAAAACAATTGAAGAGGACAAATCTGAACGGGAAAACAAACTTTGTGAAAATATAAGGAACCTGGAGGAGCTACAGCGAGAACGAGACCAGGAGCTGAAGCAATTTCTGGATCAGATGGAAAGCACTGAGAAGCAAAAGCAGGAGAAGGCTGAAGAAATTGAGAGGTTATCCATGGAATGCAATCATCTGAAGGAGAGGGTCACAGCGACATCTGACCTGCTGCAGAAGGTACAAGAAGAACACAGCAAGGAGCGAGAAGCAGCCAGAACTTGTCAAGCTGAGGAGGAGAGGCGACAAAAGGAAAGGAGAGAGGATGAGCTGAAAAGCCATCAAGATCAGCTTAAGCAACTTTTGGAGCAAGTCAAGAGTTTAGAAGAAGTGAACAAGCAGCAAGAACATGATCTGGACCAACTACAGAAGGAACGGAACCAAAGGGAAGAGCAAATGAAGCCTGCCGAACAACTACAACAACAGGAGGTACAAAAACTCATGGACATGGTTAACCAACTGGAATCAGACCTGGATTCAGTCAGACACCAAAATGAGATATTGGAGAAGGGGCAACGCAAGGAACATGAGGCTGCAGAGGAGACCAGGATGAAGCTTCAAGAACAGATACAACATGAGCAGAAGCTGGTGGAGAAATTAGAAGAAGTCAAATTGAAAATGGAGACATTACAGAGTGAACGGGATGGCATGGAGGAGAAGATGGAAAAGATGAAGGAACGAGTGCTCACAGAGACAGATTTGTGGAATATTGTTTTGGTTGTGGTATCCTACAGCCAGGTACTGAGCGGACCTACACTTTGGCCGACCTTGCTGTCTGGCTACAGATGAAAGCGCAATCGAAGCGCGCTGCCAGTCGAGCCGCCTCCCTCTACAACTCTGAGCCATCTCCTGTCAAGAGAGATCGTGCCTCACGTCCCAGGGATAAGCCTGCTTCGGTCTTCCTGCTCTCCGGTCTTCCTGCTCTCCTAAAAAAAGCCTGCCACTTCACCGAAATCACCGTCCTCCAAGGCTACCCCCTACTGCCCATTTTGCAATAATAAGGAACATTATCTTAACTCCTGCGAAAATTTCAAGAAACTGAGTACCGATGAGATCAAGAAGTGGATCAAAGAAGGAGACAGATGCTGGAAGTGTGGCCGTAATCATAAAGCCTCGGCCTGTACACTCAAACGCCCATGCAAGACATGCAAGGACATTCACCTCACAGTTCTGCATGACACAGTACAGGAGTCAACCCGTAAAGTCCTGGCCATACCTGTCGTGTGGCCATACCTGCCTGTCAAAGCCTGATCCCGTCAGATCTCAGAAGCTAAGCAAGACAGGGCCTGGTTAGTACTTGGATGGGAGACCGCTGGGAATTCCAGGTGCCACAGTGGGGCGCCAGTTGCAAAATACTGTCGCTGTGTCCTGTAAAGCGCTTTGAGTGGCATGAAAGGCGCTATATAAATCCAATGAATTATTATTATTATTAATTAAGTCCTCATGGTGAGCAAACCAGAACCTACTGTCTACCTGGAACAGCCCCGAAGCCCACAAAGAGTCTTATTGAAAATCGTCAAAGTGCTTTTGCGGCATGAAGAAGGTGCACTGGAGACCTTCGCGGTGCTTGATGATGGCGCTGAAAGATCAATCATCCTTCCACAAGCAGTAGAGCAGCTACAGCTCAATGGACACCCCAAGACACTTCATCTGAGAACTGTCCAGCAGGAAGTGAAAGAGCTCAGAGGTTCTTCAGTTAGCCTCCACATCTCACCCTTCTTCAAACCAAGTAGGAAATATTGGATTAGTAATGCCTTCACCTCCCACTGTCTGAGTCTATCTGAGCACACCTACCCAGTAGCTGCCCTCCAGAAGCGCTACGACCATCTCAAGGGACTTCCCCTATTGCCTATCCACCGAGCCCAACCGCTGTTGCTCATTGGCTCAGATATGCCTCACCTCCTTATTCCAACTCAGCAAGTGCAGGCAGGCCCATCCCGTGGTCCCGTAGCCATCTGCACAAGATTAGGCTGGTCCCTACAGGGTCCCTCAGACGTCATGCCAGTCTCTTCTTATCAGTCTTGCCTGCACATTGCCACAGAGTCTCCTTACATCGAACTCCTGAAGAATGTAGAACTCTTGTGGCATATTGACGCACTCCCATATATCAGTGAGAAGACTGCAACTTGTTGCAAGCAGGACCAACAAGCCCTCACCCTTCTACAGACTACTTCAGAACGAGTCTCTGTAGACGGCATCCAACGCTACGCTACTCCGCTCCTGCGTCGCCAACCAATCACTGCCCTGTGCGCACCCCCCGACACAGTGATGCCCAATCTACGTAGTACAGAGCGTAGGTTAGCCAAAGATCCTACACGTGCAGCCTCTTATTGCAAGGAAATTGACAAACTTGTCGAAGCCGGCTACGTTGCAGAGATCCCATCGGAAGAAGCAGCCAAGACCGCAGAATCATGGTATGTGCCACATCATATGGTGCACCACAATGGAAAGGACAGTCGTTTTCAACTGTTCCTTTTCCTTTAACGGACATTCCCTGAATGACCAACTCCTCCCCGGGCCTACATTGGGTCCTACCTTGATTGGTGACAGACCACTTCTCAGATTCCTTTGGCGGAACACAGAGAGAACATCGGAACCTCGCATCTTCGAGTGGCAAGTGTTACCCTTTGGTACAACTAGCAGCCCTTGTTGTGCAGTGTATGCCCTACAACAACATGTTAGAGACCACGAATCATCAGATTCTCTCCTCATGCAAGTGGTCGAGCACTCATTCTATGTCGACAACTGCCTTCATAGTTTGAGCGAAGCCAAAGATGCCAAGGCTCTGATCGATAACCTGCGTGCACTCCTGAGCAAAGGAGGATTTGATATCCGACAGTGGGCAAGCAACGTGCCCGAAGTTGTTGCACACTTACCTCCCGAAGCCCAGTCAGCTAGCAGCGAGCTGTGGGTATCCAAAGCCAGCGACAACCTCAGCGAACTCACTCTTGGACTCACCTGGGATTGCCTTAATGATACCCTCAGTTACAAGCATCGTCCTACTGAATCCTCAAGTGCCACTCTTCGACACGTCTACAGTGTTCTCGCCAAGCTCTATGATCCGTTAGGCTACATTGTACCACTCACCACCAGATGTAAGGTGCTTATCCAAGACATGTGGAAGTCCAATATCGGTTGGGATGACCAGATCCGTCCCGCAGATCTCCTGGACAAATGGTTGGGATGGGTACAGGAAATACCCACTCTTCAATATCTCAAGCTGCCACGACCTTATGCGTCAGCCTCTGCAGATACAGCTACTGCCACCCAACACATTCACATCTTCTGCGACGCATTGGAGCGCGCCTACGGGTCAGTCGCCTTCATGCAGACAGTGGACGACAGTCAGCACATCCACGTGTCCTTTGTGTTTGCCAGATCCTGAGTTGCACCCAGAAAGCAGCTGTCCATCCCACGTCTCGAGCTTAGTGCCGCTCTCACAGGCGCGCAGCTTGCTAGAGTTATTGAGACAGAGCTTGCTATTTCACCTGAGCACATCACCCTCTGGTCAGACTCCACGACTGTGCTCGACTGGATTAAGTCAGAGTCGTGCCGGTACAAGGCCTTCGTGGGCACTCGTGTCACAGAGATCCAGAACCTGACAGAACCCTCACAGTGGCTCTACGTTGAATCCCAGCACAACCCTGCAGATGATATTACCCATGACTCACCCTACAAGAGATGACACAGGAACACCGCTGGAAAAAAGCCCACATTTCCTGTACCTTCCACAAGCTGAGTGACCTACTATGCCCTCGTCTGCTCCAGAACTGGACACCACCGAGCTGAGAAAATCCGCCTTCATTGCGACGGTGTCCAGCACAACACCTTTGCATCTTCCTGACCCCAGCCAGTGCTCCACCTGGAAGCAGCTTCTTCAGGAGATTGCTAGCTCCCTTCACGGGGCGGCTGACGGCAGTATTCCATCCACCTGCTCAGCCGCTGACTTCCTGCAAGCAGAGAAGATTGTGTTGCAGAGAGCTCAAGATGACTGTTTTCCTGAGGAGATCAGAGCCCTCAAAGCCGGTTGTCCTCTTCCATCCAACAGTCGACTTGTCTCTTTCTCACCCGAATATGAAGAAGCCACTGGACTTCTCAGAGTTGGTGGAAGATTGAGACATGCGAAAGGCCTCGATCTGGATATGATCCATCCGGGTATCTTGGACCCAAGACACCCGGTCACAAAGCTCATCGTCAAGACCACCGACTCATCCTGCTACCACGTCTGGAAGATTCGGATGAAGACATCTCCGCATAGACTTTCTTCTGGCTTTCAACTGCCACGTGGACAGTTGGGGCGGCTGTGTCCGAAAGCCTATGCACTCGATACTGACTTTTCATGCACGTTGCTAGGCAACGCTCTGCTCTTAATCGATTCAGCTAGATCAAAGATCAAAGATCAATGATCAAAGATCAAAGTACACCACACACATATATATACCACGCACGCACGCATTCACGCTACCAACACGACATCTGAATGGTCACCTGTAAGATGCTCAATTGAAACCAGAATAAAGCTGATTAAAGATTCTCTTACTGGAGTCTGTCTGTAGTGTTCCCACCCAGCAAAGATCCACCCCATACTTTACAGACCAAATAAACTTTTGTCCAGTTGACAAACTGAATTTCTCCTTTTGCCCTTCTTATGGTATGTCCAAAGCTCAGCCTACAAGCCTACATCACCCATACTCCTACATGACAATTTTACATAAATATACAAACCAATACAAAAAGATACACAATAGCTTCACAAACCTGTGTGCAGTAGATTCAGTAGCGGGATGTACACAGATTGTGGAGCGCTGCGGGTTGAGAAACATGTTTATACATTGTTTCCAGTGAATATAGCATTTTCAAAACAATACAAGGTAACATGGTGATCTAAATAGGTTATGTGTTAGCAATGAATACCCCACAGAAGTAAAATACTCCCTCCTTAAACAAAAGATAGCATTGTTTTTGTGTGTGTTTAACAGGCGAGCAAATCAGAGCTGAAGACTGCCTTAGACCAGCAACACCACATGTCCAAAAGACTGAAGGAACTTGAGGAACTGTGCACGAAGTTGAATGAGGAGGCCAAGCAGAGGGAGGAGGAGAACCATCTGCTCCGATCCAAAGTGAGAGACCTAAGCACTCTGAAACAGAAAGTGGACCAGGAAGTGAGGCGGAGAGAGGGGCCGGAACAGGAAGTGAAACAGCTGAAACACAAACTTGAGTCTCAGGTGAGTGGAGTGAAGAGATGCATGTGTGTAATGGTTGTAAAACAAGACAATTTAAAAATTATATACATTTATGATACAAATTTACTGTTGTTAAATATAGAATTCATAATAAGATTTATGTTAAAATGCGTGAAAAGTCCCTCAGTCGTCCAGGTAGAATCCATGATAAAAGGAGAAGTTCAATTTGTCAACTGGACAAAGTATGTTTGGTTGAAAACGTTTCACCGCTCATCCGAGAGGCTTCGTCAGCTCTGACGATATCAGCTTTCAAATAAAAAACACTACAAATGTTTAAAAATGTGTTTTATTGCTATTTATTACAGTTACAAAAAAAATGCCCCCCCCCCCAGCTTTTTTCATGACTTGGCACTTTCATCCCTGTACCCTGCAGCGGGTGGTGGCTGAACTGGAACTGGAGAACAGACGCCTGGTCCAGGAGATCTCCAATTTACAGAAGGACAACCAGAGACTGAGGGAGGAGAGGAGTGCGTTGAGAGAAGCTGTGGAACAGGTGGGACAGGTACCAGAGCCTTGGACAGGTGAAAACAGGATCCATCCTTCTGTTCTAACTTTTCTGGTGGTTTCTTCATAAGGTGGATCTGCAGTGGTTCAAGATGCAGAGGCTCAAGCGCCAGGTCAGTCTGACACCATCAACGACATGCCTACAGACAGAGATACACAAAAATATAAACGCAACACTTTTGTTTTTGCTCCCATTTTTCATGAGATGGACTTAAAGATCTAAAATTCATTCCAGATACACAATATTACCATTTCTCTCAAACATTGTTCACAAATCTGTCTAAATGTGTGATAGTGAGCACTTCTGCTTTGCTGAGACAATCCATCCCACCTCACAGGTGCGCCACATCAAGATGTTGATCTGACATCATGATTAGTGCACAGGTGTACCTTATACTGCCCACAATAAAAGGCCACCCTGAAATGTGCATTTTTTTGCTTTATTGGGGGTCTGGGGACTCAGAACCGGTCAGTATCTGGTGTGTCCACCATTTGCCTCATGCAGTGCAACACATCTTCTTCGCATAGAGTTTATCAGATTGTCAGTTGTGGCCTGTGGAATGTTGGTCCACTCCTCTTCAACGGCTGTGCGAAGTTGCTGGATATTAGTGGGAGCTGGTACACGCTGTCATATACGCCGGTCAAGCACATCCCAAACATGCTCAATGGGTGACATGTCCGGTGAGTATGCTGGCCATGCAAGAACTGGGACATTTTCAGCTTCCAAGAATTGTGTACAGATCCTTGCAACATGGGGCCGTGCATTATCTTGCTGAAACATGAGGTGATGTTCATGGATGTATGGCACAACAATGGGCCTCAGGATCTCATCACGGTATCTCTGTGCATTCAAAATGCCATCAATAAAATGCACCTGTGTTCTTCGTCCATAACAGATGCCTGCCCATACCATAACCCCACCACCACCATGGGCCACTCGATCAACAACACTGACATCAGCAAAGCGCACACCCACACACGCTGTCTGCCATCTGCCCTGAACAATGTAAACCGAGATTCATCCGTGAAGAGAACACCTCTCCAACGTGCCAGACGCCATCGAATGTGAGCATTTGCCCACTCAAGTCTGTTACGGCGACGATCTGGAGTCAGGTTAAGACCCCGATGAGGACGACGGGCGTGCAGTTGAGCTTCCCTGAGACGGTTTCTGACAGTTTGTGGAGAAATTGTTTGGTTATGCAAACCAATTGTTTCAGCAGCTGTCCGAGTGGCTGGTCTCAGACGATCTTGGAGGTGAACCTGCTGGATGTGGAGGTCCAGGGCTGGTGTGGTTACACGTGGTCTGCGGTTGTGAGGCCAGTTGGATGTACTGCCATATTCTCTGAAACGCCTTTGGAGACGGCTTATGGTGGAGAAATGAACATTCAATGCACGAGCAACAGATCTGGTTGACATTCCTGCTGTCAGCATGCCAATTGCACGCTCCCTCAATGCTTGTGACATCTGTGGCATTTTGCTGTGAGACAAAACTGCACATTTCAGAGTGGCCTTTTATTGTGGGCAGTATAAGGCACACCTGTGCACTAATCATGATGTCAGATCAGCATCTTGATGTGGCGCACCTGTGAGGTGGGATGGATTATCTCAGCAAAGCAGAAGTGCTCACTATCACACATTTAGACAGATTTGTGAACAATGTTTGAGAGAAATGGTAATATTGTGTATCTGGAATGGATTTTAGATCTTTAGATCTTTAAGTCCATCTCATGAAAAAAGTGTTTATATTTTTGTTGAGTGTATATACAGTAAATCCTTCATCCCCACCGCCATCAGACTGTATGACTCCACTATATAGTCCAAACGTGCAATTTGTTTTTTCTATATTCTCTAATTTACTTATTTTATTATTATTACTTATCTTGTCTGCATGCACTTTCTTGTTCTTGTTCTAACTTTCTTTGCACTAAACTGCCTGGAGCTACTGTGGCAAGTGACTTTCTTCTGTGTGAGATCAGTAAAGTCATATCTTATCTTAAATCTCACATAAGCATGAGGTGGGTGATCACAGAAGAGCAAACCCACTGATGGAAGATCCTGCTCTGTTTAGGTATATAGCTAACCTGACATGACATTTCCATGCAAACAGGATACTCAAATCACTGTATACATGGGTATCCTGGATATTTAGAGTGGCAACTATTGCATCTATGGCAGAGATATGGGAAGGAGCTAAACATGTTAAACATGCTTATGCTTATTTATGGCTTTTCAGCACACATGTAAGAACAGCTGAAAGAGATCCATTCAAACAAGCTGACTGTAGTGGGCAGTCACAGCCTTATAAAATTATTTAAGAACCGCACAGACATTTGATGAATGCTAATAAATAAAATGAATAATCCATTTGCCATTTAGCCAAGCCTTAAAAGTAAAGATCTCAACTATTTTTAAAAGCTTTTGCCGTGAGTCCAGTGGGGAGAAAAGCAGTGTCACAGCCTGCAATACAACTCCATCATAAGGAAGGTTTTTTCAAAAAGTCTATTTATCATGGGAGAGCCCCCGTTGGTGGTCTTTTGTTGGGTTGGATACTTGTTATACTCATGACCCTGTTCTCTCCCACAGACAGCCCAGTTAATTGAGGCTTTGTCCAGAAATGCACAGCAGCGGCAGTCCTTACACAGAGACCTGAGCGCGTCTCTGAGCACAGTATCCCGCTGCACCACGACCACTGTACTCGAGCTAGAGACACAGCGACTGGACCAGAGCCTCAGGGAGGAGGAGCACCACATGTCCTCCAGCCAACTGTGACCAAAGAGGGACCCCAAAGAGGTCATGGAATATTCTGTCTGAACTTTCTCAGGTGCAGCTAAAAAAAAAAAAGCTATTTCACCCCTTTTATTTAAATTTACATTTTGTTTACATTTTTGGATTTTTGACTGTTACTTTTATTTTGTTATTACTGTTATTACTGCTACTCATGTTGCACTTTTCAAACAGTGTTCTATTTTTCCAGTAAAGAGTTGAGGTGTCTCACGTCAACTATTTAAAAAGCAGCATGTTGTGCTGGTGTATATCCTCCTTTACCATCAGGATCTGTCCGTCAGCAGTGTTCACAATGGGGCTGTGGTGTCGTGATACGGTTTGGAGAATACACATCTATAGTGAAATCCAGGCTCTAAAGGAGGGATGGTCACAGCAAGAGCTCAATTTGACCTGGAATATTTTATAGCACTTTCTATACAATTGCTTTCTAAAGAATTGGTTATAAAGTATGTCTGAATGAATTAAATATGTGAAAGATTTAAATAAATAAAGAAACTATCAATATGTAAATCAGATTCTTTATTATAAAAAAGAAACTTTAACCATAAAAAACATCAGATGTTTAACAGCACTCATTTGGAGGTTGGTTATTGTACAGATCAGATCCTCTGAGACAAACACAGTTGTGCTTTAATATGCAGGAGTAATAAATATATCTTATAGCACATGTTTTACATGAGGGAATCTTTTGGACCATATATTATCTGTTCAAATACTTTTCTAAAAATAGCTTTGTTCATCAGTCCATTAGGCTTTGAGCCAACGCCAGTGTCTGTGACTATGAGCTTAAGTTCTAATATTTCCTCAATCTTCTATGAACACATTTCTCATGTAAAGTGCTGGCAAATCAGTAGGTCTTCAGTCGGAACACCTTGCTGAGCCTAGAAATGGCGCTAGAGTACACCAGAAATGAGCCATCTGCGGTGGAGAAGTGCTCCCAGTCTCTGCAGCCGACTGTGGGCAGAGTGTGGACGGGCACGAAGCCTTCATACCCCTGCCACCTGTTACACAACGCACAAGTCAACACACACAACAGTCAGAGCACAAAACGGTACACACATGAACATACAAGTCAACACACCACACACAGATACAAAGCAAGCTGCAGTTCAGACGCTCACCTGTAGATGACACTGTTCAGAGAGTAGGAGCTGCCGTCATGAGAGTTTCCCACCACCAAGAACCTCTCATCTCCAACAGTGAAGAACTCCCAGTCCACTGCACTGCACACGTCATTTAGATTAGAACCTCAGAGCATTTAAAGAAGCAAGGAAAGCAGAGGGTGCAGAGGAAAAGACAATGGTGTGGAGGAGGAGCAGAGGATGCAGAGGAGGAGCAACAGTGAAGAACTCCCAGTCTATTGCACTACATACAGATCATTTAGATTAGACCATTAGAGCAATTAGAGGAGCAAGAGGGCATAAAAGAGGAGCAGAGGGTGCAGAGGAGAACAGTAGTGCTAGGCAGTAGCACCTGTGGGTGAGCACGTCCTGGAAGCGCAGGAAGCTGAGAGTGAGTGGGTGCAGCTCGTAGATGGTGGAGTTGATGTTGTAGTCACTGGGGCCGGTCTCTGACACTCTCTGACTGTTGGCCACAGCCAGAAAGTACCTGCCCTCAAATGAGAAGGCCTCCCAGTCCACTGCCCCTTGCGTCTGCACACAGCCATCGCCACGGCAACAGTATCACAGCAGTAAAGACAGATTAGCTTTCATTTGTTTTGAAGTACAGTTCACAGTTAACATAATCAATTATTTGGTGAAGTTTATACTTTTTCGTCCTGGTTGGACACAGGCACCATTTGTGACATACTGTACATAGAAGTAATTGTATAACTAATACCTAGCTAAACTTGCCTAACTTACACAGTGAGTAATTAAATGAAGGCTTGAAGTGTCAGGAAAAAGTCCTTCCTTTTGCGTAACTTGTCTCTGCATTCTGGATGGAGTTTTTTCGCCAGTGGCAAAAACTGCCTCCTTGGCCTTCCACTTCACCCACAGTGCCTGAAATGTGGTATGAAAGTGTTGTGAGCGTTGGTGTTGGTCAGAGGGACCAATGGTTAGATTGGCAGCCTCGCTACTGTCAGTCTGCCCCAGGGCAGCTATGGTTACTATAGTATCTTACCACCACTGGGTATGGAATGAATTAATAACACACCAAAGAGTAAAGCGACTTTGAGCATCTGGAAAAAAGCACTATAGAAGGCACTATTATTTTTATTGTTGATGATATAGCTGGGCTGCTGGGCCCCGAGCAGCACAGAGCAAGAGAGAAAAAGACTTAATAAGCTGGTCAGGAGGGCCAGCTCTGTCCTGGGCTGTCCTCTGGACTCTGTAGAGGAGGTGGCTGAGAGGAGGGTGCTGGCCAAATTCACATCCATCATGGATGACACCTCTCACCCTCTGCACCGGACTGTAGAGGAGCTGAGCAGCTCCTTCAGCAGCCGACTGAGGCACCCCCAGTACAAGAAGGAGCGCTACCACCAGATCTTTCATCCCTACCGCCATCAGACTGTATAACTCTACTATATAGGCCAAACATGCAATATATATATTTTTTTCCATACTCTCCTAGCTACTGTTTTATTATTATTACTTATTTTATTATTACTTATTTTTAGGGCTGGGCAACGTTAACGCGTTAACGGTGCGTTAACTATTGAGGTCAGTATCGCCCGACAATTTTGTTAACGCTTAACGCAGCATTTTTTTTAAATATATTTTATATATCAATATTGTGGAAGACCCGGGCCTCCGTGATGTTTTAAGAATAGCCACCAGCGACGCAGCATACGAGCTCCCCTCTCGCCGCACAATTAGGAGAAGAATCCAGGAATTGTACGAGAATGAGAGAGAGGCAAAAGAGACGATACTTCGCAGCATGCCAGCCGTTGCCATCACGGGCGACTATTGGACATCACTAGGTAATCATAGTTACCTCGGGGTAACGGTGCATTATATTGATGCCAATTGGGAATTGCATTCGCATGCTCTCTCGGTAATGAAAACAGCCGACAGGCACTACGCCGAAACCTGCGCTGAACACTTTCTACAGGTTGCAGAGGAGTGGAACGTGTCGAACAAAGTCGTCACACTGAGCACAGACAGTGCACGAAATATGATTGCTGCTGCGAGACATCTTCCCTTTGAGCACATCCACTGCTTCGCGCACAGCCTGCAGCGTTCCATCACAGTATCCCTACAGCACAGCCCTTTCGACAATGCCCTGGCCAAGTGCAGAAAAGTTGTAGGGCACTTCAAACACAGCCCAGCAAATGCTGCAGAGTTGGAGCAGAAACAAGACGAACGTGGTCAAAAGAAGGAATGCCTCGTTCAAGACGTTCCAACGAGATGGAATTCTACTCTGGCAATGATCCAAAGCATCCTCAGAAATGAACAGCCACTGCGGGATGTCCTCACGACACACCCCAAAATCACCATGCCAACCACAGCTGACTTGGATAAACTACGGAGGTTGGAAACGCTACTAGAGCCTTGCAGGTGAGCTTTCCATTGTTATTTCTCGTGTGTGTGTGTGTGTGTGTGTGTGTGTGTGTGTGTGTGTGTGTGTGTGTGTGTGTGTGAGTGAGTGAGTGAGTGAGTGAGTGAGTGAGTGAGTGAGTGAGTGAGAGAGAGAACAAATGGAAATTCTGAATGTGTAGAGATTTTTGTGAGTGAGTGAGTGAGAGAGAGAGAGTGAGAGAGAGAGAGAGAGAGAGAGAGAGAGAGAGAGAGAGAGAGAGAGAGAGAGAGAGAGAGAACAAATGGAAATTCTGAATGTGTAGAGATTTTTGTGTAGTAAACCTCGGCCTCTTAGCTCTAGCGCCGAACACGCAAGAAGCGCGGAGACAGGAGCACCGCGAGCACGAGATAGAACCGCAGCGAACACGCAGCCCGAGTCACAAACCGAACACGCACAAACGAATGCAAAAGCCGCGCGAAACCAGCAAAGAGCCACATGGGGTGATTTAATCCTGGTCTAGTCCCGGTTTAGTCCAGGTCTAGACCTGGTCCAGTCCTGGTTTAGTCCAGGTCCAGTCCAGGTTTAGACCTGGTTTAGACCTGGTCCAGTCCTGGTTTAGTCCAGGTCCAGTCCAGGTTTAGACCTGGTTTAGACCTGGTCCAGTCCTGGTTTAGTCCAGGTCCAGTCCAGGTTTACAGGTTTTTTTGTGTAGTTATTTATTTTTTACAGTTTCTCATTTTGATATGCCAGTGGTTTTATTTGATGTCATTAGAGTGTTTCAGTTGAATTTTACATTTTGTAATATATGCAACGTTCATTTAGTTACATTTTTAAATAAAACTTTGTTTGAAACAGCTTTTGAATTCATTTTTGTATTTTATATACCATTTTTGGGTTTCGCGCGCTATGCGATTAATCGCGATTAATCACAGAAAGTCATTGAGTTAATGCGATTAAGAATTTTTATGTTTGCCCAGCCCTACTTATTTTATTCTATTCTTGCCTGCATGCACTTTTCTTTCTTGTTCAAACTGTCCCTGCCTGGAGCTACTGTGGCAAGTAAATTTCTCCTGTGTGACTTCGATAAAGTCTTATCTTATCGGCAGAGGAATTGTTTTACCACTCGATGCTACTTCCTGTAGGGATGCATGATCCAGCTTTTTCAGTTCCGATATCAGTTCCTGTACTATAGCTTTAAGTAGCTGAAGCGGAGACTGAAAACAGCATTCAAACAAAATGAAAATGAAATAAGACAAAACTGAACCAAATGCGTTATTTATCTCTCCAGTAATTACAGAACAACTTTATATAAATAAAAGTTCAAACAATATAAAACTTCAGCTCAATGGAGGTACTGGTACTCACTGGGATATCCTGGAAGTGCTGGAAGCGTCCCTGGTTCCAGATGAAGATGGTGGAGCTCACAGAGGTGGTGCTGCCATCAAAGGTGTTGGCCACCACCAGGAAGTGGTACTGCCTCACGGAGAAAAACTCCCAGTCATACGCCCCCACAGTGCGCAGGCTCTGGTGTTCCTCCAACCGCTGGAGCACAGCAGTGGCAGGTTAGACCACACATTTCAATAAAACAAAATTGATTCTTGTGAGCTTTAAGCCATGTTAGGATGCTGTTGCCTCCTCAAAACATACCTGGGGTTGTGTTGTTTCATTCACATGTTTGAGTAACCCTGCATTATTAGTTTGTCGACATCTCCGAAGCTCAAAATGCTCTGTTCCACCTTGTGAAGCGAAGTGGTAGTTTTCATGAAGCAGTAGTTTAAATGTTAACAACTACCTTTTGTTTAGTAAAGATTAAGAATTCCAGGTCTGAAATCATCCAAATAATTTTAGTAAAGGTATATGGAGTTTAAAAACAAGTGGACAAGGTGGAGTGCTTTCTGTTTTTGAAGGAATACCTCAGCCTAAATCTGCATGGTTTGTAAATGAAACAAAACACACCTCAAGGTTTGTTTGTGATGAGGAAATGACAGAGATCAGAAAAAACTTGTAAAAAAAACTTAAAAACTTAAAAATAGTGTAATATGTGCCCTTTAAAGTGACAGGATGTTTCTGGAGGTGGAAAGTCACCTACATGTTTCCATGGAGATACAAAGTTAAAGCCATACTTCATACTTCCATCCATCCATGGAGGTAAATACATTTTATGTCATTCTGTGGAATATTCTAGTCAAAGGAACATCATTTCCATGGAAACAAGCAGGAGGCGGCCCTCCTCCACGCCAAATAACAGTCAGTAATAATGTGTCTCTCTCTGAACTGAGTCATTATCAATCTGGAACATCCAGTTGAGAGAAAAGCACATCTTCCCTGTCCACAAATGCACAGTGTGCTGCATGTTTTTCACAATCTGTATTGACACTAAACTAAGCGGAAGTACATCTGTCAGTGTCACCATGTTTGTTTGGGCGCTTCACCTTTGGCTTTCAAACAAACCTTAGTGCTGCGATGTGATTGGTCAATTAAATGTAATTTGGCGTACGCCAAGATGGAGTGTGAACTCATAATCTTGCTGTGCAAGGTTAACATACTAGGGCTTTAAGATTTTTACTACTAACTCTTCTAAGTCTTTTTATGTGTGTTTTTTATTTTGATTTTGGTGAATGGTTGGACATGGGCAATAGACACACATATAATTAAAATGAATGTCAATGGGCAACATACCATAACTGTTACCTAGCAACCATAATGCTAACAAGCGTGAAAACGTGTCCAACTTACACAACACAGTAGTTATGGTTAGCCTTATACAAATACATGACATCACCTTTATTGGGTTGAATGAATAATGAAACTGTCAGAAAAAGTCCTTTCTTGTGCTTAAATTGTCTTTGCATTTTCAGCGCCTGCACTTTTCTGTGTCAATGTTACAATTACAACTTAGCACTATTTCCTGTAGGCTATTTTTGTGTGTGGTATGTGAGGTAGAGGAGAATGGTGTGGGGAAGATGAGATGGACAGTTTCACACCTTGGTCAGGGGGTTCCATCTGTAGAGCACACTGTCGATGTGGTGGTCCGAGTCTTGAGCTGAACACAGACACATGTCAATATGTAAAAATGTCTGACTTTCCTCTTTATTCACACACCACTGGGGTTGTCAAATTATTTAAAATCAGACACTAGGGATGCACCAATCCAGCCTTTTCAGTCCTGATAACGATATTGATACTTTCACTTTAAAGATCCCATGACATGGTACTTCTTGATGCTTTTATATGGCTCCTTAATGGTTCCCTAATACTGTAAATGAATCCTTCTTCAAAATCAACACTGCATTAGAAAGAGAGATAAGATGACAAAGAGTCATAAATGTCACTCTGGAACAGTCCATTATGGGCGTTGTTGCTTGAATGCAAATGAGGAGGACAGAGATGGCCTATAGTAGCGGGTGGGGGTGTGGCCAAACTCTCCGCTCTTTCCTTTTCAGCTGTGCCCTGTGCGCTCTGACCCACTTCCGTGTTTTTGCGCGGAGGGAGAGATGAGAAACGTTCCATTCAAAAATAAACACATTTCCACAGAAAATAAAATTAAACCACTGCTGTTTCAGATATCCACAGGCTCAGATAAAGGACTTCCGAGCCTAGAAACACTCGCAAGTTCCTCCAGGCAAATTAAAAAAACGCATTTCGCATTGCGTAGCTCCTCTGCAGTCCAAACTCTCTGGGCGTGATTTACAGAGACGCTGAGTTCAGACAGACGGGGGTGGAACTGCATTTGCATTTCTTTTTTCAAGCTGACGTCAATAAGTTTCCTTGTTCAAAATCGCCCGTTTGAGCTTTGATTTTTTCTAACGCAGAAAAGGACCGCAAATGCAACTTTTAACCATGGGGGGCCCCTAAACAGGGTAGGGGCCTCACATTAACGTTCAAAAACCTCAGAAAGTGAAAATTTCATGCCATGGGACCTTTAAGTATATGCAGATACCCGATATCATTTGATACCAGTATTAGGGTGGAAGATGACACTTATAACACAGTTATAAAACACAGTTCACTTATTAGACGGAGACCCAATAGTGTTCTGTAAGGGTTACTTATCCTTCACATCACAACTGAACAACTTTGTATGATGAAAGTTTCAAACATTATGAGGCATTTTATGCCCAAATCAGCCTGTAAACAGTCCCATTACATCTGGTTAAAGCCCAGTCACAATATTGGCTTAACCAACATCATGAAAACGGATACCAGAACCAGCTAACTTTTCAGTATTAGCACAGATATTCAGTACCAGTATTGCTGCATTCCTGTCAGATACTCTGAGCTAGCGTTAGCTGCTCTCTCCTCCGGCCTTTCCTGGACTCTACGGCTGTTATGCTTCCTCTGCTGTGGATTTATCTGGGCGTCTCACTTCTCAGTCTGGCGCAATCTTGTCTGGAGTGGCGAATCGACCCGCTTCCGTAGCTAGCGTCAGCCCTGTGCTAGCTCCAGTCATCCGGAGCATGTCGCTGCAGTAAGCCTCTGCCGCCCGCTTTTTTCTGGAACTGCTCTTCATCGCCGCCCTCTGCATCGCGGATCTGGTCGTTCATTCACATATAACCTGACATCCCCTCAGAATATCCCGCCTCTCTGGTCACATCGCCGCTTACAGACATCCTCACTACGTCACCACAACAAAACTCACGTGAATCTGGCCAATCTGCGTCCTCTTCCCCGCCATCCACAGCCAATCACAAAGCAGCATTCTCTGACGCTGTCGCTCCTCAACACCCGCTTCTCTCAATAACAAGGCTGACATTCATGAATTCATTACCAGTGTTGGGCAAGTTACTCAAAAACTGTAAGGCACTACTTATTACTTGTTACTGTCATTTTAAAGTAATGCCTTACATTACAATATTACTCTAAATAAAAAGTAAGACATTACACTACTTTTGCATTACTTTAGTTACTCTCGCCAAAATGACTGGAAATAAGGATTTGGCATCTACAGTGCAAATCTCTCATGTGTCATGACTTTTCACCTGGGTTGTATCGTTCCCTGTCCCATTCCCTGTCCCATTCCAATTTCGTGGTGCTATGGCACCTCTGCAAGTGCTTCGTCAAATTGCTTGTACTGCATTTCGACGTGGAAAGAGGTTTGGGATTCACACACAGTGTGCATTTAACTAAAATGTTCTTGGAGTCCTTATTTTGAACGAAGTGAAAGTAGTGGGCGTATGCCCATCTTGAAAAGGAGCTAGCACTATCCGGTTCTTCTGGTTCTGTCATCTTTTGTCAGTCTGCCACTTCGAGACGAAGTAAAAGGAAATGTAATTTTCTGCGCGGACTTATCAGATTCAGTAGCTGATCTCGCGGTGATCCGCGAACTTTGTATGAAGAAAACGCAAAACCCACAAAAACAAAGCCGGTTAAAAATGCATTGTAATGTGCGTTACTGGCATTGTAACGAGTAATATATTACCGATTTTCTTCCCTGTAATGCGTTACATTACTGCGTTACACCAAAAAGTAATGCATTACAGTAATTAATTACTTTTGTAATGAGTTACTCCCAACACTGTTCATTACTGATAATAACCTCGATTTTCTCTGTTTAACTGAAACCTGGCATAAACCTCTGGACTGTTTTTGTCTCAACCAAGCTACTCCCTCTGGATACACTTACACTGAAAATGCCCGCCCTGATGGTCGTGGGGGAGATACTGCTGTCATTTATAAAAAGGACATTAAAGGGACAGTGTGTAAGATTTTTACCCGTTAATTACTGAAATTGAAGATACCCATTCAAAAATACATTGTTTTCCAAGCCTTTTCACTTCCATCATGAAATCAAAGTATTCTTTTGGACTTAGATATAGTCACATAAAAGGGGGATCTTCCCCATATAGAGGCAGCCATTTTGAATACGAGAGCCGCAGAAGGACATTTGGGCTCATCCTTCGCCTAGGCTCCTGCTCGCACCTGCTCGGCCGCGCTGCATGAGGGAGAGGAGAAAAGGAGAGCGGAGCCGGGGAAGGGGAGGGGGGAGCCTCGTGGTTTTGGGTAAACAAGACAAGCTGCTGTATCACACGTCGTAATGGATCTAACACGTGTTTTGGACTAAATTGTTTTACTGGATTTTATTCGCTGGATCCTTACGGACAAATTGAGGCCAAGTTTATGGTGAAATACAGAGTTTGACCTGTGCAGAGCCTTCAAAGGTAAGCTAAGTAACAAACCTCGTTTTGTGCTTTTCCGTATAAAAGCCCCATGTGCAAATGAATTGCATAGTCAAAAAGAGGAGACTGTAAGGTTTCATTTGATGTGTAGAGTGTCATGGTACACGATCAGGAATGTGTGTTTTCATGCGAAAAGAAAAAAAAATGTGACAGCGGGACCGCGTTTTATTTATACCGTAGTTGTCGGCGAGAGCTCACACAGCGCCGGGTGCGCACGGGTACGCGAGCTGTCCGCGTTACGGCGCGCCCAGGTGACCCTCGAGGTCTGCCGTAGCCAAAAGAGGAAGTGGAATAGCACCATCCACCTATGCACCACGAATCCTACACACTGTACCTTTAAAGGGACAGTGTGTAAGATTTTTACCCGTTAATTACCGAAATTGAAGATACCCATTCAAAAATACAGTGTTTTCCAAGCCTTTTCACTTCCATCATGAAATCAAAGTATTCTGTTGGACTTAGATATACCTGCATAAAAGGGGGATCTTCCCCATATAGAGGCAGCCATTTTGATTGAGATAGTACGCGTTTGGATAAATGACGACAAGCATGCTGCCGGATCACACGTCGTAATGGATCCAACACGTGTTTTGGACTAAATTGTTTTACTGGATTTTATTCGCTGGATCCTTACGGACAGATTGAGACCAAGTTTATGGTGAAATGCTGAGTTTGACCTGTGCAGAGCCTTCAAAGGTAAGCTAAGTAACAAACCTTCTTTTGTGCTTTTCCGTATAAAAGCCCCATGTGCTCAGGGAGTGATTGTTGTCCCGGGAAATGAATTGCATAGTCAAAAAGAGGAGACTGTAAGGTTTCATTTGATGTGTAGATTGTCATGGTACAAGATCGGGAATGTGTGCTCTCATGCGAAAAAAAAAAAAAAAAACAATGAACAGGACAATGTTTTATTTATACAGTAGCGCCGGGTGCACTTCACACGTTCGTGCGCGGGTACGCGAGCTGTCCGGGTGATCCTCGAGGTCTGCCGTAGCTAAAACAGGAAGCGCAATAGCGACTATCCACCTATGCGCCACGAATCCTACACACTGTACCTTTAAAGTTACTGCTATCTCCATTTCTACAATAGACTGTTTTGAACATACAGTGTTTAAAATCTACCTCATCCCCCTTGGTAACATCATCCGTCGACATGGTCTATATTTCCACTGCTATGCTGATGACATACAATTGTACATTTCCACCAAATCCATCAACTGCATAACTCACTCCACACTCACCCACTGTCGAACTGATATCAAAACATGGTTACAACAGAACTTTCTCAAACTCAACTGTGAAAAAAACAGACATAATGATAATTGGTCCAAAAAACATTACAAAATCCATCCAAAATGTTCAGGTCAACTTTGATAACACCACACTCTCTCCATCACCTGTCATCCGTAACCTTGGTTTTCTTTTTGACACCAATTTCACATTTGAACAGCATGTCAACCAAATAACCCGGTCTGCTTTCTTCCACCTTAAAAATATTGCCCGTCTCCGTTCGTCCCTCTCTTTCTCTGCCGCTGAAACACTCATTCATGCTTTCATCACTTCCAGATTAGACTATTGCAATAGCATTCTTTACGGTACATCCTCCAAAACACTCAATAAGCAACAATACAGTGGTACCTCACCTTACGAAATTAATTCGTTCCAGAAGTGGTTTCGTAACGTGAAAAATTCGTAAGTTGAGTAGCTATTTCAATGGAAAAAGCCTGATTCGTTCCAAGGCCCCGATCCAAGTTTTTTTTTTTTTTTTATAGTGTAACCTTTTTTATAGTGTAACAATGTGTTCTGCATCCTGATTGGTTTCTCAGACTGGATTTAAACTTTTCTCACGTTTGTCTCTTGTTTAAACACTCAAACTTTCATAGATTTTCAACAAAACGTATCAATATTGAAGTGTGGGGGGAAGCGGGAGGGGGGAGAAAACTGCACGGACACGTGTGGGCAGCATGACCCGGTGCAGAGCTGACAGCAGGTCTAGACCAAGATCTAAACCTGGACTGGACCAGGACTAAACCAGGACTAAACCAGGTGGATTAAAGCACCGCGTGCGGGTCTATTTCCTGGTTTCTCACGAGTCACAGCTGAGGCAAGCAGCGAGGAGGAGACCGCACGCAGTCCGAGCGCATGAACGAACGCAGGCGCCGCGGTTCGATCTTGTGCTCGCAGCCCCGGTGTACACGCAGCCTCGCGCCGGTCGTGCTGCTCTGTCACGGATTTGACCACGATGAGCGGGTGCACGTGTCGCGCACTTCTCCAAGGGGTTGGTGCGCGTCGTGTCCCAGGACGTGGCAGTGCCGTTGGATGAGCGCAGTGCTTCCTGCGGATCCAGTGACTCATGTCTCCGCGTTCCTCGCGCATCCGGCGGGCCTTCCCACGCTTCACTATTAATAGATTTTGTTGAAAATCTATGAAAGTGTTTAAAGGAGAGAGAAATGTGAGAAAAGGTTAATTCCAGTCTGAGAAAAGCGTATAATGTGTGTGGTGAGGCATTTACAGCGTTAAAACATGTAGAATTGTAAAATATAAAGTTGTCCTACTTCGCAGATTTCTCTTATTGCAGGTTATTTCTGGAACCTAACCCCCGCGATAAACAAGGGATTACTGTAAATACAATTGTATTATATACAAATTTACTGTATTTGGCTATGGGTATATGTGACGTTTTAGTCATTGTGTTTATTTATAAGGGAGCATACAAGGCTTACCCCCTCCCCCACATAGGCCTCTCTGACCACATCTCTGTTGTGCTCAGACCGACATACAGACCCCGTGTAAGGGTCTCCAGGCCGGCTCTGAAGCAGATCCAGGTGTGGCCAGAGGGGGCCTCGTCTGCACTACAGCACTGCCTCGGTACAACAGACTGGGCAGTGTTCAAACAGGCCGCCACATACAACAATCACACTGACATTGAGGAGTACGCAGACACTGTGACCTCCTACATCACCAAATGCATTGGTGATGTCACACACACAAAAACCATCACCACCAGGGCTAACCAGAAGCCATGGCTGACAGGGGAGGTTCACAGGCTGTTGAGAGCCAGGAACGCTGCCTTCAGAGCTGGGGATGTCCCCCATCTGAAGGCAGCAAGAGCCACCCTGTCCCGTGGAATCAGGAAAGCCAAACACAGATACACACAGAAAATAACCGGACACTTTAGAGACAGCAGGGACACACGGAGTCTGTGGCAGGGCATCCAGAACATCACGGATTACAAACCCTTGCCACAGACCTGTGACAATAATATCACCCTGCTCAATGACCTCAACAGCTTCTTTGCACGGTTTGAGGCAGGAAATGACACCCGGCCCCAAAAAACTCCACCACCTCCCCACGACCAGCCCCTGTGTGTGTCTGCAGCCAGCGTGAAGAGGACACTCTCCAGGATCAACACCCGCAAGGCTGCAGGCCCGGACAACATTCCTGGTCGTGTGTTGAAAGACTGTGCAGAGGAGCTCAAGGATGTCTTCACAGACATCTTTAATGCTTCTCTGAGCCAGGCTGTCGTTCCCTCCTGCTTCAAAACCACTACCATCGTTCCCGTGCCAAAGAAGCCCACTCCGGCCACTTTTAATGACTATCGCCCTGTTGCACTGACCCCCATCATCATGAAGTGCTTTGAACGGCTAGTCATGGCACACATCAAATCCATCCTCCCCCCACCCTAGACCCATACCAGTTTGCATACCGGGCCAACCGCTCTACCGAGGATGCAATCTGTTCTGCACTTCACCCGGCTCTCACCCACCTAGACAATAAAGACTCGTATGTGAGAATGCTGTTCATAGATTTCAGTTCAGCATTCAACACTATAATCCCACAGCAGCTCATTATCAAACTAGACCACCTGGGGCTTCAGACCTCACTCTGTGATTGGCTGCTGGACTTCCTCAGTGAGAGGCCACAGGCAGTGCGGGTCGGCAGAAACACCTCAAGCTGCATTAGACTGAGCACAGGAGCCCCCCAGGGCTGTGTGCTCAGTCCGATGCTCTTCACTCTGCTGACCCACGACTGCTCACCAGCGTTCAGCACCAATCACATAGTGAAGTTTGCGGACGATACGACTGTGGTGGGTCTCATCTCTAATAACGATGAGACAAACTACAGGAGTGAGGTGAGCCTTCTGACCCAGTGGTGCAGCAATAACAATCTCCTTCTTAATGTTGAAAAGACCAAGGAGATTGTTATTGACTTCCGGGGAGGCCCCACCCAGCACCCGCCACTGTCCATCAATGGTGCTGCTGTAGAGAGGGTGAGCAGCACCAAATTCCTGGGGGTGCACATCAGTGAGGACCTCTCCTGGACAGTGAATACTGTATCACTGGCAAAGAGGGCTCAGAAGCGCCTCTATTTCCTCCGCAAACTGAGGAGAGCTGGAGCCCCTCCACCCATTATGACCACCTTCTACCGAGGCACCATTGAGAGCGTCCTGACCAGCTGCATCACTGTGTGGTACGGGAGCTGAACAGAACAGAACAGGAAAGCCCTGCAGCGCATAGTGAATGCAGCTGGGAGGATCGCTGGTGTCTCTCTCCCCTCCCTCCTAGACATTTTTAACACCCGGCTCACCCGCAGAGCGTCCAGCATTGTGGGTGACCCGAGCCACCCCGCACATAGCCTGTTCAGCCTCCTGCCCTCGGGGAGAAGGTACCGGAGTCTCCGGGCCCACTCCACCAGGCTTTCAAACAGCTTCATCCACCAGGCTGTCAGGAGGCTGAACTCACACCCGAACTCCCACCTTACCCATCTCCCACCCCCCACCCCCCATATTGGCATAACCTGTATTCCATAAAAGACACATCACTCTAGACACTTTAAAAAAACTGCTGCTAAGGACGACTGTTGCACTGTTGCACATTTACATTTACTACTGGATTTTACTCCTGTTGCACTGTTGTTTACTACTGTTATTGCACACTTACATTTACTACTGGCATTTTTAGTACTGTTGTTTACTCCTGTTGCACTAGAATTACTACTGTTGCACACTTATTTTTATTTATCTTAACTCCAATGCACATTCTACTGCACATGACCAATTCACTGCTGTATCTTCCATTGCACATTTTGATGCACACTGCACACTTTGGAAATCTGTATATAGTATAGGTTATTTATTATGTTGCACTGTTTTAAGATTTTAGACCGTAGACTTTTGTTTTAACTTTAGATCTCTGTCTTAGATAGTTTTTGTTGTGTTTTGTCTTCATATTGTATTTTGTACACTGTCTTTTTGCACTACCTGTCCAGAGAGAAACGAAATTTCGATTCACTGTATGTTGAACACATATGGCAGAATTGACAATAAAGCTGACTTTGAACTTTGAACTTGTCTTGTTTATCAGATGTTTTATGTTCACTGTGGGCCTAGGGAGTGCTGCAATTTCAAATCCTGTGTGTGCAACCTGTACATATGGTTTTTGACAATAAAGCTGACTTTGAACTTTGAAGACTGTTGGGAAACATCTTGAAGCTCATCAAGAGAATGCCAAGACATGTTTTCAGTTATTTCAGACTTTTTTTTTCTAAATACATAATTCCATATGTGTTAATTCAGCGTTGATGCCTTCAGTGAGAATCTACAATGTGAACAGTCATGAAAATAAAAAAAACGCACTGAATGAGAAGGTGTGTCCAAACTTTTGGCCTGTACTGTATGTATGCCTGTACAGTGGGGCAAAAAAGTATTTAGCAGTTACAGAACGGGCCCATTTTCCCACTTAAAAAGATTAGAGGTCTGTAATTTTCATAATTGATACACTCCACCTGCGACAGACAGAATGTGAAAAAAAATCCAAGAAATTAAATTGTGTGATTTTTAAAGAATTTATTTGTATAGATGGCGAAAAAGAAGTATTTAGCACTAACAAAAATTCACCTCAATACTTTGTCATGTACTCAGCTTCACCAGGTTTGTACACACTGTTGTAGGTATTCTGGCCCATTCTTCCATGCAGATCTTCTTGATCTATGATGTTTGGGGCTGTCGCTTGGCAACATGGACTTTCAACTCCCTCCTCAGCTTTTCTATTGTATTGAGATCTGGAGACTGGCTAGGCCACTCCAGAACCTTGAAATGGTTTGGTGTGTTTGGGATCACCTCCAAGAAGCCAAGGTGGCTTGCCCTCTCCGGGTGGGCGGAGAGTCTTTGCCTCAAGTGGAGGAGTTCAAGTATCTTGTCTTCACGAGTGAGGAGGAGGATGGAGCGTGAGATTGACAGGCGGATAGGTGCAACATCGGCAGTGATGCGGTCGCTGTACCGGACCGTTGTGGTGAAATTTACCGGTCAATCTATGTTCCTACCCTCACCTATGGTCATGAGCTCTGGGTAATGACCGAAATGAGTTTCCTCCGCAGAGTGGCTGGGCGGACCCTTAAGAGATAGGGTGAGGAGCTCAGTCACACGGGAGGAGGTCGGAGTAGAGCCGATGCTTCTCCACGTCGAGAGGAGCCAGCTGAGGTGGCTCGGGCATCTGTTCCGGATGCCTCCTGGACGCCTCCCTCAGGAGGTGTTCCGGGCATGTCCCACCGGGAGGAGGCCCTGGGGAAGACCCAGGACATACTGGAGGACTATGTCTCCCGGTTGGCCTAGGAATGCCTTGGGGTCCCCCCGGAGGAGCTGGAGGAAGTGTCCGGGGTGAAGGAGGTCTGGGCTTAGACTGTTGCCCCCGCGACCCGGCCCTGGATAAGCGGAAGAAAATGGATGGATGGATGTTCGGGATCATTGTCATGCTGGAAGATTCAGCATGTTTCATCTTCAATTCTACTACTGATGGAAGGAAGTTTTCGCTCAAAATCTCACGATACATGGCCCCATTCATCCTCGTCTCAACACGTATCAAGTCGTCCTTTCCATTTTGCAGAAAAACAGCCCCAAAACACGTTTCCACCCCCATGCTTCACAGTGAGTATGGTGTTTTTGGGACGCAACTCTGCATTCTCTCTCCAGACACGGCGAGTGGCATTTATACCAAATAGTTCTATTTTGGTCTCATCTGACACATGACATTCTCCCAATCCTCCTCTGGATCATCCAGATGGTCCCTGGCAAACTTTAGATGGCCCAGACATGTTCTGGCTTAAGCAAGGGTACCTTTCGAGCGCTGAAGAATTTTAATCCATGACGACGTAGAGTGCTAGTAATAGTAACGTTTGTGACTGTGGTCCCAGCTCTCTTAAGGGCATTGACCAGTTCCCCCAGTTTATTTCTGGGATGATTTCTTACTGTTCTCAAGACTATTTCTATTTTTCTAATAACTGCTCCAACAGTTGATCTCTTCTCACTGAGCTGCTGGGCTATTGTACATTGTCTCATCCCAGCCTACAATTTTGTCTCTAGTGTCCTTAGACAGGTCTCTGTTCTTCATCATGGTGGATTTTCAGAATCAGAATCAGAACGGTTTTAATGCCATATGTTTGAACAAGTTCACAACATTAGGAAATTGATTCGGTACTTGGAGCAGAATGTAAACAAACACTTAACATGCAACAAATAAATAGAATAAAATAAAATAGCAGAAACTTAAATTTAACAAATTTACAAGAGTACAAGAATGTAACAGTGCAGGTGCAGATAATGGTCAGGTGCAAAAAGAAAAACCAGCACAGGGTCATGTGACTGACACAGGGCAGGGGGTGGGGTCTTGTGACTGACACAGAGCGGGTGGGTGGGAAGAGTCCTAGTGTTGTTACTGTTCATTTTGCCATCTAAATGTTTGAGGGTGTGGATAGGTGTCTTTTAAGAAGAAGTGACTTTATTGATCTCACACAGGAGAAATTCTTCTCTGCATTTAACCCATCCTGTTATTAGGATGGGCAGTACATTACTGCGCCTGGGGATCATCCCCATGATCTTCTTGCTTCGGTTTGGTCAGGACCTCAGCTGGAGGATTTTACCTATGGTGCATGTTTTGGGTTGATGGGGGAAACCGGAGTGCCCAGAGGAAACCCACCCAGACACGGGGAGAACATGCAAACTCCACACAGAAAGGCCCAGGCGACCCGAAGCTTACGGCCATACCAATGTGCCACATGGGGATCGAACCTGGAACCTTCTTGCTGTGAAGCGCTACCCACTCAGCTGTGTCCTGCAGAAGTTCTCCGATGACTCCGCCATCATTAGTCTCATCACAGACGATGATGACACGGAGTACAGAGGACTAACGCAGGACTTTGTGGACTGGTGTCAGCGGAACCACCTTCTCATCAACGCGGGTAAGACCAAGGAGATGGTGGTGGACTTCCGGAAACGCCTTTCTACTGCCCCCCCCCCACCAGTGAACATCCAGGGAAGGGACATTCAGAGAGTGGACTCTTACAAGTACCTGGGTGTTCATCTGAACAATAAACTGGACTGGACTCATAACACAGATGCACTGTACAGGAAGGGCCAGAGTCGGCTCTATCTCCTGAGGAGACTGCGGTCCTTTGGAGTGAGAGGGCCACTCCTGAGGACCTTCTATGACTCTGTGGTGGCATCAGCCATCCTGTACGGTGTGGTCTGCTGGAGCAGCAGCATCACAGAGGGAGAAGAAGAAACTGGACAAGGTCATCAAGAAGTCCAGCTCAGTCCTGGGCTGTCCTCTGGACTCAGTGCAGCAGGTGGGAGACAAGAGGATCCTGGCTAAACTCATGTCTATGCTGAACAATGAGTGTCGCCCCCTGCAGGACGCTCTGTCGGCTCTAGAGAGCAGCATCAGTGACAGACTGATTCACCCTCGCTGTGTTAAAGAGAGATTTCGCAGATCTTTCCTTCCTGCTGCTGTCAGACTGTACAATGTTCATCTCCATAGCAACCATGTGTCATCTCCATAGTAATAATTACATGTGCAATATTATTTAAAGTCACTTTACCTGCTACTTATTTATTTAACAACCACCGTCCATCACTGCACTGTACACAATCATCTGAGTCACTTTATTGTAGTGATATACACTCAACAAAAATATAAACGCAACACTTTTGTTTTTGCTCCCATTTTTCCTGAGATGGACCCAAAGATCCAAAATTCACTCCAGATACACAACACTACCATTTCTCTGAAACATTGTTCACAAATCTGTCCAAATGTGTGACAGCGAGCACCTCTGCCCCGCCGAGACAATCCACCCCACCTCACAGGTGCGCCACATCAAGATGCCGATCCGACATCATGACCAGTGCACAGGTGCACCCCAGACTGCCCACAATAAAAGGCCACCCCGAAATGTGCATTTTTTTTTTTTGCTTTATTGGGGGTCTGGGGACTCAGAACCAGTCAGTATCTGGTGTGACCACCATTTGCCTCATGCAGTGCAACACATCTTCTTTGCATAGAGTTTATCAGAGTTTGTCAGTTGTGGCCTGTGGAATGTTGGTCCACTCCTCTTCAATGGCTGTGCGAAGTTGCTGGATATTAGTGGGAGCTGTGCTGCAGTCAGAAGCTTCGCGAAGTTTAATACGAAAGTTTAATACGGAACTCTTTCATTCCTGATTTTATAAATGTTTAAAGGGACAGTGTGTAAGATTTTTACCCGTTAATTACTGAAATTGAAGATACCCATTCAAAAATACATTGTTTTTCAAGCCTTTTCACTTCCATCATGAAAACAAAGTATTCTTTTGGACTTAGATATAGTCACATAAAAGGGGGATCTTCCCCATGTAGAGGCAGCCATTTTGAATACGAGAGCCGCAGAAGGACATTTGGGCTCCGCCTTCGGCAAGGCTCGTGGTTTTGGGTAAACAACACAAGCATGCTGTCGGATCAGACGTAGTAATGGATCTAACACGTGTTTTGGACTAAATTGTTTTACTGGATTTTATTCGCTGGATCCTTACGGACAAATTGAGAGCAAGTTTATGGTGAAATACAGTTTGACCTGTGCAAAGCATTCTAAGGTAAGCTAACCTCGTTTTGTGCTTTTCCGTATAAAAGCCCCATGTGCTCGGGGAGTGATTGTTGTGCAGGGCAATGAATTACATAGCCAAAAAGAGGAGACTGTAAGGTTTCATTTGATGTGTAGAGTGTCATGGTACATGATCGGGAATGTGTGTTTTCATGAGAAAAAAATAATTTGCCTCGATTATTTTTTGTACTCGAGTTACTCGAGTAATCGTTGCAGCCCTAGTAATGTGTAACGTGTATCACAGGGCAGGTTAAACTTTATAAAACACCCTATCTGTCCGAGCCTCACTTACCGCCTTTTCACGCTCTCTCTCCTCCTGTTAGCTTCCCTGCGCATAAGCTCCCTCCTCAGTGCCTCTGATTAGAGCACATTTCGGCGGCGGTGTGGGAGGGGGGTGTCCGTGACTTTTCCCAACACCGGACTTAAATGACATTGGTGCATCCTCTAAGTCCTTGCCGCTATCTCCACTCTCACTTGCCATTTCTATCTAACTTTATTTACCGCACTCATTCATCTTTCTCACGAAAGGGAAACACGAGCCAAGGTTACATAGGGGTATGCCAGAGGCAAGTATACACTGTGAATGCCCGGAACCGTCAGGTGCGCACAGGTACCGAACCGTGACAAGCGAACCGAACGGTTCGTCGGTTTTTCATGAACCGTGCCACCCCTAGTATGCATGTATCCATCTATCTATCGATCTGTGGCTTTTAGGGTACGTTATCACAGATTACTTGCAGTGGTCCATGGCACATTTCCACACCACTTCTGTCCAGCTTTTTTACCCACAACGCAGCGGTAGAACAACCTGAGGAGCAGAACACACCAGTGAGAGGAAGTTTCAGCAATGCCGCAACACAAAAAGCATTTGGTCAGAGCTTTGATTTTCTGGGTGATAAAAATTAGGACTGTATTTGTGTATTTTTATGAAAAAAGGCAGATTCATACCTGTAGGTGTTTTGCTGCTGGCTGTAGGTCAGGGCCTGCAGCTCCACGGTGGACTCTTCATGTTGAAGGCAGTGAGATGGAGGCAGGCTGCAGGAAGAGGAGATGGACAAAAACTAAGAAATGAAGATCGCAGGGCTCTCAAGTTTTGAGCGGGGTCGTGCATGTGACTGTAATTTCCGAGGACGGGGGGGGGGTGCGCTTGAATTGCGTGAGAAATGCCGTGTGAGCGTGTGAACACGTCGAATTGCGTGTTGAGAGCCCTGTTTGTCTAAAGAGCAAACTTAAACTACAAAGCAACTAATGAGAGTTATATAAATGAAGTTATTACCTGATGGTTCTCAGTTTGTTTTATCATCACCGCACTTTGTCAGTGCGCGCTGAGAGGGGCGGGGAGGAGGGAGCGGGACATTTTTAACGGATTCATGTAAGAGTCTGGTCAATGGACCGGGCCCGCGTCTCACCGCATCTCACCGCGACTCACCATGGGCAGTTCGGCTCTGGGCCGCGCGTATTCCGCGCGTAAGCCGTCGTGGGGGACACGTTACGCACAGACGGAGACACCGGGACCGGAGTCGGTGCGTCTCAGAGGAGACGTGGCACCGGGACTGAGGCTCAGGACGTGCCCTCCCCCTGTTCCCCCTGCCAGGGGGAGGGGGCGGCGCTGAAAACGCGCGGAGCCTGCATAAACTAAGCCACACAGACCGATTTTCTGGGCACAAAAAACAAAAAACAAACAAAAACACTAATCAGCGTGAGAAATGCCATGTGTGGCGTGTGCGCGTGTGAATACGTCGAATTGTGTGTCACACTCTCAAGCGTGAGCCTTGAGAGCCCTGGAAGATGTCACCCAAACGTTTCCATGGATTTACAAAGCGTACAGAGCGACACACACCTGGCCGCCTGACTGAAGTCACAGCCCTGCTTGTCCACGCACACATAGAAGCTTTTGCCTTTGTTCGGTCCATCTTTGATGCCCGTTTTCAGCATGCACACGGCTCCTGTATGACAAGACCCAAAACAGCACTAGCATTTAGACCGATACTGCAAATAACAGAGAACTGGGCCCGCTAACGCTAAAATACACCCTCTAAATGTCTGTGGGAAATCAGTTTACTCTACAGGCTTACCGTAACTTTTACAAACCACCTTTTCCATTTCCCAAATAAAGTCGGCGTCAGTTGACTTTTGTGAATGTTAGAACTTTAGAAGTATTTTTGTATTGACCAATCCACGCAGCCAGAGTGTAGTTCCGGTGGGAAGTTTCAGTAAAAAGAAAAGAAAACATAAAACAAAAACGCCAGAGATTAGCAATTAGAATAAATTACATACAATAATCATTTACTCAAATACAGTATAAAATACATAGTCAAAAACTACAATTTGCATATCAGTTCAATAGTTTATTTTACTTTATTTTACTCTTATTGTGAAAAACCCGGTTGACACGTGCGTAATATTCGAAAACATTGTTGAACTTTTTTTAACCTTTAAAAATACAGTTAGTACACGTTTTTAAAAAAGCAAAGGTTAGCAAACTTAATAACGGCAAATAAAATAAAATAATCTATGAACGAATGCATGAGCGTATGATGAAAACTACAGCACCCATAGTGCTTTGCGCTCGTGTCCACGGCTCTCGCGGGCTCGGCGTCTGTGATGGCGGCACACTTCGAATGATTTGCTGATGTTTGGTTCGTGCTGACAACGGGACAGTCCTGAAGCAAAGCGAGCTCTTTTCGGCGCAGGCTCAGGTAACTACATGCGAATGTTTCCCAGTCACTGTTGTTGTGTTTGATTGTGTTTCAAAAACATGATTGTGAGAAGGTGACCTCAGTATGATAACTGTTTATGTCCCACATTATCGTACTGTGACTCTTGCAGCTCTAGCCTAGCTTTAATCATTAGTGATTACTGAAGAAGTACCATTTTATTTATTTTATTACGTAAATGAGAATGATGAGAATTGTTTGCAGCAGTAGCAGCAGGTTAACGGTTCGACTCTGGCTGTGTCGCTGTTTCATGTTATTTCGTTTTCACACCAGGAAAATCCGATAGTCCACTTGCTTTGGTCTGGACCAAATTTTTTTTTTGGTTTTTTTAATTTTGGTTCGGTTCGCTTTCACACTGCAGTTTTTCCCCAAGCGAACTAACGTCTATAAACAAAAGCACGTGTGCTGAGGTCGCTCAGCCGTTGGACAGAATGAGCCCTGTCGGTGTCCAAACACGGAAGGTGGAGAATCATGGTGTTACGTGCTGTTTTCAATCTAGCCTTAGCGATATGGTTTGCTCAGTTTATACAGTTTGCACAAATGTTTGAGCAGCATCGTGAGGTTTACACTATTTTACAATCAATGTCCAAAAGACGAAGACACAGGACAAGACGGCTACGGAGGACAGCGCTCGTGCGCGCAACAAGTTGTGACTCTTGCTCTTCACGCAAAATGTAAGTAAGCCTCGTAAGTTTCGTTTTGTTTAGTTTCATAAGCCTCAGTTTCCCATAATGCTCGACATAGGACGGGAGCTCGTTAAGTACAAAAAGCCAACTTGTGTCGGATTGAGTCCGGTCTAGTCTGGTTAACACCTGACCATATCACAAGTGAGATATGGGTCTGGAAACTCTCTTCGAAAAATCCCGTAGCGGAGGTGTGGTTAGCGATTGCCAACAGCCGTTTATTGGGCGTTATGAATGTCTATCATTGAGCGTATACGTAAGTCCATAGCCAATCATGTCAGTTGTCAGTTCAAACTACAAGCTTCCGTTTGTCATGTAGTACGCGTCACCGTCTTTCCACCCCTCCCCCGCTCTCTGATTGGGGCCCTAAATCTGGGACTCTCGCTTGGACGAGTTTCCAGGCCGCCTTCCAGTTCGAAACCAACGGAAGCGGCCTGGGAATTCCAAGGCTAAGTCCGGTCTGCATTCTCACCTCAAACGAACCGCACCAGGATTCGTATGGAACCGGTCCGAGACCGACCTTTTTAGGTGGTCTCGGTTTGCTTGTTTGCTCCGGATCAAGACTTTTGGTTTTTATTCACACCAGAACAAAAGGTCCGAATCAAAGGAACAAACGAACTCTGGTTCGTTTTAAGCGAACCAAACAAGGCAGGTGTGAAAACGAAGGCGAGACACTCCAGGTGAAGAGCAAGAAAAGAAAAAAAACATCTTACGTTTAGAGATAGGCTGAATTTCAGTTTCATTTTGAACAGTTCTGTTGTAGTTTACTCACATAAATGTTATGTTCAACATAAACGTGTGCATTTGTGAACAGGTAGGAGAGAAGTCTCATGATGATAAATTGTGAAAAGTGAAAATGTGGCAGTTGATGGTCAGTGTGTGGAGCAGTTTGAGCTCACTGCTGTGACAGCAGAGTGGAATGTATGCTCTTTAAAGGACCTGTATGTAAGATTTTAGACATGTTCATTAATAATTAATTAATTAATCAATCATTGCATTTATATAACGCCTTTCAAGACACCCAAACGATTTACAGTTCATTAGTTCAAATCACATATAGCTGTGACTGATCGCAAATGTAATAATGTCAAAGTGCATTTGACACATTCATATTTTTTTCTCATTCTGACTGGGTTTGGTGGGATAGTACCTGTTGTCAATATTTATCAGATCACAGTTAAGTGCCTGTTAAGTTTGTGTGAGAAAAGTAGAAGACAAAATTTGGAAAATACAGGCAGTACTATCTGTGTCATCAAATGATATCAATTCTATGTGCCTCAGCATCTGCTGACCCCGTCCTGTCAGTTTACGTGGCCTACCACTTTGTGGCTGAGTTGCTGTTGTTCCCAATCACTTCCACTTTGTTATAATACCACTGACAGTTAATAATAATAATAATAATAATAATTCATAACGCTTATATAGCGCCTTTCATGACTCCCAAAGCGCTTTACAGTTCATTGTTCATTCACTCCACACTTGGTGGTGGTAAGCTACTATCATAGCCACAGCTGCCCTGGGGCAGACTGACGGAAGCGAGGCTGCCAATCTGTGCCATCGGCCCCTCCGTCCACCTCCAACACTCACACCACTTTCATACTAGGCAATGTGGGTGAAGTGTCTTGCCTAAGGACACAATGACAACTGGAGCCACTGTGGCACCTGGAATTCCCAGCGGTCTCCCATCCAAGTACTAACCAGGCCCTGCCTTGCTTAGCTTCTGAGATCTAACGGGATCAGTTGACTGGAATGTTTAGGAGTGAGGAAATTTCGCGACTGGACTTGTTGCACAGGTGACATCCTATCACAGTACCACACTGGAATTCAGAGCTCCTGAGAGCGACCCATTCTTTCACAAATGTTTGTAGAAACAGTCTGCAGGCTTAGGTGTTTGATTTTCAACACTATAATCCCACAGCAGCTCATCACCAAACTGGACCACCTGGGGCTTCAGACCTCACTGTGTAATTGGCTGCTGGACTTCCTCAGTGAGAGGCCACAGACAGTGCGGGTCGGCAGAAACACCTCGAGCTGCAATAGACTGAGCACTGGAGCCCCCCAGGGCTGTGTGCTCAGTCCGATGCTCTTCACTCTGCCGACCCACGACTGAGCACCAACCTTCAGCACCAATCAGACTGTGAAGTTTGCGGACAATACGACTATGGTGAGTCTCATCTCTAATAACGATGAGACAAACTACAGGAATGAGGTGAGCCTTCTGACCAAGTGGTGCAGTGATAACAATCTCCTTCTTAATGTTGAAAAGACCAAGGAGATTGTTATAGACTTCTGGAGAGACCCCACCCAGCATCCCCCATTGTCCATCAATGGTGCTGCTGTAGAGAGGGTGAGCAGCACCAAATTCCTGGGGGTGCACATCAGTGAGGACCTCTCCTGGACAGCAAACACTGCGGCACTGGCGAAGAAAGATCAGAAGCGCCTCTATTTCCTCCCCAAACTTCTACCGAGGCACCATTGAGAACGTTCTGACCAGCTGCATCACCGTGTGGTAAGGGAGCTGCACTGAACAAAACGGGAAAGCGCATAGTGAATGGACATCTGTAAATAGGTATTTATTTATTCTTCTGCACTGCTTTTAGATTTTAGATTCTAGATTTTTGATTTTTGTCTTAGTTTTTGTTTTGTTTTGTCTTTATACTGTATTTTGTACACTGTCTTTTTGCACTACTTTGACAGAGAGAAATGAAATTTCGATTCACTGTATGTTGAACACATATGGCAGAATTGACAATAATGCTGACTTTGAACTTTGATTTTATACACCTGTGGCCTTGGAAGTGATTGGAACACCTGATTTTGAATATTTGGTTAGGTGAGTATATAGTGTATCTTAGCATATGCCATATCTCCTCACCATGTCCAACCAAGAAGTAAAATTATAACCTTCACCAAAATTACAAAATATAATGATGTAACTAATGTTTCAGAGAAATAACTAATCTAACATATCATATGCAGACACATCACCCACATTGCCTAGTATGAAAGTGGAGAGTGTGTGAGTGTTGGAGGTGGTCGGAGGGGCCGACTCGCTTCCGTCAGTCTGCCCCAGGGCAGCTGTGGCTACAAAAGTAGCTTACCACCAAGTGTAGAGTGAATGAACAATGAGCTGTAAAGCGCTTTGGGTGTCATGAAATATTATTATTAGAAGAAGAAACAACTATTGATCTCACACAGGAGAAATTCTTCTCTGCATTTAACCCATCCTGTTATTAGGAGCAGTGGGAAGCACCCAGTGGGCGCCCGGGGACCATCTCCATGATCTTCTCGCTTCGGCTTGGTCAGGACCTCAGCTGGAGGATTTTACCTGGAGCATGTTTTTGGGTTGGTGGGGGAAACCAGAGTGCCCGGAGGAAACCCACCCAGACACGGGGAGAACATGCAAACTCCACACAGAAAGACTCGGGCGACCCGGGGATCGAACCCAGACCATGCATGCAAACTCCACACAGAACACACACAGAAAGGCCTGGGCGACCCAGGGATCGAACCCGGAACCTTCTAGCTTTGAAGCATGAGCGCTAACCACTCAGCTACCGTGCTGCCAATTATTAATTAATTATTTATTTATTTACACAAACATTGGGCATGATATCCCATTCATTTATCTTATAATTTGGTTCTCAAGACAGTTATCTAATCAGAAGGCAGAATTAGCCCCACATCAGTCTCATTTGGGTAGCTAGATTCTCTGGTCACTAGTTAAACCCCAGTACCTGCAGCCAGCCATAAATCAGTGCTTAGTGCACCCTCTGCAGCTCAGGGAGGGAATTCTGGAGATTCTGAGCTTGCACATGAGGTATAATCTGTCCATACAGATTTTTCTTTTTTAATTTTAATATTTATTGCAAAATGACATAATATACAAAAAATATTAAGCCCTGAAGCTGGCCTTGTCTTATAAATTACTAAAACACTTTTCCAATTATGACAAGAGACTAAGAGACAAAATGTTTACATTCAACTCTCTTAAGATTTTACAGATAAGTCAACAAGATATTAAATCATAGAACGTGGATGTGTCCTCTACCTGCAGGTTAAGGCACAGGTTCAGTTATGAATAGCAGGATTGTACCAACTTTTGGATCAGACCAGATCAAAAGCAGTTATAAAGAAATTAGCTAAAGTAAAGAAGTGCACGTTTGTTCCAGCATAAAGGACCACAGACCACAGATCTGCACATGTAGGGGAAGGCCATGAAAGGCTGGCAGCAAGAGAGGGTGAAGCTGCAGAGAGAGGTGTGCCGCCTTCAGGGACAGTTGGCCAAGACCCGGGCCGACAAGGACCAGCTGGAGGATGAGCACACGGACTGCAGAATGGACTGCCAGGCTCTGCGCTTCAACTTGCTAAAGAACAAGGTCTGCTCCATCCTCTCACACAACATCCATCCATCAATTTTCTTCCGCTTATCTGGGGCCGGGTCGTGGGGGCAACAGTCTAAGCAGGGACGCCCAGACCTCCTTCACCCCGGACACTCCCTCCAGCTCCTCCGGGGGGACCCTAAGGCGTTCCCAGGCCAGCCGGGACACAGTCCCTCCAGCGCGTCCTGGGTCTTCCCCAGGGCCTCCTCCCGGTGGGACATGCCTGGAGGCGTCCAGGAGGCATCCGAAACAGATGCCCGAGCCACCTCAGCTGGCTCCTCTCGACGTGGAGAAGCAGCGGCTCTACTCCGAGCTCCTCCCGTGTGACTGAGCTCCTCACCCTATCTCTAAGGGTGCGCCCAGCCACTCTGCAGAGGAAACTCATTTCGGCCGCTTGTATCCGCGATCTCGTCCTTTCGGTCATTAACCAGAGCTCATGACCATAGGTGAGGGTAGGAACGTAGATTGACCGGTAAATTGAGAGCTTCGCCTTTCGGCTCAGCTACCTCTTCACCACAATGGTCCGGTACAGCGACCACATCACTGCCGACGCTGCACCGATCCGCCTGTCAATCTCACGCTCCATCCTCCCCTCACTCGTGAACAAGACCCCGAGATACTTGAACTCCTCCACCTGAGGCAAGGACTCCCCACCCACCCGGAGAGGGCAAGCCACCTTTTTCCGGTCGAGGACCATGGCCTCGGATTTGGAGGAGCTGATCCTCATCCCAGCCGCTTCACACTCGGCTGCGAACCGCCCCAGTGCACCTTAGAGGTCCCGGTTCGATGAAGCCATCGGGACAACATCATCTGCAAACAGCAGAGATGAGATCCTGTGGTTCCCACACCGGATCCCCTCTGGCCCCTGACTGCGCCTAGAAATTCTGTCCATAAATATAATGAACAGAACCGGTGACAAATGGCAGCCCTGGCGGAGTCCAACATACACCGGAAACAGGTCCGACTTACTACCGGCAATGCGAACACAGCTCCTGCTCCGGTCATACAGGGACCGAACAGCCCTTAGTAAAGGGCCCCGAACCCCGTACTCCCAGAGCACTCCCCACAGGACCCCACGAGGGACACGGTCGAATGCCTCCACAAAACACATGTGGACTGGTTGGGCAAACTCCCATGCACCCTCGAGCACCCGATGGAGAGTATAGAGCTGGTCCAGTGTTCCCCGGCCGGGACGAAAACCACACTGCTCCTCCTGAATCCGAGGTTCGACTATCGGTCGAATTCTCCTCTCCAGCACCCTGGAATAGACCTTACCGGGAAGGCTGAGGAGTGTGATTCCCCGATAATTGGAACACACCCTCCGGTCCCCCTTCTTAAACAGAGGGACCACCACCCCGGTCTGCCAGTCCAGAGGTACTGTCCCCGACCGCCACGCGATGTTGCAGAGACGTGTCAGCCAAGACAGCCCGACAACATCCAGCGACTTGAGATACTCAGGACGGATCTCATCCACCCCCGGGGCCTTGCCACCGAGGAGCTTTCCAACCACCTCAGTGACTTCGGCCAGGGTGATGAACGAGTCCGCCTCCGAGTCTCCAGCCTCTGCTTCCTCCTCGGAAGACATGACGGCGGGATTGAGGAGATCCTCAAAGTATTCCTTCCACCGTCCGATAACATCCCCAGTCGAGGTCAACAGCTCCCCACCTGCACCGTAAACAGTGTTGGTGAAGCACTGCTTCCCCCTCCTGAGGCGCCAATTTCTTTGAGGCCGTCCGATAGTCCTCCTCCATGGCCTCTCCGAACTCCACCCAAACCCGAGTTTTTGCCTCTGCGACCACCCGGGCTGCAGCATGCTTGGCCCGCCGGTACCCGTCAGCTGCCTCAGGAGGCCCATGAGCCAACAAGGCCCGATAGGACTCCTTCTTCAGCCTGACGGCATCCCTTACTTCCGGTGTCCACCACCGGGTTCGGGGATTGCCGCCGCGACAGGCACCACAGACCTTACGACCACAGCTACGGGCGGCCACATCGACAATAGAGGCCGAGAAAAGAGCCCATTTGGACTCTATGTCCCCAGTCTCCCCCGGAATCCGGGAGAAGCTCTCCCGGAGGTGTGAGTTGAAGGTGCCCCTGACAGAGGGCTCTGCCAGACGTTCCCAACAGACCTTCACGATACGCTTGGGCCTGCCAGGCGTATCGTGAAGGTCTGTTGGGAACGTCTGGCAGGCCCAAGCGTATCGTGAAGGTCTGTTGGGAACGTCTGGCAGAGCCCTCTGTCAGACGTTCCCAACAGACCTTCACGATACGCTTGGGCCTGCCAGGTCTCTCCGGCTTCCTCCCTCGCCAGCGGACCCAACTCACAACCAGGTGGTGATCGGTTGACAGCTCTGCCCCTCTCTTCACCCGAGTGTCCAAGACACGCGGCCGGAGGTCAGATGACATGACAACAAAGTCGATCATCGACCTCCGTCCTAGGGTGTCCTGGTGCCACGTGCACTGGTGGACACCCTTGTGCTCGAACATGGTGTTCGTTATGGACAAACTGTGGCTAGCACAGAAGTCCAATAACAGAACACCGCTCCTGTTCAGATCAGGGAGGCTGTTCCTCCCAATCACCCCTCTCCAGGTGTCACTGTCGTTGCCCACGTGGGCGTTGAAGTACCCCAGGAGAACAACGGAGTCCCCGGTCGGTGCACTGTCCAGTACCCCTCCCAGGCACTCCAAGAAGGCTGGGTACTCTGCACTGCTGTTCGGCCTATAGGCCGACACAACAGTGAGAGACCTGTCCCCGACCCGAAGGCGCAGGGACGCGACCCTCTCGTTCACCGGGGTGAACTCCAACACTCGGCGGCTGAGCTGTGGGGCAATGAGCAGGCCCACACCAGCCCGCCACCGTTCCCCGCGGGCAACGTCAGAGAAATGGAGGGTCCAGCCCCCCTCAAGGAGTTGGGTTCTAGAGCCCAAGCTGTGCGTGGAGGTGAGGCCGACTATATCTAGTCGGTAATGCTCCCGCACAAGCTCAGGCTCCTACCCCCCCAGCGAGGTGACATTCCATGTCCCCAGAGCTAGTCTCCATGTCTCCGGAGATCCGGCCGTCGAGGCCCCCGCCTTCGACTGCCGCCCAGATCTCTCTGCACCCGGCCCTTATGGATCCTCCTGCGGGTGGTGGGTCCACAGGAGGACGGCCCCACGTCGCTTCTTCAGGCTTCGCCCGGCCGGCCCCCATGGGGAAAGGCCCGGCCACCAGACGCTCGCTGGCGCGCACCCACCCCAGGTCTGGCTCCAGGGTGGGGCCCCGGTGACGCCAGTCCGGGCGACGTATCTGACCTTGTTTTAAAACTCGACATAAGGGCTTCTGAACCGCTCTTAGTCTGAGCCGTCCCCCAGGACCTGTTTGCCTTGGGTGACCCTACCAGTGGCATAAAGCCCCCGACAACATAGCTCCCAGGATCATTCGGGCACTCAAACCCCTCCACCACGTTAAGGTGGCGGCTCAAGGAGGGGTCTCTCACACAACAGTCCTCCATAAATATACAAATACAAATACAAAACTGTACACAGCAACTTTAGTAACCTTATGTGATGCGCAGTAATTTCATTAGCAGTGTTGGGCAAGTTACTCAAAAACTGTAATGCACTACTTATTACTTGTTACTGTCATTTTAAAGTAATGCCTTACATTACAATATTACTCTAAATAAAAAGTATTTTGCATTACTTTAGTTACTCTCGCCAAAATGACTTGGAGTCCTTATTTTGAACGAAGTGAAAGTAGTGGGCGTATGCCCATCTTGAAAAGGAGCTAGCACTATCTGGTTCTTCTGGTTCTTTCATCCTTTGTCAGTCTGCCAGTTCGAGACGAAGTAAAAGGAAATGTAATGTTCTGCGCGGACTTATCAGATTCAGTAGCTGATCTCGCAGTGATCCGCGAACTTTGTATGAAGAAAACGCAAAACCCACAGAAACAATGCAGGTTAAAAATGCATTGTAATGTGCGTTACTGGCATTGTAATGAGTAATATATTACCGATTTTCTTCCCTGTAATGCGTTACATTACTGCGTTACACCAAAAAGTAATGCATTACAGTAATTAATTACTTTTGTAACGAGTTACTCCCAACACTGTTCATTAGTGGATGCACTCTGATTGTGTTGAGATAGCGCTCTGGAGGGGGAGTGACTTAATGCAGGGCGGATGAGCGGCGAAACATTTTCGACCAAACAAACTTTGTCCAGTTGACAAATTTAATTTCTTCTTTTATCATGGATTCTACCTGGACGACTGAGGGACTCTTCACGCATCTTAATGCAGAGCACAAAGCGAGGGATGTTAATACATTGTTTTGGGCAAAAAGGATCAAAACAATTGAAGAGGACAAAGCTGAACGGGAAAACAAACTTTGTGAAAATATAAGGAACCTAGAGGAGCTACAGCGAGAACGAGACCAGGAGCTGAAGCAATTTCTGGATCATCTGGAAAGCACTGAGAAGCAAAATCAGGAGAAGGCTGAAGAAATTGAGAGGTTATCCATGGTAGAGGTAAGATCTTAAGCCCGAGCCCGACCCTAGGTCGGGCCTAAAATGTCAATCATTGCTTCGGGTCGGTTCGGGCTCGGGTTTCTCTCTTGCTGACTTTTTAAAAAATAAATATCTGTTTATAAAAATGTATACTAAAACGATGTGTGGGCACTAAACTAAGGAATACTTGTTTTAAAATAAATAATTTGGATAAAACAGAGAAGGCGCTGTAATGTAATTGCTATTTAACTACTAAACAGGAGCCGCAGAGCCAGAGCTCTGCGCACGTGAACGCCGCCCTCTTAATAATCTTCCCCTCCGCTCCGCGCTCTCTGCTTCTCTCTCTAGTGCCGCGCCGCGCTAGATTCTTAAGGACGTACTGCTGCTGTGGTTTATGGCCCAATTTTCAACCCGTCAAAATGACGGACGACCTTAAATTTTTCCCGTCAACTCTTTAAAAAATCCGTCAATGATGGAAAATTATCGGTTAATGTACCCTCTGCAGCAACAAATATAAAAGATGTAAATGTTTATACAGTCTTGTTTAACTTAGATTTCGTTACAAAAGACAGGCTTTAATTTGTTATCATAAATCACCCCTCCTCCTCCCTCCTCCTCCTCACAAATAAAATATGAAATTTCGGGTTTGCTTCGGGCTCGGGCCTGCAAATCAAGTTAATTGGTCGGGTTCGGGCCGGGTCGGGCTTTAATACCCGCGGGCCGGGTCGGGTCGGGCTGGATTTTTTAGGCCCGATCTTACCTCTAATCCATGGAATGCAATCATCTGAAGGAGAGGGTCACAGCGACATCTGACCTGCTGCAGAAGGTACAAGAAGAACACCGCAAGGAGCGAGAAGCAGCCAGAACTTGTCAAGCTGAGGAGGAGAGGCGACAAAAGGAGAGGAGAGAGGATGAGCTGAAAAGCCATCAAGATCAGTTTAAGCAACTTTTGGAGCAAGTCAAGAGTTTAGAAGAAGTGAACAAGCAGCAAGAACATGATCTGGACCAGCTACAGAAGGAACGGAACCAAAGGGAAGAGCAAATGAAGCCTGCCGAACAACTAGGACAAGAGGAGGTACAAAAACTCATGGACATGGTTAACCAACTGGAATCAGAGCTGGATTCAGTCAGACACCAAAATGAGATATTGGAGGAGGGGCAACGCAAGGAACATGAGGCCGCAGAGGAGACCAGGATGAAGCTTCAAGAACAGATACAACATGAGCAGAAGCTGGTGGAGAAATTAGAAGAGGTCAAGCGAGATGGAGATGGAGATGCTGAGGGTGGAGCTGAGCGTTGCCGAGGAGCAGAAGGAACAGGTGGGTCTATAGAAGGTTCACCGTCTGTTCTCTAGTGCTATGGAGCGGCAGGAACAGATGGGGTTTATAGAAAATCCACTTTCATCTGTCTTCCAGAGCTGAAGAGTAGAAGAGCATCTGGAAAGAGGTCTAGAATAGAATGAATAGAGTAGAATGCCTTTTATTGTCACTGTTCATACATACTCACAATGAGACTGAAAGCGTCTCACTTCAGTGCAGACATTTAAGTACGATATATACAGCACAGCAGGATATTTAAAACACAGTACAGAGAAAAAGAATAGTGCAAAAAAGTCCTCTACAGCTGGTACTACACATTAGTTACCAGGTAATTGCAAGTCTTGCTCAGATATTGCAGTAGGGGTGACACATACAGCCATATACGCACACTTGAGTCTCTACATTGTAGAGGGAGATGTTTCACAGAACTCAGTTTTGCATATTGTACTGTATTAAATGTTGCCAACTATAGCACTGTGTTAAGTATTACACAACAGGATATTACACTGTAATATATTGCATTGCATTGCATTGGTCTACCATCAGGAAGAGGCGAAGTGTCTGGAGAATAGCCTGGAACAACAAATAAATGCAGCTCAGGAGCATGCACGGGATGCAGAGTTTCACAGGGCAGAGTCAGCCAGGCGGGCGGAGCTGCTGCAGAGGGAAGAGCTGCAGAGACGGGAGCTTGTGGTGTCCATCAAAAAGATGGACGAGAAGGAGAAGCGTCTGCAGACACGCCTGAGGGACGCTGAGAAGAAGAGTGCCGACATGAGACATGATTTAACAGAGCGCTCTCAACAGCTCCTGGTCAGTTTTCCCTCTGATTTGTGAAGTTATGTTAAGTCTGTATATAGCTTTAATTTCAGTTCCTTTTGGTTTGTGTTGTGACTTGATACAGAATTCTGTTTTGTTTTTATTAGCGAGAGTATTAAGCAAAATCTTTTTGGAGCTTTCGACCAAGTTCATTGTCCATTGTTCCTTCATTAAAAACGTGCCTGAAAAGGATTTAGAGGTCAACTATGCATATTTGAGTAATCTAGTGATCTCCCCAAGGTCCTATTCAAACCCTTCTTATGGTATGTGTAGAATCCCTCAGTCATCCAGGTAGAATCCATGGCAAAAGGAGAAATTCTGTTTGTCAACTGGACAAAAGTTTATTTGGTCGAATACGTTTCACAGCTCATCCAAGCTACTAAGTTCTGAACTGAAGAAGCAGCTTGGATGAGCTGCGAAAAGTATTAAACCAAATAAACTTTTGTCCAGTTGACAAACTGAATTTCTCCTTTTGCCCTTCTTATGGTATGTCCAAAGCTCACCCATACTCCTACATGACAATTTTACATAAATATACAAACCAATACAAAAAGATACACAATAGCTTCACAAACCTATGTGCAGTAGATTCAGTAGCGGGATGTACACAGATTGTGGAGCGCTGCAGGATGAATAACATGTTCATACATTGTTTCCAGTGAATATAGCATTTTCAAAACAATACAAGGTAACATGGCGATCTAAATAGGTTATGTGTTAGCAATGAATACCCCACAGAAGTAAAATACTCCCTCCTTAAACAAAAGATAGCATTGTTTTTGTGTGTGTTTATCAGGAGAGCAAATCAGAGCTGAAGACTGCCTTAGACCAGCAAGACCACATGTCCAAAAGACTGAAGGAGCTGAACCTAGAGCTGGGAAACAGAGATGGAGAGGTGGAGGTGCTGAGGCGCCACCTGGATGCTCTGGAAATGGAGAAACAAGCCACGGACACACATCTTGAGAGTGTGAGAGAGAAGCTCCAAGAGACCCACCACTGTCTGGACCAAAGCACAGCTGAGCTGTCTGGAGCGCACCAACGGATACAGACCTTAGAACAGAAATGTGCAGAAGACCAGCGGGTCAGGGAGGAGGAGGAGAGGCAAATGTTCCAGAGAATTACCAGAATGGAACAAGAAGAAGAGGAGAACGAGGAACAACGTCAAACATTGCTTCATCAGATACAAATATTAGAAAAAGTGAATAACGACAAAGTATTAGAACTGCAGAGGTTACAGAGAGAGTGTGCTAAAATGGAAGAACATTTAGACAATGCATTCGAAAGGATCAAAACAATTGAAGAGGACAAATCTGAACGGGAAAACAAACTTTGTGAAAATATAAGGAACCTAGAGGAGCTAAAGCGAGAACGAGACCAGGAGCTGAAGCAATTTCTGGATCAGATGGAAAGCACTGAGAAGCAAAACCAGGAGAAGGCTGAAGAAACTGAGAGGTTATCCATGGAATGCAATCATCTGAAGGAGAGGGTCACAGTGACATCTGACCTGCTGCAGAAGGTACAAGAAGAACAGCCAGAACTTGTCAAGCTGAGGAGGAGAGGCGACAAAAGGAGAGGAGAGAGGATGAGCTGAAAAGCCATCAAGATCAGCTTAAGATACTTTTGGAGCAAGTCAAGAGTTTAGAAGAAGTGAACAAGCAGCAAGAACATGATCTGGACCAGCTACAGAAGGAACGGAACCAAAGGGAAGAGCAAATGAAGCCTGCCGAACAACTAGGACAAGAGGAGGTACAAAAACTCATGGACATAGTTAACCAACTGGAATCATAGCTGGATTCAGTCAGACACCAAAATGAGATATTGGAGGAGGGGCAACGCAAGGAACATGAGGCCGCAGAGGAGACCAGGATGAAGCTTCAAGAACAGATACAACATGAGCAGAAGCTGGTGGAGAAATTAGAAGAAGTCAAATTGAAAATGGAGACATTACAGAGTGAACGGGATGGCATGGAGGAGAAGATGGAAAAGATGAAGGAACGGGTGCTCACAGAGACGGATTTGTGGAATATTGTTTTGGTTGTGGTATCCTACAGCCAGGTACTGAGCGGACCTACACCTTGGCCGACCTTGCTGTCTGGCTACAGATGAAAGCGCAATCGAAGCGCGCTGCCAGTCGAGCCGCCTCCCTCTACAACTCTGAGCCATCTCCTGTCAAGTGAGATCGTGCCTCACGTCCCAGGGATAAACCTGCTTCGGTCTTCCTGCTCTCCGAGGAAACAGCCCCTAAAAACGAGCCTGCCACTTCACCGAAATCACCGTCCTCCAAGGCTACCCCCTACTCCCCATTTTGCAATAATAAGGAACATTATCTTAACTCCTGCGAAGATTTCAAGAAACTGAGTACCGATGAGATCAAGAAGTGGATCAAGGAAGGAGACAGATGCTGGAAGTGTGGTCGTAATCATAAAGCCTCGGCCTGTACACTCAAACGCCCATGCAAGACATGCAAGGACATTCACCTCACAGTTCTGCATGACACAGTACAGGAGTCAACCCGTAAAGTCCTCATGGTGAGCAACCCAGAACCTACTGTCTACCTGGAACAGCCCCGAAGCCCACAAAGAGTCTTATTGAAAATCGTGCTCTTGCGGCATGGAGAACGCGCACTGGAGACCTTCGTGGTGCTTGATGATGGCGCTGAAAGATCAATCATCCTTCCACAAGCAGTAGAGCAGCTACAGCTCAATGGACACCCCGAGACACTTCATCTGAGAACTGTCCAGCAGGAAGTGAAAGAGCTCAGAGGTTCTTCAGTTAGCCTCCACATCTCACCCATCTTCAAACCAAGTAGGAAATATTGGATTAGTAATGCCTTCACCTCCCACGGTCTGAGTCTATCTGAGCACACCTACCCAGTAGCTGCCCTCCAGACCATCTCAAGGGACTTCCCCTATTGCCTATCCACCGGGCCCAACCGCTGTTGCTCATTGGCTCAGATATGCCTCACCTCCTTATTCCAACTCGGCAAGTGCAGGCAGGCCCATCCCGTGGTCCCGTAGCCATCTGCACAAGATTAGGCTCGTCCCTACAGGGTCCCTCGGACGTCATGCCAGTCTCTTCTTATCAGTCTTGCCTGCACATTGCCACAGAGTCTCCTTACATCGAACTCCTGAAGAATGTAGAACGCTTGTGTCATATTGACGCACTCCCATATATCAGTGAGAAGACTGCAACTCGTTCCAAGCAGGACCAACAAGCCCTCACCCTTCTACAGACTACTTCAGAATGAGTCTCTGTAGACAGCATCCAACGCTACGCTACTCCGCTCCTGCGTCGCCAACCAATTACTGCCCTGTGCGCACCCCCCGACACAGTGATGCCCAATCTACGTAGTACAGAGCGTAGGTTAGCCAAAGATCCTACACGTGCAGCCTCTTATTGCAAGGAAATTGACAAACTTGTCGAAGCCGGCTACGTTGCAGAGATCCCATCGGAAGAAGCAGCCAAGACCGCAGAATCATGGTATGTGCCACATCATATGGTGCACCACAATGGAAAGGACAGTCGTTTTCAACTGTTCCTTTTCCTTTAACGGACATTCTCTGAATGACCAACTCCTCCCCGGGCCTACATTGGGTCCTACCTTGATTGGTGACAGACCACTTCTCAGATTCCTTTGGTGGAACACAGAGAGAACATCGGAACCTCATTCTATGTCGACAACTGCCTTCATAGTTTGAGCGAAGCCAAAGATGCCAAGGCTCTGATCAATAACCTGCGTGCACTCCTGAGCAAAGGAGGATTTGAGATCCGACAGTGGGCAAGCAACGTGCCCGAAGTTGTTGCACACTTACCTCCCGAAGCCCAGTCAGCTAGCAGCGAGCTGTGGCTATCCAAAGCCAGCGACAACCTCAGCGAACTCACTCTTGGACTCACCTGGGATTGCCTTAATGATACCCTCAGTTACAAGCATCGTCCTACTGAATCCTCAAGTGCCACTCTTCGACACGTCTACAGTGTTCTCGCCAAGCTCTATGATCCGTTAGGCTACATTGTACCATTCACCACCAGATGTAAGGTGCTTATCCAAGACATGTGGAAGTCCAATATCGGTTGGGATGACCAGATCCGTCCCGCAGATCTCCTGGACAAATGGTTGGGATGGGTACAGGAAATACCCACTCTTCAATATCTCAAGCTGCCACGACCTTATGCGTCAGCCTCTGCAGATACAGCTACTGCCACCCAACACATTCACATCTTCTGCGACGCATTGGAGCGCGCCTACGGGTCAGTCACCTTCATGCAGACAGTGGACGACAGTCAGCACATCCACGTGTCCTTTGTGTTTGCCAGATCCCGAGTTGCACCCAGAAAGCAGCTGTCCATCCCACGTCGCGAGCTTAGTGCCGCTCTCACAGGCGCGCAGCTTGCTAGAGTTATTGAGACAGAGCTTGCTATTTCACCTGAGCAGATCCAGAGATCCAGAACCTGACAGAACCCTCACAGTGGCGCTACGTTGAATCCCAGCACAACCCTGCAGATGATATTACCCGCAGACTCACCCTGCAAGAGATGACACAGGAACACCACTGGAAAAAAGGCCCACATTTCCTGTACCTTCCACAAGCTGAGTGGCCTGTTATGCCCTCGTCTGCTCCAGAACTGGACACCACCGAGCTGAGAAAATCCGCCTTCATTGCGACGGTGTCCAGCACAACACCTTTGCATCTTCCTGACCCCAGCCAGTGCTCCACCTGGAAGCAGCTTCTTCAGGAGATTGCTAGCTCCCTTCACGGGGCGGCTGACGGCAGTATTCCATCCACCTGCTCAGCCGCTGACTTCCTGCAAGCAGAGAAGATTGTGTTGCAGAGAGCTCAAGATGACTGTTTTCCTGAGGAGATCAGAGCCCTCAAAGCCGGTTGTCCTCTTCCATCCAACAGTCGACTTGTCTCTCTCTCACCCGAATATGAAGAAGCCACTGGACTTCTCAGAGTTGGTGGAAGATTGAGACATGCGAAAGGCCTCGATCTGGATATGATCCATCCGGGTATCTTGGACCCAAGACACCCAGTCACGAAGCTCATCGTCAAGACCACCGACTCATCCTGCTACCGCGTCTGGAAGATTCGGATGAAGACATCTCCGCATAGACTTTCTTCTGGCTTTCAACTGCCACGTGGACAGTTGGGGCGGCTGTGTCCGAAAGCCTATGCACCCGATACTGACTTTTCACGCACGTTGCTAGGCAAGAGCAACAGCATTAAGGGCCCGTTTACACGAGGACGCTTACGGGTAAAAACGACAAAATATTTTATCGGAAGTGCCTTTCGTTTAGACGGTGACGGCGTTTTTGGGGCCTAAAAACGCAAAAATCTGAAACCACCCTCCAGAGTGGAAAAGTTAAATACGCTCCGCTGTAGCGTCTCCGTGTAAAGTGCCCAAGACGCAAAACTGGTCAGATCTGCTCACGTCAGTACACGTTTACGTCACATAGATGCGGCAATACAATGAGGAGGACCACCACCGGCCCCTTATCCCGGCTCCAGCGCACCGGTGGCTCCACCGGTCCTGAGCACCGGTGGAGCCGCTGGAGCCGGCCCCTTATCCCGGCTCCAGCGGCTCCAGGACCCGCTGGAGCTGGCCCCTTATCCCGGCTCCAGCGGGTCCTGAGCACCGGTGGACCACCACTACCGGTGCTCAGGACCCGCTGGAGCCGGGATAAGGGGCCGGCTCCAGCGGCTCCAGGACCCGCTGGAGCTGGCCCCTTATCCCGGCTCCAGCGGGTCCTGAGCACCGGTGGACCACCACTACCGGCTCCAGCGGGTCGTGAGCACCGGTAGTTGCGTGCCGCCGCGCCTCGCGCACGGACCGGACGGGGAAGTTGCCCCGGCTCCGGTATACTTGGTTCGAGACCCCGGGGCGGGGGAAGTCTCTTACGGGCAGCTTTGAGAAATAGTGTCTGACGATAGCCGGCCCCCGCTCGGTCCGTGGGATTAGGGGGTACGGTCGCCTGCCGTACCCCCGCGGAGGGGCTCCGTGATAAGGCCACTGGGAAGGATACGGTTCGTCTCGGTCTCACCTCCGAGGGGTCGAGCGTGAGCGGCCCGCGCCGCACCGAGCTACCAGCACTCGGACCCGCAGTGCCCAGGAGCCGTCTGACGTGGGTAGAACCAGACAGGGGCCCTGAGATGGCGGGTCACGTATGCCCATCGTTCGAGCTCTTTAAGCGGGCTACATAGTCCGCTAATGTCATGCGTTTGACTTCCACACTTGTGTAAGGGGAGACCCCACAGCCGGTACAGTCGTGGTTAGAAATGTAACTTGACGCTGTTGTGATGTTTTTTTTTTTTTTTTTTTTTTTTTGTTTTTTTTTTTTTTTCAGTCCAGCGCCTCCCTTCGCTGGCTTTTGCGTCCACTTTTGCGTCTTCGTTTAAACGCGGATAAAAAAATTGAAGACGAGACGCCACTTTTGCGTCTTCTGTTTTGATCGTCGCCGTATAAACGTAGCCTAAGAGCAGAGCGTTGGCTCTGCTCTTAATTGATTCAGCTAGATCAAAGATCAAAGCTAGATCAAAGATCAAAGATCAAGATCAAAGATCAAAGATCAAAGTACACCACACACACATATATATATATATATACACCACGCAAGCACGCATTCACGCTACCAACACGACATCTGAATGGTCACCTGTAAGATGCTCAATTGAAACCAGAATAAAGCTGATTAAAGATTCTCTTACTGGAGTCTGTCTGTAGTGTTCCCACCCAGCAAAGATCCACCCCATACTTTACAGACCAAATCAACTTTTGTCCAGTTGACAAACTGAATTTCTCCTTTTGCCCTTCTTATGGTATGTCCAAAGCTCAGCCTACAAGCCTACATCACCCATACTCCTACATGACAATTTTACATAAATATACAAACCAATACAAAAAGATACACAATAGCTTCACAAACCTGTGTGCAGTAGATTCAGTAGCGGGATGTACACAGATTGTGGAGCGCTGCGGGTTGAGAAACATGTTTATACATTGTTTCCAGTGAATATAGCATTTTCAAAACAATACAAGGTAACATGGTGATCCAAATAGGTTATGTGTTAGCAAAGAATACCCCACAGAAGTAAAATACTCCCTCCTTAAACAAAATATTGCATTGTTTTTGTGTGTGTTTAACAGGCGAGCAAATCAGAGCTGAAGAGTGCTTTAGACCAGCAACACTACATGTCCAAAAGACTGAAGGAACTTGAGGAACTGTGCACGAAGTTGAATGAGGAGGCCAAGCAGAGGGAGGAGGAGAACCATCTGCTCCGATCCAAAGTGAGAGACCTAAGCACTCTGAAACAGAAAGTGGACCAGGAAGTGAGGCGGAGAGAGGGGCCGGAACAGGAAGTGAAACAGCTGAAACACAAACTTGAGTCTCAGGTGAGTGGAGTGAAGAGATGCATGTGTGTAATCATCGTAAAACAAGACAATTTAAAAATTATATACATTTATGATACAAATTTACTATTGTTAAATATAGAATTCATAATAAGATTTATGTTAAAAGGTAAAGTAATTTTATTTTATTGGTTCATGATGATTATTTGTATTACATGATTGTACCACAATATATTATACTATTTTCTGGCATTGTGGAAAGATTTTGGTTGGTTGAAGCACATCCGTAACTGTAAACATTTGAGCCAGTGACATTAGGATATGTCTTATTCATTATTGTCAGCTTCCATTCCTTTAACGCTACTGAAGTGTTCCACAGTAATCTGCTTCTGTCTGACTCTTTCACAATAAGACTCTTACTGCAGTGGGAATATACCACTTTTATTGTGTAAGAGCCCTTAAGGAAGTGGTTGTTAAACTAGTGGAGCCTTGACAGTGGAACTTGTAGAAGTTATCATATTTTTGGATGGCTATTGTTTTGGTTATTTACAACCCTCTGACAGCCCTAATAAATGGACATAGCGGATCTGTTAGCCTCCACATTCTAAATGGGCAGTAGGTATAGGCGTAAATAGGCTCTGTGTACTACAGCAACTTTACTGTTAGCATCACTACTTCAAAGATCAATGATCAAAGTCAGCTTTATTGTCAATTCTGCCATATGTGTTCAACATACAGTGAATCGAAATTTAGTTTCTCTCTGGCCAACTGGTGCAAAAAGACAGTGTACAAAATACAATATAAGGACAAAAGCAGTGCAAAGAATAAATAAATACCTATTTACAGATGTCCAAAATGTGCAGTGTGCATCAAAATGTGCAGTGGAAGATGCAGCAATGAAAGTGTACAGTAAAAAAAATGCAATAGGATGTGCATTGAAAATACAGATAAAATGTATCTCCAAATGTATCTCTATGGGTTTTTTGCCGAGCCTGCCGATCAGGCAGTGGACAGGGAACTGCGGGGAGATAACACTAACATGTGCACTGCCTCACACCTGATTGTCTCTTTGGTTACTATGCACTCGGAATTCCAAACATGGAACTCGGGTCCAACTTAGCCACTAAACTGCTAGCCTCATTGATTGGCTTCAGTTGGGTAGAGCTGAATAGTATGGTGTCCCTGAGCCCACTTGTTTATACTGTCTATGACTCTGACCCCAGTGTGACCCTATAGTTACCCCATTGTTTCAGGGGAGCCATGCTGAAGGGGAACGCCTTAAGAGCGCCCTCAGCCAGAGAAGTGAGGAACTGCAGAGACACCCAGAGGAAAGGGGACAGGAGCAAATTGATAAGGGACAGGATCAGCTGATCCAGAGGACAGAGCTGGAGACACTCAGGGGCCCACAGAGGGAGGGACCGGAGACAGTGAGTAGGGATGTAACGATATTGTAAAGAGAGAGACTTGGACATTTTCATGCTATGCATCCCACAGTATGATGGTTATGTTAAAAAAAAAAAAGGAATATGCTACTTTTTTCTTTTCAAATGCCTTGACAAGACTTTAAAATATCTCATAACCCAAAGAATTAAAAGTGCTTAACAGTTATATCATCATGTATTCTGCACTGTTTCAGTGCAGAGGATCATGGTCAATGTAGTTTGCTCAGATTTTTAAACTTACAATGCACCATAATAACGTGATTGTGAGCCTTTTGCTGATACGATATCACAATAGTTTATTAATAGGTATATTGTGACATGGTAAAAGGAGAAATTCAATTTGTCAGACACAATTTGTCCCCCATCTATAATTCCATTCTCAAACCTAAATCAAAACAAACAAAGGAAACAATAGGGCTAGCCAGGTCAGGTCCAGAGGTGTGAAAACACCCATCATGGTTTTGAATGGGTATGCTAAACTAGACGCCAGAGAGAAACTAAAAACAAAAGACAGAAAGCTGAAAACAAAGAGGTGGGATAGTTTCAGAATAATTTCAGTGTAGTTAGCTCCTCCCTGCAGCTAGATATAAACAGTGTCCATCAGCACTCGAACCAGAACTGACGAAGCAACTCTGATGAGCTGAGAAACGTTTTTGACCAAATAAACTTTGTCCAGTTGACAAATTGAATTTCTCCTTTTACCATGGATTCTACCTGGACGACTGGGGGATTCTTCACATATATTGTGACATACAGTAATGGTCCGGTACCAGAAGAAGGTGTCTGACTCTAGATCTATCACATGAACACTTCTTCACAGACCTGTACTTAGAAGAGGGACATACTGTATAGCCACAAGTGGATCATAACGGAATTGTTGTTTTGGAGATATGCAAAATTAGATCATTAAATATATCATCTATAAAATCTACCTAAAAGAGCTGTAGTGAGACTTGGACAGCTCTTCAGTTTGTCTCATTTAGAGTTCATTTCATTCTGGATCTTTTCTTGTTTAGAGCTAGACCTGGTTTAGTGGAATAGTCCTGTTATAGAAGTGGTTGGAATCTGGAATCCTTTGGTGATACTCCTAGGCAAGGGTAGAAAGTGATATATAGTGGTGATATTATTATTATTATTATTATTATTATTAATTCATTGTTGTATGGCCCATCCCATGTACTGTCCCTGTTCAAATCAGATAAATACTCCAGAGATTGCTACTTTGCCACTGCTCCATCAGTATACTTTTGATTTGTCACGCATAGATAGCCACTGTTACAAAAGAAGTGAGAACTGTGGCTTCGCAGGGCTCAGCGCAGAGACTCGTTACCCTGCAGCGGGTGGTGGCTGAACTGGAACTGGAGAACAGACGCCTGGTCCAGAAGATCTCCAATTTACAGAAGGACAACCAGAGACTGAGGGAGGAGAGGAGTGCGTTGAGAGAAGCTGTGGGACAGGTGGGACAGGTACCAGAGCCTTGGACAGGTTAAAACAGGATCCATCCTTCTGTTCTAACTTTTCTGGGGGTTTCTTCATAAGGTGGATCTGCAGTGGTCCAAGACGCAGCAGACACCCTCAGGCCACACACTCCAAAGTCAGCAGGGACAGCCCACGTTGGCCTCACTCACTTTGGCCCCGCCCACAGAGGGGCAGAGGCTCAGGCGCCAGGTCAGTCTGCCACCATCAACGACATGCCTACATACAGAGATATATACAGTAAATCCTTCATCCCCACCGCCATCACTGTATAACTCCACTATATAGTCCAAACGTGCAATTTGTTTTTTCTATATTCTCTAATTTACTTATTTTATTATTATTACTTATCTTGTCTGCATGCACTTTCTTGTTCTTGTTCTAACTTTCTTTGCACTAAACTGCCTGGAGCTACTGTGGCAAGTGACTTTCTTCTGTGTGAGATCAGTAAAGTCATATCTTATCTTAAATCTCACATAAGCATGAGGTGGGTGCTTGTTTAACCTGCTCTGTTTAGGTATATAGCTAACCTGACATGACATTTCCATGCAAACAGGATCCTCAAATCACTGTATACATGGGTATCCTGGATATTTAGAGTGGCAACTATTGCATCTATGGCAGAGATATGGGAAGGAGCTAAACATGTTAAACATGCTTATGCTTATTTATGGCTTTTCAGCACACATGTAAGAGCAGCTGAAAGAGATCCATTCAAACAAGCTGACTGTAGTGGGCAGTCACAGCCTTATAAAATTATTTAAGAACCGCACAGACATTTGATGAATGCTAATTAGGGATGCAAATTATCGGTTAATTCATTAACTGATAGTTGATTGACCTTATCGGTCGATTAACGATTAACTGATAAGCGGCGTTTTTCACCTGAATTTTAGTGTTTCAATAGGGTCTTTAAGAATATAAGCTATAGTAACATAACACTGAGTCATAAATATATCATAGTATTATTATATTGTATATTCCTCAATTAATTATTCCTTAGTAAAAAGCAGACAAATGTATTGATGCTGAATAACAAAATACAGTAATCCCTCGCTCTATCCAATTTTTTTTTTTTATAGTGTAAAATTTTTTTTATAGAGTAACATTGTGTTCTGTCCTGATTGGCTAAGAGACTAGACCAGGACTGAACGTGGACTGGACCAAGTCTGAACCAGGTCTGGACCTGGACTGGACCGGGACTCGACCGGGTCTAGACCTGGACTAGACCAGGATTAAACCACTGGGGCGCGTGCTGGTTTCGCCGCGCCCCGCGCTCCGAGCCGCAGGCCAGCCGCGCGGGGCTCGGGGCTCGGGGCGCGGGCAGCGGCACGCATTCCGGGTTCGATCTCGCCTCGCGCGTACACCCGGGGCTGCTGAGCAGTGCCGTTGGCGCCTGCAGTCGCCGTGCCGTTGGCGCCTGCGGTCGGCTGTGAGTCAAGCTTGGCGCAGCGCGGTTGCCTTGTTTCATGACCACGCGGGTGCGCATGTCCGCGTGTCCGCGGTTAGCGGTTAATTACAATTATTGCATTTTGATCGACCAACGTCTTAATCGACAATTAACCGTTAATCGATTAATTGTTGACATCCCTAATGCTAATAAATAAAATGAATAATCTATTTGCCATTTAGCCAAGCCTTAAAAGTAAAGATCTCAACCATTTTTAAAAGCTTTTGCCGTGAGTCCAGTGGGGAGAAAAGCAGTGTCACAGCCTGCAATACAACTCCATCATAAGGAAGGTTTTTTCAAAAAGTCTATTCATCATGGAAGAGCCCCCGGTGGTGGTCTTTTGTTGGGTTGGATACTTGTTATACTCATGACCCTGTTCTCTCCCACAGATAACCCACTTAATTGAGGCTTTGTCAAGAAGTGCACAGCAGCGGCAGTCCTTACACAGAGACCTGAGCGCGTCTCTGAGCACAGTATCCCGCTGCACCACGACCACTGTACTCCAGCTAGAGACACAGCGACTGGACCAGAGCCTCAGGGAGGAGGAGCACCACATGTCCTCCAGCCAACTGTGACCAAAGAGGGACCCCAAAGAGGTCATGGAATATTCTGTCTGAACTTTCTCAGGGGCAGCTAAAAAAAAAAAGTGCTTCACCCATTTTATTTAAATTTACATTTTGTTTAAATTTTACATTTTTGGATTTTTGACTGTTACTTTTATTTTGTTATTACTGTTATTACTGCTACTCGTGTTGCACTTTTCAAACAGTGCTATTTTTCCAGTAAAGAGTTGAGGTGTCTCACGTCAACTATTTAAAAAGCAGCATGTTGTGCTGGTGTATGTCCTCCTTTACCATCAGGATCTGTCCGTCAGCAGTGTTCACAATGGGGCTGTGGTGTCGTGATACGGTTTGGAGAATACACATCTATAGTGAAATCCAGGCTCTAAAGGAGGGATGGTCACAGCAAGAGCTCAATTTAACCTGGAATATTTTATAGCACTTTCTATACAATTGCTTTCTAAAGAATTGGTTATAAAGTATGTCTGAATGAATTAAATATGTGAAAGATTTAAATAAATAAAGAAACTATCAATATGTAAATCAGATTCTTTATTATAAAAAAGAAACTTTAACCATAAAAAACATCAGATGTTTAACAGCACTCATTTGGAGGTTGGTTATTGTACAGATCAGATCCTCTGAGACAAACACAGTTGTGCTGTAATATGCAGGAGTAATAAATATATCTTATAGCACATGTTTTACATGAGGGAATCTTTTGGACCATATATTATCTGTTCAAATACTTTTCTAAAAATGGCTTTGTTCATCAGTCCATTAGGCTTTGAGCCAACGCCAGTGTCTGTGACTATGAGCTTAAGTTCTAATATTTCCTCAATCTTCTATGAACACATTTCTCATGTAAAGTGCTGGCAAATCAGTAGGTCTTCAGTCGGAACACCTTGCTGAGCCTAGAAATGGCGCTAGAGTACACCAGAAATGAGCCATCTGCGGTGGAGAAGTGCTCCCAGTCTCTGCAGCCGACTGTGGGCAGAGTGTGGACGGGCACGAAGCCTTCATACCCCTGCCACCTGTTACACAACGCACAAGTCAACACACACAACAGTCAGAGCACAAAACGGTACACACATGAACATACAAGTCAACACACCACACACAGATACAAAGCAAGCTGCAGTTCAGACGCTCACCTGTAGATGACACTGTTCAGAGAGTAGGAGCTGCCGTCATGAGAGTTTCCCACCACCAAGAACCTCTCATCTCCAACAGTGAAGAACTCCCAGTCCACTGCACTGCACATGTCATTTAGATTAGAACCTCAGAGCATTTAAAGAAGCAAGGAAAGCAGAGGGTGCAGAGGAAAAGACAATGGTGTGGAGGAGGAGCAGAGGATGCAGAGGAGGAGCAACAGTGAAGAACTCCCAGTCTACTGCCCTACATACAGATAATTTAGATTAGACCATTAGAGCAATTAGAGGAGCAAGAGGGCATAAAAGGCAGCAGAGGGTGCAGAGGAGAACAGTAGTGCTAGGCAGTAGCACCTGTGGGTGAGCACGTCCTGGAAGCGCAGGAAGCTGAGAGTGAGTGGGTGCAGCTCGTAGATGGTGGAGTTGATGTTGTAGTCACTGGGGCCGGTCTCTGACACTCTCTGACTGTTGGCCACAGCCAGAAAGTACCTGCCCTCAAATGAGAAGGCTTCCCAGTCCACTGCCCCTTGCGTCTGCACACAGCCATCGCCACGGCAACAGTATCACAGCAGTAAAGACAGATTAGCTTTCATTTGCTTTGGAGTACAGTTCACTGTTAACATAATCTTGCCTTTTTTTTAAATTGTTTTGGTGAAGTTTATACTTTTTCGTCCTGCTTGGACACAGGCACCATTTGTGACATACTGTACATAGAAGTAATTGTTTAACTAATACCTAGCTAAACTTGCCTAACTTACACAGTGAGTAATTAAATGAAGACTTGAAGTGTCAGGAAAAAATCATTCCTTTTGCGTAACTTGTTGCATTCTGGATGGAGTTTTTTCGCCAGTGGCAAAAACTGCCTCCTTGGCCTTCCACTTCACCCACACTGCCTGAAATGTGGTATGAAAGTGTTGTGAGCGTTGGTGTTGGTCAGAGGGACCAATGGTTAGATTGGCAGCCTCGCTACTGTCAGTCTGCCCCAGGGCAGCTATGGTTACTATAGTATCTTACCACCACTGGGTATGGAATGAATTAATAATGCACCAAAGAGTAAAGCGACTTTGAGCATCTGGAAAAAAGCACTATAGAAGGCACTATTATTTTTATTGTTGATGACATAGCTGAGCTGCTGGGCCCCGAGCAGCACAGAGCGAGACAGAAAAAGACTTAATAAGCTGGTCAGGAGGGCCAGCTCTGTCCTGGGCTGTCCTCTGGACTCTGTAGAGGAGGTGGCTGAGAAGAGGGTACTGGCCAAATTCACGTCCATCATGGACGACACCTCTCACCCTCTGTACCGAACTGTAGAGGAGCTGAGCAGCTCATTCAGCAGCCGACTGAGGCACCCCCAGTGCAAGAAGGAGCGCTACCGCAGATCCTTCATCCCAACCGCCATCAGACTGTATAACTCTACTATATAGGCCAAACATGCAATATATATATTTTTCTCCATACTCTCCTAGCTACTGTTTTATTATTATTACTTATTTTATTATTACTTATTTTATTCTATTCTTGCCTGCATGCGCTTTTCTTTCTTGTTCAAACTGTCCCTGCCTGGAGCTACTGTGGCAAGTAAATTTCTCCTGTGTGAGTTCGATAAAGTCTTATCTTATCGGCAGAGGAATTGTTTTACCACTCGATGCTACTTCCTGTAGGGATGCATGATCCAGCTTTTTCAGTTCTGATATCAGTTCCTGTACTATAGCTTTAAGTAGCTGAAGCGGAGACTGAAAACAGCATTCAAACAAAATGAAAATGAAATAAGACAAAACTGAACCAAATGCGTTATCTCTCCAGTAATTACAGAACAACTTTATATAAATAAAAGTTCAAACAATATAAAACTTCAACTCAATGGAGGTGCTGGTACTCACTGGGATATCCTGGAAGTGCTGGAAGCGTCCCTGGTTCCAGATGAAGATGGTGGAGCTCACAGAGGTGGTGCTGCCATCAAAGGTGTTGGCCACCACCAGGAAGTGGTACTGCCTCACGGAGAAAAACTCCCAGTCATACGCCCCCACAGTGCGCAGGCTCTGGTGTTCCTCCAACCGCTGGAGCACAGCAGTGGCAGGTTAGACCACACATTTCAATAAAACAAAATTGATTCTTGTGAGCTTTAAGCCATGTTAGGATGCTGTTGCCTCCTCAAAACATACCTGGGGTTGTGTTGTTTCATTCACATGTTTGAGTAACCCTGCATTATTAGTCTGTCGACATCTCCGAAGCTCAAAATGCTCTGTTCCACCTTGTGAAGCGAAGTGGTAGTTTTCATGAAGCAGTAGTTTAAATGTTAACAACTACCTTTTGTTTAGTAAAGATTAAGAATTCCAGGTCTGAAATCATCCAAATAATTTTAGTAAAGGCATATGGAGTTTAAAAACAAGTGGACAAGGTGGAGTGCTTTCTGTTTTTGAAGGAATACCTCAGCCTAAATCTGCATGGTTTGTAAATGAAACAAAACACAACTCAAGGTTTGTTTGTGATGACGAAATAACAGAGATCAGAAAAAACTTGTAAAAAAAACTTGTAAAAAAAAAACCTTGTAAAAATAGTGTAATATGTGTCCTTTAAAGTGACAGGATGTTTCTGGAGGTGGAAAGTCACCTACATGTTTCCATGGAGATACAAAGTTAAAGCCATACTTCATACTTCCATCCATCCATGGAGGTAAATACATTTTATGTAATTCTGGTGAATATTCTAGTCAAAGGAACATCATTTCCATGGAAACAAGCAGGAGGCGGCCCTCCTCCACGCCAAATAACAGTCAGTAACAATGTGTGTCTCTCTGAACTGAGTCATTATCAATCTGGAACATCCAGTTGAGAGAAAAGCACATCTTCCCTGTCCACAAATGCACAGTGTGCTGCATGTTTTTCACAATCTGTATTGATACTAAACTAAGCGGAAGTACATCTGTCAGTGTCACCATGTTTGTTTGGGCGCTTCACCTTTGGCTTTCAAACAAACCTTAGTGCTGCGATGTGATTGGTCAATTAAATGTAATTTGGCGTACGCCAAGATGGAGTGTGAACTCATAATCTTGCTGTGCAAGGTTAACATACTAGGGCTTTTAGATTTTTACTACTAACTCTTCTAAGTCTTTTTATTATGTGTTTTTGATTTTGGTGAATGGTTGGACATGGGCAATAGACACACATATAATTAAAATGAATGTCTATGGGCAACATACCATAACTGTTACCTAGCAACCATAATGCTAACAAGCGTGAAAAAAAACTTACACAACACAGTAGTTATGGTTAGCCTTATACAAATACATGACATCACCTTTATTGGGTTGAATGAATAATGAAACTGTCAGAAAAAGTCCTTTCTTGTGCTTAAATTGTCTTTGCATTTTCAGCGCCTGCACTTTTCTGTGTCAATGTTACAATTACAACTTAGCACTATTTCCTGTACGCTATTTTTGTGTGTGGTGTGTGAGGTAGAGGAGAATGGTGTGGGGAAGATGAGATGGACAGTTTCACACCTTGGTCAGGGGGTTCCATCTGTAGAGCACACTGTCGATGTGGTGGTCCGAGTCTTGAGCTGAACACAGACACATGTCAATATGTAAAAATGTCTGACTTTCCTCTTTATTCACACACACCACTGGGGTTGTGAAATTATTTAAAATCAGACACTAGGGATGCACCAATCCAGCTTTTTCAGTCCTGATAACGATATTGATACATGACATGGTACTTCTTGATGCTTTTATATGGCTCCTTAATGGTTCCCTAATACTGTAAATGAATCCTTCTTCAAACTCAAGACTCAGTGCATGAGAAAGAGAGATAAGATGAGAAAGAGTCATAAATATCACTCTGGAACAGTCCATTATGGGCGTTGTTGCTTGAATGCAAATGAGGAGAACAGAGATGGCCTATAGTAGCGGGTGGGGGCGTGGCCAAACTCTCCACTCTTTCCTTTTCAGCTGTGCCCTGTGCGCTCTGACCCACTTCCGTGTTTTTGCACGGAGGGAGAGATGAGAAGCGTTCCATTGAAAAATAAACACATTTCCACAGAAAATAAAATTAAACCACTGCTGTTTCAGATATCCACAGGCTCAGATAAAGGACTTCCGAGCCTAGAAACACTCGCAAGTTCCTCCAGGCAAATTAAAAAACGCATTTCGCATTGCGTAGCTCCTCCGCAGTCCAAACTCTCTGGGCGTGATTTACAGAGACGCTGAGTACAGACAGACGGGGGTGGAACTGCATTTGCATTTCTTTTTTCAAGCTGACGTCAATAAGTTTCCTTGTTCAAAATCGCCCGTTTGAGCTTTGATTTTTTCTAACGCAGAAAAGGACCGCAAATGCAACTTTTAACCATGGGGGGCCCCTAAACAGGGTAGGGGCCTCACATTAACGTTCAAAAACCTCAGAAAGTGAAAATTTCATGCCATGGGACCTTTAAGTATATGCAGATACCCGATATCATTTGATACCAGTATTAGGGTGGAAGATGACACTTATAACACAGTTATAAAACACAGTTCACTTATTAGACGGAGACCCAATAGTGTTCTGTAAGAGTTACTTATCCTTCACATCACAACTGAACAACTTTGTATGATGAAAGGTTCAAACATTATGAGGCATTTTATGCCCAAATCAGCCTGTAAACAGTCCCATTACATCTGGTTAAAGCCCAGTCACAATATTGGCTTAACCAATATCATGAAAACGGATACCAGAACCAGCTAACTTCAGTATTAGCACAGATATTCAGTACCAGTATTGCTGCATTCCTGTCAGATACTCTGAGCTAGCGTTAGCTGCTCTCTCCTCCGGCCTTTCCTGGACTCTACGGCTGTTATGCTTCCTCTGCTGTGGATTTATCTGGGCGTCTCACTTCTCAGTCTGGCGCAATCTCGTCTGGAGTGGCGAATCGACCCGCTTCCGTAGCTAGCGTCAGCCCTGTGCTAGCTCCAGTCATCCGGAGCATGTCGCTGCAGTAAGCCTCTGCCGCCCGCTTTTTTCTGGAACTGCTCTTCATCGCCGCCCTCTGCATCGCGGATCTGGTCGTTCATTCACATATAACCTGACATCCCCTAACAATATCCCGCCTCTCTGGTCACGTCGCCGCTTACAGACGTCCTCACTACGTCACCACAACAAAACTCACGTGAATCTGGCCAATCTGCGTCCTCTTCCCCGCCATCCACAGCCAATCACAAAGCAGCATTCTCTGACGCTGTCGCTCCTCAACACCCGCTTCTCTCAATAACAAGGCTGACATTCATGAATTCATTACTGATAATACCCACAACCCAAACCCACAAACACTTTAAGACAAAAACTGGTCCACCCAAAGGACAAAACACCGAGCCACAAACAAAGCAATGTGGTCTACTCCATTCAGTGTAGTGAGGATTGCAGTGAGCGCTACATTGGAGAAACAAAACAGCCACTTCACAAGAGGATGTACCAACACAGACGGGCGTGCCAGAGTGGACCGGCTTCTGCGGTACATCTTCACCTAGAAGCCACGGGCCATTCTTTTGAGGACAGTGAGGTTCAGATCTTAGCCAGGGAAAAGAACTGGTTTGAGAGGGGAGTTAAAGAGGCTATTTTTGTCAAAAAAGAGAATCCGTCATTAAACAGAAATGGGGGAGTGAGACATAACTTGTCTCCCATTTATAATGCGATTCTTAGACCAGTCAAACAGAGCCAGGGCAGAGGGGTGGAGAGGGTCGTTAGACGTTGAATAGGGGGTCGAAACCAGCCGTCAGAGTAATTTGAAAAACAAAGAGACAGATTAGGGGGGATCGTTTTCAGAGCTTTTGTCATTGTAGGACGCGCCTCCCGGCAGCTAGATATAAGCAGGGTCTAACCAGTACAATAACCAGAGCTGACGAAGCCTCTCGGATGAGCGGCGAAACGTTTTCAACCAAACAAACTTTGTCCAGTTGACAAATTGAACTTCTCCTTTGATCATTACTGATAATAACCTCGATTTTCTCTGTTTAACTGAAACCTGGCATAAACCTCTGGACTGTTTTTGTCTCAGCCAAGCTACTCCCTCTGGATACACTTACACTGAAAATGCCCGCCCTGATGGTCGTGGGGGAGATACTACTGTCATTTATAAAAAGGACATTAAAGGGACAGTGTGTAAGATTTTTACCCGTTAATTACCGAAATTGAAGATACCCATTCAAAAATACAGTGTTTTCCAAGCCTTTTCACTTCCATCATGAAATCAAAGTATTCTGTTGGACTTAGATATACCTGCATAAAAGGGGGATCTTCCCCATATAGCAGCCATTTTGATTATGAGAGCCGCAGAAGGACATTTGGGCTCCGCCTTCGGCAAGGGCTGGTTGTGACCCCGGGTGACCCTCGAGGTCTGCCGTAGCTAAAACAGGAAGCGCAATAGCCACCATCCACCTATGCGCCACGAATCCTACACACTTTACCTTTAAAGTTACTGCTATCTCCATTTCTACAATAGACTCTTTTGAACATACAGTGTTCAAAATACCCCCCCCCCCCTTGTCGCCGCAGTCATTTATCGTCCTCCCAAACAAAACCCTTCTTTTCTCTCTGATTTTACAGATTTTTTAACCCAACTTTCTGTTATTTCACCATCCATCCTTGTCATTGGCGATTTCAACTTCCATATTGACGACTCCTGCTCTAAATCCACTTCAGATTTATTGGACTTATTAAACTGTTTTAACATCATCCAACATGTCAACTTCCCCACTCATAGCCATGGTCACATTCTAGATCTTGTCTGCACAATTGGCATTTTTGTTCATAACCTCTCTAGTCAAAACCTTCACATATCTGACCAACTAGGTATAAATCTGGACATTGAAATCCCTCTCCCTATTCCCAAAATCAAACGTACAATAACATTTCATAATCTCAAATCGGTCTCACCTGCAGTACTCTCAGGCTCCCTTGCTGCCAAATTGTCACTCTCTCCTCCCCCTCCTTCTAACAATCCCACTGAACATGTAAACTACTGTAATAGCACACTCACCTCCTGTCTTGACCAACTGGCTCCTGCTTAAACAAAAAACATCTCCTTCACCCACACAGCACCTTGGTACACCTCCGAACTCCGTACCATGAAATGTCGCAAACGCTCCAATAATCTGTTTGAACCCTTCCAATCTGGTTTTCGACAACTACACAGTACTGAAACAGCTCTGGTCAAAGTCTCTAACAATATCCTCCTCTCCTCCGACTCTGGTCAGCTCTCCATCCTCATACTCCTGGATCTCACTGGAGTATTTGACACCATCAGCCATTCCATCCTCCTCTCTCGTCTCAAAAACTGTTTCAACATCACTGGATCTGCTCTGTCCTGGCTTCAATCCTACCTCACAAACCGTCAACAGTATGTCATGGTAAACAACTGCTCATCCTCCACTGCTCCTCTGCTCCAAGGTGTTCCCCAAGGTTCGGTGCTTGGTCCACTCCTGTTCATCCTCTACCTCATCCCCCTTGGTAACATCATCTTTCGACATGGTCTATATTTCCACTGCTATGCTGATGACATACAATTGTACTTTTCCACCAAATCAATCAACTCCATAAGTCACTCCACACTCACCCACTGTCGAACTGATATTAAAACATGGTTACAACAGAACTTTCTCAAACTCAACTGTGAAAAAACAGACATAATGATAATTGCTCCAAAAAACATTACAAAATCCATCCAAAATTCTCAGGTCAACTTTGATAACACCACACTCTCTCCATCACCTATCATCCGTAACCTTGGTTTTCTTTTTGACACCAATTTCACATTTGAACAGCATGTCAACCAAATAACCCGGTCTGCTTTCTTCCACCTTAAAAATATTGCCCGTCTCCGTTTGTCCCTCTCTTTCTCTGCCGCCGAAACACTCATTCATGCTTTCATCACTTCCAGATTAGACTATTGCAATAGCATTCTTTACGGTACATCCTCCAAAACACTCAATAAGCTACAATACATTCAAAACTCTGCTGCCCGTCTTCTCACACCCCCCCGCTCCCGTGAACATATCACCCCTCCCCATCCCTCAGCGCATACAGTTCAAAGTTCTCCTCATCAGCTTCAAAGCCCTCCATAAACTGACCCCAGCCTACCTCGCAGACCTGCTCCACCGCCACACCCAATCCCGCTCTCTCCGCTCCTCCCATTCAAACCTCTTGTCCCTCCCCTGCAGGACCAAGCTCCGAACCTGGGGAGACAGAGCCTTTTCTATTGCTGCCCCCACCCTCTGGAACACCTCCGAGACTGCACAGACCTCACCATCTTCAAAAAAAACCCCTCAAGACCCATCTGTTTAAAGCTGCTTTTAATGTTTAAATTATTTGCTATTTTTATTCACTGTTTTATGGACTTATTTTATTGTATTGCTCTGTGAAGCATCTTTGAGTGTCATGAAAAGTGCTATATAAATAAAATTTATTATTATTATTATTATTACTCATTTGAGGATTTAAAAACAGTCACATTCACACGACAGAAATGAACCTTTCCTGGCTGAGTAGCTTTAGAATGATCTTGAGACTAGTATACGCCTAACTTGGGAAATCCCAGGCTGCAACCCAAAACATAGAACAGGATGGGTTAAATGCAGAGAAGAATTTCTCCAGTGTGAGATCAATAAAGTCGCTTCTTCTTTGCACGATCATTCCGATCTAAAAGACAGCCTGGCAACTAGGCTAAAAGCGAAGGCTCCTAATTTGGGGAGCCAATCAGAGAGCGGGGAGAGGTGGAAAGACGGTGACGCGTACTACGTGACAAACGGAAGCTTGTAGTTTGAACTGACAACTGACATGAATGGCTATGGGCTACGTATACGCCAAATGATAGACATTCGTAACGCCCAATAAACGGCCGTTGGCAATCGTAAACCACACCTCCACTACGAGATATTCAGTAGGTGGCTTCCAGACCATAGCCGTTTTCCAATTCAGAGAGTAAACGGTTCGGAGCGTGGTTTGAAGGGGATGTGCGTCACATCCGGCGTGAAACTTCTGTCCCATTTCGTTTTTGTCCCATGCACAGTTAACACGCGTTTCGAAGACCGCAGTCGTTTCCATGGAAATCGGGGCATGGACCAAGCATACAAAAATGCACGCTTCGCACACTCAAAAGCCCCAGCATGCACAGCGCGGCAGGATATATGACTACAAAGATGGACTCGCCAGCAACATCGCCATGTGACAGTTGCGACTTCACTATAAAATGTAAGTACTGGTTCACCTCACCTACAACTATGCTACATGAAACTCTTCATAAACTATGCTAAACATGTGTGACGGTAGCCGTAACGGCATAGATCACGGCACCTGTATTACCGTTCACATGCTTTTTCAATCAATCAATCAATCAATCAAATATTTATAAGGCGCTTTTCATACAAAATTGTAGCACAAAGCGCCTTACAGTGGTCAAGGATTAGAAGATTGACCTTTATTGATCTCGCACAGAGATCAATATATATATTTCCTTTGCTGTTGTAATGCTGGATATTCTACAGTATGGCCATGTCCAAATTCGAAGTATTACTAGTCGTAATAGAATAATATTTTTGTCTTTAGGGAAGAAGGAGCAGACCACCCAGTTCACTGAGCTGAGGCGGGACCTGTTCCATTTCGCAGACGGTCATGCGGTCCACAGACTGCACTCAGGGCTGAGCGAGTATGCACCGCCTTGACTGCAGGCTGAGAGCACACTCCGAACCGTGCACTCTCTGAACTGGGAAACAGCTCATATATCACTTGTGATTTTTTAAAATCTTTTATTATAAAAGTTACATTTTAAAAAAAACAGAATAACATTCACAAAGTACTCAGAGGACGCATAGGGGGATGAGGGCATGGGAACAAACATTACTGGGTACAAGGGCTAAGGGACTTGAAGGGGGTGGGTCGGGGCAAGCAGGTACCTGGGGGAAATAAACCAGGCAAGTATACGCCCATGGACCACTGTGAAACCTACCTGGACCACTGAGGGATTACACAGATATAAGACCACATGGTTGTATAAAAGAAAACCACATTCTATTGTCTAAAAAAGGAGTGTTTTAATATTGTGGTATCAGAATCGGTGTTGAGTATTGAACCTATTGCTTAGTATCAAGTCTGAAATGGTAATATCCCGACTCTTATTCTCTTATTTAGACTCTGAATGGCATGTCTCCTCTTCCTTCCTTCCTTCCTTCCCTCCCTCTCTCCCCCACCCCTCATTGGCGTCAGATGTCTTGAGAGCAGACCAGAGGTGGTTGGGACAGATGAGGGCAGCTGGGGCAGGCTCTCCTCTGTCTGTGGTTTGTGGCGTCTTCTGCAGCTGCATCAAACACTGATCAGAGATTAGTGCAGCTCCCTGAACAAGCCAGGACACAGCGAGGTGTTTGAAGGCCTCCACAGCACTGCTCTTTATCTAATTTATGGACACTTATCTCCTCAAAGTGCAAAACATCAGCCGGATATCAGTGCTCACTTCAAACAGCAGATACAGAGGAGTGTTAAGGAAGAGCTGGTACCTCGTCTGTGATTGGCCACCACCAGGAAACTATGGTTGTGGATGTGGAAGGCCTCCCAATCCAGAGCAGAGTGTGTGTCTAGGGTCTGGTGCTGCACGAAGCGTCTCCTAGAAGGGCTCCAGCGGTACACCACCGACCTCTCTGGCTGCCCCTCGCCAGAGTTAGCCACCACCAGGAAGTGCTACAGAGGAGAAAGACTACATAAGATAAGATAAGATAAAACTTTATTGATCTCACATAGGAGAAATTTACTTGCCACAGTAGCTCCAGGCAGAGACAGTTTGAACAAGAAAGAATGCATGCAGGCAAGAATAAAATAAAATAAGTAATAATAAAAAACAGTAACTAGGAAAGTATGGAAAATATATTGCACGTTTGGACTATATAGTAGACTTATACAGTCTGATGGTGGTGGGAATGAAGGATCTGCGGTAGCGCTCCTTCTTGCACTGGGGGTGCCTCAGTCGGCTGCTGAAGGAGCTGCTCAGCTCCTCTACAGTCCGGTGCAGAGGGTGAGAGGTGTCGTCCATGATGGACGTGAATTTGACCAGTACCCTCCTCTCAGCCACCTCCTCTACAGAGTCCAGAGGACAGCCCAGGTCTTTTCCTGTCCTGCTCTGTGCTACTCGGGGCTCAGCAGACAACAGCGTTTTTGTTTTTTTTCTTACCTGCCTTAGGACTATGGATGTAAATTAGCTATGGTGCTAACTCTGGCATATTTACATTGAAGCTCTCTGCTGACATGTTGATGAATATGCATTGTCCTAATTTAAATAAATAAATAAACAAATAAATTAAAAAAATAGAGGAGAGCAGAGGCCACCACAGGGGGGGTCAACAAGGTCAACACATTCAACTTTTTCAATCAATCAATACGACTTTAAGCCCATTGAGTAGTAAAATACAATAATGATAGAAAACTCTAACAAAAGTCTCAGCTCAACAGAATTTCTCCTGTGTGTGAGATCAATAATGTCTTAATCTGAATCTTTTTTGTCCTCAGGACAAAAGTGTTCTCTCTGTCCTGAAGCTCAGGTATCACAGCAGCCCCCAGGGGGCGCCAGGTGAGCTCTGGACAGTCGGCCTTTCCTAAGCCTCTCTGTTTCTCTGCTCTGTTGTGAGATGGGACATTTCCTCTGGTCTGCTGCCATATTTAGTGAAGTTTGTTGCATTGTTATAAAAAGTCTGTAACATTTCAGCTAGCTGACTAGCATAGCTCCATGCAGGTTTGCCATGTATGCACAAAAAACTGCTCAAATCACACAATCCAATAGTCCTTAACTTGTCCTTTGAACTATGCATGCATTTCTTAGTTGGTCAAATCACAAAATATTACATTTTTTTAACTACTTAGTGTACCAGCTACAAGAGCAGCTAACCACAACCATGGCAAATGGAATCCACTGCAGCCATGTAATTTTATAATGGTCATGTTATGTTTTTGTGATCGAAGACTGACCAAAACATGCATCCTATTATATAAGTACTTTTTATATAGGATAACCAAATACCAACATAGTAACAGTACAGCAATGCTTAAGGCCTTTGTAGACATACATATATGCATATTCTAAAGGGGCCCAAGTTACACTATTTTCTGATTTATGATGTAATGTAGTTTTTTAAGATTTATGATGTAGTTTTCTCATCACAAACATACCTGGAGTTGTGTTTTGCTTCATTCATACATGTTTAACACGCAAACCCTGCAGATTTAGGCTATCTCTCAAAAACACTCCATGTTGTGATTCATGTGGTAATACAGGAAGTGCTCCACTATATTTTTAAACTCCATACATCTTCACTAGAATCATTTGGATGATTTCAGCCCTAGCCGATCTCTACTGAGCAAAAGGTACAAGGAGCAGTTCACTACCACTTCATTACATCAGAAGGTGGAACAGAGCATTCTGAGCATTGGAGATGTAGACACACTAATAATAAAGGGTAACTCAAACGTGTTAATGAAACAAAACACAACGCAAAATGGTTCCATTTTTATATAGCACTTTTCCACCTTCAAGCCACTTTACATCAAGGAACTGCTCACCCACTCACACACACATTCACACACCAGGATACGCAGATATTGGGGGTGAGGTGTCTTGCTCAAAGTCACAATGACAGCATTCATCTGTGGGAGCTAGAATCATACCGCCAACCTGTGGGTCAGTGGATCTGACCACTCAACCAATGATGTTTACGTGGAGAGCAGGATTCGAACGACCAACCTTCAGATCAGTGGAAAAATGCCCACAAGAGTCAGTATTGCAAGATATAGGACCTTTAATTAATATAATGTAATAATTATAATAATGGGGTTTGTTTACAGTTAGTTAGGACACTCTCTGTTGTTTACTTTTGACTCCAAAATAAGTACAAATATAATGCATACTTTATACCATACAATATACATGTACAATTTTGTCAACTTTTCCACATAAATTGCTCTATCTTATATGAAAGCAATACGTAATGAAAAACTTGTAATACATTTTTCTTATATTTATTTGAGTAAACTACAGAAGAGGTTTTAAATTGATACCTCTAAATAGTAGATTTGTTTCTGATTCACCTGCAATCTTGTCTGTGTGACTAATGTACATAAATATAATGTATGATATGACTGTCTGTAGATGAATGTCAGGGATTTTTCCTAATAAAAATCAACAAAAGGGAACAAATGAGAAAACAGACACAGAAGTATCATACTCGTAACGTGGGAGAATGAGGTGTAGCATGTGTTAAACAGAGCCACCTCTGCTTCCGTCCCAGGCCAAACACTCAATTCTCAAAGAACACTTCCTCGTTCCTTCCTTTTATTTAGAATCACAAAGTAACGGAAAATTCCCAGTTGAACCAGTTTCAACAAAGTTAATCTTTACCATACATACATACATCACTAAGCAGCAGTTGCTTTGATTGTTTGTCTAAGCAGTTAATCAGTCTTTGTCCTTGTCCCATACTATGGTTTCACAATAGGAGATGAACCAACACAAGAAGAGTATAACACTTTGATAATTCGTTAAAGGCACTATTATACCAGTTTTCTTTAACAATGAAGCAAACCTGGCTGTGACAGGGGTAGACAGGAGCATGCTGGGACTTGTAGGACAGTACCTTGCCACTGATGGTGAAGTGTTTCCAGGCGCGGGCCTCATGGGTGCTGATGTTCTGGTACTTCTGGAAGGAGCCCAGGATCCACTTGTAGATACCTGAGCCGGAGCGCGAGTCTCTGGAAGAAACACAGCAAATGCTTTATACCCCCCTGACCTCTCACTCCTGTTACCTGTCCTGTTGTCTTACCTGTCAAATGGTGTCACCTGTCCTGGAATGTCTCCTGTCCTGTTGTTACCTGTCCTGTGGTGTCACCTGTCCTGTGGTGTTACCTGTCCTGTTGTGTTACCTGTCCTGTTGTGTTACCTGTCCTGTGGTGTTACCTGTCCTGTGGTGTTACCTGTCCTGTAGTGTTATCTGTCCTGTGGTGTCACCTGTCCTGCGGTGTCACCTGTCCTGTGGTGTCACCTGTCCTGTGGTGTTACCTGTCCTGTGGTGTCACCTGTCATATGGTGTCACCTGTCCTGTGGTGTCACCTGTCATATGGTGTCACCTGTCCTGTGGTGTTACCTGTCCTGTGGTGTTACCTGTCCTGTGATGTCACCTGTCCTGCGGTGTCACCTGTCCTGTGGTGTTACCTGTCATATGGTGTCACCTGTCCTGTGGTGTTACCTGTCATGTGGTGTCACCTGTCATATGGTGTCACCTGTCCTGTGGTGTTACCTGTCCTGTGATGTCTCCTGTCCTGCGGTGTCACCTGTCCTGTGGTGTTACCTGTCCTGTAGTGTCACCTGTCCTGTGGTGTCACCTGTCATATGGTGTCACCTGTCCTGTGATGTCTCCTGTCCTGCGGTGTCACCTGTCCTGCGGTGTCACCTGTCCTGTGATGTCTCCTGCCCTGCGGTGTCACCTGTCCTGCGGTGTCACCTGTCCTGTTGTGTCACCTGTCCTGTGGTGTCACCTGTCATATGGTGTCACCTGTCCTGTGATGTCTCCTGTCCTGCGGTGTCACCTGTCCTGCGGTGTCACCTGTCCTGTTGTGTTACCTGTCCTGTGGTGTCACCTGTCATATGGTGTCACCTGTCCTGTGGTGTTACCTGTCCTGTGGTGTCACCTGTCATATGGTGTCACCTGTCCTGTGATGGCTCCTGTCCTGCAGTGTCACCTGTCCTGCGGTGTCACCTGTCCTGTTGTGTTACCTGTCCTGTGGTGTCACCTGTCATATGGTGTCACCTGTCCTGTGATGTCTCCTGTCCTGCGGTGTCACCTGTCCTGCGGTGTCACCTGTCCTGTGGTGTTACCTGTCCTGTGGTGTCACCTGTCATATGGTGTCACCTGTCCTGTGGTGTTACCTGTCCTGTGGTGTCACCTGTCATATGGTGTCACCTGTCCTGTGGTGTTACCTGTCCTGTGGTGTTACCTGTCATATGGTGTCACCTGTCCTGTGGTGTCACCTGTCCTGTGGTGTCACCTGTCCTGTGGTGTCACCTGTCATATGGTGTCACCTGTCCTGTGGTGTTACCTGTCCTGTAGTGTTACCTGTCATATGGTGTCACCTGTCCTGTGGTGTTACCTGTCGTGTAGTGTTACCTGTCATATGGTGTCACGTGGTGTTACCTGTCATATGGTGTCACATGTCCTGTGGTGTTACCTGTCATATGGTGTCACCTGTCCTGCGGTGTCACCTGTCCTGTAGTGTTACCTGTCAGGTGGTGTCACCTGTCATATGGTGTCACCTGTCCTGTAGTGTTACCTGTCATGTCGTGTCACCTGTCATATGGTGTCACCTGTCCTGTAGTGTTACCTGTCCTGTAGTGTTACCTGTCCTGTGGTGTCACCTGTCATATGGTGTCACCTGTCCTGTGGTGTTACCTGTCATATGGTGTCACCTGTCCTGTAGTGTTACCTGTCCTGTGGTGTCACCTGTCATATGGTGTCACCTGTCCTGTGGTGTTACCTGTCCTGTGGTGTCACCTGTCATATGGTGTCACCTGTCCTGTGATGTCTCCTGTCCCGCGGTGTCACCTGTCATATGGTGTCACCTGTCCTGTGGTGTTACCTGTCATGTGGTGTTACCTGTCATATGGTGTCACCTGTCCTGTGGTGTTACCTGTCCTGTAGTGTTACCTGTCATGCCGTGTCACATATCTGTGGGTGTTACCTATTGGCTGTGGCCAGGAATAGCCCTTCGTTGGAAATAGTGAAGACCTCCACGTCAAAGCTCTCAGAGTTGGTGTACAGGTCCTGGTAGTCATCCACATAGTCCAGGCGGTGTTTACCTGTAGCACAGCACCACCACATGTGACACCTGACCACACCTGCACCTCATACACTACAGCCCCTTTTATACTTAATTTGGTGAGATAATAACTGTTCTAAATATAAATTATAGATTAACACTGATCAATTTGTGAAGAAAAGTTTAGAAATTACAGGAAATAGATAGTTCTGTGTTTAAGAGTTGACACTGGAAAAAATTCTACCCAAATGTTTGGCACAATTTAGAGACCGAGAGAGGGAGATAACGTTTTGGTCCTGAGGGAAATTCAAGTTTTGCTGCAGGAAACTGTTGCAGTTTTGTAAAAAGAAAAAACATAAAAAGGTAACTTCTAATTAAGTATGATGAATCCCCCTGAGTATGATGAATCCCACTGAGGGACTTTTCACGCTTCTAATTAAGTAGCAAAAATAGCAAGAGACTGGTGTCAAATAAGGCATAATTATATAAATGTATACGAAAAAAGTGCAAAGATAATGAAAGATGACAGGACATTATGTAACAGGATTAGAAGATCTACACTAACAGTGAAAGACCTGAGCTTTCCCAGGAAGTAGTCTGCTCATGCTCTTCTTGTATACCGCACTACTGTTGTCCCTACAGTCCACCCTGTTTTTCACATAGACGCTAATGTACATGTAGGAGTCCACTATTTCCACACCACGGCCTCCACTGGTGTCTTCTTCCTCCTGAAGTCAATCACCAGTTCCTTGGTCTTGACAGTGTTCAGGAGCAGATGGTTGGCCTTGGACCACTCCACCAACTTTGCAATCATTTTCTAGTACTCCAGTTCCTCCTGTCCACCTCTGATACATCCTACCAGGATCCGGCACTGTACTGGAGATCAGAGGTGTACAGAGTGAACAGTGAACAGAGACAGGACTGTACTCTTGGGAGCTCCTACATTACTGACTACGGTATCAGACAGGGTGCTGTCTAGTCGCACGTACTGAGGCCTGTAGTAGTCAGTAATCCAGGAGACAATGGAGGAGCTGACGCCCATCCTGAGCAGCTTTTCACTCATCAGAAAGGGCTGGATTGTGTTAAAGGCACTGGAAAAATCGAAAAACAATACAATCCAGGTATGCACATTTTAGAGCTGAGCTGAGCCAAAACAAGTCTTGCAAACTCTTTCATTTATGTCTCAGTGCAATTTAACAGAAGGACTGGTCAGGTAGGGTCAGCAGATCCTGTGGAAGAGCCAAAAGTGTCCCTCTGTGTGAAAGGCCTCGTTCTTACTCTGCTCTGGTGGTGGTCCATTCTTTCAGTTGGTAATGAAATGGTCCATTCTCTCAAAGTTTCCTCCCGAAGATCTTCTGCCACATTTGCTGCCACATACTGTATGGCGTAAAAAGCCTGTGCCATCTCAGTGCACATTGTGCATTTATGAGCAGGCTACACATGCTTATACAAGCAATATGAAAGAAACTTTTTTCTGATACATGATAAACATAATTTCCAAAATAAAGGTATTGTAATTTCTTTGCCCACTACTTTGTACTTCAAATCGAGTAATATTATTTTGAAGTAACTTTACTCTTACCTGAGAACATTTTTAGGCTACTCCACCACCTCTGCTGAGATGAAGAGTTGTGAAATGAAATTTAACAAAAAAACAGGTATACAAAATCTTTATCAATATTTTTCTTCTAAATAAAAGTGAAAGTCTTACTGTGCAGCAGTGGGGTCCAGCGGTCCCCCTCACACAGGTACAGTGCTTTGAGGCCAGTGTTGAACCACAGCTGCCCCTCCTCCAGCCCTGTGCAGGCAGGCCTGGTTCCACCCGTGACCCGCACCTCAGCCTCTACAAGCACACAAGAGTTAGAGCATGCCTACAGGGACAGAGGCAAAATACAGGAGGAAAGGGGTGCCTACAATAACAGAGGGAGGGCCACACAGTGACAGAGGGGGGTCTACAGGGACAAGGGTAACAGGAACAGAGGGGGACTTAGGGACAGAGTGTGGAGGTGACTCACCATAGGGGTAGACCTGCCCCTGTGTTTGTACTGGTCTGATCTTCAGTGCTGGGGGGACAGAAAACTCGGACACAGAGGGGTCAGAGGAGGGGCACACCCGGAGAGAGGCATCTGACCCAGGGAGCAGGACCAGCTGTCGGAGCAAGCCCTGGACACACCCATCACATCATGTAGTATGCCACCACAAGATCGAACAATAGAGAAGACATATACTGTAGATGGATAAATACATTATTGATCCCAAAGGAAATTAAATAATAATGACAATAATGGTCATAGCTAACGTGCAAGCCACCGCATTCCAAAGAGGAATCATGTACGGGCTCTTCCGCCTCCTACTGACCCGGCTCCCATTGACTTACATTAGAGTATTGACGCCCCTCTCTCTGTAACTGCAGGCTGCAGTGAGCCTCGTTATTTTGGTCTTAAAATATTCATATTAACATGATCTACATGATCCTGAGTACTTCCCGCTTAAAAAATCCTTGAGTGGCACTGAACACTATGGGTGACATCACATTCGCTCGGTCCACTTCTTGGTAGTGGAACCAAGGACTTCCAGCGTCTGTCTGTGGAGCACTTTATTTGTGTTATTTTGTAATGTTGATCCAAAATTACATAATAATAGAAACAGGTCCTCCAGCTAAGGTAGTCCTGACCAAGTCTACCTTTAAGAGGAGGTCTTACACTTATTATTAAGTGTAAGTATTGGAATTTTACATGACTAAAGACACCTCTCAAAAACCTCAAATCTAAAGACATAGTATCTTGTACAACTGAGCTGTTTGCATTGTCTTTAGTCATGTAAAATTCCAACTCATTTATATATGCGTAGGCAGTTCATTTCGACATGCTTATATTATCCATCAAATAAGGCTCCGACTGAAGGGAGCTCATTTTGACAGCCCATTTGACCCATTAAATAGTGCTCCCACTGTAAAATCATCATTATTTACTCATTTATATGAATATGTGAAGAGGTAGCCTATGTCTTGACAGACGTATATCTTCACCCAAATAATGCATCCACTAAAAGTAGTATCTCTCACCTTTATGATACAGGGGACACTGAAGATGGGACAATTTAATAAAATTCAATTTAAAACAATGGGCTTGTCTCTTATTCATGATTTATGAGGACAGGAAAAGGGACAACAGAAGAAACATTTATTTACAAAAATATATACAGTACTGTATATACATCCAAGGAAGGAAATTTATCACAATGATGATGAGTCTATGAGGGCACATGCGACTTCTAGTCGAGCCTTCAAGACGTCTTCACTGAGCTGACGAACGCGTTCCTGTTAGAAAACAATTAAGTGTGTAAAGAAAAAACTGTACTGCAGGGGACATTAAACAAATGTAATGAGAACATAATATAACATATATATATATATATATATATATATATATATACACAACGTTTTCTACGTTCACATCACAAAATAACAAAATACGATGGAATGAAAATGATAACAATGCAGTCAAATGTTAAATCCAAACTATTATCATCTGACGTAGATATTCTGCCGCAAATCTAACATTCACATATCGTTCGTTACATGCTTAATTGGTTAAAACATACAATAAAACCAATAGACTGTTAAAATGTTACTTACTTGCATTGTCACTGTTGAAAACAACTCCATTTCTGCCTCGAGAACTCAGCTCGACGGCATTTAAACGGCATTTAAACTTTAAACAACGCTTAAAGGGGTGGTGCGCGTGCGCAGTAGCGATGAGGCGGCCCATTTCGACGAAGCGGCCCATTTCGACAGTACAACGGGAGCGGTGGCGACGAGTTGTGGACCAGAAGGATTTTATTGAGTCTGAGTCATTGTATTGGAAACTACAGTGAGATCCATGATATATACCTCCGACGGGGTTGGTAGGCGATGTCAGAAGGCACACGGAGCCCGGAGGGAGCTGTGGAGTGAAGCTGGCTAGCCGAAGTTTCAACAGTTCAGCAGCTGAATACTGGATAAGTGCTTTTGATTGCAGTTGAAGAAGTGATCGAAGGTAACCTAGGAAATCCCAGGCTGTTTTCGTTTCTTTCCGATCTGAAAGACAGCCTGGCGACTATGGCAAGCGAGCTCTCACGATTCTGGGAGCCAATCAGAGAGTGGGGAGGGGTGGCAAGACGGTGATTCATACTACGTGACAAACGGAAGCTTGTAGTTTGAACTGACAACTGACATGATTGGCTATGGGCTACGTATACGCCAAATGATAGACATTCGTAACGCCCAATAAACGGCCTTTGGCGATCGTAAACCACACCTCCGCTACGAGATATTTCGAAGGCGGCTCCCAGACCATATCTCACTTATGATATGGTCAGGTGTAAATCAGGCAAGATCCAAGGAGTATGGTGAATGCAAACCAGCGCATTATTTTGTAAATCCACATAGTTCCAAGGCAGGAGATACAGGAAAGGGGCAGGATCCAGGAGTGGATAGGCTACGGGATAGAAGTCAGGGGTCCAGAAAGTCCAACACATGCGACTGACAGCGGCAGTGGGTCCAGTATTGTAAAAAACAATGTTTTATTTGCCGGTGAGCAGCGGCATCACAGCGTGCCAGCGTTCACTCAACTGGAACCGGAAGGTTTTTTTTATAAAGCACTTTTCCCCTTTCATGCAGTCAAAGCGCTTTATATCAAGGAACAACTGGTTTCGAACCACCAACCTTTGGACCAACGGACAATCACACCAACAGAGCTACTGTATATTCACAGAAAACAGCATATTGACATGTTTCACTTTCATTTTTAGTAGTATGAGTACCCCTCCCTTTGTTCCCCCTTTCAGAGCGCTAACACAACACAATCAGTGTGCATCCCACTAATGAAACTACTGCATATCCCATCAGGTTTGTAAAGTTGTTGTGTATAGTTTTGTATCATGTTTTATATTTATGGAGATTTGTCATGTGGGAGCACGGACAATGTAGACTTATAGGCAGAGAATTACACAGAGTCTTACAGCTAACCATAAGGAGGTTGAGGGCCTGAAAGAGACTGCTAAAATACTCATGGGTGACACCTAAAACCTCTACAGACAAGTTTTTGATGAGGGAACGGTAGAAGTGGTGGTAGAAAGCTCAAAAAATGTATTTTGCAAGGGTGCCCCGCTCCTGACAGGCTGGCCCAACAGCTTTGAAGGTTGTGGGTCAAATGCAGATGTGACAAAGCAGTGGGTGAAGATAAGGCAAAGTAAAAATGGATCCTTTTTCTGAGCCCTCAAGTCTCAAAGGCAAGATAATACATCAGAGACATGATTGTGTTTATTACTGGACACCCGAATTTCAAGTGTCTACTGTATGTATTAAAGGGATAGTGCATTTTTTTAAATGTTAATCTGTATGGCTTCCCCTTCAACAGTGTCCTGAGATTAACACAGATTTACCCATGACAGCATGATCTGGTCCCAGTTCTCAGCAGCGTATTTTGCATTTGCATATTTTCTCTAGATTCGCATCAATGCGCCCACGTTAGCTCTATTAGCCTGTTCACTTTAAGCGGATGTTTACGGCGGATGCAATATGGCGACATCTGCCGTAAGCGGATGTTTACAAGTGAACAGGCTAATACAGCTAACGTGGGCGCAGTGATGCGAATCTAGAGAGAAAATATGCAAATGCGAAATACGCTGCTGAATTTTTAGCGGACAACTGTTTGTGACACAAATATATCACTTTTCGGACAAATGTTGTTTTGAGAAGAAAAACAAGCTTTATTAAATGTCCCCGCGAACATACCGGAACTACGTTTACGAGCTACGTTACCGGAGGAGAACCGGGACCAGATCATGCTGTCTGGGTAAGTCTGTGTTAATCTTAGGACACTGTTGAAGGGGAAGCCATACAGATTAACATTAAAAAAACAAAAAAACAAAAAAACCGCACTATCCCTTTAAAGGGATATGCCACCCCCAGGTCAAACTTGGGCATCTCCCCACAGTCCAGAGACTAAAATAAGTGGTGGAAAGCGTTTTTCTGGTGACGCAGCCATTGTCCAGGTCTGTCAGCACTGACCGCCGCGGTATCTGCTGCTCCTCCGCGTTAGACTGGAGTCTAACGGCGCCAGAGAAATATTTCGGCCAAAAGGAATTAATTTGCTCGATGCTTTTTTCCAATTACTTTCTGTGTAGTGCGCATTCATATCGAGTGCAAATAAATGTGCAAATCAACACGGAGAACTTGACTTGGTCATTTTGGGTGGGAACTATTTTTCAGTGTGGAAAAACAAAGCCGAAGCACACAGCACGCTGACAGGGGAATCCCAGTTACGCACCAGGAAGGGAGTTCCCCTGTTACGCAGCGTGGTGTGTGCTTCGTCTGTGTTTTTCCACACAGAAAAATAGTTCCCACCCAAAATGACCAAGTCAAGCTCTCCGTGTTGATTTGCTAATTTATTTGCACTCGATATGAATGCGCACTACACAGAAAGTAATTGGGAAACGCATCGAGCAAATTAATTCCTTTTGGCCGAAATCTTTCTCTGGCGCCGTTAGACTCCAGTCTAACGCGGAGTAGCTGCAGATACTGCGGCGGTCAGTGCTGACAGACTCGGACAATGGCTGGGTGAGCAGGAAAACGCTTTCCACCACTTATTTTAGTCTCTGGACTGTGGGGAGATGCCCAAGTTTGACCTGGGGGTGGCATATCCCTTTAACAAGATCCCTCAAACATGCATGAATCAATCAAAATACCACTCTAGGTAAGCTAATGATGAAAGAACACTAATGGTTGGCTGCTCTTGTGGCTGACTGGCTGGCACACTGAGCAATTTTTAAACTTTTCAACATTTTATCTTACTAAAAAGTGTGGCATGTGCAGTTGAAAGGATAGAATTGAGGACTGTTGTATTGTGTGATATGAGCAGTTTGTTTTCCTGTATCCATGGCGATCCTGCATGGAGCTAACTATGCTAAAAAGCTAACTCCGAAATGCAATATACAGTGGTACCTCACCTTACGAAATTAATTTGTTCCAGTGGTTTCGTAACGTGAATTTTTCGTAAGTTGAGAAGCTATTTCAATGGAAAAAGCTTGATTCGTTCCAAGGCCCCAATCCAAGTTTTTTTTTTATAGTGTAACTTTTTTTTTATAGTGTAACATTGTGTTCTGCGTAGAGACTGTAGACCCAGGAATAAACGTGGACTATACCAGGTCTAGACCAAGGTCTAAACCTGGACTAAACCTGGACTAAACCAGGACTAAACCTGGTGGATTAAAGTGCCGCGCGCGGGTCTATTTCCTGGTTTCGTTTCGAGTCACGGCTGAGGCGAGCAGCGAGGAGGGGACTGCACGCAGGACGAGCGCATGAACGAGACCCGTGCTCAAACCGTGCCTCCTCTAGACCTGGTCTAGACCAGGCCTTGCATGCGTTCGTTCATGCGCTCAGATTGCGTGCGGTCCCCCTCGCTGCTCGCCTCAGCCGTGACTCGAAACGAAACCAGGAAATAGACCCGCGCGCGGCACTTTAATCCACCAGGTTTAGTCCTGGTTTAGTCCAGGTTTAGTCCTGGTCCAGTCCTGGTTTAGTCCAGGTCTAGACCTGCTGGCAGCCCCGCGCCGGGTCATGTGCGCTATCACACACGTGTCCGCACGCAGTCTTCTCCCCCCTCCCCCTTCCCCCCACACTTCACTATTAATAATTTTGTTGAAAATCTATGAAAGTTTGAGTGTTTAAACGAGACACAAATGTGAGAAAAGTTTAAATTCAGTCTGATGTGTGTGGCTGAGCGCGCATTATTTGAATTTTTGAGATTTCGCGTTTCGTAACTTGAATTTTCTTTCGTATCTAGAGACCAAAATTTAACGTGAAGGCGTTTCATAACTTGAAATTTCTGTTTGTTGGGTCTTTCGTAAGGTGAGGCACCACTGTACTTTTTATAACAATGACTTTCGACATGGCAGGATTTTTCTATGCCCCTTGGGGACAAATAGTCATATTGTTTGATTGATAGATAAAAGTCAATATACAATTTATAACATTCAGAGAAAAGAAATTGAACTGGCACAAGCACACACACGCATGGACACACACGCACGCACGCGCACACACACACACATTTATGCCTACTTTGACAAGAGTCAGTTGAAGATGAAATTAAGAAATAATTACTACTTATTTATTTAATTACTACTAATCTACAGAGCTAAGAAGTGAAACTGCACTTACAGAGAAAAGCCCTCTCTGCTGGCCCCCGCTGCCAACATAGAATCGTGCTCCTCTGGTGTTCAGTGCACTGGGGAAGGCCTGGCTCTGCTTTCTATGCACAGAGATTTAAGTTAAACACTGTTAAAGATGGCTCCTCTCTGTGTCTACCCTCACGTCACATCTCACATCTCCAGAGGTAGCCCACAGTCCACAGTCAGGCTGAAGTAGTGCCCCGTCACGGCCAGGCTCAGGGTGTGCCAACGGGCATCGTCCAATGCCACCTCTCTGAACGTGACCCTCCGTCTGCGCCCGTGACCTGCCTCGGGGAACAGGAAGTGCAGCTGATCCTTGGACACACGCAGGCCCAACAGCAGCCTGCCCTCCAGCTGCTCTCTGCCCTCCTCCCGCAGAGACAAGAGCCACTCATTTCTCTGGGAACATGGAAGAAGACCAAGAAGAATGACAACAGCAAAAGTGTAAGTTCAGGATTAGGATTATGGTTACGGCTAGAAGCAGTTCGTTTGGATAAGGTTAGTGCATCAGGAGAAGTTTACTAACCAGGTCTTGGCAGAACTGCGTCAAGGAAAAAAATTATGCTCTCCAGATACATGGTAAACATGATCAAATTTTGCTCTTCTAACAACTGTAATAGGTAATTTTTGTCAAAAAAGAGAATCCTTCTTTAAACAGAAATGGTGGAGTCAGACATAATTTGTCTCCCATCTATAATTCCATTCTTAAACCTAAATTAAAACAAACAAAAGAAACACCTCTGGCCATGTCAGGGCCAGAGGTGTGAAAAACAGTCGTGTAGGGGTGAATAGGTATGCTAAACTAGACACCAGAGAAACAAAAGACAGAAACAAATTAGTTGAGATAGTTTCAGAAGAATTCAGGGTAGTGAGCTCCTCCCTGCAGCGAGATATAAGCAGTGTCTTACCCAGGGCTCTCAAGTCTCACGCATTGAGAGTGTGACACACGCAATTTGACACACGCCACACATGGCATTTCTCACGCTGATTTTTTTTTCTTTTTTCTTTGTGCCCAGAAAATCGGTCTGTGTGGCTCAGTTTATGCAGGCACCGCGCGTTTTCAGCGAAAAAAACTTCCCCGCTCTCCCCCGCCCCGCTCCCCGGAAAAAAATCTCAGATATCAGGCGCTGCGCCCTTTTCAGCCAATCAGGAAATAAATTGTTCTGTTGTTGGGCAGACTGTAGACAGTGCAGCGCGCGCTCAGTGATAAGGACAGCGACTGAACAGGAGGAGATGATAAAACAAACTGAGAACCATCAGGTAATAACTTCATTTATATAACTCTCATTAGTTGCTTTGTAGTTAAAGTTTGCTCTTTAGACAAACATACAGGGCTCTCAAGTCTCACGCATTGACACGGCATTTCACACGCAATTGAAGCCCCCCCCCCCCCCCCGCTCCTCGGGAAAAATTGTTCACTCGCTGACGAAGCCTCTCGGATGAGCGGCGAAACGTTTTCGACCAAACAAACTTTGTCCAGTTGACAAATTGTATTTCTTCTTTTATCATGGATTCTACCTGGACGACTGAGGGACTCTTCACGCATTGTAATAGGTAATGATGATTTATTCTTAATTTCAATAACAATGGACTTGATGGCAAAGTAGTTGATTAATTTGGTGTTTTGCTTCTTAAAACAATTATCCAATCAGAAAGCAGAATGAGCCTCACATGAGTTTCTCATTTGGGTTACCAGTTTCAGTGCTGAAATCCAGTTGGTTTAAACCTAAAAGGACTTTCTGATCTGAATGGTCACTATTTAAACCCCAGCACCTGCAGCCAGTCATGAATCAGTGTTGGTGAGAATGAAAAAAAACGTGTATGTGTCCTCTATCACAGGCATCACAGTCTAAGGCTCTGTCCACACACGTTCAGTTGTGATTGTAGAACACAGCTCTCAAGTGTCACGCTTTGAGTGTGACACACGCATTTCATCGAGTTCACACGCTCACGCGCCACACATGGTATTTCTCACACTGAAATTTTGTTAAGCAATTCAATGAAACTCTAGCCACTGGTCACAGCGCTTCTGTGCCCAGAACATCGGTCTGTGTGGCTCAGTTTATGCAGGCACCGCGCCCTTTTCAGCCAATCAGAAACTAGATTGTTCTGTTGTCGGGCAGACCGCTCAGTCGAGTGTCAGCTAAGCGCGCACTGCGCTGTCAGTGATAATTAAAGGACGGCAACTGAACACGAGTGAACGACAAAACGTTGATGACAAAACAAACAAACGAACATCCAACTCAGGACTGAGAACCATCAGGTAGGCCTAATAACTTCATTTATATAACTTTCATTAGTTGCTTTGTAGTTTAGGTTTGCTCTTTAGACAAACATTTACACAGGGCTCTCAACACGCAATTCTCATGCCGTGCTCACACGGCTCACACGGCATTTCTCACGCAATTCAGGCTGTAGTTTTGCTCTTTAGACCAACATTTACACCTGTCCATTTCAAGCTAGCGTTATTTTAGGTAACCAACTAGCAATCTGCCTACTGTGGTTATTATTATTTGTCACAGAATAAATAAACAGTGTATGATATAACTGAACTTTTTTAAAGAAGCTGGGTTGAAGGGTCCCCCCCCCCCCAAAAAAAAATAAAAATAAAATCTCACTCCAACCAAACTTCAAAACTTGCGAGCCCTGTTGTAGAACATTTTTAAAACTGTAAGAGCACAGGCTGCATAAACTTCTTTAACCTTTTATTTTATCAAGTTAAGACCAGGCAGACCCATAGAGCTGCTGGAGACATGCCCGATCACAAACTTTGGCCTCACCTTAGGCCTAAGCTCCTGGAGCTTGAACGTTACCACAAGCGAAAACTCCTGCGGGAAGTGCTCACAGTGAGTGAAGAGCAGAGCAGCGGAGAAGCTGAGCGGAGCAGACACACGCAGGCCTCTGGAGCCTCGGGACTGGACTATGTGTATCTGGAGGAGCACAGAGTACATGAGAGCAGTGAAAGATTACATGGGTGTAGCATTCTCTCATTTACCTGTGTGGGTAGAGCTTGTGAAGGCCAAGGGAGGACTTGGACTAACAAGTCCAAAGGCAGCAGGTCTGTGGAGCACAACAGAGATTAAAGGAAAAGTAACGTTTTTACAAATTTCGGTAATAAAACAAGTTGTTTTACTCACCCATAGCACTTTGGTGTCATATGGAGCATTTCCGGAGATGTTTTAGATTAGCGTTAGGCTAACGCCGTTAGCCTAGCGTGACTTATAGCCATAGCTCGGGGCATATAATATATTCCCCGAGCATGTAATATGCCCCGTGTGGGCTCCAAATAACACAAACTTTAGCACTTTTCAAATCATAGAAGCTTGATGTCTTACTCTACGATTTCGTTTGAATCAAAAGTGGCCTGTAATCCGAGATTTATCCATAGTTTACAGTTTTGCGTTCCATGTTTGGGTCCAGGGAGCTGAGAGCACAGTCCGCGCATGCGCACTGGCGTCCTCATCTACTCGAAACTATGGCTAAATCTCGGATTACAGGCCACTTTTGACCAAACGAAATCGTAGACTAAAGACATCGAGCTTCTATGATTTGAAAAGTGCTAAAGTTTGTGTTATTTGGAGCCCGCACGGGGCATATTACATGCTCGGGGAATGCCCCGAGCTATGGCTATAAGTCGCGCTAGGCTAACGGTGTTAGCCTAACGCTAATCTAAAACATCTCCGGAAATGCTCCATATGACACCAAAGTGATATGGGTGAGTAAAACAACTTGTAAAAAACTTTACTTTTCCTTTAAGTGTTTTCATCTGGTTTATGAGCAGAAGTTTATTCACTTTATTCCCTCTGATGTGAATCTGGGGTGAGCCTGTTTGTTATTTAGCTCTGATGTTATTCAGCTCTGATCTTAGTTAGCTCTGATCTTAGTTGTAGTTGATCATTATGTCTGATATTAGCTCTCTTGTGTGATAGTAAAAGGAACACTCTAGGGATTCCCCTCTTGCGGCTGTTTGCTTGAGGATGAATGAAGGGAGGCTCCCGGCTCAGGTTTCAAGCACAGCCGCCTCAAAGTCGTCCCCGCATGAGCCATCAGACATGTACACACACACATACACACTTACAGAACACTTTACAGCTTCAAAAACAAAGAAGACGTCCCGGCATGAGCCATCAGACATGTACACACTTTACAGCTTCAAACCCATCAGAGATCATAGAGCACTTACGACAGTACACACACGCACATGCACACACACACTCCTGCAGAGGCTTCACTTCACACTTTCACTTTAGAAATAGTGAATGCTAAACATGATAACACCATTTCATTATTCCTAACTATATGAAGTACTCTACATGACTCTACACTGAATTTTGGCACATTTTGGAAAAGTGTACAAAATAAATCCCATCTGGCAAAAATCCAATCCCATGAAGCTACTGTAGTTTAACATGTTAAAATAGAACTTGTTAAAATAGAACACACGGCACCGTTAACACAGGATAACACTTCTCCTCCCAGTAGTGTTACCTGTGCAGGGCCTCCAGTTGAGCTCCAGGGCCCCAGAGCTCCACAGCAGTAACAGTCCCAGCAGCAGCAGGCCTCTGGAAGCCCACATCCTGCTCTGACATGAGGGTCTTCAGCTGCGCCCGGCTCCTGTAACCCTCATTACTGGTGTGTACACCAGAGTCCTGCCAGCAAACCCCCCCTCAGACCCTCCTCCTCCTCCTCAGCTCCTGTCTTCTTCGGCTTCTCAGCTCTGGTCTGCAGCGAGAGCAAGCAACAATGTCATGGACCACGACACCTCTACAACGCAAAGACATGCAATAGACTGTTTATTTTTCTTTAAAGGTGCATTCTGTAACTTTTCTGGTGGAGGATCTTTCGCCTGCTTGTCTTCATGGAAATGTTATGGCGTTGTCTGAAATGTTCCATGGTATGACATTAAAGATCCCATGACATGGTACTTCTTGATGCTTTTATATGGCTCAGTGCATGAGAAACAGAGATAAGATGAGAGAGTATTTTTTCTCTCTCTGAACAGGCCATTATGGGCGTTGTTGCTTGAATGCAAATGAGGAGAAAAGAGCTGGCCTACAGTAGAGGGTGGGGGCGTGGCCAAACTCTCCGCTCTCCATTTCCGTGTTTTTGCACGGGGGGAGAGATTTGAAGCGTTCCATTGCAAAATGAACACATTTCCACAGAAAATAAAATTAAACCACTGCTGTTCAAAGGTCCAGAGGCTCAGATAAAGGACTTCCGAGCCTAGAAACACTAAGACGTGCCTCCAGGCAAATAAAAAAACGCATTTCGCATTGCCTAGCGCATTCGCAGTCCAAACTCTCTGGGCGTGATTTACAGAGATGCTGAGTTCAGACAGACGGGGGTGGAACTGCATTTGCATTTCTTTTTTCGATCTGACGTCAATAAGGTGCCTTGTTCAAAATCGCCCGTTTGAGCTCCGATTTTTTGTAACACAGAAAAGGATCGCAAATGCTCAGTTTAGACATTTCGCAACTTTTAACCATGGGGGGGGGGGGCTAAACAGGGTAGGGGAGCTCACATTAACGTTCAAAAACCTCAGAAAGTGAAAATTTCATGCCATGGGACCTTTAAACATAAACATCTAGCATTTATTAATTACAGAAGTCTCTATTGCTCAAAAATACAATAATTAATCCCTTCTGTGAATAGGAGAGACTCTCCACAGATCTGATTTGTAATGTAATATAGTGCTGTAACATGCTTGTCTCCCTGGTGATAGATAGGTTTAATCTACACTGTGGAATATTCTAGACCAGGCATGGGCAAACTACGGCCTGGGGGCCATATGCGGTTAAGCCTTTTAATCCGGCCCGCCAAACTTAAAGAAATTATATTAATAAACCTTGTTAAAGGTCCCATGGCATAAAATTTTCACTTTCTGAGGTTTTTGAACGTTAATGTGAGCTCCCCTACCCTGTTTAGCCCCCCCCCCCCCCATGGTTAAAAGTTGAGAAATGTCTAAACTGAACATTTGCGATCCTTTTCTGCGTTACAAAAAATCGGAGCTCAAACGGGCGATTTTGAACAAGGCACCTTATTGACGTCAGATCGAAAAAAGAAATGCAAATGCAGTTCCACCCCCGTCTGTCTGTACTCAGCGTCTCTGTAAATCACGCCCAGAGAGTTTGGACTGTGAATGCGCTAGGCAATGCGAAATACGTTTTTTTATTTGCCTGGAGGCACGTCCGAGTGTTTCTAGGCTCAGAAGTCCTTTATCTGAGCCTCTGGACCTTTGAACAGCAGTGGTTTAATTTTATTTTCTGTGGAAATGTGTTTATTTTTCAATGGAACGCTTCAAATCTCTCCCCCCGTGCAAAAACACGGAAATGGAACAGAGCGGACAGCTGACAGTGGAGAGAGGAGAGTTTGGCCACGCCCCCACCCTCTACTATAGGCCATCATTAAGGAGCCAAATAAAAGCATCAAGAAGTACCATGTCATGGGATCTTTAATGTTTTAATTTCCTGGCAATTCTGGCGTTTTCCAACAGCTGGCGCACTAGATACATTGACCTTTGTTGTGGCGTATTACTCCACGTTTGTGCTTTACTCTTTGACCCCTCAGTCCTCCTGTAAAGATGAGCGGAGCTAAGAAAAGAAAAGTGTTTAATAAGGAGTGGACAAGTAAATATTTTTTCACTGAGTACTTATCAGCTGCTGTATGCCTGATATGCCAAGAGACCATAGCAGTTTTTAAAGAATATAATATCAGCCGTCACTTTGCCACAAAACAGTCAACGAAAGAACGAACGAACCTGAAGGAGAACAGAACTTAGTAACTGTTAGTAATAAAAAAAAGCTGTACTTTGTTAAATTTTCTGTTTTAAGAGTCATTTTAATAAATAGCTAAATACTATGGAACTTGAAAGATGGACATTTTGTTGTAATGCTTTTGTTCATTTTTAATTGAAATAAAGCACAGGTTTTCTACATATCCCATGTTATTTTCTGCTCTTATGAGGTGGATTACCAAAACACTAAATCCAGCTGCTCCTGGTCCGGCCCTCCTGTCAAATTTTAGAACCCTTTGTGGCCCACGAGTCAAAAAGTTTGCCCTCCCCTGTTCTAGACAAAGCAATAACATCTCACCAGAAAAGCAGGTGACAGACCCTCCACCAATAAAGTTACACAATGCACCTTTAAAGGGCCCATATTTTCTGATCTTTGTCTGATCTATGTTGTTTCCTGTGTTTTGTTTCGTTCACATTTTTAACTGACAAACCCTACATATTTTGTTCTTCTGTCAAACAGAAAACACCCTGTTTCACCTTGCGTTGTCATGTAGTAATTCAGGAAGTGCTCCACTGTGTTTTCAAACTACACTCTCAAATCTCCACTAAACTAAAGGTAAAAGGAGCTGTTAACTTAACTAAAACTACCGCTTCATGACATCACAAGGTGGAACAGAGTATTTTGAGGTTTGGATATATTGACAGACTAATAATAAAGGGTAACTCAAACATGTCAGTGAAACAAAACACAACTCCAAGTATGTTTTTGATGAAGTAACAATATTCTAGCATGGCTTAAAGCTCACAAGAGTCTATTTTTGTATGATATAGAACCTTTAAATAACAGAATAACTGAGTGGTTAAATGTCTCACCTGCTTTGAACTGCTCTTCTCTCACAAACTCCTGGATCTGCTGAAGAACCATCACAGCTGCATCTTCACGCTCACTCCCAAAGCACAGCCACACCAACAGTTTAAAACGTATATTTAAAACGTTGCTTTTTGTGATATCCAGGTATAGTTCACAGATAGGGCTCCTGTCTCTGTGGTCTCCTCTCAGCCTCGTCTTCTCTTTTGGCTTTCCTCAGTATTGTCTCCTCTTGAGTTTTGTCTCCTCTGCTGTGTTGTTTCTTTGCTGTCTTTTCAGCCTTTTCTTCTCTGTTGTCTTGTCTGCTTTTTTAGCCGTCTTCTCTCTCTTGTCCTTCAGCTGTCCTCTCAGTCTTGTGTCCTTTGTATGCTTTCTGCTGTCCTGTGTGTTCAGGTGACAGACTGCGCTCAGGTGAGAGCTTTGTGAAGGGAGGGAGGGAGGTGTGGCCTTTTCTAAACTCCGACCCTAAACGACACGGTTTTAAGATTAAGATCAAGTCTTTACTTGGTCTCACACACAATGACAAATTTGACTTCTGCATTTGACCCATCCTTTTCAGGAGCAGTGAGCAGCTATTGGATATTTCAGTTATTTTCATTAAAGAGGGGTTATTTCTCTGCGTTATAACACTATTCTCTCATTGAAAACATGCTTCAAGAGGTTTAATATGACATCAATACATACACTGCTCAAAAAAATAAAGGGAACACTAAAGTAACACATTGTAGATCTGACTGAATGAAATATTTTTTATTAAATACTTTGTTCTTTCCATAGTTGAACGTGCTGACAACAAAATCACACAAAAATTATCAATAAAAATCAAATGTATCAACCCATGGAGGCCTGGATTTGGAGTTATACTCAAACTTAAAGTGGAAAAAAACACTACAGGCTGATCCAACTATGATGTAATGTCCTTTAAACAAGTCAAAATGAGGCTCAGTAGTGTGTGTGGCCTCCGCGTGCCTGTATGACCTGCCTACAACGCCTGGGCATGCTCCTGATGAGGCGGCGGATGTTCTCCTGAGGGATCTCCTCCCAGACCTGGACTAAAGCATCTGCCAACTCCTGGACAGTCTGTGGTGCAACTTGGCGTTGGTGGATGGAGCGAGACATGATGTCCCAGATGTGCTCAATTGGATTCAGGTCTGGGGAACGGGCGGGCCAGTCCATAACATCAATGCCTTCGTGTTGCAGGAACTGCTGACACACTCCAGCCACATGAGGTCTAGCATTGTCTTGCATTAGGAGGAACCCAGGGCCAACTGCACCAGCATATGGTCTCACAAGGGGTCTGAGGATCTCATCTCAGTACCTAATGGCAGTCAGGCTACCTCTGGCGAGCACATGGAGGGCTGTCCTGCCCTCCAAAGAAATGCCACCCCACACCATTACTGACCCACCACCAAACCGGTCATGCTGAAGGATGTTGCAGGCAGCAGAACATTCTCCACGGCGTCTCCAGACTCTGTCACGTCTGTCACATGTGCTCAGTGTTTGAGCATTTTAAGAATCTTAGTTAGCAGTAAGATTCTGTGCAATGCTCCGCCCACAAGCCTAAGTCACCCATGTTCCGACAGGACAATTCTACATAAGTACACACAACCTGATACAAAACTGTACACAAGTTGACAAACGTGATGCGATGTGCAGCAGTTTCATTAGTGGGATGCATGCTGTGTTGTGATAACGCTCTGAAGGGGGAGTGACTTAGAATGGGGAGCAAAGGGAAATAAACTGAAACCTTTATACTAGGCCTGCTTCACCTGTAGTCGTGCACACTGGACCGGATGGGGACAGACAAAGCGCGTCTATTTTTAGCATCGAAGAGTTGCTCACATCAATAGAAAAGTAAGTGAAGAGTGAAAGGCAAACATGAGAAGGGCACTTTGAGGACAAAAGCCTTCTAGACATCCCTATGTACACACACTACCACCCTGGGGCCCTCTCAAAAGAATGACATTGTGAAAGATTCTCTGTGCATCTGACCCAAACTGCACTCACAAGACTACACCTGCAGGGGGAGGTCATGCAAAAACTGTTATTATGCAAAAAACAACAATGCAGTTTCACATTCAACATGTGAATCGTATATTTAATCTGCCATTTTTACATATAAATGCCAAAAAAAATACCAACTCTTCAGCCAACTCAGCCAACCCAAAACATGCTCTGATTTATAACTGAAGTGAATATAATTTGAAGGACATTAAATAAAGGATAGACCAGTGCTTCTCAATTATTTTCTGTGACGCCCCCCCCTAGGAAGAAGAAAAAATTTCACGCCCCCCTTCCTGCGCGCGACTATAAATAGTATTATTTGTCTAGAAAATTGTTATTAGAACACCATTGTATCCTTTTATTAACATTATAAACAAAAAAAAGAAATAAACTTACAAGACTGCACTGAGGACTCAAATATTTATGTGTTTTTAATGCAGCTTTGCGCACATTTGTTTACGCTTCACAGAAATGAAACTTAAAACCACCTCATTTGCATAAGCTAAAAGCACTGAAAAAAAACGCTCTTTCCTTGTGCCACTGATGCGTCAGCTTCTGTCGGACTAAAGGACACGACTCAGTGGAATATACGTGTTTTTTCTGTGACAGAGGATGTTTTGTTAATGGTGAGACTGTGCGTAAATCGCATGTGAGAACTCCACTGCCAACTACTGTTGTTGATGTTGTTGTGCAATTACACTTAGTTCTAGTACAGTACAGCAAAAAAACACGTTTCCCAGGGTCATACGCGCCCCCCCTGGCATCACGCCTGCCCCCCCAGGGGGGCCCGCCCCACTATTTGAGAAGCACTGGGATAGACACAAAAAGGAGACAAACTAAAACATATCTGGAGAGCTGCAAGAAACACAAACGTATGATTGTCACATAAAGCTTTTGTCACTTTAGACTTACGGAGGGAAGAGCGAGCACAACTTTTACTCAGGTAAAGAGTATTTAATTAAAATAAATAACAATGTTTATTGTATTATTATTAACAACATAATACTTAAAAATATGCTGCTAGAAAAATACAGGACAATTTCTTTTAAGTGCTACACACTTCAGCTTGCGATAAATAACAGGCGTGCGCTTTCAGATCTGAGCCAAAATGACAGACGTAGAAAAAAAAAACAAGCTTGTATTAATAAATACGATTTATTTATTTATTTAATTATTGATTTAAACCTTAACTCAAAGCAGTGGGTCAAGCCTTAGACACAGATGTAAAGTGCAAGAGAAGGTGCGGTTAAGTGCCCCACCCACACCTCACCTCACCAAATCCTCTCCAATATATTTAGTCTTTTCATTCGGATGCCATCGCCTCCTGAAACAGCACCATCCTCTGAGCATGCTGTGAAAGAACTGGAGGATCACAAAGCCTTCAGATACAAGCATGGACCAGTGCAGCACATTACACATGGTCTTTACATCATTTCAGTATGCAGTTTGGATTCATTAGGTGGGCTGCTGGTTTTCACAACAGGGAGGAGAGGTTCGTCTCATAAACATGGGACACTTCTGTTGAGGAGATACTAACATCTCTTTAAAACTTTCTTTATACAACAGAATGTGATTTTCAATATTAAATCATAGTACATTTTTTTCTATTCCCATGTGTCCTTAAATCTGTAATCCCTCAGTGGTCCTGTAGGTTCCATAGTGGTCCATGGGCGTATACTAGTCCTATACAGATTATTCTAAAGTTATTCAGGAAAGGTTCTGTCCTATGAATGGGACTTTTTTTTTTTTTGTATTTATACCTGTGAAAAATTTGTATGTAGTTTCAATACTAGTTTTAGTATCGATTTGTACTTCATTTTCAATACTTTTGACAACCCTACTAGGAGATATTACTCTATTACAGCCCAGCTGAGGTTTCAGGGCTTATGTGTAAAGGTGTTTCACAGTGGGACCACATGTGGTTCGAGTCCAGTTCAGTCTGGTCCGGTCTTAAAAGCCTAGGGACTTGCGCACGATGCTCTGAGCCAGTCTGTAGAACTGCTCCCGGTCGTCGCGCCACATCTTAGATGCGTCCACGTTGGCACCGCTCTCATCGTTTGGTTCTAACAAAACAAAAACACAAAAAAATCACAAACTTGTAATTCAAAGTTCAAAGTTCAAAGTCAGCTTTATTGTCAATTCTGCCATATGTGTTCAACATACAGTGAATCGAAATTTTGTTTCTCTCTGGCCAAGTAGTGCAAAAAGACAGTGTACAAAATACAATATGAAGACAAAACACAACAAAAAACTATCTAAGACAGAGATCTAAAGTTAAAACTAAAGTCTACGATCTAAAATCTTAAAACAGTGCAACATAATAAATAAACTATACTATATACAGATTTCCAAAGTGTGCAGTGTGCATCAAAAATGTGCAATGGAAGATACAGCAGTGACTTGGTCATGTGCAGTAGAATGTGCATAGGAGTTAAGATAAAATAAAAATAAATGTGCAACAGTAGTAATTCTAGTGCAGTAACAGGAGTAAACAACAGTACTAAAAATTCCAGTATTCAATGTGCAATAACAGTAGTAAACAACAGTGCAACGGGGGTAAAAATCAATAACAGGAGTAAACAACAGTACTAAAAATTCCAGTAGTAAATGTAAGTGTGCAATAACAGTAGTAAACAACAGTGCAACAGGAGTAAAATCCAGTAGTAAATGTAAATGTGCAACAGTGCAACAGTAGTCCTTAGCAGCAGTTTTTTTTTTTTTTTAAAAAGTGTATAGAGTGATAGGTCTTTTTATGGAATACAGGTTATGCCAATATGGGGGGTGGGGGGTGGGAGATGGGTAAGGTGGGAGTTCGGGTGTGAGTTCAGCCTCCTGACAGCCTGGTGGATGAAGCTGTTTGAAAGCCTGGTGGAGTGGGCCCGGAGACTCCGGTACCTTCTCCCCGAGGGCAGGAGGCTGAACAGGCTATGTGCGGGGTGGCTCGGGTCACCCACAATGCTGGACGCTCTGCGGGTGAGCCGGGTGTTAAAAATGTCTAGGAGGGAGGGGAGAGAGACACCAGCGATCCTCCCAGCTGCATTCACTATGCGCTGCAGAGCTTTCCTGTTCTGTTCAGTGCAGCTCCCGTACCACACAGTGATGCAGCTGGTCAGGACGCTCTCAATGGTGCCTCGGTAGAAGGTGGTCATAATGGGTGGAGGGGCTCCAGCTCTCCTCAGTTTGCGGAGGAAATAGAGGCGCTTCTGAGCCCTCTTTGCCAGTGATACAGTATTCACTGTCCAGGAGAGGTCCTCACTGATGTGCACCCCCAGGAATTTGGTGCTGCTCACCCTCTCTACAGCAGCACCATTGATGGACAGTGGGGGGTGCTGGGTGGGGCCTCTCCGGAAGTCAATAACAATCTCCTTGGTCTTTTCAACATTAAGAAGGAGATTGTTATTGCTGCACCACTGGGTCAGAAGGCTCACCTCACTCCTGTAGTTTGTCTCATCGTTATTAGAGATGAGACCCACCACAGTCGTATCGTCCGCAAACTTCACTATGTGATTGGTGCTGAACGCTGGTGAGCAGTCGTGGGTCAGCAGAGTGAAGAGCATCGGACTGAGCACACAGCCCTGGGGGGCTCCTGTGCTCAGTCTAATGCAGCTTGAGGTGTTTCTGCCGACCCGCACTGCCTGTGGCCTCTCACTGAGGAAGTCCAGCAGCCAATTACAGAGTGAGGTCTGAAGCCCCAGGTGGTCTAGTTTGATAATGAGCTGCTGTGGGATTATAGTGTTGAATGCTGAACTGAAATCTATGAACAGCATTCTCACATATGAGTCTTTATTGTCTAGGTGGGTGAGAGCCGGGTGAAGTGCAGAACAGATTGCATCCTCGGTAGAGCGGTTGGCCCGGTATGCAAACTGGTATGGGTCTAGGGTGGGGGGGAGGATGGATTTGATGTGTGCCATGACTAGCCGTTCAAAGCACTTCATGATGATGGGGGTCAGTGCAACAGGGCGATAGTCATTAAAAGTGGCCGGAGTGGGCTTCTTTGGCACGGGAACGATGGTAGTGGTTTTGAAGCAGGAGGGAACGACAGCCTGGCTCAGAGAAGCATTAAAGATGTCTGAAGACATCCTTGAGCTCCTCTGCACAGTCTTTCAACACACGACCAGGAATGTTGTCCGGGCCTGCAGCCTTGCGGGTGTTGATCCTGGAGAGTGTCCTCTTCACGCTGGCTGCAGACACACACAGGGGCTGGTCGTGGGGAGGTGGTGGAGTTTTTGGGGCCGGGTGTCATTTCCTGCCTCAAACCGTGCAAAGAAGCTGTTGAGGTCATTGAGCAGGGTGATATTATTGTCACAGGTCTGTGGCAAGGGTTTGTAATCCGTGATGTTCTGGATGCCCTGCCACAGACTCCGTGTGTCCCTGCTATCTCTAAAGTGTCCGGTTATTTTCTGTGTGTATTTGTGTTTGGCTTTCCTGATTCCACGGGACAGGTTGGCTCTTGCTGCCCTCAGATGGGGGACATCCCCAGCTCTGAAGGCAGCGTTCCTGGCTCTCAACAGCCTGTGAACCTCCCCTGTCAGCCATGGCTTCTGGTTAGCCCTGGTGGTGATGGTTTTTGTGTGTGTGACATCACCAATGCATTTGGTGATGTAGGAGGTCACAGTGTCTGCGTACTCCTCAATGTCAGTGTGATTGTTGTATGTGGCGGCCTGTTTGAACACTGCCCAGTCTGTTGTACCGAGGCAGTGCTGTAGTGCAGACGAGGCCCCCTCTGGCCACACCTGGATCTGCTTCAGAGCCGGCCTAGAGACCCTTACACGGGGTCTGTATGCCGGTCTGAGCACAACAGAGATGTGGTCAGAGAGGCCTATGTGGGGGAGGGGGTAAGCCTTGTATGCTCCCTTGTGTGTAGTGTAAACCATGTCCAAAATGTTGTTTCCCCTGGTTGGGAAATCAACATGCTGATGCATTTGTGGCATGACAGTTTTGAGGTCTGCATGATTGAAATCCCCGGCAAGGATAAAAAATCCGTCCGGGTGAGCAGTCTGTTGCTCGCTAATAGAGTTATACAACTCATACAGTGCCTCTCTTCTATCAGCGCTGTTCGGTGATGGGGGGACGTAAACAACCACTAGCAATATTGCCGTGATTTCACGCGGGAGATAAAAAGGCCGGCACTTCAGAATCATAAACTCCACTAGGGGTGAACAGTGTCTACATACCACCACAGCGTCCCGACAATAAGTGTCCCGAAGAAAAATTATTAAACCCCCTCCGCGGGATTTAACTCCGGGGACACCGCTAGCTCGGTCCGAGCGGTAGCATGTTAGCTCGTCCAGGCGCACCGCTGAGTCCGGGATGTTGTCATGGAGCCATGTTTCCGTAAAAACAAAAACACAGCACTCCCTCACGTCGCGCTGGGCAGCCCTCAGTCTGATGTAGTCCATTTTATTGTCCAGAGACTGCACGTTGGCGAGGAGAATGGATGGAATGGCCGGCCGGTGCGGGCTAGCCGTTAGCCTAGCTCTGATACCGCCGCGCTGGCCTCGCTTCTGCCTCCTCTCACACCGCTTGCGGCGTCTCCTCTCCGGGCGGGGGGCGGCAGGCGAGTCCGGTGTAGCAGCGTTAGCAGCATTAGCAGCAGGCCGGCGGAGTAGTCCGAAGCGCGCCAGCTTCTCCTCTAGTACAGTGTCCAGGGAGTTGTGCTGGCCAGTTCTGCCTATGTCCAGCAAGAACTGCCTACTGTACTTGTTAGAAAACACTGAAGACGAACAAGATAGACTAGACAAAGACGGTAATTATTATTAATATATTATATTATGTATTAGAACAATGTGAAGTACCTGCAAACATGGTGAGTGTGTGAGGTACCTGCTAACGTGTGTGTGTTTGTGTGTGAGGCACCTGCTAGCATGCCTGAATATGTTGACTCCTTGTACCACATGCCATACAGCCATAACATGCCTCTTCAAGGCGTCACTATAAATTCATGATGTCCCGTATGATGTCTTGTTTGCTGCCTGAAATATGACTTTTCTTGGGGATTATAAAGTGTCTATGTGACATACCTGCTAGCATGCTGACCACAGAGAGCAGGATCTTCTCCACACTCTGCACAGGGCTCCAGCGCTCGGCACTGCTCTCGTAGCCCATGGGGTCGTCTCCAGGAGCATGGAGGATGGAAATGCACACGCGGCCGTCTGGGTAGACTGACACACAGGGGTCAGAGGTCACATAACTTTTTAGTGTGCTCAGTGTTACTGTGAACAGCTCATGTGGCATGGACAACTAGTGGCTCGTCTTGTCTAAAATGCACTCAAATTTCAAACTCGACTTTGATAAGGATACTAAGGAATAGACTCAATATTGAATCCAATGGCACAATGATAATATCAACATTAAATAATAGTACTTCCTTTTCTATTTCCATGTGGCCCTACATCTGTGTAATCCCTTAGTAGGTTCCATAATGGTCCACTTGCTCCGATACAGTTCCAGATCATTCGAAAGACATTCAGGAAAGGTTCAATTCTGTCTGTGAATGGGACTTTGTTTTAGTAATGATACTCAATCTAGATTCTATTATTATTATTATAGTTTTAGTATGGGTTACTATGATTTTCACTTTTGACAACCCTACCAGATGTACTACTGATGTTTCAGAAGGACAGGACATATATAGCAGACAGACAGAGGCTCAGTCCCTCCAGCCCATGTCCCCCCATGTCCTTGTCCCCTGTGTCCCTGCCCTGTCCTCACACATAATGAGAAGCAGCTCCTGTAATCAGCTGAGCATGCTTAGACTATCTCTGATGACATCACTCTGACAGCATGGCACTAATCACACAGTAGCCACATGCTAACCACACAGTGTGAGTCAGAACAGAGGCCAGGGCTCCATTACAGAGGCTGTAATGAGGGTGCAGGGGCAGGGGCCAGAGCACAGGAAAGCCCCTCTCCTCTGTGGGTCAACGAGACGTTCAACAGTGTTTTAAATTATGCAAGGACCTGGGAGCTCCAGGGCACAGGGAGTCTGTAGGCAACCGACATGTCCTGTGCATGGATGAGTTAACTACAAGTGGACCTGACATGAGCAAACGCTCTCAAAGCATCTCTATGGTCCAACCACATACCTGACCCATAATGCACTGACAAGAGAAGCACGTAGCAAGCAAGTAAAGTGTTACATTAGTTTGTAAAAAGCCAGAATAAAAGCACAATTCATTCCCAAATCTTTTGCCAACTCTTCCATACCTTCTAGTTTCTACTTTTGTTCATATATTTTTTTTAAATCCCAATAAAATAATGAGTCCACTAATTATTTCAACTAAACGACTACAGGCCTCGAGCCTAAGAGACTAAGCACCAGTGCTAACCCTCCTCAGCTGCAGCCTCACACTGGTCTACTCACTGTTGGGGTGGAACATCTCACAGGTGAACCTCATCTTGGGGGGGCTCAGAGGGTAGTCTGAGGGGAAGCTGAGCACTGCCGGGAAAACGCCCCCTTCAAAACATGTGTCCTGGGGCCCCCTGTAGGACACACATGGCAACAATACAGGGATGAAAGTGACCAGGAATGAAAAAAGCTGAGTGTCACTGAAAAGCTAAGGGGATCCGGGGGCATGCCCCCCTGGAAATTTTTTTTTTTTAACTCTAGATGCTCTGAGATGCAATCTGGGGTCATTCCTGCCAAAAAGATGTCAACCACCCAAAATATATATGTTTGCAATAAAGTAAAACTGTAAATCAAAGCACAAACCCCATTTTATTCACAGGTCCTAGTGGTGACATACACATACCTGGTACATACACAAGTATATGTATTTTAATTTTCATAACTCTATCTCAATTTTATCTGATAAATGTTAATTTTAATCTTAAAATAAGCCAAGCAAACTGTACTGCACTTAAACACTCTGTGCCCCGTTTCTGGACCCTCACCCACAGTTCTTTGACTTTGTTTTTTTTAAACCTGTTTTTTCATCTTCCTACCTGGAGTCACATTCTCTTACTGGTTTTGCAGTGGTATTTACCAGCCTCTGCACATTTACAAAACGCATGTCGTGACAAACAGAATCATTTGTGCACTTTTATTAGGCAAAATTCAACCACATATTGTGGTAGACCTGCTCTGTGCCATCACCGTAACACAAATTTAGATTAGTTTTTGCTTTGCACTTAATCTTGCACTTCTAATCAGAGCGGAGGGAGAGGGAGCCTGTGTGCGCTATGAGCAGGAGGAGAGAGCGTGAAAAGGAGAGGAGCGCTGACGTGAGGCGGACAGACAGGTAGGATGTTTTATAAAGTTTTAAAATGTTTAACCTGCTCTGTGATATATGCTGGTAAGCAAAGGTAAACGCTGTTGCGAACAAGCTGCGCACGCTGGTGGCGCTCGTGGTGATGCACACCGGTTAAAGGTCCCATGGCATGAAATTTTCACTTTCTGAGGTTTTTGAACGTTAATGTGAGCTCCCCTACCCTGTTTAGGGCCCCTCCCATGGCTAAAAGTTGCGAAATGTCTAAACTGAGCATTTGCGGTCCTTTTCTGCGTTAGAAAAAAAACACAGCTCAAACGGGCGATTCTCAACAAGGCACCTTATTGACGGCAGCTCGAAAAATGCAGCTCCACCCCCGTCTGTGTCTCTACTCAGCGTCTCTGTAAATCACGCCCAGAGAGTTTGGACCGTGAATGCGCTAGGCAATGCAAAATGCGTTTTTTTATTTGCCTGGAGGCACGTCCGAGTGTTTCTAGGCTCGGAAGTCCTTTATCTGAGCCTCTGGACCTTTGAACAGCAGTGGTTTAATTTTATTTTCTGTGGAAATGTGTTTATTTTTCAATGGAACGCTTCTCATCTCTTCTCCGCGCAAAAACGCGGAAATGGATCAGAGCGGACAGCTGAGAGCTGAGAGCGGAGAGTTTGGCCACGCCCCCACCCTCTACTATAGGCCATCTCTGTCCTCCTCATTTGCATTCAAGCAACAAGTCCCATAATGGAGTGTTCAGAGAGAGAAAAATTACTCTCTCATCTTATCTCTGTTTCTCATGCACTGAGTGTTGATTTTGAAGAAGGATTCATTTACAGTATTAGGGAACCATTAAGGAGCCATATAAAAGCATCAAGAAGTACCATGTCATGGGACCTTTAAAGTTTATTGCTAACAGCAGCAGCCATAATGAAATATGATCGCAATCATCTCGAGACCAAGTCTCGTCTAGTACTACGACACTACGATCTACCCCTGTTTTAGACACTATTTTTGATTTGCACGGTAATATGGGACAAAGTGCGTCCCTATTCAGCTCAATATGGGACGCGTACTGACCCCAGGCGGCTGACAAAAAAGCAGAAATCCGCCAAAACACGGACATTTTTCATCCCTGGCAATACAGGTGAGAAATATTGGGTCTGAGATTTACAGGGTCCCTCATAATTTCATGATACATGGCCCAAAACACAATATGACAATAAAGTGATACATGTGATCATCAATATTGTGTGCATAATATTCTGTGATATATCAAGGGGAAACAACTGAACTAAACCAACACAATGTAGGCCTATTTTTATAGGCTTTTATAAAACTTATAATATAAAACTGGGGAGAAGATGATGTGTAAGTTCAACTGTAGGAAAACTTTTCTACAGTTTAATACAGCTGATATCTTTGAAAATAAAATATAGAGGTCACAGTAAAATAACAGAAGTTTGCTTGTCAGCACCTCAGTTGCCAACAGTTAACGCTGTAAGCCATACCCATCTACACGATCAACGCAATGGACATTCCTACAATTGATACTTTGCAGATGATGTCATCAGCATTCCCTAGGGGTGTGATGCTAGCCGTAAGCCTCGTTTCTGTAGACACTACTCTCTGAATCTCTGGTAGATTTTAATCTGAGCTGCTGTGTTTTAAAACAATCTGATCACAAAGAGCTGACTTAGTTGGAGCTACAACAGGCAAGGTGTTCTTAAAGGAGAATTAACGTTTTTTACAATCTGAGCCTTATTTCGGTAATAAAACAAGTTGTTTTACTCACCCATAGCACTTTGGTGTCATATGGAGCACTTCCAGAGATGTTTTAGATTAGCGATATCCGTAATGCGAGTTCTCGGGGCATGTAATATATGCCCCGAGCGGTCTCCAAATAACACAAACTTTAGCACTTTTCAAATCATAGAAGCTCGATGTCTTAGTCTACACTTTCGTTTGAGTCAAAAGTGGCCTATAATCCGAGATTTATCCATAATTTACAGCTTTGCGTTTCATGTTTGGGTCCCGAGAGCTGAGAGCGAAATAAGCTGCGACTCCGCACATGCGCACTGGCGTCATCATCTACTCGAAACTATGAATAAATCTCAGATTAGGGACCACTTTTGACTCAAATGAAAGCTTAGACTAAGACGTCGAGCTTCTATGATTTGAAAAGTGCTAAAGTTTTTGTTATTTGGAGACCGCAAACATGTGCCCCGAGAACTCACATAACGGAGATCGCAAATCTAAAACATCTCTGGAAGTGCTCCATATGACACCAAAGTGCTACGGGTGAGTAAAACAACTTGTTTTATTACCGAAATAAGGCTCAGATTTTTAAGCAAGTCTCTCACGCATAAAATTACATTAAGAAGCTAGCGAGCATTAGTTAAAGATCCCATGACATGGTACTTCTTGATGCTTTTATATGGCTCCTTAATGGTTCCCTAATACTGTAAATGAATCCTTCTTCAAAATCAACACTCAGAAACAGAGATAAGATGAGAAAGAGTATTTTTTCTCTCTCTGAACAGTCCATTATGGGAGTTGTTGCTTGAATGCAAATGAGGAGAAAAGAGATGGCCTATAGTAGAGGGTGGGGGCGTGGCCAAACTCTCCGCTCTCAGCTGATCCATTTCCGTGTTTTAAGAGCGAAGAAAGGAGAGCTGTTTTAATGAAAAAAACAAAATTTCACAGAAAATAAAATTAAACCACTGCTGTTCAAAGGTCCAGAGGCTCAGATAAAGGACTTCTGAGCCTAGAAACACTCGGACGTGCCTCCAGGCAAATAAAAAAAACACATTTCGCATTGCCTAGCGCATTCGCGGTCCAAACTCTCTGGGCGTGATTTACAGAGACGTTGAGTAGACACAGACGGGGGGTGGAGCTGCATTTTTCGATCTGACGTCAATAAGGTGCTTTGTTGAGAATCGCCCGTTTGAGCTGTGTTTTTTTCTAACACAGAAAAGGATCGCAAATGCTCAGTTTAGACATTTCGCAACTTTTAGCCATGGGGGGGGGGCTCTAAACAGGGTAGGGGAGCTCACATTAACGTTCAAAAAATTTCATGCCATGGGACCTTTAATCACTCTCTCCTTTCTGATGAAAATCAAACCATGAACATTTTACTGATTATTGATCATGGGCTCCTGAAAATGTGTTGCTTAAATCCATTTTGTATTTTTATACAATTTTTATACATCTAAAAACTTTTTTGACACTGCTTGCTGATGTGTGTTGTATCACCATGGGAACTATTAAACATTCCACCATAGAGATGCATGTAGAACATTACTGCAAAGTATCAACAGCAGTATGACATGTCAGAAACAGGGGTGAAATGTATGGGCTTGTCTGTAGCTACAATGAGAAAACTTTGAAGAAAACAAGTGGGAGCTTAGGCCCCGCAGTGCACTCACATGATGAGGGCCTCCCACTCAAAGAAGTTCTCCTCATTGGCAGGACCTGAGGACAGAGGACAGGGGACATGAGACGACTGTAATAACACATGTGTACCACTAGGAGGCTAGAAGAGCAGACAGAGGAGTGAGACAGACCTGCCACGATGCCCTCCGGCGGGTTCAACGTCAGCTCTGGAACACAACACAACACGGTCAGCACAATAACAGGCTTTACCATAACGCTAAGAGAATACAGAGGTTAAGCACTGACATCATTTTATCCAAAACAAATGCCCCTCAACATTCCACGGATGGAGCCGTTTTTTTTTAGCTCCGATTCTCATTATACGGCAAAATGGAAACTGAAATTTGTTTCTCCGTTGTTGCTGTAACTGTGCAGAGCTTAAAGGAAAAGTAAGGTTTTTTACAATCTGAGCCTTATTTCAGTAATAAAACAAGTTGTTTTACTCACCCATAGCACTTTGGTGTCATATAAGATAAGATAAGATAAGATAAGACTTTATTGATCTCACACAGGAGAAATTTACTTGTCACAGTAGCTCCAGGTAGGGACAGTTTGAACAAGAAGACAAGTGCATGCAGGCAAAAAAGGCATAAAGATAGGTGATAATAATAATTTAAAAAAATAAGTAATAAATCGAATAATAATAATAGTAGTGATAATAATAAAAAAACAGCATTTGGAGCATTTCCGGAGATGTTTTAGATTTGCGATCTCCATAATGTGAGTTCTCGGGGCATATGTTTGCGGTCTCCAAATAACACAAACTTTAGCACTTTTCAAATCATAGAAGCTCGATGTCTTAGCCTACGATTTCGTGTGGTCAAAAGTGGCCTGTAATCTGAGATTTAGCCATAATTTCGAGTAGATGAGGAGGCCAGTGCGCATGTGCGGACTGTGCTCTCAGCTCCCGGGACCCAAACATGAAACGCAAAGCTGTAAACTATGGCTAAATCTCGGATTACAGGCCACTTTTGATTCAAACGAAATCGTAGACTAAGACATCGAGCTTCTATGATTTGAAAAGTGCTAAAGTTTGTGTTATTTAGAGCCCGCACGGGGCATATTACATGCTTGGGGAATATATTATATGCCCCGAGCTATGGCTAGAAGTCGCGCTAGGCTAACGCAAATCTAAAGCATCTCTGGAAGTGCTCCATATGACACCAAAGTGCAATGGGTGAGTAAAACTTGTTTTATTACCGAAATAAGGCTCAAATTGTAAAAAAAACATTACGTTTCCTTTAACTAATAATGTACTGAATGATAGTACTGCTTTTAGTCCTGGAATTGGCAGTCTCTACTGAACTAAAGGTAAAAGGTTGAGAAGTATGGCTCCATGACATGACAAGGTGGAATAGAGCATTAAGAGCTTTAGAGATGCAGAATGACTAACGATGCAGGATTACTCAAACATGTGTGAATGAAACAAAACAACTCCAGGAATGATTTTGAGGAGGTAACGGCATTAAAACATGATTAAAAGCTTGAATTAAATTAAATTAAATTAATTAAGCTTAGGCTTAAGCCTTTATTGGTCTCACACACAATGACACACAGTGACACACGGGAGAAATTTGACTTCTGCATTTGATCCATCCTTTTCAGGAGCAGTGAGCAGCCATCTTTTTTCGGCGCCCGGGGGGCAGTACCGTGAAGGGTCTTGCCCAAGGACCCACACTGGTTAGCTCATTGCCCAGGGGGGGATTTGAACCCACAACCCCCAGGGGGAAAGTCCATGACTTACCAGTTGAGCTAACCAGCCGGTTGAACTGTTCAACTGTGGCTGATCCCAAAGTCTGTCAATGATAAATGTGCCTGTAGTCTGCAGTGTCTCTGTGGTTCGACTGTTCACTGGTTTTCTACTGTTGACTTGGCTTTCTTGTTTTAGATGTCAGGGACAAAGTAAATATTTAACAGATTTATATTTGTTACTAAAAGGAGCAATATGTAACTTTTCGGGGTCTGTTATCTTGTCTCTATATGTCACTGCTCTGCTTGGAATGTTCCACAGTATGACATTAGACAGATCTAACATACATTTATTCAATTACAGTTGGCTTTACAGCTCAAAATACCTAGAAAAACAGGCATTCTGACTGTGAGCGGGGTTGCCTCTCCACAGGTCTGACCTGTAACCTGGTTTTGTTTCCATGATGATAGCAAGGTTTAAAGGAAAAGTAACGTTTTTTTTTTGTTTTTTTTTACAATTTTAGCCTTATTTCAGTAATAAAACAAGTTGTTTTACTCACCCATAGCACTTTGGTGTCATATGGAGCACTTCCAGAGATGTTTTAAGATTTGCGGTTAGCCTAGCGCGACTTCTAGCCATAGCTCAGGGCATATACACTCAACAAAAATATAAACGCAACACTTTTGTTTTTGCTCCCATTTTTCCTGAGATGGACCCAAAGATCCAAAATTCACTCCAGATGCACAACACTACCATTTCTCTCAAACATTGTTCACAAATCTGTCCAAATGTGTGACAGCGAGCACCTCTGCCCCGCCGAGACAATCCACCCCACCTCACAGGTGCGCCACATCAAGATGCCGATCCGACATCATGACCAGTGCACAGGTGCGCCCCAGACTGCCCACAATAAAAGAACACCCTGAAATGTGCTTTTTTTTTTTTTGCTTTATTGGGGGTCTGGGGACTCAGAACCAGTCAGTATCTGGTGTGACCACCATTTGCCTCATGCAGTGCAACACATCATCTTCGCATAGAGTTTATCAGATTGTCAATTGTGGCCTGTGGAATGTTGGTCCACTCCTCTTCAAAGGCTGTTATGGACGAAGAACACAGGTGCATTTTATTGATGGCATTTTGAATGCACAGAGATACCGTGATGAGATCCTGAGGCCCATTGTTGTGCCATACATCCATGAACATCACCTCATGTTTCAGCAAGATAATGCACGGCCCCATGTTGCAAGGATCTGTACACAATTCTTGGAAGCTGAAAATGTCCCAGTTCTTGCATGGCCAGCATACTCACCGGACATGTCACCCATTGAGCATGTTTGGGATGTGCTTGACCGGCGTATACGACAGCGTGTACCAGCTCCCACTAATATCCAGCAACTTCGCACAGCCATTGAAGAGGAGTGGACCAACATTCCACAGGCCACAATTGACAATCTGATAAACTCTATGCGAAGATGATGTGTTGCACTGCATGAGGCAAATGGTGGTCACACCAGATACTGACTGGTTCTGAGTCCCCAGACCCCCAATAAAGCAAAAAAAAAAAAAAAGCACATTTCAGGGTGGCCTTTTATTGTGGGCAGTCTGGGGCGCACCTGTGCACTGGTCATGATGTCAGATCGGCATCTTGATGTGGCGCACCTGTGAGGTGGGGTGGATTGTCTCGGCGGGGCAGAGGTGCTCGCTGTCACACATTTGGACAGATTTGTGAACAATGTTTGAGAGAAATGGCAGTGTTGTGTATCTGGATTGAATTTTGGATCTTTGGGTCCATCTCATGAAAAATGGGAGCAAAAACAAAAGTGTTGCGTTTATATTTTTGTTGAGTATAATATATTCCCCGAGCATGTAATATGCCCCGTGCCGGCTCCAAATAACACAAACTTTAGCACTTTTCAAATCATAGAAGCCCGATGTCTTAATCTACGATTTCGTTTGAAGCAAAAGTGTCCTGTAATCTGAGATTTATCCATAGTTTACAGCTTTGCGTTTCATGTTTGGGTCCCAGGAGCTGAGAGCACAGTCCGCACATGCGCACTGGCCTCCTCATCTACTCGAAACTACGGCTAAATCTCGGATTACAGGCCACTTTTGACCACAAAAAATTGTAAGCTAAGACATCGGGCTTCTATGATTTGAAAAGTGCTAAAGTTTGTGTTATTGTGTTTGTGTTAGTTTGTGTTATTTGGGGCTAACAAGTGCCCCGAGAACTCACATGATGGAGATCGCAAATCTAAAACATCTCCGGAAGTGCTCCATATGACACCAAATTACTATGGGTGAGTAAAACAACTTGTTTTATTACCGAAATAAGGCTCAGATTGCAAAAAACGTTACTTTTCCTTTAATGGCATACTGTGAAACATTCCAGACAAAACATTAACATCCCCATGGAGAAAAATAAGTGGCAGACCCTCCACCAGAAAAGTTGCAAAATGCAGCTTTAAACTGTATCGTTCACATTTTAGATGCGTTTTGAGCTTTAACAGAAGAAACACTCATATAAGGCTGCCACTCACTGTAAAAAAATGAATGCCATGTCATCTGCAAACCTCTGTATGATTCATTCATTCTAAAGCCAAACATATTTTCTGTGTGCAACAAGAATGATAGTCAGGTGGAGCAGGACAGGAGTGGTATTCTGAACATGAAGATCAAGTATATGAAGCAAAATGTTATTATATGGCAAAGAAAACAATGTAAATAAAAATGTTTTAGATGTATATTCTTCACAGTATCCACCCTTTGCTGAAAACCCTTGGCTTTGGTCACCTTAAACGGTTTTCACTTCAAAAGGTGCGTCTTGTCAGGGTTCCTTAGTGGAATAGCAAAAGTGCTAAGCATAAACCCCGGGCTCCATACACATGCTTGTCCCTCTTGTCCACACAGTCCATTCTCCTCCAGGACACACGGGCTGTCAGTCTTTGTAATCTTTGTGAATAAGTGAACTAAAAGCGTGTGGTGTGTGTGTGTCTTCATGTCAGAGTGTGGTGTAGCATTAGCCTGTTAGCTCAGCTCCAGCCTGCTCCTCACACTCAGCCAGACACTCACGCTTGTACTCCGCCATGAGCCTCTTGAGCGCGGTCCCGGCCATAGTTGCTTCTCCACGGGACACTCAGGTCCTTCAGACCTGGGGATGATCACTGGAACAGCAGAAAAAAGGAGCAATACACGCAAACCCGTATAAACCCTACACAACTGACACTGTTCTCACACTCACCGCACATGCGCACTGGGGGTTTCCGGTTTGGGCTCAGAGACAGAAGCAGTTGTGAGCCTTTTTTTTTTTAATAACTTTATTTTAAACTTGAACATACAAAATTATACAAAAATATAACAAAGATATAAACATAAACAATACTCTGGGCTTAAGAAATTTTAAAATCAAAACAAAGTGCCTTGGTTTTCACGGCTTTTTGGTTTATACAAAATTTTAAAGATCCCATGACATGGTACTTCTTGATGCTTTTATATGGCTCCTTAATGGTTCCCTAATACTGTAAATGAATCCTTCTTCAAAATCAACATAAGATGAGAAAGAGTCATAAATGTCACTCTGGAACACTCCATTATGGGCGTTGTTGCTTGAATGCAAATGAGGAGGACAGAGATGGCCTATAATAGGGGGTGGGGGCGTGGCCAAGCTCTCCGCTCCACTCTGTGACCCACTTCCGTGTTTTTGCACGGAGGGAGAGATGAGAAGTCTTCCATTGAAAAATAAACACATTTCCACAGAAAATAAAATTAAACCACTGCTGTTTCAGATATCCACAGGCTCAGATAAAGGACTTCCGAGCCTAGAAACACTCGCAAGTTCCTCCAGGCAAATAAAAAAACGAATTTCGCATTGCGTAGCTCCTCCGCAGTCCAAACTCTCTGGGCGTGATTTACAGAGACGCCGAGTACAGACAGACGGGGGTGGAACTGCATTTGCATTTCTTTTTTCGAGCTGACGTCAATAAGTTTCCTTGTTCAAAATCGCCCGTTTGAGCTCTGATTTTTTGTAACGCAGAAAAGGATCGCAAATGCTCAGTTTAAACATTTCGCAACTTTTAACCATGGGGGGGGGGGGGGTAAACAGGGTAGGGGAGCTCACATTAATGTTCAAAAACCTCAGAAAGTGAAAATTTCATGCCATGGGACCTTTAAAGAGTATATATATGAAGACAGGAGGGACTGAAATATGACAAATTTGGGTTTTTGGCTAGAAAATTTACAACAATGAATATGGTATTTCAAATAGAGACAACTTTTTAAAATATGGTCAGATTTTCACATGTAAGACATCATTGGAAAGCTTAGAACCTGTACTTTCAGAATCTGTGAATAACTCAAAATGCCTCCGGGACGACTTGGTATTGGTTTTCCTGCGGTTGGACACATATTTTCTTCAGACCCATTTCTGGCATGTATAATATATGGGGATTTCTGCTGACCTCATGCAACAGAGGTAAATTTTTATTAAGGGGTTTGCTACATAAATATGTAAAAGTGATGGAATAACATGAATGTGGTAAACATTTATAGATGTTTAAGCCTATGTTGTGTAGATGTTTATAGATTTATGTGTCTCATGTATGGAATATGCTTGTTATGCTTTTCACACAATGATAGGAACTTCTTGAGGATGGCAGGCCGTGAAGTCCCAAGACAGAAATGGACTGTTCAAACTGCTGTTCATGACAAGCACCAAGATGGCAGTAGCTGTGGGATTTTGGTTTTAAAGGTAAAGATTTCCGTGTTTCCAGTAATTTCTTTCTCTTATATCTATCCAATGCCCGAAATAGCATTTTGAAGTTTGCAGAACATCAATGGCGAACGCGTGGAGCGAGTGGAGACCTTCAAATTCCAAATTCTGCAGATCTCTCCTGGTCAGTCAACACCTCGGTTCTGGTAAAGAAGGCCCAGCAGCAGCTACACTTCCTGAGGGTGCTCAGGAAGGAGGAACTAAACACAAGCCTGCTGGTGACCTTCTACCGTTCCTCCATTGAGAGCCTGCTGACCTACACTGTGTCAGTGTGGCACTCCAGCTGCACAGAGGCTGACAGGAAGAGACTGCAGAGGGTGACAAACACAGCACAAGAAGCCTGGAACATTCTGAAGGACAATACCCACCCTGGCTTCCATCTCTTCAACCTGTTGCCCTCTGGCAGGCGCTACAGGTCCATATCAGCCAGGACAAAAAGACTCAGGGACAGCTTCTTTCCCAAAGCGGTCACCATACTGAACTCCAACTTGCACTAAGAACTGCCATTTGCACTGACTTTTGGACTATCTCTACCACTACCACTACCTCTACCCAGTATGCTGTATGTGTGTGTATATATGTGACTTGTTTTTAGCATAGCAGCTTTATAGTTTTTATTAGTACACTATTTATTCTTTTATACTTGCGCTCTGTGCACTTTGAAGGGGGTCTTCAAATCTCATTGTACTGTGTATAATGACAATAAAGGCTTTCTATTTCTATTCTAAGACATAAACTAAAGAGGTCTTGAAGGCTCGAATGGAGGTCGCATGTGCTCTCCTGGAGGCATCACAGTTGGGATAAATTTTCCTCCTTGGATGGACTGTATATACACTCAACAAAAATATAAACGCAACACTTTTGTTTTTGCTCCCATTTTTCCTGAGATGGACCCAAAGATCCAAAATTCACTCCAGATACACAACACTACCATTTCTCTCAAACATTGTTCACAAATCTGTCCAAATGTGTGACAGCGAGCACCTCTGCCCCGCCGAGACAATCCACCCCACCTCAGAGGTGCGCCACATCAAGATCCCGATCCGACATCATGACCAGTGCACAGGTGCGCCCCAGACTGCCCACAATAAAAGGCCACCCCGAAAAGTGCATTTTTTTTTCTTGCTTTATTGGGGGTCTGGGGAGTCAGAACCAGTCAGTATCTGGTGTGACCACCATTTGCCTCATGCAGTGCAACACATCTTCTTCGCATAGAGTTTATCAGATTGTCAATTGTGGCCTGTGGAATGTTGGTCCACTCCTCTTCAAAGGCTGTTATGGACGAAGAACACAGGTGCATTTTATTGATGGCATTTTGAATGCACAGAGATACCGTGATGAGATCCTGAGGCCCATTGTTGTGCCATACATCCATGAACATCACCTCATGTTTCAGCAAGATAATGCACGGCCCCATGTTGCAAGGATCTGTACACAATTCTTGGAAGCTGAAAATGTCCCAGTTCTTGCATGGCCAGCATACTCACCGGACATGTCACCCATTGAGCATGTTTGGGATGTGCTTGACCGGTGTATACGACAGCGTGTACCAGCTCCCACTAATATCCAGCAACTTCGCACAGCCATTGAAGAGGAGTGGACCAACATTCCACAGGCCACAATTGACAATCTCATAAACTCTATGCGAAGAAGATGTGTTGCACTGCATGAGGCAAATGGTGGTCACACCAGATACTGACTGGTTCTGAGCCCCCAGACCCCCAATAAAGCAAAAAAAAAAAAAAATGCACATTTCAGGGTGGCCTTTTATTGTGGGCAGTCTGGGGCGCACCTGTGCACTGGTCATGATGTCGGATCGGCATCTTGATGTGGCGCACCTGTGAGGTGGGGTGGATTGTCTCGGCGGGGCAGAGGTGCTCGCTGTCACACATTTGGACAGATTTGTGAACAATGTTTGAGAGAAATGGTAGTGTTGTGTATCTGGAGTGAATTTTGGATCTTTGGGTCCATCTCAGGAAAAATGGGAGCAAAAACAAAAGTGTTGCGTTTATATTTTTGTTGAGTATATTTTTGTAAATAAATGTTTCTTCTGTTGTCCCTTTTCCTGTTTTCATACATCATGAATAAGAGACAAGCCCATTGTTTTAAATTGAATTTTATGAAATTGTCCCATCTTCAGTGTCCCCTGTATCATAAAGGTGAGGTATACTACTTTTAGTGGATGCATTATTTGGGTGAAGATATATGTCTGTCAAGATTTGCTACCTCTTCACATATTCATATAAATGAGTGTAGAATCACAATGGTGATTCTACAGTGGGAGCACTATTTGATGATCCAGTTGGCTGTCAAAATGTGCTACCTTTAGTGGGGGCCTTATTTGATAGACAATATAAGCCTGTTGAAATGAGCTACCTTTACCTATATTCATATAAATGAGTAAATAATGGTGATTCGACAGTGGGAGCACTATTTGGTGGGTCACTGGGTCACGGAGGGTAACAGTCTAAGCAGGGACTCCCAGACTTCCTTCACCCCGGACACTTCTTCCAGCTCCTCCGGGAAGGACCCCAAGGCGTTCCCAGGCCAGCCGAGAGACATAGTCCTTCCAGCATGTCCTGGGTCTTGTGATGGAAATCTTACAACCATCATGCATATAATCAGATATATATGTAATGTACAAGTTGGTTTTGATGATTCTTAATGAAATGGGGTTGTCAAAAAAAAAACAATCAGATTTCATCACTGTCTAATTTTATCCAAATATAAGTAATTAAATTTTACAAATTTTTGCAATTTTAGCTATGTAAAGCTTGTTTTAAAATGTTTGAATAGACTTGCACCTGAACCTCTCAGCAGATGTGTAAACAGACTCTCCACAAGGTCCACAAGAGCCACCACACATGGGGACTGCACAGTTCCCTTTTGCAAGACCTCATTTGCACAGACTGTATTTTCAGTGAAAGGAGCAAACCTTTGGAACTTTTTACCTGCTCATATAAAAACTATAACCAGACTCTCCACTTTTAAGAAACAGACTAAGTCCTGGTTTATTCAGCAGCAGCAGTGTGATCATGTGTAACTGCTGTATGTTTGTGTGTTTGTGAGGGGAATGACAGTGCAAGTGTGTTTTATGTGCCTATGTTTAGTGTGATATTGTTGTTTTAGCTTATCTTATCATTATCTTACATTATTTTAACTTATTGTTGTTTTAGATTATCCATCTCTTTTATTCTTCATTATCAATACATTTTAACTTTTTTACTTACTGAAATCTGTTTAAAAGCCCTCCTAGGGACTGGTGTTGCGAATTAGCCATTGGCTAAAACACTGTGGTACCTGCATCAGATGTTAATCTATGTTTGTTGTATCTGTCCCTATCAAATAAACAATAAAATAAATTAAAGCCGCAAGCGGCGTTGGTCGGGACCTCGCACCTGCGTTTGTTCGTCTTACTGAGACGCACAGCCATACCAAATTTCGTGTGCCTGGCACAATTATCTCACTTCCTGTTGGGCGTGGCCATGACATTGTAGATACCCTGTCAGAACAGACCCTGTCAGACCCTGTCAGACCCTGTCAGACCCTGTCAGACCCTGCATGTGGCCTCCATGCTGAGGCCTACATGAACCTTCGATGCTTGTCCCCACATTGCTGCTTGCAGCTTCTTCATTGCAGCTATATCAGATCAAAGGTACAAAGATCAAAGACCTTTGATCAGGGCGTTGCCTAGCAACAAATACCTCCCATTCATAACTCATCACTCCCATTCAATAAATACCTAACTTTATCGATCCGCCGTGTCGTCATATTACCGCCTATTTGAAAATCCTTCGCAATTTAACATCTCCAACGTCTTAAGATTATGTTCACCAAAATTTAAGCCTATCTGAGGTACGGTGTAGGAGAAGTGTTTCAAATTCCATACCTAACTTTATCGATCCGCCGTATCGTCATATTACCGCCTATTTGAAAATCCTTCGCAATTTAACATCTCCAACGTCTTAAGATTATGCTTACCAAAATTTATGCCCATCTGAGGTACGGTCTAGGAGACCCCCCACTGGGGGTCCCCCAGTGGGGGGTCTCCCAGGGACCCCCAGGTCCCCCAGGGACGAGACTTTGTGTGGTCGTACTGGCAGCACTTTGTGATGCCCGTGCAAAGTTTCGTTTGTTTTGAAGCATGGGAACATGCTCAAAATTGCCCCAGCGTGTATGAACAAGAATAATAATAATACGGAAACAAAGCAACAACAATAGGGACCTTCGTCCCCCTTCGGGCTCGGTCCCTAATAAATTAATAAAATAATCATGCTGCCAAAATCTAGCTAAGGCTTTAGGCCTATGTACACGTGTGGTAGATTTCCATTGGCCTCCAAATTTGTTTTTCACATATTTTGCTGTAAAGGAGCCAACCTTGAGCTGACCTGTTATTGTTATGTTAAATGTTATGTCTTGATTATGCGTGTACGCATTTGCTCATGTCCCTCCCGTGGGGTATAAGGACTTGGTATGTTATGTTATGAACACAGATCTAGGGACAGAGACCTCTGTCAGGGAGAGGTTGTGGTTTTGCGCACAATTGCTTTAAATAAATCAACACTTTGATTCAAGACAACTTTCCAGTTTTATTCTCTTAGAATAGAAATTCCACAACAGTCTTTCCCTGGGCCTCCCTCCCGACGGAGGCGTCCAGGAGGCACCCGGAACAGATGCCCGAGCTACCTTAGTTTCAGCCCTGGAATTATCATTCTCTACTGAACTAAAGAGAAGAGGCTGACTGCGGAGTGCGAAGCCTAGTTAAAGGAAAAGTAATGTTTTTTACAATCTGAGCCTTATTTCGGTAATAAAACAAGTTGTTTTACTCACCCATAGTAATTTGGTGTCATATGGAGCACTTCTGGAGATGTTTTAGATTTGCGATCTCCATAATGTGAGTTCTCGGGGCACTTGTTTGCGGTCTCCAAATAACACAAACTTTAGCACTTTTCAAATCATAGAAGCCCGATGTCTTAGCCTACGATTTTGTGTGGTCAAAAGTGGCCTGTAATCCGAGATTTAGCCATAGTTTCGAGTACATGAGGAGGCCAGTGCGCATGTGCGGACTGTGCTCTCAGCTCCCGGGACCCAAACATGAAACGCAAAGCTGTAAACTATGGATAAATCTCGGATTACAGGCCACTTTTGCTTCAAACGAAATCGTAGATTAAGACATCGGGCTTCTATGATTTGAAAAGTGCTAAAGTTTGTGTTATTTGGAGCCCGCACGGGGCATATTACATGCTTGGGGAATATATTATATGCCCCGAGCTATGGCTAGAAGTCGCGCTAGGCTAACCACAAATCTTAAAACATCTCTGGAAGTGCTCCATATGACACCAAAGTGCTATGGGTGAGTAAAACAACTAGTTTTATTACCGAAATAAGGCTCAAATTGTTAAAAAAAACGTTACTTTTCCTTTAATGCAGGCCGGGGAATGAAGTTGCCTCACCCCCTTCTCGGTGCGCAGTGGCACGTGTGGAGATTAGGTTCTGCTGTGCGTAAAAGTGAAGCTACAATGGAACTCTTCACATGTAGCCTAGAAGAAGCCTGGACTGACCAAATAATAATTTCGCTTTAGCTTACTTCATGGAATACCCCCAGGTATGTTTTATATATAACAAGGTGAATCAGTCCCGTCACAACTAACATCGGATCCGCCTCCCGATGCCCGTCACCATCCTGCCTCTTGTGTGTTACTGTTGTGACTTTTTTATGAGTTTGTATGTGTCTGTATGTGACTGCATACAACGGTATGTGGTGTTTGTGGCTGAAAATGAATGTATGTGGCTGAATGTGGTTTTATTGCATGGAGCTGTATGCGACTGTATGTAAGAATGATTTTAGAGTGTAAATAATAACCTTGTTTTTATTCTATTGTATTTTACTTCCTGTAGGTTGACACTTTACACCTGTCCAGGCACTACAGATGAAAAATAGCCCTCGGGCTAATTCTGGCATATTTACATGCAAATGTTTATTAATGTGCATTGTCCCTGAAATAAATAAACAACATTCTAACATTGCCTAAAGCTCACAAGTCTAATATATCAATCAATAAACTTATATGACCTATACTACATTCTCCAGTAATGATGTAAGTAGAACAGCCTAAACAGTAAGAATATTGGTGATGGTATTATTTTAAGTCATTATTGTTATAAAGACATATATATGGCACAGAATAAACAAGACAGCATTAATGTCCAAACCTGTTTTACTGTAGCAAGTGTGTAAAAGTGCTCCTTGTTTAACACTGAGGGCAAACACAACTGGATACAGCACTCACAAGCTCATATTTACACATCCCTGGATCAAAAAGTACTGTCCCAAAGATCCACATGCTCCAGTGTGTCTGACCATGCGCTCAGAAGACAGTTTTGAATAAAACTATGACAGAAACAAATCTATGGAATTTTCCATTTTAACCAGCAGTAAAGAGTGTATCAGTGTTTACAAATCTACAGAGCCCGTAAGCTCACAGGAAATCTTTTTTGGGGGGTGTCAATAAAGCGTGCGCTCACTTTGCAAAGCGTGTCATTGTTTTGTGAAATTGCGTCCTTGTTTTATTAAGTCGCGTGTCCATGTAAACAGAGCGTGCGCTCGTTTACCTAAATCGTGGAGTCGTCTTACTAAAACTGTGCTCACTAAAATTGAGTCGTGCCCACGTTATAAACCTCGCGAGCACAATTTACTAAAGCGTGGCCACGATTTCAAAACAAGCACACACATTTTATACATCTCGTGTACACATTTTGAGTAAATTTAAACAAGAGCACGTTTTAGATAGACGAGGGCACGACTTCATACAGCGAGCACACGATTTAGTAAACCAGGGTGCACGATTTAGGTAAACGAGCGCATATTATATTTAAACGTGCACACAATTTAGTAAACTGAGTGCACGCTCTACTTACACCAATGCGCGACTTAATAAAAGGAGGGCACGCTTTGCAAAGTGAGCACACGCTTTCTTGCCACCCCTCAAAAAAGATTTTTCCCTGAGCCCTCCCGGGCTCCGTACAAATCACATAACAGTGCAAATTTAATTTGGGACTAAACACAAAAGCCCACAACCACATTAGAGCTGCTAAACTGGGCAGTACTTGGAGGACTAAAGGGGAGAGTGAGAGGGGAGGAGGAGCGGGGTCCGGAGGAATAAAAAACAGTATGATTGGTCTAACAGGTATCCACACTTCAAACTTCATAAGTGTGTAATTGAGGCAGTCCTGTAAATGATGAAATACTGCTGTATAATTACTGCTGGCGAGCTAAAAATTTAATTTCCATACACACAGTTTAGCAGTGAAAAATGTAGTTTTTGTTCCCTTTTTTTTTTTTTTTTTTTTACAAAGAGTAGATCGTTCCTTTTTTTGGCAGAGGACAACACTGCGATGCCACTCAAAATTATTTACAATTTTCACTTCTTCTATTCTAAAAATAACACTTATTTTCAAAGTTTTGACACAGTTTAAAGGTGCTATATTACGCAAAAATGACTATTGCTATAGGCCCCCCCCCCTTTTACTGTTGTAGTTTTGTTTCATTCACACATTTGAGTAAGCCTTTATTATTATTATTCTGTCTACATCTCCAAAGCTCAAAATGCTCTGTTCCACCTTGTGATGTCATGATGTGGTAGTTTTCAAGTTAACAGCTATTTGTAGCCTTAACTGAACTGTTATAAACTCAGAGATTGAGAAAAAGTCTCCAATATGTCCTAATGTACTGAGCTATAAATGAACTGAATATGGTTCAAAGAGGATAAAACAACAGCTGTAGCTTCACAGTTTGGTCATACCAAGGATGCAATTGATTCAATTGCTTCTAGTGAAGGTGTATGGAGTTTAAAAACACAGTGGAGCATTTCCTGTATTGCCACTTAATGACATCACAAGGTGGAATGTTTTCAGTCTGAGAGAATAACTCCTAAATACACAGGGTTTGTGTGCTAAACATGTGTGAATAAGGCAAAACAACTCCAGGTCTGTGTTGAGGAAACAACATTATAACATAGATACAAAATTAGCGCAATATAAGCCCTTTAAAAGAGACAGCAAACAATACACAACCAGAACATGACAAGTGCAAGAGGGCTATATACAGTCCAGTGTAATCCAGCTAATGTTGCAGGCCTGCTTCTGTGCAAGGATGTGCTTTAACATTTTTGTTACCTGCTGTTCCACCATCCAGGCTCAACTTCACAATCTGAAATCTAGACTTTTTAATTTAAAATGGAGGACAGGATACAAGTAGAGCCTAATCATTTTTGATAAGACACAAATCCACCATTGCAATAGGAGAAATTCAATTGTCAACTGGACAACTGGAGAGGGGAGTTAAAGAGGCTATTTTTGTCAAGAAAGAGAATCCTTCCTTGAACAGAAATGGATGTCTCAGACATTATTTTTCTCCCATCTATAACTCTATCCTCAAAACTAAATCAAAACAAAGAAAACAATAGGGCAGCTGGGGGATATTCCATCAACGTTGCTAAACATAGTGGCGCTTAAGTGATTAAGCCTCACCTGAAGAAGCGTCACCTCGGACTTAAAGGAAAAGTTACGTTTTTACAACCTGGACCTTATTTTTGTGATAAAACGTCATTTACTCGCCCACTGTACTTTGGTGTCATTTGAAGCATTTCTGGAGATTTTGGAGTTTAGCGATATCCATCCAGACTGTTGCAGTCACCAAATAACACAAACTTTAGCACTTTTCAAATCACAGAAGATCGCTGTGCCAGGGAAGACTTTGAGTGGATTCCAAAACGACCTGAAACCCGATATCCAGCTATAGTTTCATTTGATGACGTCATCAGAGAGGACAGTGCGCATGCGTGAACTCAGCTGTTTTGTAAACACAGCTAGTCCGAAAGAGGCTAACACCGCTCTGAACTGTTGCGATATCGGGTTTCAGGCCGTTTTGGAATCCACTAAAAGTCTACCCTGACACAGCGATCTTCTGTGATTTGAAAAGTGCTAAAGTTTGTGTTATTTGGACACCGCAAAGTAATGTCCTGAGCACTCACGCTAACGGATACGGGATCAGTGGTAGAACAGAACGGCTCAACATAAGTTCTGCGATACTGCTCCAATTGACAGCAAACTGCTATGGGTGAGTAAAACTACTTGTTTTATTGCCGAAAGAAGGCTCAGATTGTAAAAAAAACGTTAATTTGCCTTTAATGTTTTAATGTTGGTGTTATTGTCAGTTGTCATTGTTTTTATTGTTTTTGCTGTGGTGTCACCTGCCCAGGGACGACAGATGAAAATTAGCATTCTTGCTTTAATCTGCTGTATTTACACTGCAGTGTTGCGGATGTTCATTAATATGCACTGTCCCTATTAAATAAAGAATAAATAAATAACAGTGCTGAATATTGGGTTTTTTAAAGTATGTTTTTACCATCGGTATCAAGACAAGTCTGTCGGGGAGAGGACTCGCTATGGTTTGTCACGTGGAAGACCCGAGTTCAATACTCAAGGAGAGTAGTTGATGTCATAAACCAAGCCACAGGAGGTGGGAGTCCCTCTCAAAATCTTTCACCTGCAGAGGAGCTGGCACTGGCCCTAAACCGGGGTCCCCCACTGGTGGAGGTAATTGAAGGAGGTACCTCATCAAAGATCCTTCTTGCGAGTTCTCCTGAGGAGTATATTCAAGGTATTCTCTAGGCTAATGCTCTCCTCAGCTGTGATCCAAGCATTTGTATATTTTAATAGTATACTTGTGTTCTAGTTACTGAAGATGGCGTACACTTGGACCCTCCTCAGCAGTCCTCCAGCAGTGCCTTGCCTGACCCTCAGCAGTCCTCCAGCAGTGCCTTGCCTGACCCTCAGCAGTCCTCCAGCAGTGGGCTCACACCAGAATGTCATACCTAATGTCTTTTATTGTTTTATGCCTATTGATGGAAATTGATAAATAGGATTTCATTAAGGAGGCTTGCACAGCATCTCTGAAGCAAATTTGTTGAATCATTGAAATGTTGCATCATGGAGTGTGCCTGTTAATTGGCTACATTTTGTTTTAAAAGTAAAGGTTTACCTTTAACTGTATTCTTTGATAGAGATGTCACATAAAATATAAAGTGTCAATGTCGTCAAGTGGGAGTGATGTTAGGCCCAACTGATATAAGTTCTATGATGATATGAATAATTGTTGGTTAAATGGCATTCATTCACATTTAAGTAAATGTAAGTTGGTGAAAATATAACAAATAATTGTCTTGAGCATGAATACCGTCAGTAATAAGAATTGAATCCGGGACTCCCCCGTGACAGACGCAGCACCACTCGGCCAAAGGCATTTATGGGCAATTATGGAATTCTTATATCTGAAAATATCGTAACGACAGCGCTTCAAAGAATATCTGAAATGACTGGAGATTTGTCAAAACTGACCAAGAACGTAGGTTGTTTTTTTTTTTTTTTTGGTGCTGATATTGTCACCCTTTTTGGACAACACAAACAGTCAGGCGGGAAGTGTGCGGAACTGTTTGTTTGACACCGTTTACTTCAGGTACATATTCAGCGGTGTTGCAAATCACTTGATTAGGCCTGATTGTTAGCCTGCCCGGGACCAGGCTAGCTCAGAGGCCTATGTTGCCCCAGTAACTCAGTTGAGATTAATGTTAGCGAGAGTCATGGAACCGAATTCTCGCCAAAACTAGCGCAGCTTATCGAAGTTAACCGGGCTTTGCACTTAGCGGCGTTGATGGAATAACCCCCAGGTCAGATCCAGAGGTGTGAAAACACCCATTATGGCCCTGAATGGTTCTGCTAAGCAGACCCCACACTCCACTCCCACTGCAGATTTAATAGGCCCACCTAACTAACAGAAACCATAAATAAGTAGGTGTAGTAGTCTCAGGGTAATTTCATTGTGGTTAGCTCCTCCCTTCAGGCAGGTATAAGGCAGTGTCCACCAGCGTCTGACCAGAACTGAAGAAGGAATGTAACATATTTGACCAAATAAACTTTAGGCCAGTTGACAAATTGAATTTCTCCTTTTGCCATGGATTCTACCTGGACGACTGAGGGATTCTACACACAAATCCACCATGTTAGCTGTCGAGTCTGCATAAGCGAATGATAAACACATTTGACTAATTTGGTAAAATCAGTTAAAAAAAAAATCTGGCCTTATTTCAGATGACTGCAGAGATATGAACCATAGAAATCAGGTCAAAACATAAAATTCTACCTTAAAATGCTCCTCAGTTTTAAACTGAATGAAATCAAATGAATGCAAACATTATATAAAGCTATTTTGCAGTAACGTACAGAAAGAGGTCCTGCCTTCTTAAAGAGGGGGCAGTTTACATCTATGAGGTATTAACTGCCAACATACATGTTTAGATCACCAACTTGTCAACATGTTTACAAGTTTCAGTTTTGTTTGTGACGCTCCAAGTCTCCTCTCCCTTTTTCTTCATGAGTCAATTCACTCCCCATTCAGAGCGTCATCACACAAATCAGCACAATCAACGTGCACCCCACTACTGAAACTAGTGCACATCACATTAGGTTTGTGAAGTTGTTTTACACAGTTTTGTGTCCCGTTTTTGTACATATATGGAGAATTGTCCTGTGGGAGCATGGGTGACATCGGCTTGTGGGTGGAGCATTGTACATTAAGGAGGGTTTGAATAGGGCATGGACAACATCTAAAACCTCTTCAGGCATGTTTTTGATGAGGGAACAATTTTATAACATGGTAGAAAACTAAATAAAATCAAATATATGCAGATGTTTTGCAGTGATGTACAGAATAGTGTGTCATAAGATTTAGCCTCCTTAAAAGTGAGCTCTCACCCAAAATGAATCAATTAATAAATAAATAAACATAAAACGTGGAGAAAAGGGAGGAGCCTGAAGACAGCTCAGCCCCAAAGGTCTTCTGTGCGGCCGAACTTGTAGATCATTGTACTGCAGAGACAAGTGAGAGACATGACAGGTGAAGATCATTCAGTCCACACTAGTGTTGTAACTATCAAAAATCAAATACTAATCAATAATGAAAATAGTATCAAAACTACACTGCTCAAAAAAATGAAAGAAACACTTTGAAAACAGATCAGTTCGGTGAAGGGAAAAAAAAAGTTGGATATCTATACAAATCTGGAAAGGGCGGTGGCTAGCGCTCATGCTTCACAGCAAGAAGGTTCCGGGTTCGATCCCCGGGTCGCCCAGGCCTTTCTGTGTGGAGTTTGCATGTTCTCCCCGTGTCTGGGTGGGTTTCCGGTTTCCCCCCATCAACCCAAAACATGCACCAGGTAAAATCCTCCATCTTAGGTCCTGACCAAACTGAAGCAAGAAGATCATGGAGATGGTCCCTGGGCGCACTGCTCCTAATATGGGTTAAATGCAGAGAATTTCTCCTGTGTGAGATCAATAAAGTCACTTCTTCTCCTTCTTAGGATGCCACCTCTTTTAATGGAAATGAACAACAGGTGCACTAGAGCGGCAACAATAAGAAAACCCCTAAAACAGGACTTGTTTTATTTGGCATGTGGAGGTCATTTCAAGTTTCTCCCTCTTGGTCTTTTTGGCTGGTTTTCCACTAGTGCCGCTTTGGCTACAGTGATTATCACTACTGTGAATATGAGGCCATTCCTTAACCCTACAGAAACGGCAGAAATTGCCAAACTTCTCCAGGATGGCACATCTGGATGTGCTGATTGAAGGAGTTTTAATGTGTCTCCCAGCACAATCTCAGAACATGGAGATCTCAGGAGACAGGCACAGACTGAGGACAAACAGTGCCCTACAGAATGTCCTCCAGCAGGCCACTGGTGTGCCACTGGTGCTTCTGCCCAAACATTCAGAAACAGACTTCATGAGGGTGGCTTGAGGGCATGTTGTCCTGTAGTGGGCCCTATGCTCCAGCACTTTGGAGCTTGATTTTCATTTGGTACACCACACCAGAATTGACAAATCCACCACTGGTGCCCTGTGCTTTTCACAGATGAGAGCAGGTTCACCTTGAGCATCTGTGATAGATGTGAAAGAGTCTGGAGAAGACAAGGATAATGCTATGCTGCCTGCAACATGGTTCAGCGTGAGCGGTTTGGTGGAGGGACGCACAGACCTCTACCGGCTAGAAAAGAGCACTCTAGAAAAGAGCAATTTTTGAACTCTAGATGCTCTGAGATGCAATCTGGGGTCATTCCAGCCAATAAAATCTAAGATGTCAACCACCCATTTTGGGAGGAAAAATTCCCTTTCCCCCTCTTGATGATCCCACTTTGCACCTTCTCACAAAATTTTACAAATATATGTTTGCAATAAAGTAAAACTGTAAATCAAAGCACAAACCACATTTTATTCACAGGTACTAGTGGTGACATACACATACCTGGTACACACAGAAATATATGTATATAGTAAATTTACAATGATTCAGGAAAAAGCATGCATGTCAACTTACCATCTCCATTTTATCTGATAAATGTTAATTTTAATCTTAAAATAAGCCAAGCAAACTGTACTGCACTTAAAACTCTGTTTTTGGACCCTCACCCACAGTTTGAGGACCCCTTCTTTGTTTTTTGTTTTTTTTTTAAACCTGTTTTTTCAACTTCCTACCTGGAGTCACATTCTTTTACTGGTTTTGCAGTGGTATTTACCAGCCTCTGCACATTTACCAAATGCATGTCGTGACAAACACAAAGGTACACGCTGTTGCGAACAAGCTGCAAGCGCTGGGGGCGCGTGTGGTGACGTGCCGCGCAGGCTGCAGTGAGAAGCTCCGCGCGGTCCTGCACACCGGTAAAAGTTTATGGCCGTAATTAAATATGATCGCACTCATCTCGAGACCAAGACCAGTGTTGAGTACTAGTATCTACCCACACTATGGATTTGCACTGATATAAAAATGACCCAGGTGGCTGACAAAAAAGCGGAAATCTGCCAAAAAGCGGAAATTTTTCATCTCTGTGACTGCCATTAGGTATCGAGATGCAATCCCTGAACCCATTGTCAGGCTCTAGGCTGATGCAGTAGGTCCTGGTTTCCTCCTGATGCCTCATGGGCAAGAGTATGCAGGCAGTACTCTGGCGGATGAAAGGATTGATACAATGGAATGGCCCTCACAATTACCTGACTTAAACCCGAAAGAACACCTCTGGGTCAACCAGACACCACCAGGTTGCTCCTCAGACTCTGCAGGAGTTCAGTGATACCCTTACACAGATCTGGGAGGAAATTCCACAATACACTATCTGTCGTCTCATTAGGAACAAGCCGCGACATTGACAAACATGCATACAAGCACGTGGGCTCCAAACAAGATATTGAGAAGCATTCTGATTTGAACAAATTAAATTTTGGCAAAATGGACTAGCCTGCCACACCATTATTTCACTTTGATTTTCAGGGCGTCTATAAAATGAAGGCCTCCGTAGGCTGAACATTTTATTTCCATTTAAAGCGGTGGCATTATTTTGCTCCCAAGACATTGCCCTGTCCATATTTGTACAGATATCCAACATTTTTTCCCCACATTGAGATCTGATGTGTTTTCATTGTGTTCCTTTAAATTTTTTTGAGCAGTGTACATTTTTTCACAGGTATCAATACTAAAAATGTCCCATTCACAGGACAGAAAAGAACCCTTCCTAAATAGCTTTAGAATGATCTTGAGCTGTATCAGAACAAGTATAAGAGCACATAGACTAGTATATGCCCATGGACCACTATGGAACCTACCTGGACCACAGAGGGATTACAAAGATTTAAGGCCAAATGGGAATAGAATTGAAAGTACTACCATTTAATGTGGAAAATCACACTATATTGTCTAAACAAAAAGGATTTTTTAAATCATCATCACGGTATCAGAATCTGTATTGAGTAAGGAATATTCCTTAGTATCGAGTTTGAAATGTTAGTATCATGACAATTTGTCTCACGACTTGTTGACATACAGTATTTTAAGATGGAACAGAAGCAGTAAATACAGTGGTACCTCACCTTACGAAATTAATTCGTTCCAGAAGTGGTTTCGTAACGTGAAGTTTTCGTAAGTTGAGTAGCTATTTCAATGGAAAAAGCCTGATTCGTTCCAAGGCCCCGATCCAAGTTTTTTCTTTATAGTGTAACTTTTTTTTATAGTGTAACACTGTGTTCTGGGTCCTGATTGGCTAAGAGACTAGACCAGGACTAAACATGGACTAAACCAGGTCTAAACAAGGTCTATACCTGGACTGGACCAGGACTAAACCTGGACTAAACCAGGACTAGACCAGATGGATTAAAGCGCCGCGTGCGGGTCTATTTCCTGGTTTCTCACGAGTCACAGCTGAGGTGAGCAGCGAGGAGGGGACCGCACGCAGTCCGAGCGCATGAACGAACGCAGGTAAGAGCCGCGGTGGTTTAATCCTGGTTTAGACCTGGTTTAGACCTGGTTCAGACCTGGTTTAATCCTGTTTTAGAGGAGGCACGGTTTGAGCACGGGTCTCGTCCTCTCAGCCCCGCGCCGGGTCATACTACGCCATCACACGTGTCCCCGCTGCGCACACTTCTCCACCCTCCCCCTTCCCCCCAACATGAATACATTTTGTTGAAAATCTATGAAAGTTTGAGTGTTTAAACAGAGACAAATGTGAGAAAAGTTGAAATCCAGTCTGAGAAAAGCGTATGTGTGTGGCTGAGCGCGCATTATTTGAATTATTTTGAGATTTCGCGTTTCGTAACTTGAATTTTCTTTCGTATCTAGAGACCAAAATTTAACGTGAAGGCGTTTCGTAACTTGGAATTTTCGTTTGTTGGGTCTTTCGTAAGGTGAGGTACCACTGTAGTTGTCAACATGCAGGAAAAGTTAATGTTCTCTGTATTTGATGGAAATCTGCTTCACACAATCTAAAACATGTGTGGAATGCCTGTGCTTTAAAGGGATATGCCACCCCCAGGTCAAATTTGGGCATCTCCCCACAGTCCAGAGACTAAAATAAGTGGTGGAAAGCGTTTTCCTGCTCACCCAGCCATTGTCCGAGTCTGTCGCCACTGACCGCCGCGGTAACTGGTGCTCCTCCGCCTTAGACTGGAGTCTAACGTAGCCAGAGAAAGATTTCGGCCAAAAGGAATTAATTTGCTCGATGCGTTTCCCAATTACTTTCTGTGTAGTGCGCATTCATATCGAGTGCAAATAAATGTGCAAATCAACACGGAGAGCTTGACTTGGTCATTTTGGGTGGGAACTATTTTCCAGTGCGGAAGAATACAGTCGTATCACGCACCACGTTGTGCAACAGGGGAACTCCCTTCCCGGTGCGTAACTGGGATTCCCCTGGTAGCGTGCTGCGTGATACGGCTGTATTCTTACGCACTGGAAAATAGTTCCCACCCAAAATGACCAAGGCAAGCTCTCCGTGTTGATTTGCACATTTATTTGCACTCGATATGAATGCGCACTACACACAAAGTAATTGGGAAACGCATCGAGCAAATTAATTCCTTTTGGCCGAAATCTTTCTCTGGCGACGTTAGACTCCAGTCTAAGGCGGAGGAGCTGCAGATACCGCGGCGGTCAGTGGCGACAGACTCGGACAATGGCTGGGTGAGCAGGAAAACGCTTTCCATCACTTATTTTAGTCTCTGGACTGTGGGGAGATGCCCAAATTTGACCTGGGGGTGGCATATCCCTTTAAACACACATGCACAGTACATATATGCGGTAAAAGCAGCTCTTCAGGTCAAAATAACTGCTGTGTATTGTCTGTATCTAATTAACTCAAACATTTTGTGGTTTTATTAGGAAGTATGTGGTTAGCATGACAGTTGTTAGCTTTGTCAAAACAGCAAAAATCTGTACTGGTGTATAATCTCATCGTGGTGAATAATTAGGATTCTCTGAATGCATAAGGGAAATGAGGAATAACTTTGGCCCACAGCAAACGGTTTAAAATTAACTACTTGTGTGTTTTGTGTTTTAAGATCAGGAACAGAGACTTCAAAGACTTGTAGATTTCTCTTAGGCACTTTGCACTTTGTATCTGGTATAAGTAGGCTTTTTTTCTTATACCAGATACATGTCTTCTAGCTATTCTCACTCACCTGAAGAAGATGAAGGCATTCTGAAAAAACACAGCCAGTCCTGGAGCCACCTCCTTCTCTGAGAACATAGTACACATGTGAGGGTTACATACACATGGCTTCATTGCTTAACGTTATGGAGCTTACTTGGAACAACATAAGCCCCAAACAGGATCCAGATGGAGGCGATGAGGGAGCCGAACATCATCATGAAGCCCAGGAATAGCCACAGACGTGCTCCTGTCAGAGGGAGGAGCAGGGTCAGCACCTGTCTGTTAGTATGGTTCTATCTGTATGTATATATAAATGGACATAGCTAACCCTCTATCCGCAACACTCCAAATAGGAAGTGAGCATGTGGGCACTTCCGGCTCCTACTAACCCTGGCTCCCATTGACTTACATTGGAATATCGATGCCCCTCTCTCTGCAACTGCTGCAGAAATCCTCATCATTTTGGTCTTAAAAATAAATAAATAAAAAGCCTGGCTCCAAGTTCATTCCTGTATTGTATATTTGGAAATCCGAGCTTGTGTATCACAGTGAACAAAGAGCCAATCATGTGTGAGACCGTTAAAGGGAACGCCTGGACCTAGGAATTAACAAGGAGTGGACACTTAGCAAAGCTGTCAATCAAACCTGTTGCTAAGACTGTTACTAAGGTAGAGCAACCTCAAGAAAGAGGGCAGCTCATTGGTTTGTTATTTATGTTCATGTCCTGATTTAGGGGCAAAATAGTGACGTAAAAACCACAGGATTATGTACAGCAGGTTCAAACCAGAATGAGGAGCCTAACAGTTACAGAGACAGGGGCCATGCTTTTTACATGCAAAATGAACTGGAGCCAGAATCAGTGGAGCTGAAGCATGCCCACACACACTTCCTGTTTGGAACGCGGTGGCTAGCAGGTTAGATATGTCCATCTATACAGTCTATGTCTGATGTACAGAGCTCTGAGAGTCCAGTAAAGATGAGTAAGGAGGTACTGACCGGTGCGTCCCAGGCAGCCCTCTCCGTAATTGTCCCCTCGTACCTGCCCATTGGACACGGCGTTGATCCTGCCACAGCACAGAGCTCACGGTTAGACCCACCCTCATTCCAACACATGCACCACAAGAGCTTCAAATGCATCCCACAAATTTTGTGAGTTTGGTGGGATAGAACCTGTGGTTAATATTTATCATAGTTTTACAGCAAATAAGTGGCAGTTTATGGGAAAAGCTGAAAAGAAAAGTTGAAAAGAAAAGTTGAAAAGTACAAATATACAGGAAGTAGTGCCGAGTTGTTTACCTGGCCAGCCAAATGATATCTCTCTGTATTTTCTATACAGCGCGATACCATCTGGACAGCCTCCATCCACTCTCGCTCCTCCGGTTACAAACGGACTCCGCGATTCTGATTCGTTCAAAGATGGTGACGTCAGCGCCTTTGCCCGCAAAGTCACTCTTAGGCAGCGGAAGTTCCGCCTCAGTTTTTAATCAAGATGGCGCAATCTCTGATTGGTTCACTTAGCTGTCTGTCTACGCGCAACCGCAGCGCATTTTGGACCAAGCGTTACCAGACTCACTCGCTGGTACAGCGATCAGTCATGGATTCTTCCAGGCAACCGAGTTGTAAAACAGAATCCCTCTGCCTATGTCATCAACACAGGGATGAAAGTGACCAGGACCAGTAATGAAAAAAGCTGAAAGTCACCGAAAAGCTAGTGGGGTCCGGGGACATGCACCCCCGGAAAATCTTTGAACTCTAGATGCTCTGCGATGCAATCTGGGGTCATTCTATCAAGTAAAAACTATGATATCAACCACCCATTTTGGGAGGAAAAATTCCCTTTCCCCCTCTTGATGATCCCACTTTGCACCTTCTCACAAAATTTTACAAATATATATGTTTGCAATAAAGTAAAACTGTAAATCAAAGCACAAACCACATTTTATTCACAGGTACTAGTGGTGACACACACATACCTGGTACATACACAAGTATACAGTGCCGTGAAAAAGTATTTGCCCCCTTCCTGATTTCTGTGTTTTTTGCATATTTATCACTCAAAACATTGTCAGATCATCAAACCAATTTTAATATCACACAGAAACAACCCAAGGAAAGACAAAATTCAGTTTTTGAATGATGATTCCATTTATTAGTGCACAAAAAAAATCGAAACCTATCTGGCCCTATGTGAAAAAGTAATTGCCCCCCCTTGTTAAATCACAAACTAACTGTGACTAACCACAGTTTTGAGAAAACTTAGTTCAGTTCTACATGCCACACCCACACCTGATTGTCACCACCTGTGTTGAATCAAGAAATCACTTAAATAGTTCCTGTCAAACAAAGTGAAGTTGGCTACAACATCTCAAGAACAAACACATCATGCCACGATCCAAAGAAATTCAAGAACAAATGAGAAAAAAAAGTGATAGAAGTCTATAATTCAGGAAAAGGTTACAAAGCCATTCCCAAAGCTCTGGGGCTCCAGCGAACCACTGTCAGAGCCATTATTCAAAAATGGAGGAAACTGGGAACAGTTGCAACCCTTCCCAGGAGTGGTCGACCAACTAAGATTACTCCAAGAGTGCGACGACGGCTCATTCAGGAAGTCACAAAAGAACCTAGACGCACATCGAAAGAACTACAGGCCTCGTTGGCCTCAGTTAAGGTCAGTGTTCATGACTCCACCATTAGAAAAACACTGGCCAAAAATGGCATCCATGGAAGAGTTCCCAGGAGAAAACCACTGCTTTCACAAAAGAACACAAAGGCTCGTCTCACCTTTGCCAAAAAGCACCTTGATGACCCTCAAGACTTTTGGAGAAACATTTTGTGGACCGATGAGTCTAAAATTGAACTTTTTGGAAGGTCTGCAGCCCGTTTCATCTGGCGTAAAAATGGCACAGCATTTGATAAAAAGAACATGGTGCCCACAGTAAAGCATGGTGGTGGCAGTGTGATGGTCTGGGCCTGCTTTGCTGCCTCAGGACCAGGACAACTTGCTGTGATTGACGGAAAAATGAATTCTGCTGTTTACCAGAAGATCCTGAAGGAGAATGTCCGGCCATCAGTTCGTGCCCTCAAACTCAAGCGCTCTTGGATCATGCAACAGGACAATGATCCAAAACACACCAGCAAGTCCACCTCTGAATGGCTCAAAGAAAACAAAATTAAGGTTTTGGAGTGGCCAAGTCAAAGTCCGGATTTAAATCCGATTGAGATGCTGTGGTGTGACCTTAAACGGGCAGTTCATACAAGAAAACCCTCCAATATGGCAGAATTGAAACAATTCTGCATAGAAGAGTGGGCCAAAATCCCTCCCCAGCGGTGTGAAAGACTCATCACCAATTATCGCAAACGTTTGGTTACAGTTATTGCTGTCAAAGGAGGCTCAACTGGCTATTAGATTAAGGGGGCAATTACTTTTTCACATAGGGCCAGATAGGTTTAGATTTTTTTTGTGCACTAATAAATGGAATCATCATTCAAAAACTGAATTTTGTCTTTCCTTGGGTTGTTTCTGTGTGATATTAAAATTGGTTTGATGATCTGACAATGTTTTGAGTGATAAATATGCAAAAAACACAGAAATCAGGAAGGGGGCAAATACTTTTTCACGGCACTGTATGTATTTTAATTTTCATAACTCTATCTCCATTTTATTTAATAAATGTTAATTTTAATCTTAAAATAAGCCAAGCAAACTGTACTGCACTGAAACACTCTGTGCCCCGTTTTTGGACCCTCACCCACAGTTTGAGGACCCCTTCTTTCTTTTTTTTCCAGGTTTTTCAACTTCCTACCTGGAATCACATTCTCTTACTGGTTTTGCAGTGGTATTTACCAGCCTCTGCACATTTACCAAACGCATGTCGTGACAAACAGATGCATTTGTGCACTTTTATTAGGCAAAATTCAACCACATGTCGCGGTAGACCTGCTCTGTGCTGTAGGCCTGCTCTGTGCCAACACTGTAACATAAGTTTAGATTAGTTTTTGCTTTGCATTTAGTCTTGCACTTCTAATCAGAGCGCATTGAGGAGGGAGCGTGTGCGCACTGACGTGAAGCGGACGGACAGGTAGGATGTTTTATAAAGTTTAACCTGCTCTGTGATACACGCTGGGACTAGGGATGCAAATTATCGATTAATTCATTAATCTATAGTTGATTGACCTTATCGATCGATTAACGATTAACTGATAAGCAGCGTTTTTCACCTGAACTTTAGTGTTTCAATAGGGTCTTTAAGAATATAAGCTATAGTATACATAACACTGAGTCAAAAATGTATCATAGTATTATTATATGGTATATTACTCAATTATTCCTTAGTAAAAAGCAGACAAATGTATTGATGCTGAATAACAAACTACAGTAATCCCTCGTTCTATCGCAGATTTTTAAAAAATTGTGTTCTGCATCCTGATTGGCTAATAGACCAGGACTAAACGTGGACTAAACCAGGTCTAGACCAGGTCTAAACCAGGTCTAAACCAGGTCTAAACCAGGTCTAAACCAGGTCTAAACCTGGACTGGGCCTGGACTAAACCAGGATTAAACCACCACGTGCCGCTGCTGGTTTCGTGCGGCTGGTTTGTGGCTCGGGCTGAGACTATGCATTCCGGGCGCCGTGGTTCGATCTCAGCAGCCCCGGTGTACGCGTGGGCAGTGCCGTTGGCGCCTGCGGCTGGCTGTGAGTCGAGCTTGGCGCGGCGCAGTGCGCGGTTGCCTTGTTTCGTGATCACGCGGGTGCGCGTGTCCGCGATTAGCGATTAATTACAATTAATGCATTTTGTTCGACTAACGTCTTGATCAACAATTAATCGTAAGTCGATTAATTGTTGACATCTCTAGCTGGGACGCAAAGGTACACGCTGTAGTGACCCAGCTGTGCGCGCTGGGGGAGTGTGTGGTGACGTGAAGAAGCTCCGCGCGGCCCTGCACACCGGTAAAATTTATTGCTAACGGCAGCAGCCGTAATGAAATATGATTGCAATCATCTCGAGACCAAGACCGGTGTTGAGTACTTCGACACTGGTACTGGTAGATCATGATCAACGTATTGAGCACCCTTGTTTTAGGCACTATTTTTGATTCATACGGTAATACAAATACATAGGGACAAAGTGCGTCCCTATTCAGCTCAATACGGGACGCATACTGACCCAGGCGGTGACAAAAAAAGCGGAAATCCGCCAAAAAGCAGAAATTTTTCATCCCTGTCAACAGGAAAATGTAGAGAAAATTTACACACCAGGAAGGACTTTTTCTTTAAAAATCAAAAATCAAAGTGTTGTCATCTGTTTGTATTAGGACTAAACAGGTCTAAACCTTTACTTATAGCTTTACTTTTAGTCGCTGAAACATCATTATGCTAACTTTTTATTTGGTCTTAGCACAAAGATGACTTACTATACTGAGTTATTTGTTCAGTACATGACAGATTGAGCAATCATTTTCAGGGGTGTACATTTTCTTTGCACTTGTGGAACATTTGTGGTAAAGTTTTGAGCTGAAGAATTATGAACTCAAATTCAAAACTTATTTCTAAAGTGTTGCATTCTGTTATTTATTTATTGGAGCTCATATTTTTTTAACAAAATTGAACATTTTGAAAACATTTTTTCTGTGAATAATTCTTCTTTATGGTTTGAAAGAACTCACATGAAGAAGGCGATGGTGGAGAAGACTCCACATGTGTGGAAGGCATGGTTCATCTGCTCCTGAGTCGGATATGTGACCGCAGCATCGATCATGATCCACCAACCACTGAAGAACTGAGGACACAGAGCAGGGTTTAACCAAGACCGTACCAGGACCCGGACTAGATCAGGTTTCTAAATCAGGAATAACCAGGAATTAAGAGGGCCTAAACCAAAAACTAACAGGTGTCTAAACCAGCACTAGAACCATGCCCAAGCACAGATAGCCCCTAAAGCACAGTACATCTGTCCAGTGTGAGCACAACGATTGGAACGTTGGCCCAGTTGGAGGGGGGGTGGGCCAAAGCATGGCATGGTTACTCATGTACATGTACACACACGACTTTACTCTACGATCCCTGTCAGGTGTGCTGATGTCATTCATACGATAAAAACAGTGAATCCGCGCTTACCTTCAATAAGGACTGTGGACAGCGACAGAAGTTTTGCAGCCTCGTCTCTGGCTGTCCTCACTCCTCCGAGCTGTCCATAATCTTACGGAGGAACGCGCATCGCAGCAGGAGTCATATCTGTCTCACTATTTAATAGATATTTCATGCTGCTGGATGTATTTTTTCTGCTAAAAGCATTAGCTCTGCTACGCATCATGTAAACAAACAGCAGTGTGTGATAACTGGCCGTGGCCCGGTTCGGCTGTGCATGTGTGAGTGCGGGCCATAGAACGCAATCATTCTTGAGCATGGCATGGTTCTAAAGTCCGAGTGTCAGTGCACCCTTAACCAAGACTAAAACCAGGATAAAGCAGGACTTGGATTTAACAGGGCTGAAACCAGGACTAAATTCGGTGTAAACCATGTGTAAACCTGGACTAAACTGGGTGTACACCAATACTAAACTAGGTCTAAACCAGAAATAAACCAGGATTTAACAGGGTCTAAACCAAGACTAAACCTGGTGTAAACAATGTGTAAACCCTTACCAGGACTCCTGCTCCGATGGAGGCTACAGTGTTCCTCCTCTCGCCCCAGTCCATGCACTCAGGCCAGCGGAAGTGATCCAGGAAGCCCGCCATCCCAGGGACCTCTGCTCAGCCTCACGTCTCCTGAATATATGGACACATGGACAGTGAAATGCAAGGGACAAGAAAGTGGAACCTTTGACTTTTTTGTCTTCTGTGTTGTTTTTACATGTGCCACAATGTATGTGTGCAATATCTATGCATTGTATTTGTATGTATTTATAATAATTTAAATAAAATCAATCTAAAAAAGGGGGGAAGGCATCCGGGTTACACACACACAGTACATTGTGTAAGTGTTCATTAGATTTGTTGTTTGAAATACTTTATAGTTTGTTTTTTTTACCTTACAGTTACTCCACACTTAATACAAATTATTTTCTCCACCGGTGTTTTAGATTTATTCGAAATTAAGGCTGAACGATTTGTGAAAAATATCAAATAGTGTTTAGATTTGGGATTTATGTTTTAACAATAGTTCTGTTTAAAGTTCACATTTTAAAACACGTCCACAACAATGTACAAAAACACTTCAATATAAACTGACAAACTAATACAAATTCATAACTAATTCATAACATGTTTGTACAGATCTAAACTACAGGGTTAGTAGTTTTTATACAGAATAAGAATGGAGATTTTGTTGTTTGTGGAGAAAATGACTAACGTTCCCCAAAATGTATGTAGCCACACACTGCCTAAATATGATCTAAACTAGGAGTAAACATGATCAAAACCAGGACTAAACACGATCTAAACCAGGATTAAACAGGGTCTAAACAAGGACTAAACATGATCTAAACCAGGATTAAACAGGGTCTAAACCAGGATTAAACAGGGTCTAAACAAGGACTAAACATGATCTAAACCAGGACTAAAGTGGGTCTAAACGAGGAGGGTGTGAACATGATCTAAACAAGGACTGGACAGGGTCTAAACCTGGACCAAACAGGGCCTAAATTGGGATTAAACATGATCTAAAACAAGACTAAAAACTGTAGGATTAAAAATGATCAAAACCAGGACTAGACATGATCTAAACAGGAATTGAACAGGATCTAAACCAGGATTAAACAGGGTCTAAACAAGGACTAAACATGATCTAAACCAGGACTAAAATGGGTCTAAACGAGGAGTAAACAGGGTGTAAACATGATCTAAACAAGGACTGGACAGGGTCTAAACCTGGACCAAACAGGGCCTAAATTGGGATTAAACATGATCTAAAACAAGACTAAAAACTGTAGGATTAAAAATGATCAAAACCAGGACTAGACATGATCTAAACAGGAATTGAACAGGGTCTAAACAAGGACTAAACATGATCTAAACCAGGACTAAAGTGGGTCTAAACGAGGAGGGTGTAAACATGATCTAAACAAGGACTGGACAGGGTCTAAACCTGGACCAAACAGGGCCTAAATTGGGATTAAACATGATCTAAAACAAGACTAAAAACTGTAGGATTAAAAATGATCAAAACCAGGACTAGACATGATCTAAACAGGAATTGAACAGGGTCTAAACCAGGATTAAACAGGGTCTAAACAAGGACTAAACATGATCTAAACCAGGACTAAATTGGGTCTAAACGAGGAGTAAACATGATCTAAACAAGGACTGGACAGGGTCTAAACCTGGACCAAACAGGGCCTAAATTGGGATTAAACATGATCTAAAACAAGACTAAAAACTGTAGGATTAAAAATGAAATAAGCGTTCAAATCGAAACTAGAACGGCAACACGGCATTACCTTAGAACGACGTTATTAAAACTGCTTTTCATATTCACAATTAATATCTTAATATATTTGGTTTGCTTTGTGTTCAGTCTAAAGTCTGTGACAAGTAAATTTCTCCTGTGTGAGATCAATAAAGTCTTATCTTATCTTAAATATTGAAGCAATTTAGTCACAGGACAGACGCTAGCAGGCTAACGGCTAACAGGCTAACACGCTGTCCACATGAGCTTTAGATCTGCGGCTCTCCTGCAGCTGTCCGCAGGCTCAGAGCATCAGATCGGACACAAGACGGTACCTACACACAAGCTCCGGTCAGTCTATGGGTCACTCTTGGCTCAGATTCGGTCCAGATCTGGCACGGTTTGTTTCGGGTTCCATCAAGCCAAGCGCGACACTTTGTGGGGGCACAGCGCCATCTACAGGACGCGTGCCAGCATAAGCGCACGGTTAATCCACAAAGTGAAGTATTGGGAGATAATAATAAAATGAGAAATTCAATTTGTCAACTGGACAAAGTTTGTTTGGTCGAAAACGTTTCGCCGCTCATCCGAGAGGCTTCGTCAGTTCTGGTTCGAGTGCTGGTTAGACACTGCTTATATCTCGCTGCAGGGAGGAGCTCACTACTCTGAATTCTTCTGAAACTATCTCAACTACATTTGTTTTGCGATTCTCTCTTTTGTTCTTCGCATTTCTCTGGCGTCTAGTTTAGCATACCAATTCAACCCTAACGACAAAAAAATGGCCCTGGCATTTTTGGCTTAGACCAGCCCCTCATAATTAGTCCTGGTTCAATCCTGTTTTAGACCTGATTAGTCCTGGTTTAGTCCTGGTTTAGTCCTGGTTTAGTCCTGGTTCACACCTGGTTTAGTCCTGGTTCAGACCTGGTTTAGTCCTGGTTTAGTCCTGGTTTAGTCCTGGTTTAGTCCTGGTTCAGACCTGGTTTAGTCCTGGTTTAGTCCTGGTTCAGACCTGGTTTAGTCTTGGTTCAGACCTGATGTAGTCCTGGTTTAGTCCTGGTTCAATTCTGATTTAGTCCTGGTTCAGACCTGGTTTAGTCCTGGTTCAATCCTGATTTAGTCCTGGGTTTTAGTCCTGGTTCAGACCTGATGTAGTCCTGGTTCAGTCCTGGTTCAGAGCTGGTTTAGTCCTGGTTCAGACCTGATGTAGTCCTGGTTTAGTCCTGGTTCAGTCCTAAATTGTGGGCCGGTCTCTAAGTAAAAAAAAAAAGAAGGGCATCGGCCCCTAGGACTGTCGGCCCACCGGGAAAATGCCCGGTATGCCCAATTACCAGTCCAGGCCTGCCCACACCTCTGGCCCTGACCTGTCTGCCCTGCAAAACAAATTAGTTAAGATAGTTTCAGAAGAATTCAGGGTAGTGAGCTCCTCCCTGCAGCTAGATATAAGCAGTGTCTAACCAGCACTCGAACCAGAACTGACGAAGCCTCTCGGATGAGCGGCGAAACGTTTTCGACCAAACAAACTTTGTCCAGTTGACAAATTGAATTTCTCCTTTTATCATGGATTCTACCTGGACGGCTGAGGGATTCTTCACGCGTATTGGGAGAGAACTGTCCGAAAATCCGAAATCCAAGAATTGAGTGTAAGAGTTTCCCTCTGACGTCTTTGTCTCACAGGCTGCTTTGTCCTTGCTGATTGAAGCTATGTTTAATGGTGAGGGGACATGACCTAATTACCAGAGTGGGGTCCAGGCATTTCTTAAAATAGCTATACAATCCCAGCACTAGCAAATTAAGGATTTTGACAAACACATCTCTTAATCATGACCAGACGTCCCTATTTACCCCGGGCAGTTCCAATTTTGAGCCCTGTGTCCCATGTCCCAGCAGATTTTTCCAAAACCACCGATTTGTCCCAGTTGTATCTATTTTGGACCAATCTGATACCTGAGACAGAGAAATAAGAGACATAAACTGTCGTTTGTTTAGGTAAAATACGGAAAAGCTGCTTAAAAATAACCAATACACAAAAAGTTGACTATACTGACTCACATGAAGTTTTCCTTAATTACACACTCGTGTCACAGTTTTATTATTTCCAACCACCACAAACCAGGGGTGTCCCAGTTTTTGATTTAGAAAAACTGGTCACCCGAGGTCAGAGGTGGAGGGCCGGGCCAAAAGTTTGAAGTCTACTTTGGTTATTAATTTTATTTCTACATTGAAATCAGTAAATGGCATTGTTTACAGAAGCTGGACATCTGTAAATAGGTATTTATTTATTCTGCTGCACTGCTTTCAGATTTTAGATTTTAGATTTTAGATTTTAGATTTTAGATTTTAGATTTTAGATTTTAGATTCTAGATTCTAGATTTTAGATTTTAGATTAGATATTTTTTTTTTGTTTTGTTTCGTCTTTATATTGTATTTTGTACACTGTCTTTTTGCACTACCTGGCCAGAGAGAAACGAAATTTTGATTCACTGTATGTTGAACACATATGGCAGAATTGACAATAAAGCTGACTTTGATCTTTGACCTTTGATGTTTGAGTTATGTGTTATTATTAAGTAATGAGAGAGTGAGGTTTTACAAAAACTGAATTTATTCAGTAGAATAATTCAAAACAATGGTAAACGTGAAACATTTGTAACTCTTTTTCAGTCACATTAACCCCACAATGCTTTCTGAGTTTAACTTTCTTAACTTTGTATTAAGACACCACAATGTCTTTGTTTGCCAAATAATATAATACAAGACTTTTTTGTCCAAACTGTGTAGAAAAAAAGTCAAAGTTAGCATGTTTTAGTGTTTTTTTTTCTTGATCAGTGAGAGAAATCTCGCCTCTGTTGAGCTTTAACAAGTGCATCAAAGTCAGGTTCATGTTTGAGGTGGAGATGTGAAGTCCGACAGATGATCATCAGTACAAATGCATCACTTGCATTATGTACAATTTGGAAAATAGGTTTTATTTTCTTAATTCCAAGTAACCATTCGCGGGCCGGTCAGAGTCGGCTCGGGGGCCGTATTTGGCCCCCGGGCCTTGAAATGCCCGGGTCTGCCCTAGGTTATAAACATGGCGTGAACATCGGGGTTTTACTGATGTTATGGTGGAGAACCAGGGGGTCCTTGGGACCAATAAAGGGGTCCTCACCTAAGCATAGGCAGTAATTCTGGATCATGGGCGGCAGTAGCTCAGTTGGTAGAGCATTTGTCCACTGATCCAAAGGTTGGCGGTTCAAATCCCGCTCTCTGATGTGTGAATGCGTGTGTGAATGGGTGATTGGTTCCTTGTTGTAAAGCGCTTTGGGTGCCTTGAAGGTGGAAAAGCACTGTATAAAGATGTGACCATGACCATCATCCAACATTGGTTCTTTCTATGCAATCAACAGTCCATGGGGATTTGAAAAAGTGTAGCGTACCAGGTGGGTGAGGAGGAATGAGCCACACAAGTATGTGTGAAGAATCCCTCAGTCGTCCAGGTAGAATCCATGGTAAAAGGAGAAATTCAATTTGTCAACTGGAAAAGTTTATTTGGTCGAAAACACTGCTTCTGGTTAGAGTGCTGATGGACACTGTTTATATCTAGCTGCAGGGAGGAGCTAACTACAGTGAAATTACTATGAAACTATCATCTCTTTGTCTTACACTTTCTGTCTGGCATCAAGTTTAGCATACCCATTCAGTTACATAATGGGTGGTTTCACACCTCTGGACCTGATCTGGCTAGCCCTATTGTTTCCTTTGTTTGTTTTGATTTAGGTTTGAGAATGAAATTATAGATGGGAGAGAGATTGTATCTGACCCCTCCATTCCTGTTCAAGGAAGGATTCTCTTTTTTGACAAAAATTGCCTCTTTAACTCCCCTCTCAGACCAGTTCTTTTCTCTGGCTAAGATCTGAACCTCACTGTCCTCAAAGGAATGGCCCGTGGCTTCTAGGTGGAGATGAACGGCAGATGAAGGTCCACTCTGGCACGCCCGTCGATGTTGGTACATTCTCTGTTCCCTGTTTTGTTTCTCCAATGTAGCGCTCACTGCAGTCTTCACTACACTGAATGGAGTAGAACACACTGCTTTGTTTGTGGCTCGGTGTTTTGTCCTTTGGGTGGACCAGTTTTTGTCTTAAAGTGTTTGTGGGTTTAAAACAAACTGTGATTTCATACTGTCTGAAAATCCTCTGTAGTTTTTCAGAAACGCCGGCCAGGTAAGGAATCGCTACCCCTTTCCTCCTGGGTTCTGATTCTCTGTTGTTTTGTTTCTTGCCCTTGTCTCTCTTGGTTTTATTGACAGCCCATTTAGGATATCCACAAACAGAGAGGGCTTCCTGCACATGTTGTTCTTCTTTCTCCTTACCCTCTGTGCTTGTGGGAACCACTTGGGACGAACAAGTATTAGAGGAACATAACCTGCACCGTGACCCGTGTATTATGCAGTGAACAGGTCCCTGGGGGTCAGTTGTACAGAGCTTGCGCTGATTTTGGTTATATTTTGGTTAAGATTAAGAGTAAGCCTTTATTTGGTCTCACACACAATGTTTATTTGGTAGTGTTGGCTTTAATAATTTGAATAAATACAATATTGGATGACATGTACGCAACGCATGCATTTTAATAACAGAAGCTTTGCAAGTGCACAACTCTTGTCTTGAAAGTACTTTTAAATATTGTGTCTGACCTACTGAAAAGTCTGAGGAGGTTCAAAATATCCTCCTGGGACCTGAAGAAAAAAGTGTACCTAAATTATTATTATTTTAATTTTCTATTTGGAGGTAAATGAACACCTTAGCATTTCCATTGTGTTCATTTTATTTTTATTCATAATGTTGTAACATGTCCTCTGTAATGGACGTCGGGGACATTTTGGTGTTAAATCCATGTGAAGTTAAGTTTTTTTTTATGACCAACATCTCTGACAAGCTTCTACAGTCGCCTCCCTTTTAATTTCTTATTTTATTTTATTTTTTTATTAATTAATTTATTATTATTATTTATTTTATTTATTAAATTTTTTTATATATTATGTTTTTTTTTAAATATATTATGTTTTTTTAAATGTTTTTTTACGTGAAGCGTGAAGAGTATTATGTTTTTTTTTAAATTTATTTGAGTATTTATTTACATATTGATTTATTTTTTATGTATAATTTATTTATTTATTTTTATTTTTTTATTTATTAAGTTAACAACCTAACAAAAACATTTTTTTTGATGACCAACATCTCTGACAAGCTTCTACAGTCACCTCCCTTTTAATTTCTTATTTTTTTGTATTTTATTAATTAATAATTTTATTTATTTATTTATTATTATTATTATTATTTATTTTATTTTTTTAAATATGTTTTTATTTATATATATATATATATATATATATATATTAGGTTTTTTTTATTTTTTAAATATATTATGTTTTTTTACATGAAGCGTGAAGAGTATTATTTTTTTTAATTTTTTTGTTATTTATTTGTATTTATTTACATATTGATTTATTTTTTTATGTATAATTTATTTATTTATTTATTTATTTATTTTTATTTATTTATTTATTTTTTATTTTTATTTTTTTTTTTAATCATAGTGCAGCCACAAACTAGTCTCAAAACAATTAAAAGACCGACTGGTTAACTCTATGTCCACTATAAAGGACACAAATGAATGGGCCGGTGTCCCGTCGAAATGGGCCGCCCCGTCAGAATGAGCTCCAAGCGCTACTGCGCATGCGCAAACCACCCCTGAGTGTTGTTCCCTTTAAATGCCATCGAGCTTGGCTCCAGAGGCAGAAGTTGAGTTGCTTTCTACAGAAGTGGACTTGTTTTCAACAATTGCAACGCAAGTAAGTAACATTTTAACATTTTATTGGATTTATTGTATGTTACAACCAACATACAACCAATTACATTTAACAATGTATTGGATTTATTGTATGTTATAACCAATTACGCACGTAAGGAATGATAATTTGCGGCAGATACCTACGTCAAATGATATTAGTTTGGATTTAACATTTGACTGCATCGTTATGGTTTTTATTACATCGTATTTTGTTATTTTGTTTCTATGTGAACGTAGAAAACGTTGTAACTTTGTTTAGAAAGGCGCTGTGTATAATTAGCCTTATTTTGTCTTTTACAGTTTCTTACATTTGTGAACAAAACTATGGAGAGATCCAAGCAAGTGTTTCAGTTCCTGACAAGTGGGGAATACCCAGTTTTCCCGTCCGAAGTTCCTATTGACATGCCAGCTGAGGGGAAAATGAAAAAGTGTATGAAAAGCGCTTTATAAATATTGTTTGATTGATTGATTGATTGATATTTTTGTAAATATAAATATATTTGTAAATGTTTCTTCTGTTGTCCCTTTTCCTGTCCTCATAAATCATGAATAAGAGACAAGCCTTATTTGACAGATAATATAAGCGTGTCGAAATGAACTGTCCATGCCCATTATAAAAGAGTTGGAATTTTACATACTAAAGACACCGTATGCAAACAGCAAACAGCATACAACTCTCTAATCCTATCTAATCTAAAACTGCAGACGTATTTGTCGTAGTACGTATTTGTCAAGTACAAACGCCACAATTTTGGATGTCATTGAGTGCAATGTTCAAAATGTGCACAAAACTGTTATAATTTTTAAAATGTTTCGGTAACACTTTATAATAACGGTCGCTTATAAAGCATTAGTAACACTTAGTAAATAATGAACTAATTATTACTAATTATTTTACAAAACATTTACAAATATTTGTTCATGAGTAAGAAATACTTAGTAAATAATGAACTAATTATTTTACAAAACATTTACAAATATTTGTTAATGAGTTAGAAATATATTAAATATTTGTTAATGAGTAAGAATTTAATCTCGCCAGAAAGACCCATTGAAAGGAGATATTATGACACGCATGGTCCCTCCCACTCAACCAATCCTAAAAATACAAATAATTATCTATAATTATTTGTATTTTTACAAATAATTAGCTTTGAATCTATACAACTGTAAACAACTCACGCATACAACTGTAAACGAAAAACGGCGTATTTCGACGTAAGGCGGCCTATTTCGACGGGGGGGCGTAACCCGATAGACATCGCCGTCAAAATAGGTCAGTGGTGGGCTCATTCTGACGAGGCGGCCCATATCGACAGTACACCGGGTCTCAGGAGGATAATTATACAAATAAAAACATCTAGGAAAAACGATTGATTCAGTTGCTTTATTGAGTGAAATTCGTGGGGGCGTGGTCTGCGGGTGTGGGCGGGGTTAGAGTTGTGGTGTGGGCGGGGTCAGAGTTGTTTATCAGGAAGTGCTCAGATCCGCGTTGCTTCTGTCCAGTTCTGTCTCCAAACTTATCTCTCGTGTGTCCCCGAAGTGCCCGAGTCCAGAAGGAGCGACCATGGTGTGACTGATCATCAACGGTGAGTCCTGTCAGTTTGTCAGATTTTTATAAACGTTTGTGACTCTGAAGTGCTGTATGTTTGCAAGTTTTCTCCACGTCAAAACTTGCGACAGCGAAGCGGTGCCAGGACGAAGAGGCTCGGAGAGAACTGTGAAATACACACGAAATACACTTTGGATTCGTTCTATAATGCTGTGTTTTTTTGTTGAAAATCTATGAGGAGAGAACAATCCCGCACTCCGTCTTACTTGCAAAATGAGAACTTTATTAAGTCATGCAACGTTTCAGCCCTAGGCCTTCATCCCTTCATCAGGCAAAATGGAGTAAGAGCTAAAGGTGGTGTAGAACAGGTGGCCATCTGAAATAGGCTGTGGCGAGCACCCAAGGGTGACAGGTCGTGAATGAACAGTGTACCCAAAACAACATAATTCAAAATCCAAAGGCAATCAATCAAAATAGTGTAATGTAATTAATAACAACAACAACAACAACAACAACAACAACAACAACAACAATAATAATAGTCATGGAACAATAATTGAAAAATAAAGCTGGAGAATATTCGAATACATACAGTAAATATGCACCCAACTTTAGAATAAGACTGGCGTGCTATATACATATCTACATATACACAGTGAATCTTATAATACAGCCCACATACAACCCAACAGAAGCAAGAGCATAATGATTATTTACAATATTTACAAAAAATGCTCAAATTAAAGTCATCATTGAGTCCTTTTGGAGCTAAAGTTTGGAGGGTATGGATCCAATATGCCTCCCTTTGTTTGAGAAGGCGGTCATGGTCCCCTCCTCTGGGCGGAGGGGGGACAAGCTCAATGCCACAGAACCGGAGTGAAGAAATGTTATGTCTGTGGTCATTAAAATGTACCGCTACAGGATAGTCTCTGTCATTCCTTCTGATGGAGCTCTTATGCTCACTCATTCTTTGTTTGAGTTTCCTGGTGGTCTTGCCTATATAAGCCAGGCCACATGTCTAAGCATGTAGACAACATGTGTGGATGCACATGTGATGACAATTTTGATGGGATTTTTCTTCCCAGTGTGTGGGGGGGGGGGTGTAGAAAGTGGTCAGTTTTGGTTGTGTTGTTACACTGAGCACAGCTGCCACAGCGGCAGTTGCCATTGGGTAAAGGATGTAACCAATTTCAAATTAGCACGTACCAGATCATCTGGTACGTGCCATCAAGTTTTTTGCCACTTTTATTTACAAAGAGAAGTGGATATTTGAAAATGGATGAGATTTCCGGGTCTGATTTCAAAATGTGCCAATGTTTTAGGAAGATAAATTTAATTGCAGGAGTGTGAGTAGAATATTGGGTGATGCAGGTTACAGAAAATGTTTTTTGTTTCTTAGTGCTCTTTTTAAATAAATCTGTCCGAGACTTGTGCAGAGCCCGCTCATAGGCATCATTAACCCAAGACACAGGATACCCTCGTTGGTGAAATCTCACTTTCATGTCAGTGGCTTGTTGAATAAAGTCCTCAGTGGAATGACAAATTCTTCTTAATTTGTAAAATTGACTTATGGGTAAACCTCTTTTGAGGGGAGTAGGATGGAAGCTAGAGGCCAACAGTAGTGTGTTTTTATCATCATGTTTCTTTACAATACAGTGAAGTAATAATGTTGCCATTGTCCTTTTTTACCCACATGTCCAAAAAACGTACTTTGTCAGTACTGAATTGTGAAGTGAATTGAAGGTTAGAGTCAAAACTGTTTAGAAGCAACACAAAGCTTTCCAGCTGTTCAATTCTGCCATGAAATATACAAAAAATGTCGTTAATGTATCTGAACCATTTAATAATGTTTGATAGATATTTGTTGTGAGTGGAATTAAATACAAATTTATTTAAAAAAACGCATAAATTGGCCTTTAACGTACATATTGCTAATCTAGTCAAAAAGCTTAAAATAAAGCTTGGCTTTTATTTTCAGAAACAAATCATGTTTCACATTTAGCGCTAAGAAAAAACTTGTGGAAGCTACTTTTTTGGCTGTGATTGATTATGGTGACATATTATACATGCATGCTGAATCCTCCATCTTGCGTCGCATTGATTCAGTTTACCATGCATCATTACAATTTATTACAAATGCTAAGTCCCTCACTCATCATTGCATTCTCTATAATTTAGTTGGTTGGACAGCACTTACAGTTCGTAGACAACAGCACTGGTTTATCTTTATCTATAAAGCAATACTAGGTAAACTCCCACTGTACCTCGGTAACCTCCTCTCTGTGAGCTCTGGTACTTATCAGCTCCGCTCCTCAAGGTGGTTACTTTTTAATGTACCTCGAGTTTTAACTGAGTTAGGAAAAACTGCCTTCTCCTATTCAGCACCCTGGGGATGGAATAACCTACAGAAAGACCTTAAACTAGAAACTCATCTCCATAAATGAATTTAAAACTTCCATAAGAAAAATGGTAACAAACACATGCGCTTGTTTTTCTTGAGATGTTTTAACATACTGTATTTATTTGTTTATGATGACAATGTAAAGTGTAGCGTTTATGTATGTGGGTATGTGTAACTATTGTATGTATGTGGCTATTTATGTGGATTGGCTGCTAACTTGGCCAGGTCTGTCTTGAAAATGAGATTTTGAATCTCAATGAGACTTCCTGGTTAAATAAAGGTAGTAATAATAATAATAATAAATTGGCATAATTGGTTCCCATGCTTGTGCCAGATACTTGAAGATAAAAGTCATTGTCAAAAGTAAAATGATTGTATTTCATGACAAATTCGGCTAGATCAGTGATGAGTTGTTTCGGGTATTGGGCCGTTTCACTGCGGTTCTGTAAATAGAAGCCTAATGCCTCCAGACCACCTTCATGATGGATGTTTGTATAAAGGCTAGTTATATCCAATCTGAGTAAAAATGGCTCTTCTGGTAGATTCTTAACAACAGAACATTTTTCAATCAAATCTGTCGAGTCTTTAATGAAGGCTGGGAGGGTCTGAACAAAAGGCTTGATAAAGAAATCCACAAAGATTGACCAGGGTGACCATAAAGAATTTGTCTGTGCCACAATCGGACGACCAGGGGGATTAATCAGTGACTTATGAATTTTTGGTAGGGTGTATATTACCGGGCGAATGGGGTGTTTACAATAAAGAAAATCAAAATTGGAATCAGATAACCATTTATTAGTTTTTGCATCTTGGAGATAAGTGAAAAATTTCTTCTGAAAAGCCAAGGTGGGAGCTGAAATTATTTCCCTGAGTGCTGAATGCATATTGCACCCCCTTTGTCTGCGGGTTTAAAGGAAAAGTAAATTTTTTTACAATCTGAGCCTTATTTCGGTAAAAAAACAAGTTGTTTTACTCACCCATAGTAATTTGGTGTCATATGGAGCACATCCGGAGATGTTTTAGATTTGAGATCTCCATAATGTGAGTTCTCGGGGCACATGTTTGCAGTCTCCAAATAACACAAACTTTAGCACTTTTCAAATCATAGAAGCTCGATGTCTTATCCTACGATTTCGTGTGGTCAAAAGTGGCCTGTAATCCGAGATTTAGCCATAGTTTCGAGTAGATGAGGAGGCCAGTGCGCATGTGCGGACTGTGCTCTCAGCTCCCGGGACCCAAACATGAAACGCAAAGCTGTAAACTATGGATAAATCTCGGATTACAGGCCACTTTTTCTTCAAACGAAATCGTAGACTAAGACATCGGGCTTCTATGATTTGAAAAGTGCTAAAGTTTGTGTTATTTGGAGCCCACACGGGGCATATTACATGCTTGGGGAATATATTATATGCCCCGAGCTATGGCTAGAAGTTGCGCTAGGCTAACCGCAAATCTAAAACATCTCTGGAAGTGCTCCATATGACACCAAAGTGCTATGGGTGAGTAAAACAACTTGTTTTATTACCGAAATAAGGCTCAAATTGTAAAAAAAAAAGTTACTTTTTTAAAAATGACAATATCTTTGTCATTCACCAGTTCATTAAGTGCACATCTCTCCTCTTTTGTTAAGTTTGGGGATGTGGCTTTAGGTTTATGTGTCAAATGCATAATGTCATTTTCGACAATTCTACAAAACGTATTTATAGAGGCATTGGGTTATAGAGGCATTGGGTGAAGTAGGACAGAAGGTGCTTTTAGATCTAAAGGGAGCTGTATTAGAGCATGGTTCTACTTTGGAGAAAAAGTGGCGTAGTTTGATCTGTCTGAAACATTTGAATAAGTCTACTTTCAAGCCAAAGGCATTCACTTTATTTTGAGGAACGAATGACGGGCCTTTCTGAAAGAGACTTTTGTTGATCAGTCAGGTTTTTTGAGGAAATATTAATTGCCGTGTCCTCGACTTGCTGCGCGTCCACGGGCGTTGCGTGCTGCTTGTCTGCGCGTTTCCCCCTTTGGCATTTTTTTTTTTTTTTTGCTTATCGTAGGTTATTTTTAGAACCTAACCCCCGTGATAAATGAGGGACCACTGTACTGAGCGCCATCAGAGGGATCAAAGAGCCTCGTGGCTCCGGAGCCGCGGGTTGCTGACCCCTGCTATAGTCCAATGTGAGCAACATGAACCATCCATCTGGGAATATGACATCATCATATTGTAGAATTTGAGATGCACCCATATGAAAAGGGCGGTGACTAGGGTTGGGCGGTAATACGGTAATACGGTATACTGCAGTATCTAAAAATAGCAACGGTATCAGATTCATTACCGTCATTAAAAAAAAAAAATCTTGCCCTAATATAATATTAACTATAATTAATTTAATGCCTAAATAAAGAGTGTTTGTCCAGCACTCATGTATGTGTGGTTGTGTTTGTTAATTTAATACTATTACAGTTTAAAACTAATATTACTATCGGAGAGATGACGTTCGTTGAAGTTCCTGGATGTTGCGTCGTCACGTGACATTACCGCTCAGAAGGAGGAGAAAAACAAGACAACATGACAGACCGCGCTGAGTTGGTCCCAAAGAAAAACACAACATCTGCAATTTGGCAGCATTTCGGATTTCGGCCAAATGACAAGGGAGAGCCGGCTAATGTCAACGAGGCTGTGTGTAAAATGTGCATGCAGACGGTGGCGGTGTTCTGGTGAAACATCCTACCCGTCGAGAGATAACAGCGGCACTGTGGAGCAGTGTTGTGCAGTAACGCGTTACCAATAACGCGTTACTGTAACGCCGTTACTGTTGACAGTAACTAATACTGTAACGCGTTACTTTTAAAATAAAGGAACTCAATTACCGTTACTAAACGGCGCGTTACCGCCTTACTGAACCTGCTCATTTTGAAACTGGCGTCATGTGCGCGATTCGCATAGGCACAGGGGAACTTTTTTTCTCCCTTTGGTGAGGGCGGGATAAGTAACGATGATTGGCTAAAACAGTAAGATTTCATGTTGAGCCAACCAGAGACACCCAGTGGGCGGTGGGCGGGTTCTACACACAATCCCAGCACACAGTAGTAGCGCACACACACACACAATACACACACACCCCGTGTCAGATGGTGAGTCCCGACTCGAAGACAGAAGTATAGGCAGTATTTTAACCTCGTCGAGGTAAAAGGTAAAAACGTACATGTTACGTGCACATTGTGTCAAAGACCAAAGACTTTGTCCACGTCCAATATAAGCAACTCGAATTTAATGAAGCATCTCTGGACTGCGCACGCTTCTGTTAAACTAGTGGCCCCCAGCAGGCCCCATGATGATAATCGCATGCTATGAAGGAGAGAGGAGTAGGAGGAGAGGAGGAAGAGGAAAGGAGGAGGAGAGGAAGGGGCAGAAGAAGCAGGCCCCATGATGATAATCGCATGCTAGGTGCCGTTATTAACAATGAAGGCCACGGTGACGGAGCCACGCCAGCCAAGCACCAAAAGCTGTATAATGCACTGTAAAAAAATAAAAATTATTTGACATTTTTTAACAAAAATAAAAGTAACGCATTCGTTACTTTCCTAGGTAACTAGTTACTTTTATAGTGTAGTAACTCAGTTACTAACTCAGTTACTTTTTTGGGTTAGTAACTAGTAACTGTAACTAATTACTTTTTCAAAGTAACGTGCCCAACACTGCTGTGGAGGAGCGAGCAGAAGCAGAGGCAACTGCATATTGTCGCGAGTGTAGTGCACTCGTGAATGTATGCATAATTCACCTTCTTAACTGTGTTGTTACAGCTTTGCCATGCGGGTTTTGCTCAGTTCTTGGTTAAGCACTTGGTTATAAAGTCACTGCTTCTGATAATAGTTGCGGTCCCTTTAAAAAAGGCGTGACGTTTGACACGCTGCTTTTGTGTTCTAGCGCAGCGCCTTTTCTGATATTCTTGTTTGTTGATAAAACGACTCACCGTTTTTGAGTCTGAAATGTGAGAAGTTTTCGGGTTTCTTATTACAAACGCAACTTCCACACGAGGCTGTTATTCTGGGATATGAAGACCCCCTTCTTTGGTGGAACGAGGGTTGCCCGAAAATACCTGTGCTCTCCATCGGAACGGGTCTTCAGCACCGCGGGCAAAGTTGTCAATCCACAACGTGCCCTACTCAAGCCGGAAAAAGTGAACATGCTGGTTTTGCATTCAATAGCTTAATATTTTTATTTTCAATAAGGAGTAGCTTTTTCTGACGGACGAAAACGGTCCGGGATGTTGTATAGTTGTACGTTTAATTTATTATGTTAATAGATTTTAAAAATATACAAACGAGCAGTATTTTCCACTGCGTTCTCAGGACAGGGTTATATATGCACATTTCCGGTTATGTCTTGTTATTTATTGTTCAGATTTTCTTATTTGATAAGATCAAGTATTTTATTTATTTGATTCCTGTTGGTTTGTTAGCTTTAGCCCACAGACAATTTGTTATTTCGTTCCGTTGGTTGGCTGCTTTATTTGCACTTTAAACATTTGTTAATAAAAGTTACAAATTTTGTAAATGTTTTGTTATGTTTTCAGTATCATTAGGCCTATGTAATGCTTGCTATTCTGTTTCTGAACGGTATAGGTGCAAGCTGCCATTTGGCGAGGCCACTCCACTGTAGTGCTACGAAGTGTTTTTTTTTTTTTTTTAGCCTTAGCAACTGTAATACCGTATACCGTATACCCCGGGAAAATGTGGACACGGTTTAACGGTATCAAAATTTGGATACCGCCCAACTCCAGAGCTGACCTTTCCTCCCCAGGACTCTGCATGCAGTGGACACATAATTGGATTTCTTTACACTCTCTTTTATCTGTTATCGTGTAAGATCATCTGAAGCAAAGATTTACAAGATGGAATTCTTAAAAACACAACATGATTCTAATAGTACATACAATTATCCAACTATGAAACTATATTTGATGTTCTAAAGCCATGGTGTGTTTGAGTGACTCTGTGTGTGTCTCCAGCTTGCAGGTATGTGGCGCTGAAGATCCGTGCTGCCTTCAGGGACCAGCCGGAGAACATAAGCGCCCCCTCCTGACAACAGGCCAAAGGTATGTATAGGACCAGTCTCATATCTACAGTGAAGCACACACCCCATATTCAGCTATAGGCCTGGTTTATTACTTTGAATACTAGTAGACTCCATACGGAAAACCAATTCTGATACCAGGATAATAAAAAAACTAACAACAACAAAAAAAAACTCTTCAGACAATATAATGTGATTGTAATGTAGCTAGTCCATTACAAGGGCCTGGAAAATGAGGAGGAAACGAGAGGCAAGGTTTTGAGGTGTTTATTGGTTGTGAATGAAGATTCCTTTGATGGGTGCCTGTAAAAGAAAAATAAAATAAGGGCACTGAAGTAACGGGTAATGAGTGAGTCAAAATGGGTACTTACCTCATGCTAGGGTGCGCGGGCTAAAATAGTCCCCAGAAAGCGGGAGCCCTTTAAGAAGGTTCCGGGGCAGGTGGCCATTTTGTGTGAAGAGGGGTGTACCAAGATTTTAGAATTCTTCTATTTTTGTATTTTTAAAAGAAAAGTAAACACTGCTAAATTAATAAAGAATACATTTGTTTACTAATGTATTGAATGACTATTTGAGCACTGTGGGACAGAGTTATCTTTTTAAATATTGTGGGTAAATTGCACCCAGGTGGCGTAATTAGAGGGTGGGCTCACCCAATTAAGGGAGGGACCTTTAAAAGGGCCAGTCTCACCTTTGTGGGGAGAGGTGCTGCATGTGGAGATTGCTCTGTGCTGGTTTTTAACTTTTGTATCTTTGTACCTTTGTAAATATTTTTCATTTTTCTTGGTGGACTGTTAAATAAATGCACTTTTGGATTCTTCATCGACCCCTGGCTCAGCTCTACCCTGTTCCTCCGACCGCAAAGTTGCTATCAGGACGTTACAGTGATTTTCAACATTAAATCATAGTACATTCTTTTCTATTCCCATGTGTCCTTATATCTGTGTAATCCCTCAGTGGTCCAGGGGGTTCCATAGTGGTCCATGGGCGTATACTGTGCTCTTATACTAGTTCTGATACAGCTCAAGATCATTCTAAAGACATTCAGGAAAGTTTCATTTCTGTCTGTGACTGCGACGACTTTTAATATCGATACCTGCTCAAATTAGTATCTAGTTTTGATACTAGTTTTCGTATCAACCAGTACCTTAGAAGAAGAAGACGACATCCTTTATTTATCCCCGTAGGGAAATTATTTCTCTGCATTTGATCTATCCTTTTATTAGAGCAGTGGGCAGCTCATCTTTCAGGCGCCCGGGGGAAATATTTTCAATACTTTTGATAACCCTATTTATAACATCCCCTCCCTGAAGAGCCACCTTGATGTCATATGCTAATCAGTACTAAACCTAGTATTGAAACTAGATACTCACTTGAGCAGGTATTGATATGAAATAAAGTCATATTTACAGGACAGAAATGAACCTTTCCTGAATAGCTTGAGCTGTATCAGAACAAGTATACTGTAAGAGCACATAGACTAGTACACACCCATGGACCACTGAGGGATTACACAGATGTAAGGACACATGGGAATAGAAAATAAAGTACTACCGTTTTTATGTTGAAAATAACATTATTGTGTCTAAATAAAAACAAATCAAGTTTCACATGTTAGTACTGTACTACTTGGCTGCTCTTATCCATGGAAATGTTATGGTCATGGAGATGTCATCACCCCACTAGAAAAGTGCATCTTCAGCATCTGTGACTCTACTTATTCCCCTACTCTGTCTGTTCCAGGAGAGAAGTCGTGCATGATGAGTCCTGACCCGGGGGCTATAGACTCCCCTCAGATGGGCAGCTCTGAGCGGGCTGTGGTGCAGAAGACCTCCTCCTCCTCCTCCTAACAGTAATCTGATCCCTGCTCCTCTTGTAATAGGACGCAGGAGGTACGTTTGATTTGTGGTAGACAGCAGAGATAATGAAGAGCTGCTCCTCAGGCCTATGGGAGCGGGGCAGCTCGGAGCTAACTACTCTGCTGCTCTGATGTGACTAATAAAAGTCCTCATCCACAAATCTGTCCTGTGTCTGTCATTCATGTTTCAGATATAGCCTTACTATAACAAATGGTAAATGGTCACATTTTTAAATTTTATACAGCACTTTTCCACCTTCTGTTTTACACTGGGGGCGAGTTGGTTAAGTGTGCCCAAGGACACGACAACAACACTCACCTGTGGGAGTTGGAATTGCACCACCAACCTGTGGGTCATCTGACTGCTCAACCAATGATGTTTATGTCGAGAGTGGGAGTTCGACCATTAACCTTCGGATCAGTGGGCAAATGCTCTACTAACTGAGCTACTGCCACCCAACATATTAAGATATCAATTTCCTGAAAACGGCAAATCGACGTGTTTTCATTTTTAGAAACTTTCTTCAGAGCAGCAACATGCAATCCGATAATGAAAGTACTGTACATTGAGTCAGGTTAGTAAAGTTGTAATGTATTGTTTTGTATCATATTTTTGGAGGATCGTGGGAGCATGAGTGACATAGGCTTGTGGTTAGAGCCTTGGACAAGATTCAAAAAGGGCCCGCGAAAGATCCCTACACTACTCAAACGTGCATGGATGACATCTAAAACCAGAGGAGGAGGTGAGGTGAGCAGGCGGGAAAGGTTAGTGAGGTGATGAAGGCTGAGGAGCAGGTAAACTCTGGAGAGGCGGTGAGGTAGACTGGAGCTAAGTTAGTCAATTCTAGGCTGAACTTACACCAGCTCCATTAGTGAGTGACATTATTCAAAAATACAATTTTGTTCACAGCAGCAGTTTTTTTTTTTTAATCTTTTATTATTACAAGGTACACAATAATACATACTTGAGGTACATAATAATCAGTGTTGGGCAAGTTGCTCAAAAACTGTAATGCACTATTTATTACTTGTTACTGTCATTTTAAATTAATGCCTTACATTACAATATTACTCTAAATAAAAAGTAAGGCATTACACTACTTTTGCATTACTTTAGTTACTCTCGCCAGAATGACTGGAAATAAGGATTTAGCATTCTACAGTGCAAATCTCTCATGTGTCATGACTTTCACCTGCCATCCAGAAGGCAACGAGCCTTCTCACCTCTCGTGGCTGGAGATCCTCTGGTCGGGTCAACATCAGTTTCGGCTGTTTTGTTGGGGTTGTATCGTTCCCTGTCCCATCCCCTCCTTTCCTGACTAATTTCGTGGTGCTATGGCACCTCTGCAAGTGCTTCGTCAAATTGCTTGTACTGCATTTCGACCTGGAAAGAGGTTTGGGATTCACACACAGTGTGCATTTAACTAAAATGTTCTTGGAGTCCTTATTTTGAACGAAGTAGTGGGCATATGCCCATCTTGAAAAGGAGCTAGCACTATCCGATTCTAGTAAAATTCGAAGTAAAAGGAAATGGAATGGTCTGCGCGGACTTTTATATCACTAGCTGATCTCGCGGAACTTTGTATGAAATGTAATGTTCTGCGCGGACTTATCAGATTCAGTAGCTGATCTCGTGGTGATCCGCGAACTTTGTATGAAGAAAACGCAAAACCTACAAAAACAAGGCAGGTAAAAAATGCATTGTAATGTGCGTTACTGGCATTGTAACGAGTAATATATTACCAATTTTCTTCCCTGTAATGCGTTACATTACTGCGTTACACCAAAAAGTAATGCAGTACAGTAATTACAGTAATACAGTAATTAATTAATTACTTTTGTAACGAGTTACTCCCAACACTGGTCACTGCTTTCACAGTTCTCTAAAATACTAGAAAAACTTTTCATGATCAGATTGAACAAATTTATTGAAAAATATAAAATTTTAAGCAACAGCCAATATGGATTTCGCTCTAAACATTCAACTGCTACAGCAATAATGGAACTGACAGAAGAAATAACCAATAACAGAACAGAAGAAATAACCAATGCCATGGTCAGCATTTTCGTAGACCTTCAAAAAGCATTTGACACGAGGGGTAGCACATCAGTGGGTCACGAGCTACTTAAAAGACTGATATCAGTATGTGGAAATCGATAACAATAAATCAGAGTATAATCATACATTATGTGGAGTACCCCAAGGATCAGTTCTTGGACCTATACTTTTCCTTATTTATGTTAATGATATTGTCTCTGTTTCCAGTTTACTCAAATGTATTTTGTTTGCAAATGATACTATATTTTACTCAGGAAAAAATATAAATGAGGTTTAACACATAGTAGAGAGAGAGTTTCAGAAAATTTTGATATGGTTCAAAGCCAACAAACTATCTATAAATATCAGTAAGACAAAGTTTATGATTTTTAGTTGCAAAAAGAAAGACATAGATGCAAGATTGGTCATACAAGGACTGGAGATTGAAAGGACAAGTGAGATCAAGTTTTTAGGTGTTATAATTGATGAACATTTGACATGGAAATCACACATAGAACAAGTTAAATCAAAAGTATCACAAACAATAGCTGTATTACACAAAGTGAAGGACTGTCTTAGCAAAAATGCCATGTTTCTTTTGTATAACTCACTGATTGTTTCATATTTGACTTATTGTATTGAAGTGTGGGGAAGTGCCTGTAGAACCCTCAATGAACCAATCTTCCTTTTACAGAAACGTGCTATCAGTGTGGTAAATGGAAGTGGATACAGAGCCCACACAAACCCTATATTTGTACAATTAAAAACATTAAAATTTAAAGAATTTCAAAATTTAAAGAATTTCAAAATTATGTACAAAGCTCATCAAATAATATTACCAATCAACTTGCAAAATAGATTCAAAAAGAGAGAAACTAGTTATAAATTAAGAGGAACTGATATTTTTTGTAAACCAGTATTCAGAACTAAACCAAAGGAAAGATGTGTCTCAATCCAAGGAGTCAGTCTATGGAACATGAAATTAAAATTAAAACTTCTAAGTCTATTCAAGTTTTCAAGAAAAATGTGAAAGTAGCATTAATGAAAAGATATAGTAGTACTGCGCAGTAAAAAGATTGTTTTATTATTATTATTATTATTGTTGTTGTTATTGATATTATTATTTTAGTTTGTTGTAATATATAATAATATTGTTGTAATATAATTTTGAGTTGATAAGGGGCAGATATCATAAGCTTATGCTTCTTTCTGTTCCCTTTTCATTCATATTTGAGTTATAATCGTATACATACATTTGTGTTGCATCTGTTATTTTTTGTTTTGTTTTAACGAATGAAATAAAGAAAAGAAAAAACGAGGAATTCATTAAAATACAAGGACATGAAAATGCGCCTTTGGTGACAGGTCACGTGCTCGGTCCAATATGGCCGACTTTCTGTTGGTCGCCTAGCAGCCGTGTAATAAATTTTTTGGTTCAGAACGATATGACCTATCCACCACCCAAATTTCGTTTGTCACTGACAAAGTTCATTTTTCGGAGATAGCCATAGGCGCAATGTATTTTGATTTTCCAGGGGGTGCTGTCGAGCCATTTTTTTTAAAATTTTTTTATTTTGTAATACAGATTATTTGTATATTTCTTTTTTGGCGTTCTTAAAATTGTGCAAAATTTCATGAGTTTTTGTCAGTGGGAAGTACCTGAATCCTGCAAAAAGGGGGTGAGAAAAAAAAAAAAAAAAAAATTAATAATTGTTGGTGGCACATATATATATATATATATATATATACAAGTGCATCCAGTAATGCACCAGTGGGGTCCATTATTAATGATGAGCATATTGCGCGCAGCCCTGCAGTGCTTCGCACTGCTGAACAGTTACAATGGGCCCTACGCTTTAGTGCTCGGGCCTAATAATACCCAAGGCAGAAGTGGAATTGACGATGCAAGTGTCTTTTAAAAAGACCTCGATAAGGAGTCTATGAGACTTTGCTTAGTTTTACATACAGCCACTTTAATCTGACTCAAGCAAGTCACAATTACACTGGTTCTTGCAGACACGTCTCATCACAAAACTGTGAATGTCAGTGGCTTATATACTGAACAAAGAACAACATTAAAGACAAGATGGTTGGCCGAAATATGGAAAAACAGCCAGGAATGTGGAAAAACAGGAAAGGGCAACAACCAGGAAGAGCAACTTGAGTTTACATAGATGGAGCCAGGTCAAAAGTTCAATAACAAGAGAGTTATATTTCCAACCCATTGGCTTCAAATCATTAAGTACAACATTAATACACAGAGAATTAAAAGAATTATTCTTACACAAGTGACATTTTTAAAAGTATATTGGTTTTATTGTATGTTTTGACCAATTAAGCATGTAAGCAATGACATATTTGCAGTTTTCAGAACAGTGTCTGAAGAATGGAGACAACACATCTATCAAGACACACCCTGAAGAGGTGTTGAAGGTTCGATTAACGGCCCCATGTGCCCTCCTACAGGCATCACTCCTCGTGTGTATATATTTTTGAAATAAATGTTTGTTATAATGTTTCTTCTTCTGTTGTCCCTATTTCTGTCCTCATCCCTCATGACTAAGAGATAAGTCCATTGTTACTGGCGCTGTTTAAATTGAATTTCATTTAATTGTCCCATCTTCAGTGCCCCCAGTATCACAAAGATGAGATATCTCTAGTGGATGCATTATTTGGGAGAAGATATAGGCCCTGTCGAGATTTGCTACATTTACCTATATGAGTGAATAAGTGAATGAGTGAATAATGGTGATTCTACAGTGGGAGCATTATTTGATGGATTAAGATGTCAGAATGTGCTACATTTAGTGGGAGATATAGTGGGAGAGAAGATATAGGTCTGTCAATATGAGCTACCTCTAAACAAATACATCAAAAACAAGTACAGTGGAAGCATTAATCAGTGGCTAAATTGGCCTGTCGATATGTGCTATCTTTAGTTTGAGCCCAATTTGATAGTATAATATGACTGTCAAAATGAACTACCTAGATTAAGATTTATTTGGTCTCACACACAATGACACACAGTGACACACGGGAGAAATTTGACTTCTGCATTTGACCCATCCTTTTCAGGAGCAGTGAGCAGCCATCTTTTTCAGCGCCCGGGGGGCAGGACTGTGAAGGGTCTTGCCCAAGGACCCACACTGGCTTGCTTGGGGGGGGGGGGGCTGGTTACCAGTTGAGCTAACCAGCCGGTTACCTACGCATATTCATATAAATTAGTCGAAATTTTACCTAACCAAGGTATAACATGATCACTATGTGCATAAAACATGCTGTTTCTAATCCAAAGAAATATGTTTTGCTTTATTGTACAATACAACTGTAAACGTCACTATTCATTTAGGCTGCTGGTAGCTCATTTCGATGTGGCAGTCCATTTCAACAGAACGCCTGGCCTAGAATGAGAGGTAGAATGAGGTGCCGCTGCACAGTCTTCCTCTTAAAACACACTTATTCATTTGACATTTTATCAGATTGTTTGTAGTTGTTATGTTTTGTAGCACTCTGGCGAACCTGTGTTGTTTTTAAGGTGTGTTATAAATATTGCAGTTGCTGCTTTAGATAGAGTAGTGCTTTCAGTTAGCTTCACACCCCCAGGGAATGTTGAAGACATCAGCAGCAAAGTAGTAACTGGAAACAACAGGTCTACCCTTGAAGTGTGCGGTATGATTTGTGCTCAACAATTTTCACAGACTTTACAAACCACTTATTACACTTTGCAACAGTTCCCACAGCCCACACAGTACTCCACACAATACTCCACACAGTACTCCACACAATACTCCACACAGTACTCCACACAGTACCCCTTTTGACTTTGACTCCAGGCTCAAAAACACTCTTTAACTGGGCATATGACTGAAAGGTTTTTATTCTGCACTCTTCTCTCTCATTTAATGTCTCTCTCTCTTTTTCATTTTATGATGATTATTTATGTTTTGATTTGATTGTATTGTGATTTTAATGTATTTCGTATTCTGTAAAGCACTTTGAATTACTTTGTGTATAAATTGTGTTTACAAATAAACTTGCCTTGCTTACCCCACACAGTATTGCCCTACTATGATGCCTTCAGGTCCAGCAGAGAGTCTGGTTCTTCTGGGCACTTGGTTCTCTATTCTGAGGCTAAAGTAGAGCTAAACCAGGTCTAAAATATCATTACAATATTGCTACAATAGTTTTTACCAAGAAAACTTGACTGTAAATTAAGCAAATATTAAAGCCTGCATACCACAATTTAAGAAACACTGCAATACACTATAATAGCAACAACGATCTGGTATCCTCATGGGACTGAGAGAGCATCACAACAACTCAGGTGACTCATCATCTTAGAAGAGTCATCTTCAATATGTCTAAGACAGGGGTCTTCAACGTTCTTCAGACCAGGGACCCCCAAACAGATGGCGAACTGGGCCAGGGACCCCCTACTATATATACGGCATAGAATTGTGTTTTATATTAAATTGAGCTTAGTGTCATGTATAAACATTGCTACTCTGTTATGGTACATCCAATACAAGGAAATAATACACAGGTTAATACTGTATTTTACACTATAAAATATAAAAATTATATTATTTTAAAGTGAAATCAAAAGATTTCACGTCCCCCTGCAGTACCTCCGTGACCCCCCTAGGGGTCGCGACCCCCCTGTTGAAGACCTCTGGTCTAAGACATAGAGTAATCCAATTTAAAATTGTCGATAGATTGCATTGGTCGAAAGTGAAACTGGCTAAATTTAAATCAAATTTTGAGCCTAATTGTGATAATTTCAACATTTCAATACCAGTCAGTCATCTTCGGTCTGCTCTTCAATGCTGTGATCTGCTGGGGAGGAAGCCTCAAGGAGAAAGATCCTGTGCGGTTGGATAAGCTGCTGAGGAAAGCAGGATCTGTAGTGCGTGCAGAACTTAACTCACTCACATCTGTGGCTGGGAAGAGGGCCCTAAACAAGCTCCAGTCCATCCTGGATAACCCACCCCTTCAGGATCAATAAAAGTATCTATCCATCTATAATTTGGACATTTTAATATTAACCTAAAACAACTTAATAAAAGAAAGAAGTCCATTAACTTGTTAGAAAACTGCAGTGTCCAATGGAAGCTGACGTCGCCGTAAACATCATCACAACAAAGCGCCGCTGTTTTGGGCCCATCCTATGGATAGGATTCATAAAATTTTACCAAACATCTTGTGTATCACCGATTAACAAAATAGTGGCAGTACCAGTGGTGGTGAAAACTGGAAACTACTATAACATGGTTCAAAGGGTCATATTACACTATTTTCTGATCTATGTTCTAATGTAGTTTCCTTATCACAAACATACCTGGAGTTGTGTGTTTCATTCACACACATTTAACACGCGGCCCTGCTCTACTTGCATGAGATGCTCTTTCCACACATGCACATTCCACCTACTGCCTGACCGCATGGGCCCAGGCAGCTCCCTCAGCCACAAAGCGCAATAGTTCATTATACAATCAAGCAATCAAAATTATGGATAGGAATCCTATCCGCTTTCATCACTGTCACATTCTCAGCCATTATAATTGATTAAGTTTTGACAGTTTCAGCAATTTACGTTTTCTCAAATTATTTTTCAGATGTTTCCATAATCTGGCTCCAGAAGCGCTCAGTACATTTATACAAAGATCAAACAGCAGCAGGACGACAAGAGGCACCTTAAACTATAATTGTAAATTCCACCAGTGCAGGACGTCATTTGGACAGTCTTCTCTTATAAGAGCTGTAAACTGTGGAACTCCCTGCATACAGAAATTAAGTCCATCTGCGAGCTGAAACTGTTCAACGTTAAACTTAAATCTTGGCTCAAGATAAACCAAAGCTGTACCCATATGTAAATAGTGTTAGAATGAGTGAATGAATGAGCCGAGTGAGTGAATGAGTGAGCATTACATGTCTTTGCACTGCTGTATTTATGTAGATGAAACTGTATTTTTTTAAATATATGTACTTAAGATTTTATGTTAGTGTAAAAAACCTCAACCAGGGACGGGGGTTGAAAATGAGCATTTGCTAAACTCTGTATGCATCACATCAGCTGCAAGCTCTGTTCTGTAACTATGTCCGATTGCATTGTCCCTGTCAAATAAATAAATAAATAAATAAATAAATAAATAAATAAATAAATAAATAAATAAATAAATAAATAAATAAATAAATAAATAAACAAACAAACAAACTAGACTGAGTTCTTCTCTCAAACAAATAAAGCTCCGTACACCTTCACTAAAATCATTTGGATAATTTCAGCCCTGGAATTATCAGTTTCTGCTGAACAAAATGGAAAAGAAGCTGTTAACTTGAAAGCTACAACTTCATGACATCACAAGGTGGGACAAAGCATTTTGAGCTTTGGAGATGTGGACAGACTAATAATAAAGAATTACTCAAACATATGTGAATGAAACAAAACACAACTTCAGGTATGTTTTTGAGGAGGTAACAGCAGTATAACATCACTTAAAGCGCAAGAGAGATCATTTTGCATAATATAGGACCTTTAAAAGCTCTGAAAAATCAATTATGCAGATTTGATCAGGAGTGTGCCTGTTCCTAGGGCGACACTTCATGAGTGAGGGAAAAACCAAATCTGTCATACTACAGGAAACTCACACTGTTCCAAAGAAGTACTTCTGTGTTGACTTCTCTAAACTCATAATGTGAATGTCAGCGCCCTTTGTCTTTCCTCATGGCTCTTTGTTGTGTTGATGAAAACCATTTGGCTCCATAAAAAAGAGTGTTCCAGCTTTTCAAAGCCATTCAGTCGTTATGATTTTTGTGCCTTTTGTCAGATACACTTTTCAGTGTTCTGTCCTTTTCATTTTTGTGCATACTGTAATACATGTGAGCTGTCTCATATTGTGGAATAATTCCAGGCACTGGACTACCACTGATGCAGACTCAGGAACCATACAAGAGTGCACGCTCCCTGTTGTTGCTACGAGTGTGGCTTTAAGTGTGATTGTGGAGATTTTATGTCAGATTTTAAATTTAAATTTCATAAACTTCAAATCTGTGCCTCCAGATATGAGGGAAACATGTTCAAATCAAACATAGCTTTTACTGATAACGACTGTAATACCAGTTTATTCTTACTGACTTCCATCCATCCATCCATTTTCTTCCGCTTATCCGGGGCCGGGTCGCGGGGGCAACAGTCTAAGCAGGGACGCCCAGACCTCCTTCACCCCGGACACTTCCTCCAGCTCCTCCGGGGGGACCCCAAGGCGTTCCCAGACCAGCCGGGACACATAGTCCCGCCAGCGCGTCCTGGGTCTTCCCCGGGGCCTCCTCCCGGTGGGACATGCCCGGAACACCTCCCGAGGGAGGCGTCCAGGAGGCATCCGAAACAGATGCCCGAGCCACCTCAGCTGGCTCCTCTCGACGTGGACAAAAACTTTGTCTTTCTTAAAGGCACTGTCCTGATTTGTACTGTTTTCAAAAATGTGAAAAACAGAACTAATTCATTTTCAACAGTTTGCAGTAGCCCAAAGTTATTCCTTGCACATTCTGAGCATCCTTATTTGTTACCAGTTTATAAGCACTTTTCACAACTTTCATGGTTTTGTCCTCATGCTCTCATCTGTGTGTCTTGGGGGTGTGTCTACACTTGCTCCTCCGCCTTACTCCCATCAGGGTGGACCATGGGTGCGACCTGGGTGGGCTTGCAGCAGCCGGAGCAGATGTAGCGGAGGAAGCAGAGGTACGCGCTGCCTGAGACAACCACGGTGACGATGATGATGATGGTGGCTCCGAAGGCTGGGGACACAGTGCTCTCCAGGACTGACTGTAGCCCGCCCCCCTCCAGAGGAGAAGGGCCAGAGAGCAGGGCTTGCTCAGGATCCACACCCGCCGCACCTGTAACAGTACACACACACACACACACACACTAGCTATTCAGTGTTTTCTTTCAATAAATATGTCCTGAGGTTTGTGTGTTTATGTTGTTATCAGAGATGGGTAGTGTGGGATCTCATATTTAATTTACATGTGTACTTACATATGAAAACTGTAATCTTTGTCTACTGTAATCTTATGTGTTTTTTTATGTGTGTGTGTGTTTTAAACAGGTTTTACTAACAATGGCAGTCTTTTTATATGCTGCATGTTTCCTTTGTTCATGTATTATACATGTTTCTTATGTGTCTGTCTGCTGTGCTGTTTTTAGTGTTTATTATAAATCACACTCTCTCATGTCCAAACAAAATTTCTCTCCTGAAGAGACAATAAAGGCTTATCTTATCTTACTACTGGTTCTTCTGTGTTTTAACCCTGTGTTCTGTGAACAACTAAGCGTAATTCAAGACTCACATAGACTATCCTGGGCTGTGTTGACATCACCTGCTCCCTATCCATCAATATTTTGGCTGACTATTGAGAAAACTGGTCTTCTTAGCTAAAGCTGGGGAGTTCTTTACATGGTCTGCATAGCTAAACTATTCTCCTATAGGTTAGCTGTTGTTGATGTCATAAATATTCAACAGTGTACTGTATTTAAAGACAGCCCCTTGTGGTCATTGTGTGTGTGTGATCTGCCCCCACTGGGGAGGTCCCTCTTCACGTCTCTCTGCTGACAACATGGATGCTGAAGATGCCCGATGTCACCATTTTGTTTGTATTCTGCTATTTTTACATTAAAATGCTGAATAACCTCAATTTCGACTAATGCCTTCCTTCAGACCGCCTTCTGACCCATTTTTGAAACTGATAGTAGTAGTAGCAGTAGTAGTAGTACCATTATTTCAAAATGATATAAGTAAAAGTCTGTGGAATCCTTCAGTTGTCCAAGTATGATTCATAGCAAAAGAATTCTAGTATTCCATTATGCAAATATGAGTGCGATCAGCCACTAGTGCCTGAATGAGTATGCTCAAATATGACCCTGGAGGGTACTAGTTCCCAGAGGGGTCTGGAGTCAGTATGGTATGGCTCCAGGCATGGTTGACCAAACAAAATGATTGGACAAGAGAGAACCTAGAGTTGTGAAAACAAGATGGAAAAAAGATATAAAAATAAATATTTTTTTTTAGACTTAGACAAACTTTATTGATCCACAAGGGAAATTACATGGATACAGTAACTCACACATCACATTATATTATAATAACAAAGAGTAAAAAATATAAACGTAATAATAAATTATAAATAAGTATCAATAAAAAGAGCAAGAGACTGGCATAATTATATAAATGTATATGTACAAGTAAAAATAAAATAGAAAAAAAAAATATATATATATCTCAGCTATATACAAGAGTCCGCAAGGAAAAACTGTGCAAAGACGATATGATCATTGACAGGATATAAGTTTATCTGTTACATAAGGTGAGTTGTTGTACAGTTGTATGGAGTATGGTATGAATGTACTCCTGTATCTCTCACTGTTTGAGTGGAGCTGTAGGAGCCCGAAGGAGAATCATGAGCTCCTCTGGAAATATTGGACTGCTACAAGTACATTGGCGTCCATATGAACAGCAGGCTGGACTGGATGGAGAACAGTAATGCTGTGTACAAGAAGAGCATGAGTAGACTGTACTTCCTGAGAAAGCTCAGATCTTTCAATGTGTGCAGCAAGTTACTGGAGATCTTCTAACTGTCTGTGGTGGCCAGCGCCATGTACTACTTTGGTCTGCTGGGGGAGCAGCACCAGTTAAAGCAGTGCTTCTCAATTATTTTCTGTGACGCCCCCCCTGGGAAGAAGAAAAAATTTCACGCCCCCCTTCCTGCACGCGACTATAAATAGTATTATTTGTCTAGAAAATTGTTATTAGAACACCACTGTATCCTTTTATTAACATTATAAACAAAAAAAAGAAAAAAACTTACAATAAAGACTGCACTGAGGACTCAAATATTAATGTGTTTTTAATGCTTTGCGCACATTTGTTTACGTTTTACAGAAATGAAACTTAAAACCACCTCATTTGCATAAGCTAAAAGCACTGAAAAAAAACGCTCTCTCCTTGTGCCACTGATGCGTCAGCTTCTGTCGGACTAAAGGACATGACTCAGTGGGATATACGTGTTTTTTCTGTGACAGAGGATGTTCTGTTAATGGTGAGACTGTGCGTAAATCGCATGTGAGAACGCCACTGCCAACTACTGTTGTTGATGTGCAATTACACTTAGTTCTAGTACAGTACAGCAAAAAAACATGTTTCCCAGGGTCATATGCGCCCCCCCTGGCATCACGCCACGCCCCCCCCAGGGGGGCCCGCCCCACTATTTGAGAAGCACTGAGTTAAAGGGACATTGGATGTATTGACAAACTGATCCGCAAAGCTGGTCACATGATCGGCTGTGAGCTGGAAACATTTGTCACAGTGAGAGACAGGAGGATACTGGACAAACTGCTCCCCATCATAGACACTCCTGCTCACCCACTGCACCATGGTGATGGGCTCCACTGGTGTCCTTGGTCTTGTCCAAGTTCAGGACGAGATGGTTTGCCTGGGACCACTCCACAAAATTTTCAATCAGTTTCCTGTACTCCAGCTCCTGTCCATCTCTGTTTCACCCTACCACCACAGAGTAATTAGAGAACTTCTGCAGGTGGCAGGACCCAGAGATGTACTGGAGATCAGAGATATAGAGTGAACAGAAACGGAGACAGGACTGTACCCTGGGGTGCTCCTACATTACTGACTACGGTATCAGACAGGCTGCTCTCCAGTCTCGCGTAATGAGGCCTGTCTGACCAGTAGTCAGTAATCCAGGAGACAATGGGGGAGCTGACAACAATCCTGAACAGCTTCTCACTCATCAGAAAGGGCTGGGTTGTGTTAAAGGCACTGGAGAAATCGAAAAACAATATCCTCACAGAGCCCTTAACACTATTCAGGTGAGAGTGGGCCCACTGCAGAAGATAAAAGATAAAATTTATATTATAGCATTTTATATTCAATTGACTTAACAGTCAACATGCTCAGCAAAACAAAGCACAAACGCAACAGCTGTTTTCTGTTTATCGGTGCACGCCACTCCCATATTAAGATCAAACATATTATATTTCCAAACCATAATGCATCTATCATGAGCCAAACCAACTGCATAAAGACATGCTCAAAATATGGTGGTGCCCCCCAGCATCTGACCAGAGCTGAAGAAGCTGCTTGGATGTGTCTTCACTCTAAAACATTTGTCCAGTTCAACAGAATTGAAATTTCTTTCACTATTCAAGAAGAAGTACAAAGTTATCCATCAGGTCTGACTTTCTACTGGCAATGTGAACACAGCTCCTGCTCTGGTCATACAGGGACCAGACAGCCCTTTGCTCTGGGAGTATGGGGTGCGGGCCGCACTCCCCACAGGACCCCACGAGGGACACAGTCAAATGCCTTCTCCATATCCACAAAGCACATGTGGACTTATCTCCCATGAACCCTCGAGCACCCAATGGACAGTATAGAGCTGGTCCACTGTTCTGTGGCTGGGACGAAAACCACACTGCTCCTACTGAATTCGAGGTTCGACCATCGGTTGGATTCTCCAATACCCTGAAATAGACCTTACCAGGGAGGCTGACGAGTATGATTCCCCAGTAGTTGGAACATGCCCTCTGGTCCCCCTTCTTAAACAGAGGGACCACCACCCCAGTCTGCCATTCCAGAGGTACTGTCCTTGACCGCCATGCGATGTTGCAGAGACGTGTCAGTCAAGACAGTCCCACGACATCCAGACACTTTAGATACGCAGGACGGATCTCATCCACCCCCAGAGCTTGCCAACCACCTCAGTGACTTCAGCCAGGGTGGTGAACGAGTCCGCCTCCGAGTGACCCAGCCTCTGCTTCCTCCTCAGAAATTGTGATGGTGGGATTGAGGAGATCCTCAAAGTATTCCTTCCACCGTCCAACAACATCCCCAGTTGAGGTCAACAGCTCCCCACCTGCACTGTAAACAGTGTTGATGAAGCACTGCTTCCCCCTCCTGAGGTGTCGGACAGTTTGCCAAAATTTCTTTGAAGCCATCCGATAGTCCTCCTCCATGACCTCTCCGAACTTCTCTCAACCCCAAGTTTCTGCCTCCGTGACCGCCAGGGTACCTGTCAGCTGCCTCAGGAATCCCACGAGCCAACAAGGCCCTATAGCCTGATGGCACCCTTACTTCTGGTATCCACCACTGGGTTCGGGGATTGCCGACAGCTGTCACAGACCTTGCAACCATAGCTATGAGCAGTCGCATCGACAATAGAACCCACTCAGACTCCCGTGGAGTTTTCTTGGCTTTAGTGTTCTGAGCATTTGCAGTAGTGAAGGGATGCACATCTCAACAAGGGGGTCACATGCATACCACACCAGCTCCGGTGTGATGGTGAGAAATGATCCCTTCAGCTTTCACAGGAAGTCTTTACAGACCATGGATTGACACTGGGTTATACTCTGTGCACCAATACCGTGCAGTGACTTTATCAACCAGGCAAGCAGAAAGCAACTATGTGGACGCAAACATGCAAGCTACAATTCAAGGCAAGATTTCATTTAATACTACTTAATAAACATGTTTAAACATAAACATTATCCAAGAAAATTGAGCATGAATTAATGGATCCAAACAGGCAATTTGAACTCCATGGCTATCACTCTCTATCTTAAAGGGACAGTGTGTAAGATTTTTACCCGTTAATTACTGAAATTGAAGATACCTATTCAAAAATACATTGTTTTCCAAGCCTTTACACTTCCATCATGAAATCAAAGTATTCTTTTGGACTTAGATATAGTCACATAAAAGGGGGATCTTCCCCATATAGAGGCAGCCATTTTGAATACGAGAGCCGCAGAAGGACATTTGGGCTCATCCTTCGCCTAGGCTCCTGCTAGCAGCTGCTCAGCCGCGCTGCCTGAGGGAGAGAAGGAGAAAAGGAGAGCGGAGCCGGGGAAGGGGAGGGGGGAGCCTCGTGGTTTTGGGTAAACAAGACATGCTGCTGTATCACACGTCGTAATGGATCTAACACGTGTTTTGGACTAAATTGTTTTACTGGATTTTATTCGCTGGATCCTTACGGACAGATTGAGACCAAGTTTATGGTGAAATACAGAGTTTGACCTGTGCAGAGCCTTCAAAGGTAAGCTAAGTAACAAACCTCGTTTTGTGCTTTTCTGTATAAAAGCCCCATGTGCTCGGGGAGTGATTGTTGTGCCGGGAAATAAATTGCATAGTCAAAAAGAGGAGACTGTAAGGTTTCATTTGATGTGTAGATTGTCATGGTACACGATCAGGAATGTGTGTTTTCATGCGAAAAGAAAAAAAAAAATGTGACCGCGGGACCGCGATTTATTAATACCGTAGTTGTCGGCGAGAGCTCACACAGCGCCGGGTGCGCGCGGGTACGCGAGCTGTCTGCGTTACGGAGCGCCCGGGTGACCCTTGAGCAGTGTTCCCTCTAAGGTGCGCGCGTGCGCAATCGCGCACTCCCCAGACGTTCAGTGCACACATCAAATCCTTTTCAGCGCATAAAATAAAATCTAACCTGAACTCAGCGCTGGTTTGACACACGGAATCCAGTCTGATAGATTCAGTTTGCACATGTGGATGTGCACATGCGTTAGGGACAAGCCAACTACAAACAGATTCATTTCGATCGCATTTCGCTCGCTTTCTTCAGTAAGACCATAGTTGTCGTGCGCATCGCCGTGGGTCAGAGCGGCGGGTCAGAGCGGCAGGTCCGCACCAGCCGACGGGAGCGCCGCCCGCACACACTCCACGTAGGGAAGAACAGAAAAGGAGACAGGTAGAGCCATAATGTAATCCTCGGCTGTTTTCTTTGTTTCTGTCCAAGCCATAGGTTTTTGTGAGCACAAAGACGGGACTTTCTGTGTGAAGTGTGAATCCTCTCCCCAGAGCGTTAAACCACAGAGCTCTGTCACTCTCACAGAATTACTTAAACTGGGTAATGATTAAAAAGCAAGATATAAACTGATAAAAATGTATACTTATTTTGGAGATCATTATTTTGAGGAAAGACCCATCTTATAGTGTCCTATAGGTCCTACAATCATCCCTAAAAAATCTGCAGCTACATGTATTATATTTATCAAGCTGAAAAAATCTCTCTTCATGTGGTTTTACAGGTTTATACACAGGTATATACACAGGTTATTTTTCAAAATATTGTAATGTTCAATGTTTCACTGACCCTCACACTGACATACAACATGTACAAAGTTCATGAACAGATTTTTGAGAAGTGGACCAAAAAAATCAGTTATATTAAAAGTAATCTAACAGAAATAACAGCAGTAATTTAATTCATAAGCTGTAACTTGCCATGATCTCAGGTGTGATACTGGTGTGGCCACAGTGTGCATGTCGGATGTTGCTCACAGGAGTCCAAGGAACGCTCAGAGAGTTCGTGTGTTTGCTCAGACACATGAAAAATTAGGGGGAACATTGCCCTTGAGGTCTGCCGTAGCCAAAAGAGGAAGTGGAATAGCACCATCCACCTATGCGCCACGAATCCTACACACTGTACCTTTAAGTCATCACAAACTGTAGACTGACTGTGCACAAGCTAAAAGCGTTGGTTCTTCTTCAGATAGTGCTGAATCACTTGATCATAGAAAGTAGTACTTAGACTTTAGTTTTTTTAACAGCTCCCTCTCTATTGCCATTAAACCTAGAGCAGGCAAACATTACACTTTTCAGTGTAGAAAATGTTCTTTCCACAGTTGCTGCAAAGTTTATATACTTCACTCATTGCTCCTTGGATCCCATTGTCCATCATGTAAGATGTTAGCTCTGCCACAGTGTTTTTAGCCATGCTGTGTGATGAGTACAAAACAATAAGCTCAGTGCGCAGAATATTATTCTATATGTGTCCTTCAAGGATGCTAAAACTGCTTCAGAAAAGACTTTGGAATACTTATAAAATATGCCCACATTCAGGAATTTTAGTTTTTCAAGTGAAGCATATCTTTTTCTTTAGCTGGGACACAACTGTGACAAATATTTCTGTGTACAACTTCTGGAAGTCCTCTTCTTTACTCACTGAATGCCTTGATCTTCTTGCCAGATTTTCCTGTTTGTCACTGTGGCATAGGCTGCATAGGCAGCATGGAACTCAGCATGTTTGTGCTCCAGATGGTCTGGGACTCTCTTCACTTCTGCTACACAATACCCAGTGTCTACTAACTTGGACTGCAAAATGTTAAACATCAGTGTGTGCAATAATGTCTGCAAATACTTTTCTCATTCCGCGTCTGTAGCAGTCTGCTCAGTGGCCAGTAAAGTGTACTAAAGGACACTTAAAACCACGCTTCAAACATGCAGACTAGAAGGGGAAAATTAGATTATTTGGTAATAATGACTATAATGGTAATATTTATTTGATTAGTTGAGTTTGACACTGAGGTTTTGATTGCTTGCTTGTCCTGACCGCACGCCACTGCTGTTCCTGGATTACACTTTGTTCACACTGAGTTACAATCTGTTCACACTAGGTTACACCCATGGCTGCTTTGCCTCTTCCTCCTCCAATCTCATAGTTAAATTCTCTAATGACAATGACAACAATGAGACGGACTACAGAAATAAGGTGCAGAGGCTAGCAGTTATGGGAATGGATGTTGTAGGAATTGATTTATGGACAAAATGGCAAAATAAAAACAGCAGGATCAAGTAAAGCTGGTTAAAACTAAAATTTTAAGGTCAGAATGAAGAGCTTCACACTCCCTTAAATCCACTTCTTTATACAGTCCATCAGTCATTCATTGCTACTGGCAGGTTACCCCAGCCACCTCACATCATCCTCCTGTCACCACCACAACAAACAGAAGGACTGACTTTAATAATGTGTTTTGTACTGGTTGAGACATGTTAAATCATATATTGTCTGATTCATTCATTAATTCAAAAGGAGGTAGGATTGATACAAGTTTTACTTACTCAGGACCAGTGTTGTGCAGTAACGCGTTACTAATAACGCGTTACTGTAACGCCGTTACTGTTGACAGTAACTAATACTGTAACGCGTTACTTTTAAAATAAAGGAACTCAATTACCGTTACTAAACGGCGCGTTACCGCGTTACTGAACCTGCTCATTTTGAAACTGGCATCATGTGCGCGACTCGCATAGGCACAGGGGAATTTTTTTTTCTCCCTTTGGTAAGGGTGGGATAAGTAATGATGATTGGCTAAAGCAGAGTCAGATTTCATGTTGAGCCAATCAGAGACACCCAGTGGGCGGTGGGCGGGTTCTACACACAATCCCAGCACACAGTAGTAGCGCACACACACGATCCACACACCGTGTCAGATGGCGAGTCCCGAGTCGAAGACAGAAGTATAGGCAGTATTTTAACCTCGTCAAGGTAAAAGGTAAAAACGTACATGTTACGTGCACATTGTGTCAAAGACCAAAGACTTTGTCCACGTCCAATATAAGCAACTCGAATTTAATGAAGCATCTCTCGACGGCGCGCGCTTCTGTTAAACTAGTGGCCACCAGCTTACCTGGCCAGCCAAATGATATCTCTCTGTATTTGCTACAGCGCGATACCGCTGGTACAGCGATGAGTCATGGATTCTTCCAGGCAAGCCACCAGCAGGCCCCATGATGATAATCGCATGCTAGGTGCCGTTAACAATGGAGGAGAGAGGAGTAGGAGGAGAGGAGGAGAGGAGGAAGAGGAAAGGAGGAGGAAGAGGAGAGGAGGAGGAGAGGAAGGGGCAGAAGAAGCAGGCTCCATGATGATAATCGCATGCTAGGTGCCATTAGCAATGAAGTCCACGGTGACGGAGCCACGCCAGCCAAGCAGCAAAAGCTTGACATTGTTTAACTAAAAAAAAAGTAACGCATTAGTTACTTTCCGAGGTAACTAGTTACTTTTATAGTGTAGTAACTCAGTTACTAACTCAGTTACTTTTTTGGGTTAGTAACTAGTAACTGTAACTAATTACTTTTTCAACGTGCCCAACACTGCTCAGGACCCATCTCCAGATCTTGCACTAGTCTTGGTCAGGTCTATCTTAGCTGGATGATTTGACCTATGTTTTGTCTTGATGGGGCTGTGTGTCGAAACAGGAATCTCCTTGCTGAGAATTCTAGTCCCTCCCCAGTCCCCAAATAGCCAATATTCCCCACCACCTCTGGGACCCATTACCTCACTCCACTCTCTTGCCATTGGACCCTAGATAAAATGCATCTGGAGGTGGTGATGCATTGCTAAACGGAATGAGCCTGTTGTCATGGTAACTGTGTAAGTGTGACTTTGTTCCAGACATGCTTGTTTCTTTGAATTCCTCATGAGCCTCCTCTCCATGTTACATGAAGGTTAGGGGCAAGTGTGACAGCTTGGAAATGACTCGCATGTACAAAGGGCGGTGAGAATGGGAAAAGTACAGATTTTTTTGTTTAACATTTTAATTCACACAGTTCATGTTTTGTATGTCTCTCAGTTTTAAATCAGACCTATTTTGCAAAATAGACTTTTCAGAGCAGAGATTTCTGCATGTTTAAGCATCTTTAATCTAATTTTTCGAGATGCCACGTTGCTGATTAACTCCTGTTTTCACCACCGCCAGTACACACCCACTGTGACATGCTTACTTTGTTATTTTGTTCACCAGTTTGATTTTCTCAAAGCAAGAATTGCACATTTTGGTACAAAAGAAAAAAAACCCTGCTGCTTGCTAGTGTGGTGTGCAGCTGTCAGATCCACAGTATATGGTGCTTTGTTGTAATGACGGTTATGGCAACGTCAGCTGCCTTTCTTACTTGGAAGTCAGACTTATTTCTTTTATTGACAGATTGTTTAAGATTAATAATTATATATATTCTAACATAATGATCCAAGGGTGTCATAGATTATATGGAGACACGAGCACAGTAGGTCTTGTTTAAATGTTTCTCAAAGGTAGAGAACCTCACCGAGCTTGAAGTATAGGAATAAGTTGCACCATGATATGACAGAGCATTTTGGGAGAGCCGTTTAGCTGAATGGAAGTTCACAATCACCTCTGACAATGGATTCCCAGGTCGGCTTTTGCTGAGGACATACATTTTGTTGATTTGCTAAAAAACTTTTTGTTGTTGTTTTTACATTGGGGCAAAGCCATCTGAGCCTCATGAACACTTGGCTTGTGTAAAAATGACTGTCTTCAGCATCCATAATCGTATCCACATTTTCACATTAAGCAGGTTGACGTACATTGAAAATATTTTTTTTAATTAGGTTATTTGGAAGGGACAATGCATATTAATGAACATACAATTTGTATAAGATCACACAAACTGACGTAAATATGCCAGATTTTGCACAGTGCTAATTTCCATCCGCAGTAATACATCCTTGAGGGACCCCTGCTGTATAATGAAGGTAGCCATCACTTGCTATCATTTACATGGCCTATAGAATATTGTGATGTAATCTGAATCCCAACAATATGTGTGATTGTTCTAGGACTCAAGTCAACTAAAGACATGTGCTGCCAAATTGATTATTCGACTAAAATCACACATGGTAAAAGCTCTCAAAATGATTACATGTATCTGAACCAAACTGCACTCAGAGATTAAATTTAATCTGATTTTTACAGACTAATACCAAAAAAATATATAATCACTCCTTTCTGTCCTATAGAAATTCTCATCTAAATAAAATGATAAGTCGACTAATGCAAACTTTAGTCGACAGAAGACTCCAATGAACTGACTAAACAACTAAAGGTCTACAGCCCTAGATTTTTTCACTACTGACACTTGTTCAAATATTTGTTTAAATATTAGTTTTATTCTCGATAAGGATCCGGTCATTAATTTTCCTTTAGCAGAATTAGAAGACATTTACACAGTGGATGCCTGAGGATACACATTGATCAGGTAGTGTTCAGGTACCATGTGCTTGGCCCCTCTGTATGTGAGAGTCCCACAGCTCAAGCACAGGACACAGAAAGAGAAAGATGTGTGGGGATCACATTAGCAGGATAATGCATCACTAATGTCAGGCCAGTAAATATCCACAGCACTCTGATGGCAGCTGCGCTGCTGTGTCTCCCAGCAACAGTGCACACATGTGTCACATTCACTCCAATTAAGACTCAGTGGGTCATTGTATAGCCGCACTCTTAACTACACTGTGAAAGAAGAGGACCTGTGTATAGGCACAGGTCTTCTGGCTTATATGGAGAGGAGGAGAGGGGTTTTCAGAAATACTTTGTATGATTGCTTGTGTGACAGGCTGTTTTCAGAAATACTTAAGTAAATTGAAAAATACAGCAATAGATGCTCAGAGTTGCTTTACAGTTTGGTTCATTATTCATTCATTCCATACCTGGTCCGTATCACTTACCACTGTAAGATACTATTGTACCCACAGCTAATAATAATAATACATTTTATTTATAGCGCTTTTCAAGACACTCAAAGACGCTTCACAAATCATAAAAGAATAAAATATCACAAAATTTACAACATAAAGTCAAACATTTAAAATATCACAGAATTTACAATATAAAATCAAACATTAAAAGCAATTTTAAACAGGTGGGTTTTGAGTTCTTTTTTGAAGGTGGGGAGATCAGAGCAGGGTTTGGGCAGTGAGTTCCAGAGGGTGGGGGCAGCGATGGAGAAGGCTCTGTCCCCCCAGGTTCGGAGCTTGGTCCTACAGGGCAGGGACAGGAGGTTGGAGCTGGAGGAGCGGAGGGAGCGAGATGGAGTGTGGTGGTGGAGCAGGTCTGTGAGGTAAGGAGGGGCCAGGTTGTGAAGTGCTTTGAAAGTGATGAGAAGCTGCTCTGGGGCAGACTGATGGAAGCAAGGCAGCCAATCTGCACCATCACCCTGTCCACCAATCATTTGTGCACACAACTTTCATACTAGGCAATATAGGTGAAGTATCTTGCCATTTTCTGGTCTAGCTGCTGTTGTGAGCAAGCGTATCTTCTTTTCCTCCCTTGTCTACTGCTCTGTGTCTGCGTGCCTCTCTTGTCTTCATCGTATTTCTCCTGTTGGAGTCGATTTTCAAATTCTAAATTATGGAATTGATATGCAATTGGCTTTTTTTCCACGAAGAAATGTCCAGATGGAATTATTTACTATTTGGATTTTGATGGCAGGACATCTGAATTGGCCCGGGGGATGTTTTCTGATGCATTGGAGAACTGGAATGCCGACAAAGAGACCCCGAGCTGTCGGCTGTCATTTTACACCACAGTGGAACCGTTGCAGAACAGGGAAGGACTACATCAGAAGGTGACACAGATTGAACTGCATCATCTCCAGTCTGTGGATACCCCACTGACGCTCGGATACCATCACGAATATGTGTCCAAAACCAATACCAAGTCGTTCCGGAGGCGTTTTGAGTTATTCGCAGATTGTGAAAGTACAGGTTCTTAGCTTTCCAATGATGTCTTACACGTGAAAATCTGACCATATTTAAAGAAGGTGTCACTATTTGAAAGTAGGCATAGCAGATTTTTGAAAGCCCTCTAAAGCCCCCTCAAAGTTTTGCTCTTTTCAGCCCTCCTTGCCTAATTTGCATGACATTAAGCTAAGCCCTCCCCCATCATGACTATCACTGTGGTGTGGTGTCCAGGCAGGTCAGAATCATTCAATAATTTAATAATACAGAGGATAATATGTTAAGTCAAAGTGTACTACAAAATTTTCTTACAGTCAGGAAGTACTAATAGCATAGCAAATTAACCAATAATTAAAAAACAAAAGTGATAAAATATGTAATGAAATACCAAGGTACAGGTATTTAAGGAGTATTTAAGGAGGTAATACTGCTCAAATGAATTTCGTATTGCACATAATATATAGCATTTTATATATTTATATATATCCAACAGAGCCTTGTTCTCGCATCTCGCCCATTTATAATATACTATGCTTTGATAACAGGAGAAGTTCAATTTGTCAACTGGACAAAGTTTGTTTGGTTGAAAACGTTTCGCCGCTCATCCGAGAGGCTTCGTCAGCTCTAATAAGAATACTGGTAAGACACTTGCTTATATCTTGCTGTAGGGAGGAGCTACCTAGCTAACTACTTTCCGGAACTACCTCATTGGTTTCCGTCTTTTGTTTCTCTGGCGTCTAGCTAACGATTTCAACCAAACAAACTTTGTCCAGTTGACAAATTGAACTTCTCCTGTTATCATGGATTCTACCTGGACGACTGAGGGACTTTTCACGCATACTATGCTTTCTATGCGTTCTATTACATAAATCAGTTGGCACTGCAGCCTAATTCATTCAAAAAAAGTTACAAAAAGGTTCAAATGCTACGCGTCCCATAAGAACTTCTATTCAAACCCTCATGGCTACATAAGTGCCGAGTCAACAAAAGTTACAAAAGTACCGAAACGGGTCAAATTGTAAGTAATTCTCTACTGCTATAGCCTATGGCAAAACGTTCGGCTTTTACATAAACAAAAAGAGAGTGGAAATTAACCTGAAGAGACTGTTTTTGATCGCGCTCACTGCATTGTTTCAATGCTAGCGTTAGCATCAGCTTAGCCGCATTGTGAAAGGAGATCTGCACAGCGCGGTCCCGCACAGCGCGATATGATCACCACACGAAAGCTGAATTAGTATTTAAACATGTCCTAAAGTCTATAAAGTAAACGTGTTCAGACACTTGACAGACACTGCCTGTTGTTTGCCTCATTGTCCATGGATCGCAGATGTGGGCATGGGAATAAACACCACTGGGATAAAGGGCTAAGGGACTTGAAGGCACATGGGGGAAATACAAAGAGAAACAGGGGGAGTGGAGTCTGATGGCGGTGGGGATGAAGGATCTGCGGTAGCGCTCCTTCACACCATTCAACAAAGTCACTGATGGCCGAGCGGTACTCCAGCTCGTTCCCCTCACAGCCCACAATGGCCGAGTCCTCAGAGAACTTCTGGAGATGGCAGCTGTCTGTGTTGTAGGTGAAGTCCGAGGTGTAGATGGTGAAGAGGAAGGGTGAGAGGACAGTTCCCTGGGGGGCCCCAGTGCTGTAGACTACCACCTCTGACTCACAGCTGCGCAGCTACACATACTGTGGACGGTCAGTGAGGTAATCGATGGTCCAGGCAGCGAGATGTCCATCAACTACAGCGTCCTCCAGCTTCCCCCGTTGCAATGCGGGCCTGATTGTATTGAAGGTGCTGGAGAAGTCAAAGAACATGACTCTCAGAGCACTCCCAGCCATCTCTAGGTGGGTGAGCGCCCGCTGCAGCAAGTAGATGACGGCATCCTCTACTTCTATGTTTGGCTTGTAGACAAACTGCAGCGAGTCCAAGTGGGGCTCACCACAGAGCGGAGGTGGCTGAGGATCACCCTCTCCATGGTCTTCATGAGGTGTGAGGTCAAGGCGACTGGTCTGTATTGGGTCGGTTCCCTGGCGTTTGTTGTTTTGGGAACCGGGACCACACAGGAGGTCTTCCACAGGACGGGGACCCTCTCCAGGCTGAGGCTCAGGTGGCAGAGAACCTCACTGAGCTGGTCCGCACAGGTTCTCAGCAGCCTGGGGCAGATACCGTCAGGTCCTGCAGATTTCCTCTGCTTCAGCCACCTTAGCTCCCTCCTCACCTCGTACGGTGTGATGATACACCCTACCACTGCAGAGTCATCAGAGAACTTCTGCAAATAGCAGGACCCTGAGCTGTACCGGAAATCAGAGGTGTACAGAGTGAACAGGAATGGAGACAGGACTGTACCCTGGGGGACCCCTACATTACTGACCACAGTATCAGACAGGGTGATCCACAGTCACATGTCCTGAGGCCTGCCTAACAGGTAGTCTAATCCAGGAGACAATGGAGGAGCTGAGACCCATCATGAGCAGTTTCATCAGAGAGGGTTGGATTGTGTTAAAGGCACTGGAGAAATCAAAAAACAATATCCTCAAACAGCCCTTAACCCTATTCAGGTGTGAGTGAGACTGCTGCAGAAGATAGATTACAGCATCCTCCACACTCATGTGGGCCTGATAGGCAAACTGGAGAGGGTAAAGGGATGGTGCCACCAGGGGACTGAGCTGAACCAGAACAAGTCTCTCAAACATTTTCGTGACATGAGATGTCAGCGCAACTGGTCTGAAGTCATTGAGTCCAGATGGGACAGGCTTCTTGGGCACTGGCACAATGCACATAGTCTTCCAAGGTACCGGTACCCTTTTCAGTTTCAGACTCAGTGCGAAGAGAAAGTGCAGGACTCCAGTGAGCTGTGCTGCATAAGTTCTTAGCACACGGGGATTGATTTTTTCTGGTCCTGGAAACTTGTTCTGGTGAACTTTCTTCAGCTGCCTTCTCACCTGCCAATGTGACAAGGATACTGAGCTAGGTTCCTCCATGGGAGTGAGGGCAGGTGTGGGAGCAGAGGTGATGGGCTGAGTGGACTGTGTAGAGGTGTGGGTTGAGCGTTTAGGAGGTGTAGAGATGGAGGTGCCAGGAGAAGAGAAGCGATTAAAATGCTAATTGAGTAAGTTTGACCTGTCTGAGCTATTGTCCTGCTGTTTGGATCTGGAAAGACCAGAAATAGTTTTCATTTCCCTCCAAATGTTATTTTGCTTGAGTTTAGCCTCCAATTCCCTGCCATATGCCTCCTGCTCCTGCCTCAGTTGGACTTTTAGCTGTTGCTGTATTCTCTTCAACTTGTCCTCATCACCAGAGTTGAAGGCCCGCTTCTTCTTGTTGAGTAGAGCCTTCAGCTTGCTGGTGATCCGGGGCTTGTTGTTGGGGTAACAGCGAACAGTGTGTGTGGGGATGGCTGTATCCTCACAGAAGTTAATGTAATCTGTTATACAGTCTGTCATGCTGTCTATATTGTCCCCATGGGGTAAGCAGAACACATTTCAGTCCGTGGTCTCAAAGCAGTCCTGGAGGGCATTGTTGGTTTCCTTACTCCACCTCCTCACAGTTTGAGTGGTGACAGGCTGCCTCTTCACTGCAGGGATATATTGAGGTGTTAACAGGACCAGATTGTGGTCTGTATGCCTCCTTGGAATTAGCATACAGTAAGTATGCTATAAGAATTTTATTGTCCTGAGTTTTACAATCCACATACTGATGAAATGTGGGTAAGACAGAAATCAATAATAATGCCCCAGGGTGTTTAGACTGCAGAGCAGCTACCACAGTGTGTATTCTGTCCCAGGCTGTCTCTTCATCCTCATACAGACGTAAATTCTCTTGGTAAATAATATGGATGCATTCCCACAGCCATAAGTTCAATGTCCGGCGCACAGATACACTCTTTCACAGTAATATGGCCAGGATTACACCATCTCTCGTTCACCAAAACGGCAATCCCACCACCCTTCTTCTTACCACAAAGGAACGAGTCTCTGTCCGCACGCACCGTCTTAAAGCCTGGTACAGATGTTTGTATGAAGCCAGGTCTCCGTGAAGCACATACTACTGCTGACAGCGAACTCCCTCTGGATCCGAACAAGTGCACACAGCTCGTCCATCTTATTTCCCAGTGACCTAATGTTCCCCATCTGAACTGAGGGAACCGCAGGCCTGAATTTTCTCCTCCGCTGTTTCACTTTCACTCCAGCGCGGCATCCTCTGCGAGGTCTTCCCCGTAATTCCACAGGAACGTCTGGTTTAAGTCCAGAAAGCAGTGAGGACTTAGAAAGAGACAGGAGATGTCCCTCAAATACGCTCTGTTGAGCCATACAGACAGCACAAAGAGGCAAGCAGAAATCAAGGAAAAAATACCAAAAAGAACCAAAAAACATGGCTAGTGTTTATTGGACGGCTAAAGTAAGTAAATTAAGAAAAAAATAAAATAAAAACTAAAAATGCAAACAAACAAGATTAACTTAGGTAAAAAGCAGGAGCGACCATACCCAGCTGCCACTCTCTCAGGTGCTCAGGTGTGAATAACAGCTATAATTTGAAAAATAAAAATAAAAAAGACAAGCGTGTACAAGTGTATTATATTTCAAACATTCAAACATTATTTTAGGTTTAAATCCATCCAGGTTTAAGCCTAAAATAATGTCAAGAACATGACTCCACTACTTAAGTGTCTAAATGTGCTATCATGGTAGAGAAAGTTTCAAAGTCCAAATGTCTTGATTTAACAAAATGAACACTCCCCAAACCTAAACCAGCAGAGCGTCTCTCTTGGCCCCAAACTTCAGCATTTACCTTTCATTATTATTATTAATGTCTTGAATATACTGTACTTCAAATGTACCACATGATATATCATACTTCAAATGTACGATACAGTAGTTGAAGAAAGATATGCATGGCCACCTCCTGAGACCCCTTTATCAAACCTCAGAGGAGCAAATATCGATCCCATAGTTACCATGAGCTTTCACGCACACACATGCACGCAAACGCACACACACACACACTGCTCCAGCTGCTGCGCAAAGGGACCCCACAGTCACCATGGTAACAGCCACAGCAGAGTACCAAAGACACCTGATGGCTGAATAAAAGGAGCATTATTAAGACACGCAGATTGAAATAGCTCTGACCTCTCACTGTACAGGAGACAGGACTTGCTTTTTAAAGTGCACTGGTAGGTGGATGGGTCGCATGTGTTTGCATGTGAGTTGATTTGGTGGATAGTACCTGTGGTCAATATTTATCAGAGTTTCACATCAGGAAAAAAAAAAAAAAGAAAAAATATATATATATATAATATATATACACTCAACAAAAATATAAACGCAACACTTGGAGGAGTGGACCAACATTCCACAGGCCACAACTGACAATCTGATAAACTCTATGCGAAGAAGATGTGTTGCACTGCATGAGACAAATGGTGGTCACACCAGATACTGACTGGTTCTGAGTCCCCAGACCCCCAATAAAGTAAAAAAAAAAGCACATTTCGGGGTGGCCTTTTATTGTGGGCAGTCTGGGGCGCACCTGTGCACTGGTCATGATGTCGGATCGGCATCTTGATGTGGCGCACCTGTGAGGTGGGGTGGATTGTCTCGGCGGGGCAGAGGTGCTCGCTGTCACACATTTGGACAGATTTGTGAACAATGTTTGAATGGTAGTGTTGTGTATCTGAAGTGAATTTTGGATCTTTGGGTCCATCTCAGGAAAAATGGGAGCAAAAACAAAAGTGTTGCGTTTATATTTTTGTTGAGTGTATGTGTGTAACGTTTAGTGTCCATGTTTTTTTGAACATGTATACAGTGTGCAGTGTTATAGAATTTTTCAATACATATTTTCATTTTCAACACTTGTTTGGTCTATTTTTGATTGAAAAAAAAAACACTTTTTTACAGAATGTAATTCTCAGGGACATAATATAGTGACCTTGTGTGCAGAAATGGATTCCTCTAGTTGTAAGCTTTCAGTAGAGCCCTCAATGATGTCTGTAGGTTGAATGAGTCAAAAGTTATTAAACGTTTTCTAAATGTTTCCAATTTGGATAGGTTTGGATAGGTTTGGATAAAAGCATGATCCCTGTGTAAAACGCCTGGACAAAGTATAACAAAAAGTGGAGTAAAAAGTTTATTTTTACAGCTATTGATTCCCAATTTGAAATTTGAGTGGTCAACAACTTATTGTATTGAAAGATAGTGTATTTTAGGCCTCAGCTATGAACAGCAGCTATAGACACCTTTTATATTTACAAAAAAATTAGGCGAGGATAAAAAAAACAAAACACTTTTTATTTGGTGTTCCAAGGTGTGTAACTTTTTTCCAATCACATTTGGAGTGAATGTAAATGCTGAGGGTAAAACTAGAGAATGTTACCTTTACACAGAGACCAAACATTTGTATATAATCCATATACTTCAATAACAGGTATGATTTTAATTTGGAGAGGTATATCCATGGTCTTTAGACCATGGATATACCTGACACGCGCATACATGTGAATACGCAAACTATCGGGAGTGACCGCGTTCTTATGGGTGAGTCATATTATCAGAGTATTTCTGCGTCAAAGGGACAGATTAGCTGTGTCCCTTTGATGCAGGGGGCTTGTGTCAGCGTGTGTGTACAGGGCTAAACCGGGACTAAACCAGGACTAAACCGGGTCTAAACCAAGACTAAACCAGGACTAAACCAGGACTAAGCCAAGACTATACCGGGTCTAAACCGGGACTAAACTGGGACTAAACCAGGGCTAAACAAGGTCTAAACCAAGACTAAACCAGGTCTAAACCAGGTCTAAACTAGGTCTAAACCAGGACTAAACCAAGACTATACCGGGACTAAACCAGGATTAAACCAAGACTAAACTGGGACTAAACCAGTCCTAACCAGGTCTAAACCAGGACTAAACCAGGTCTAAACCAGGACTAAACCAGGATTAAACCAGGTCTAAACCACGTCTAAACCAGGACTAAACCAGGACTAAACCAAGACTATACCGGGTCTAAACCGGGATTAAACCGGGACTAAACCAGGACTAAACCAAGACTAAACCGGGTCTAAACCGGGATTAAACCAGGTCTAAACCAGTCCTAACCAGGTCTAAACCAGGACTAAACCAGGTCTAAACCAGGACTAAACCAGGACTAAACCAGGTCTAAACCAGGTCTAAACCAGGTCTAAACCAGGTCTAAACCAGGTCTGAACCAGGACTAAGGTGTGTGTACGTGTGTGATAACATATATCCTGTGCATTATTGAATTATTGAATGATTATATGGACTTTTTGTTATAAAAGCATTTCCATTTTAACAAAGTACCTTCTAACTCTGACCTGCCCTGAAACACCACAGTGATGTCAGTGATGGGGGAGGGTTTAGCTTAATGTCAGGCAAATGAGTTCCTTTCTGTTCCACAAGCAGATCTTTAACGGGGAATTTCTCAGATTGTTGCCTTCAGAATGTGCTGCTTTCACCAGGGGGGTTGTTTCTTTCCGATAAATAGTATTGTCTTGTGGAGGCCATGCAACTGAGAATGCAAGCTATGAATCAGATGGGATTTAGGATTTGTCATGTCTAGCAAGTCACCCTAAAATGGACTAGAATGCAGGAAAATGCATCTAAGAAATACAAAATTTTCTGGGGGAGGACCCCCACACGGCTCGCTCATATGTGTATATATGTGTGTATGTGTGTGTATGTATGTGTGTGTATATATATATATATGTGTATATATATGTATATATATATATATGTGTGTATATATATATGTGTATATATATATATGTGTATATATATATATATGTGTATATATATATATATATATATATGTGTATATATATATATATATATATATGTGTATATATATATATATATATATATGTGTATATATATATATATATGTGTGTATATATATATATATATATATGTGTGTATATATATATATATGTGTGTATATATATATATATATATATATATATGTGTGTATATATATATATATATATATATATGTGTGTATATATATATATATATATATATATATATATATATATATATATATATATATATATATATATATATATACACACACACACACACACACATACACATTGTGTACCCAGTATAGTGGTTAGTGCTCTCAATTCTCTCAAGAAACCTTTCTGTGTGGAGTTTGCATAATTTAAAATCTATATACCGTATGTACGTCTTACCCAAGGAAACAACAAGCATTCATCTGTGGGATATCACTGAAATCACTGATGTTTATGCCGCCCTTCGGACAACTGAGCTACTGCTGGTCCCATGTGCACAGTACACCCTACACGTACAGTGTAATCGTATGACCTGTATTTTGCTAGAGTTAAATTAAAGTGCCTATATGTGAAATTTCGCTAAAGTCTCCTACACTCGTTATTGAGGTCTCTGGTAAAACCCAACAGGTCGCACATAAAAAGGTTGAGAAGCATTGGAGCAGCCAATCTCAAATAAATGATGATGAAATAATGTCAAGAGCCACATTTTACAAATCATGACCCTATTCACTTTTAGAATATGAATGCAGCTAGTACATAGTAGCATTTGTAGTTGTCCACATGAAAAGTATCTCAAAGTGTCTGTGAGCACAAGAGCCAGGACTCACCACAGACAGGCCTCAGCTGGAGCAGGAACAGGAGCAGAAGAACCATGGTCCTCCTGGAACACAGCAGAGTACTTATGGTATACTATGGTAAAATTATATCAGCTCTAGCCTAAATCAGCCCTATAATGCTTGTGTGTACTTTACAGTTATAATCTATATGACACACGTGGATCATTATGTTCATTGGATCATTTGGACATCCCATATGTGAAAAGGTATATGCTCCTTCATCACAATTTATGCTCAGACAGTAGGGGGCGTAAGCTTCCAATGCTGATGTTGCCAATTGATGAGTGTCGGGCACGAGGTGGTACACCGACTTCATAAAATAATGTGTATTTGTTTTTGTTTTTTTTTTTTTTTGTAATCTAGGTATTAAAGGTCCCATGGCATGAGATTTTCACTTTCTGAGGTTTTTGAACGTTAATGTGAGCTCCCCTACCCTGTTTAGGCCCCCCCCCCCATGGCTAAAAGTTGCGAAATGTGTAAACTGAGCATTTGCGATCCTTTTCCGCGTTTGAAAAAAAAGACGGCCCAAACAGGCGATTCTGAACAAGGGAACTTTCTGACGTCACACTCGTGGAAAGGTTTCCACTAGGGGTGTGAATCTTTCACTCACAAAACGGTTTGATTCGAATCTCGATTCACAGGCTACGATTCGATTCAGGGACGATTCATAAAATTAGTAAACGATCCGGTACGATTCGATTCGATCCGATCCGGTTAATTTCGATTCAGTACAAAGGTAGATAAGGTAGATATCAAAAATAAAAAAAGTAGTTATAAAACAAGCAAGTTGCCTATTAAAGGCAAAAATCTGAATGAATTAGAATTAGTGCTTCAGTCACAGTTTCAGTAAGGGTTAGGGTTAGGGTTAGGTGTCAGTGTGAAGGAAACATGGTTAAAAGCTCTGAAAAGTCAATTTAGCAGAATGGGTCTAATTTGAAGTTGCTTTATGTAACTTTTTTGTGGATGGTCTGTTACCTGCTTGTCGGAGACGTTATTTTCATGGAATAGTATAGCACAGCTCAAATGGTTTGGGTAGGCCATCTCTTGTTGTTTCACAGTTTCATTTTTACTGTTGTGGGGTGTCTATGGCTATTCCGTCTAAACCAGGGGTGTCAAACATGCGGCCCGGGGGCCAGATCTGACCCTCCAAGTCCTTTAATCTGGCCCTCGGCTGATTTTCTATTAAAATATTTTAATTATATTTTAATTTTCTATTAAAATATTGATAATTTTCTGTGCAGTTTAGCATAGCAGCGTCTCCAGTGCCTCTGTGCGTGGCTCCTCCCACCAGAGCAGCACAAATGAAGACTCGCCTCTTTCCAAACGCTCTTAAAGGACAATCGTTTTGACTGAAGAAACAGCAGTCTGTAATAGATTAGTGTTTCTCTGGACGATAGTCTCAGATACTCCGCTATGGTCTGCACTTATTAGTAATCAATGTGTGTGTGTGAGGTTAGGACTGTTGAGTGTGTGTATGGATGTATAATGATGGAATTTTTTTTTTTTTTTAATGTTTTAGAAATGGCATAGTGATGGTTGTAAGTTTCTCTGATATGTATGCACATATGTGATTATTCTTATGCACTGGTCTATCACCCATTTACAATCTCTGTCATAGTATATTTCATTAACATCAACCTGTCCCGGGACTGCAGGTGGAAATGAGCATTTTTGCTATAACCTGGCACCTGCATCTTTCTTTTGTTTATTTCAAAGGTCAATGAAATGTTGTGCACTGTCCCTGTGCAAATAAATAAACCATACCATACCAAACCAGGGTTGATTCTGGGTCAACAATGTGCGCACATGCCGGTGACGTCACGTCTGTTTACTAACTGTAAAGGGGCGTGTTTAGCCACTTTTATCAGGTCTACAGTGAAACAGCTGAATAGGCTTGTGTTTACCGTCTGTACAGGCTGACCACGGCACACGCGAGGATTTCAAAAGTACATTTCAAAGTACAAAGTAACAGTCTTTCTTAACCTGGGCTCTTTCAAACGATACAGAGGCACGTGGTGCTGATGGTAAATGCACAAATACAACAGATGCATGCTCCATGTAATCTGATGGGGATACGCGCTTACGCTCAGTAGAGTCAAAAAATAGGATGGATCCTATTTTCTGAACTCTACGCGTGCATGACGTGTGCAGTAGAGCCGTCCTCATTCATTTAGCCCGCCATGCATTCTAAATAATACGCGTCCAAAAGTTGCAGTTTTTACGCGTGCGGTGAATCCAGCCATTAAGAAAATAAAAGCTTAAAACTCTGGCATACAACGTGGACCTAGAAGTCGCGATAGTTTGGAGTGATCCGCAAAAACACCGGTGTTAAGAGGAGCTGCTTGACATTTTCACATGTTAAATTAAAAATATACCATTGCATTATGCATGTATAGATATGTGATTTAAAGTTTGCATCGCTTTAGAAGCTCACTGCTGCTTCAGTGTGCTGAAACGTTCACTCCTTTACATTTTCTTTAAGGCTACAATATCAGAAGACCCACAGTCCAGTGCGCCAGCTGTTTACCAGTGCCACGCACACGCACTCACCTCAGTTCACGGGGTTCTGCGGGGCATTGTCACAGCGCTCAGCTGTGAGAGGTGCGGACCTTCAGGGTCGGACGACGGTTCAGCTGAGCGGGCAAGAGCCGGGACACACCGGGGCTGAGTCTGGGAGAGCGGGTAAGCCCACCCCGCCGCACAGCAGCGCGACAGCCACCGGCTATAGCTGACGTCACTGTGGCGCCAACCAATCAGGGAATAGCGTCGCTCGCGCACTCACTCACACACACACACTCACTCACTCACTCACACACTCTCACTCACACACACTCACTCACTCACACACTCTCACTCACACTCTCACTCACTCACACACACTCACTCTCACACACTCACACTCACTCTCACACACTCACTCTCACACTCACACACTCTCACTCACTCACACACACTCACTCACACTCACTCACACACTCACACACACTCACACACACACACACACACACTCACACACACACTCACACTCACTCACACACTCTCACTCTCACACTCTCACTCACACACTCTCACTCACACACTCTCACTCACACACACACTCACTCACACTCTCACTCACACACTCTCACTCACACACTCTCACACTCACACTCACACTCACTCACACTCACACACTCTCACTCACACACTCTCACACACTCACTCACACACACTCTCACACACTCACTCTCACTCACACACACTCACTCTCACACACTCACACTCACTCTCACACACTCACTCTCACACTCACACACTCACACACACTCACACACTCACACTCACTCACACACTCTCACTCTCACACTCTCACTCACACACTCTCACTCACACACACACTCACTCACACTCTCACCCACACACTCTCACTCACACACTCTCACTCACACTCTCACACTCACACTCTCACACTCACACTCACTCACACTCACACACTCTCACTCACACACTCTCACACACTCACTCACACACACTCTCACACACTCACTCTCACTCACACACACTCACTCTCACACACTCACTCTCACACACTCACTCTCACACACTCACTCTCACACTCACACACTCTCACTCACTCACACACACTCACTCACACTCACACTCTCACTCACACACTCTCACTCACACACACACACTCACTCACACACACTCACTCACACTCACACTCTCACTCACACACTCCCACTCACTCACACACACTCCCTCACACTCACTCACACACACTCACACACACTCACACACACACTCACACTCACTCACTCTCACACTCTCACTCACACACTCTCACTCACACACACACACACACTCACACACTCTCACTCACACACTCTCACACTCACACTCTCACACTCACACTCACTCACACTCACTCACACACACTCTCACACACTCACTCTCACTCACACACACTCACACTCACACACTCACACTCACTCACTCTCACACTCACTCTCACTCACACACACTCACTCTCACACACTCACACTCACTCTCACACACTCACTCTCACACACTCACTCTCACTCTCACACTCACACACTCTCACTCACTCACACACACTCACACTCACACACTCTCACTCACTCACACACACTCACTCACACTCACTCACACACTCTCACTCACTCACACACTCTCACTCACACACACACTCACTCACACACTCTCACTCACACACTCACTCACACTCACACACTCACACACACACTCACTCACACACTCTCACTCACACACTCACACTCACACACTCACTCACACTCACACACTCTCACTCACACACTCTCACTCACACACTCTCACTCACACACTCTCACTCACACACTCTCACTCACACACACTCACTCACACACACTCACTCACACACTCTCACTCACACACTCTCACTCACACACACTCAATCTCACACACTCACTCTCACACTCTCACTCACACACACTCACTCACACACTCTCACTCACACACTCTCACTCACTCACACACTCTCACTCACACACACACTCACTCACACACTCTCACTCACACACTCACACACTCACACACACACTCACTCACACACTCTCACTCACACACTCACACTCACACACTCACTCACACTCACACACTCTCACTCACACACTCTCACTCACACACACTCACTCACACACACTCACTCTCACACTCTCACTCACACACACTCACTCACACACACTCACTCACACACTCTCACTCACACTCACTCACACACACTCACTCTCACTCACACACTCACACTCACACACACTCTCACACACTCACTCACACACTCACTCACTCACACTCACACACTCTCACACACTCACTCACACACTCACACACACTCACTCACACACACACTCACACACACACACACACTCACTCACACACTCACATTCTCACACACTCACATTCTCACACACTCACATTCTCACACACTCACACACTCACACACAGGCAAAGTGGTCATGACAAAAGCAAGAAATCTGAAATCATACGATTCAAAATGGTTTGTGCAACAAACTTATGATTCTCATTAATTCAAAACTTGAATGAGGTTTATTAAACTCAACATGTAACAAAGATCACAACAGTAAGTGTTCCAGTTCAAAAGAAGTCTGCTGCTGTGGGCCGCACGCACACCCCACTCTTCTTCTTGGGTTTTGAGACAGGGGTGGGTGGGGACTTGAGCACTCCACACTTGGGCTTCTGATCAGGGTCAAAGGGCACGCGGGATGGCCCCTCTGGGCTCAGCAGCAGACTGCGGTCTGTCCTCCGGAACTCTACAAGGAGATGCACACATGGACAAAATTGTTGGTATCCTTCAGTTAATGAAAGAAAAACTCATAATGGTCACAGAAATAACTTGAATCTGTCAAAAGTAATAATAAATAAAAATTCTATGAAATGTAGCCAATGAAAGTCAGGCATTGCTACAAAAATGATGGGACCCCTAGAAAAGACTGAAAGGACTCAAAGGTTTTCATTGCCATCTCAGTGAACATGTTCACAACATTAGGAAATTGCTTCGGTGAGTGACAGTCCTAGTGTTATTATTCAAGAGTCCAACAGCAGAGGGGAAGAAGCCGTTTTTATGGTGAGAGGTTCTGGTCCGAATGGACCGTAGCCTCCTGCCTGAGGGGAGCAGTTCAAAATGTCCGTGCTGGCAGGTTGAATCTCTTCAGCTGCCTCAGGAAGTACATCCTCTGCTGGGCCTTCTTTATGACGAAGGTGATGGTGGGCTCCCATATGAGGTCCTGGGTGATGGTGATCCCCAGGAAGCGGAATGAGTCCACAGTGGTGATGGGGTGTCAGTCAGGATGATGGAGGGGAGTGGAGCTGTGTGCTTCCTAAAGACCACAATGATCTCCACTGTCTTCTGGGCGTTCAGCACCAAGACACCAGACGGTCAACCTCCGTCCTGTAGGCAGACTCATCCCCGTCTGAGATGAGTCCAATGACCGTGGTGAAAATAAAACAATATCAAGAAAAGAACACTGTCCCTACTGTGAAACATGGAGGAGGCTCTGTTATGTTCTGGGGCTGCTTTGCTGCATCAGGCACAATGAAATCAAGGCTATCAAGGGATTCTAGAGAGAAGCGCATTTCTCTCTAGAATCCCTTGATCGTCCAGATAGAATCCATGATAAAAGGAGAAATTCAAATTGTCAACTGGACAGAGTTTATTTGGTCGAAAATGTTTCGCAGCTCATCCGCGCTGCTTCGTCAGTTCTGGTTAGAGTGCTGATGGACACTGCTTATATCTAGCTGCAGGGAGGAGCCAACTATACAGAAATTATTCTGAAACTATCCCGCCTCTTTGTTTTGAGTTTCTGTCTTGTTTTCAGTTTCTGAAAAGCATACCTATTCAAACTCTAATGGCTGTTTTCACACCTCTGGACCTGACCTGGCTGCCCTATTGTTTCCTTTGTTTTGATTTCGGTTTGAGGATGGAATTATAGATGGAAGACAAATTATGTCTGACTCTGAACCCTGTAGGAAAGGGGTAGCGATTCCTTACCTGGCCGGCGTTAATGAAAAACTACAGAGGATTTTCAGACAACATGAAATCCCAGTTTATTTCAAACCCACAAACACGTTAAGACAAAAACTGGTCCACCCAAAGGACAAAACACCGAGCCACAAACAAAGCAATGTGGTCTACTCCATTCAGTGTAGTGAAGACTGCAGTGAGCGCTACATTGGGGAAACAAAACAGCCACTTCACAAGAGGATGTACCAACACAGACGGGCGTGCCAGAGTGGACCATCATCTGCCGTACATCTTCACCTAGAAGCCACGGGCCATTCTTTTGAGGACAGTGAGGTTCAGATCTTAGCCAGGGAACAAAACTGGTTTGAGAGGGGGGTTAAAGAGGCGATTTTTGTCAAAAAAGAGAATCCTTCTTTAAACAGGGAGGGGGAGTCAGACATAATTTGTCTCCCATATATAATTCCATTCTTAAACCTAAATCAAAACAAACAAAGGAAACAATAGGGCAGCCAGGTCAGGTCCAGAGGTGTGAAAAAAGCCATTAGAGTTTGAATAGGTATGCTAAACTAGATGCCAGAGAGAACTGAAAACAAAAGACAGAAACTGAAAACAAAGAGGTGGGATAGTTTCAGAATAATTTCTGTATAGTTAGCTCCTCCCTGCAGCTAGATATAAGCAGTGTCCATCAGCACTCTAACCAGAACTGACGAAGCAGCTCGGATGAGCTGCGAAACGTTTTCGACCAAATAAACTTTGTCCAGTTGACAAATTGAATTATCTTCATAGCCTTGATTTCAGTGTCAGAAAGCTTGGCGTCAGTCACAGGTCATGGGTCTTGCAACAGGACAATGACCCAAAACACACAGAGTATAAAAATACCCAAGAATGGTTAAGAGAAAAACATTGGACTATTCTAAAGTGGCCTTCTATGATCTTAGGAAGGAGCTGAAACTTCTCCTGTGTGAGATCAATAAAAGTCAATCTTCTAATCCTTAACCACTGTAAGGCGCTTTAGGTGTTACATTTTTATATGAAAAGCGCTTTATAAATATTGTTTGATTGATTGATTGAAACATGCCATCTGGAAAAGGCACCCTTCAAACCTGAGACAACTGGAGCAGTTTGCTCATGAGGAGCGGGCCAAAATACCTGCTGAGAGGTGCAGAAGTTATAGGAATCGTTTGATTGCAGTGATTGCCTCAAAAGGTTGTGCAACAAAATATTATTATTATTATCATTATTATTATGACAGTGTGAACAGGTGGGTTTTGAGTCTGAATTTAAAGAGTGGGAGAGAGTCTATGTTACGGAGGTCAGGAGGGAGAGAGTTCCAGAGCTGAGGAGCAGAGCGGCTGAAGGCTCTGATCCCCATGGTGACCAGTCGAGCAGAGGGGACAGTGAGCTGAAGAGAGGAGGAAGAGCGGGAGGGAGTGGTGACGTGGAGGTCGTCAGATATGTATGGTGGGGCTAGGCTGTGTATTGCTTTGAAGGTGGTAATGAGTATTTTGAAGCGAAGAATTCGCTGTTATATGGGGAGCCAGTGGAGTTCTTGTAGTACGGGGGTGATGTGATGAATAGTGGGGGTCCGAGTGATAATCCGGGCTGCAGAGTTCTGTAGGAGCTGCAGTTTCTGAAGGGATTTGTTGGGGAGACCAAAAAGAAGAGAGTTGCTGTGGACTAGGACGGCAGTGGTGTGAGGAGTGAGGGAGGGGCAGAGACGAGAGATGTTGCATAAGTGGAAGTATGCAGACCGCGTGGCATTACTGATGTGAGAGTGAAATGAAAGTCGAGGATGACACCCAGACTCTTGACCTGAGGAGAGGGATGGACAGTTGAGGCCCTTGAGTTAAGGGTACCATCATTTTTGTCCAGGCCTGTTTCATTAGTTTATTTTTTTTAAAGTAATTATGTTGAAGCATGGTTGAAAAGCAATGTTTGACTTTCACTGGTTAAATTTCATTGATTTTTTATTTATTATTACTTTTGTCAGATTCAAGTTATTTCTATGAACATTGTGAGTTTTTCTTTCATTAACCAACAGGTACCAACAATTTTCTCCACATGTGTACATAAGAACACATGACAACATGGAGTAATTCTAATGAGAAAACAAAGGTAGAAAATTCAACAACATGGTTTGTGGTTCTAACACAAGTGTGTGTTTAAACTGTATCACACAGAGACAAGTGTTCTACAGGTGTGTGACTGCACATGGTGAAACTTTTGACAAATGGCTTCTTTAAACGTTCTTGGAGACAGAGCCAAAATAATCTTTACAGTTAGCCTGGCCTGACCAGGTTTGTGCCCTCTGGTTTGTCACTTTGGAGGAACAGAACTAAGGCTTTGACAAGCCTGGACTGCCCAAATAAAACAGGCTTTCACTTTAGGTTGATTCATGGAATCCCCATGTTCACTTGTGGCGGTGACAGGTTTAGAGTAGGGGTGGCACGGTACACAAAACTCATGGTACGGTACGCACATTGGTTCAGACCCCACGGTTCAGTACATTTTCGGTACAGTGCAGGAAAAAAACATAACCAGAAAGGCTGTCCTCAAATGCAGCTTTTTATTGTTTAAATCTCCAGCTGAGATAGCTGCAATTTAAAACCTGTAAGTAAAACAAGTGAACATGCAAACACCACATTGAGTTGTCATATATTGATATACTGATTGGTTACTGAGCTGGGTACATCAGTGAAGTTTTAACACATGGGTACCTTCACATACAATACACACAAGTACCTAAACACTTTTTTACATTCACATAGCTCAGTGAACATGAGCTATAGGCCTGGCCTATATCACAGATAACATCATAACGCTGTTTTAAACGTGCATTTTGCAATAACAAACTGTGTACAGCTGTGTACACCTTCATTCAATGTTTAAACCGCAGGGTGTCTTTTTTTTAATATATACCTTTGCAATTTCGTTGAGAAAGATTTTGGGTGTATATATGTATAGTTGTGTTTAGGGTCGTCAACCGTCCCTTGAAAAATGGAATCGTCCCGTATTCAGAAAACAAAAGTACGTGTCTCGTATTAAAACTTCTTCCGCGCGAGCCCGTCTGGAGCTGCGGACACCACCCGTCAGCGAGCGAGCGCAGCTCTTTCGCACGTGTAACGCGTATCAAAGGGCAGATTAAACTTTATAAAACACGCTATCTGTCCGTGCCTCACTTACCGCCTTTTCACGCTCTGTTCATAGCGCGCATAAGCTCCTCCTCAATGCACTCTGATTAGAAGAGCAAGACAAAGTGCAGGGGGGAAGGGGTGTGTGTGTGTGTGTGTGTGTGTGTGTGTGTGTGTGTGTGTGTGTGTGTGTGTGTGTGTCCGTTACTTTCCGCTTTTTTCATGACTGATGACGTTCATCCCTGTGTATACATGTTCATCAGGGCTCGCAAATGGCAATGGTAAAAGAGTCCTCAAGGAAACCCTTGCAAAATGAAAGTCCCGTGGTCAGTACAATATTAAACTTTTGTACCGTATATTCTCCGTCAAAATGCGCGCACCGAACCGTGACCCCCGTACCGTGACGGTTCAATACGAATACATATACCGTTAGCCTGGGAATTCCCAGGCCGCTTCCGTTCGTTTCGAACTGGAAGGCGGCCTGGAAACTCGTCCAAGCGAGAGTCCCAGATTTAGGGCCCCAATCAGAGAGCGGGGGAGGTGTGGCAAGACGGTGACGCGTACTACATGACAAACGAAAGCTTGTAGTTTGAACTGACAACTGACATGATTGGCTATGGACTTACGTATACGCTCAATGATAGACATTCATAACGCCCAATAAACGGCCGTTGGCAATCGCTAACCACACCTCCGCTACGGGATTTTTCGAAGCGAGTTTCCAGACCCATATCTCACTTGTGATATGGTCAGGTGTTAACCAGACTAATATACCGTGCCACCCCTAGTCTAGAGTCATGTGAAGTGGATGTAGCAGATATAAAGTATAGGTGTGTGGGTCATGTGATGTGGGTGTAGTAGATAAAAGCTGAAGGTGTGTGGGCCATACCTGCTGTACGGTTGTTCTTTAGGCCGAAGCGCACCTTCTTGGAGTCTGACTTTGGTGTGGCATTCTTCTGAAAACACACAGGACATCAAACAGTCTACAGGGCTCAGGTCCAAAACTACATTTTCTCATCACTATCTTCCAAAAAAACCCACCACAGGACAGTGGACCCCATGGAGAGAAAGTGGGTTCCTGTCATATCAAATGAAAGTTACGTATGCAACTACGGTTCTATGAATCCCGGATGACCGCCAGAGGGCGGTGCTGAAAGCACGAAATGTTCCCTTCACACATGTGCAGCTCGATTACACACCTGTGTCCCAGGATGACGCCCTGGAGGTAATATAGTCCATCATCCGTGACTCATGGAAACGCAAGGACCCTGAGTGACAAGAGTATCTCTGGCGATTATCTGAGATTCATAGAACTGTAGTTACATATGTAACTTTTGTTCTATTCCATCCCTCCTGACCGCCAGAGGGTGGTGTTGAAAGCACTGAATGACTAATACCAGTTATGTCACAAAGCACCATACTGAAAAGAGCCCAAAAATTTATGAGGAACCACGCCAAGAGGATGAGGAGAGACCACACTGACATTGTAGAATCTGGCAAATGGGCCCTCTCACCAGATGGAAGGTTACGGCCCACAACACTGTAGGCATAGTGAATGACCTCAACAACGAGTGTGAAAGGCGGTGTCTGGTGCCTCATAACTGCCGTGGCTGCAATAAAGGTGCCCGGAACAGGGCTAACAACCACAGCTTGTCCCTGCTCTCTCAAATCGAGCCAAACTCAAAGGCTAATTACAGTGAGAATGGGACAACGTGTTCACTCTAAACGTTGCGTTTTGCAACAGGGTGACACCAGAACAATCCGAACTCCACCTGAGACACGCAGGACTGACAGAAAGGGTATGCAACTCACTGACCCATTTCACTGAGACAACAGCCGAATAAAAAAATGCAGAAAGCCACTTGAGGTCCGCCTGTGCCAAAGGCTCAAATGAAGGGCCACACAGACTCCCAAGAGTAATGAGTCCCACACGAGAGCTTTTGGTGTAGTTGGTGGGCGCAACCTGCACCCTGTAGAAAAAGAGAAACCAAGTTATGGCCCCCAACTGTACAGCTTCCAACCAAACCATGATGACAAGCTATAGCAGCAACATACACCTTAAGAGTGGATGGAGACCGTCCATTGTCCAAGAGAGACGGGAGGAACTGGGGAACTTGAGGTCCAGACCATCAGTCCACGCACCAGCTTGTCACACCTTGGTGAAGAAGTCATCTGTCACACGGTATTGGGGTCTGGGACACCTGATATTTTGGTGCAGGGCTTCCTCAGGTGAGACAATGAGCGAAGCCGCAGCCGGTTCAACAGCAGAAATGCGATCCAGACCAGCTGGCGTTGCACTGTGCACAGCGGCCAAAATCTGACCATCTGAGAGCCTGGAGAAAGCATTCGGATCCCTCCAACAGGCATACTCCACAAGGGGGGGTACAGCAAAAGGCGTAGGGGCACGCCCATGTTTAAAGAAAGCACTATCAAGGCCAGGCTGTTCAGGCTTTGTAAGTTCCAGCTGTAAACGATCCAGAGCTCTGTGTATAACATCTCACATGGAGCTATTGGTTGAAAAATATGAACCATCCTCAGGAACAGGCGAGGATGGTGCATCCTCCTCATCCTGAAAATGAGAGGCAGACGCCACCAGAGAGAGCAAATCATCCGCCAGGGTCAGAACAGGCATAGACTGAGAAGACATCCCAGCCTCTGAAGCAGGTGTGTCCATGAGATCAGCCTGCAATAATGACTTCATCGCTTCTAATTCTGCAGACAACTGCTCCACTATAGATGTAAGACCTTGATTGGAAATGAGGAACAGAGTCACGGGTGATGGGGGGAACTATATTACCTCCGGGGTGTCATCCTGGGTCACAGGTGTGATTTATTTGGTATTACTACACGAACTGTGTATGTGCGAAGGGAACATTCACTGCTTTCAGCACCTCCCTCTGGCGGTGAAGAGAGATGAAATAGAACTTCTCCTCCATGGCTTGTGTGCATGTGTGTACCATTTTGGTGCAGAGGGTTCTGCAGAACAGGGGAGTTGGAGGAGTACTGCTGTTCTGGAAGCTCACAAAGTCTGGTTGAGCTGTCTGGTTCCTCTGGAGCTTCTGAGGCGTGGAGCTCACGAGTGTCTGAGGAGAGTCTGAGGGCTGGACATGCAGAAGATGGGTCAATCGCCCTCACAGCATGAAGAGGGTCAAATGCACAAACGAGAGGGGGTAGGCCAAATATATATAAGAAACCTGGTTCTCAAGTGTCCTTTACCCAGTTACCCTGGAGAGGCTGACCCAAACAGGAGCTCTGCCTCTGGACAATGGTACCACAAAGTGTGTATCACCTCAGCAGCTTTGAGTGTGATTAGGGTAGTCAAAAATATCAAGGGACAGAAATGAACCTTTCCTGAAGCCTTTTGAATGATCCTGAGCTGTATTAGAACAATACAGCAATACAGTAATGGCACACTGGAAGTGTTCTCTATGGTGGAATGTTCGGCAGTTACCATGGTAACACAATGAACACATTAGCAAACACTGGCAAAAAAGTAAAGATATTCTGAAACCTTAAAAAAACAAATGGATTTAAACACCACATTTTCAGGTGCGTGTGATCAATACAAGTGTTCATGGTCCTGTTTAGTTAGATTTTCAACAAAAAGGTGAAAGTGACTAACTGAAAAACTGGGCTAATGCTAGCCAACTTGTGACTGTAATGTTATTTGAGAGGGATTTGTTTAACAGCGCAAAACTGCTAACCCTGCCTACTCACCCTGCCTGTGGTCTCCTCCGCCTGGACCTCTTCATGGATTTCCTCCGCCTCATACTCAAACTCCACTGGGATGATCTTTTTACGCATCCCTTTGTCCTCCTGCATCCTCTTCTGTCTAGCTGCTTTCCGTTTCTTGGTGGCCTTCACACTGGTCATTGGAGCTTTGGACTCTTGCTGTGTCTCCTCTGCTCCCGTCTCCACGGTAACCTTCTCGATCACCTTCTTTCTCTTTTTAGGCTCTGGCTGCACTGTGTCCTCAGCCTGCGTTTCCGTGGTGACCTCCTGGTGCTGCAGTCCTGGCTCAGAGCTCTCCGTTCCCCTCTTCTTCCTCCGCTTCTTCGGGGTGGTTTGTGCCGTGTCCTCCTCTGCAGGGTGCTTGGCTGTTTCGGTCTGAAGCGTGTCTGGAGGAGCAGCAGTGGGTTTGGGTTCAGGAGATGTACCTTGCTCCTCAACAGTTGGTCCGTTTTGCTGCTTCTTGTTCAAAACTTCAGGTTTTTTGACTTTTTTTCTTTTCTTCTTTTTTAACAGTGGCATTGTGTTGTTCTCCTGAGGGGTCTTGGCTGGCTCTGGCTGGTCTTCTGGTTGATCCTGCGGTGCCAGTGGGGCTTGTTTCTGTAGTTCAGGTATCGACTCCATGTCTGTAGATGCTGGTGGACTTTGTGATGACTTCTTTTTTTTCTTCTTCTTACGTTTCTTCTTCTTGCCCTCCTCACTGGTCACAACGCTGGAGACTTCAAGGCTGGGCTTTAGGGGCTGCTTCTTTCCTGAAAAAAACGTCAACGCACACATGAAGGACACAGGAGGAACAACTTTGTTTATTTAGTTTATTTATGAGACAGTGAACAATCTACACTACCACCTGTAGTCCATGGTGCATGTTTTTTAGGTTTTTAGCGGAGTATCAATAGAGACGTACCAAGGCCATATTTGCACTTTTGTAGCAATTGGTTATTGACGTTCAAGCAACAACAGGCATCGGTAAAACTATTCATTGTCTCTGAAGGCAGCCAACCTGTCCTGTGGCATCAGGAAAGCTAAACACAAGTACACACATAAAATAAACGGACATTTTAAAGACAAATACACCACCTCCCCACGACTAGCCCGTGTGTGTGTCTGCAGCCAGCGTGAAGAGAACACTCTCCAGGATCAACACCCGCAAGGCTGCAGGCCCACACAACATCTCTGGTCGTGTGTTCAAGGACTGTGCAGAGGAGCTCAAGGATGTCTTCACCGACATCTTTAATGCTTCTCTGAGCCAGGCTGTTGTCCCCTCCTGCTTCAAAACCACACCATCGTTTCTGTGCCAAAGAAGTCCACTTTTAATGACTATAGCCCTGTTGAACTGACCCCCATCATAATGAAGTGCTTTGAACGGCTAGTCATGGCACACATTAAATCCAGTTTGCATACCGGTCCAACCGCTCCACTGAGGATGCAATCTGCTCTGCTCTCCACCCAGCCCTCACCCACCTGGACAATAAAGACTCATATGTGTCCACAACCAATACCAAGTCGTCCCGGAGGTGTTTTGAGTTATTCACAGATTCTGAAAGTACAGGTTCGGTAAGCTTTCCAATTATGTCTTACACGTGAAAATCTGACCATATTTTAAAAAGTTGTCTCTATTTGAAGGCAGGCATAGCAGATTTTCTAAATCCCCAAAAAAGCCTCTCAAAGTTTTGCTCTCTTCAGCTAAGCTCTCTTTTAGCTAAGCCCTCCCCGATCATGACTATCACTGTGGTGTGGTGTTAATGTCACAGGAGGTAATACTGCTCAAATGAATTTCGTATTGCACATTATATATATATATATATTATATATATATAAATAAATATATATATATATATATTTTAATATATATATATATATTTTTATAGTGTATCAACAGGCATTGTGTTCTGCGTCCTGATTGGCTAGGGCAGTGTTTCCCAACCTTTTTTGTCTTGTGTACTCCCTGAGCCTTTTTGTCATACCTCGAGTACCCCCTCACTCATACGTGTTGATAATTCTCCAGAAGTAGAACGTGACACAACAGATTATTAAATGAAAATCATTTTATTTCATCTCCTTAATTTGAAAATTTAATTCTCAGCCATTTTTTCCCCCCTCTTTTCTTTAACTCAAATTTACTCAAATTCAAAAAAAAAAAAAAAAAATCGCCTGGCAGCGACACTGCTGAGTACCCCCTGCAATGTGCTCGTGTACCCCTAGGGGTAATTGTACCCCTGGTTGGGAAACAGGGGTACAAGGGGGAGTAGACCTTTGTCTTTGTTAGTCATTCTCCTCTGTGCCGTGTCATGTGCCCAAATGCCAGAAGGGCTGCGGCCGTGTGTGTCACCTGGGGCCAGTCGCGCCTGTCATGCTGCTCTATCACGGATTTGACCACGATGAGCAGGTGCACGTGTCCGCGCGCACACTTCGCTGGGTGGTTAATGCGCATCGGGAAGTAGCGGCAGTGTTTCCGCACAATGAACTGGTGGAACCTGGAGTCCTGAGAGCGGACAGAAGCGTTCTCACTACAGTTCTGTGTTTGAATGAGAAGCAGTCCGAGCCGCACCAGGCTCCACTTTCAGCCCCAGTGCGTCCTTCTCTGGAGCATGAGGAAGGATGCGACGACCAGGGACAGACTCAGCACTGGCTTCAACAGACCCAAAAAAAGCCGCTTCCTACGGGTCCAGTGACTCATGTCTCCGCGCCCCTCGTGCATGCAGCTGGACTCCCGGAGCCGTGTGACCCCCCCCCCCCCATTCCACGGTCTATGGGGCCGCTTGTAGGTGCAAAATGCCAGGGCCGTTTGTTCATCCCAGTCCGTCACTGCTCTGAAGTGCTGTATGTTTGCAAGTTTTCTCCCCAACAAAACCTGCAACAGCGCAGTGGCGCCAGGCGCCTCGGTCAGAGGAACTGAGAAATACAGTGGTCCCTCGCTCTATTGCGGTTCACTGTTCGCAACCTCGCTGTTTCGCGGATTTTAAATTTAAAAAAAAAAATTTCAATTTTTTTTATAGTGTAACTTTTTTTTATAGTGTAACATTGTGTTCTGCGTCCTGATTGGCTAAGAGACTGTAGACCTTTGCCAATTGATAGATGGGTGACGCGGGGGGACCAGACTGGAACTACAGTAGACCAGGACCAGACCGGGACTAAACGTGGACTAAACCAGGTCTAGACCCGAACTAAACCAGGTCTAAACCTGGACTGGACCTGGACTAAACCAGTATTGGACCAGGTCTAGACCTGGACTAAACTGGGACTAGACCAGGTCTAATCCAGGACTAAACCACCACGTGCCGCTCTTTGCTGGTTTCGTGCGGCTGGTTTGTGGCTCGGGCTGAGAGGATGCGGTCCGGGCGCCGTGTTTCAATCTCGTGCTTGCAGCCCCGGTGTACGCGCGGCCTCGTGCTGGTCATGCTGCTCTGTCACGGATTTGACCACGATGAGGGGTGCACGTGTCGCGTTGCGTCCCGGGACGTGGCGTGGCAGTGCCGTTGGATGAGCGCGGTGCTTCCTGCCTATCCAGTGACTCATGTCTCTGTGCTCATCGCGCGTCTGGCGGGGCTCCCGGAGCCGTGTCTCCCCCCACGCTTCACTATTAATACATTTTGTTGAAAATCTATGACAGTTTAAACGAGAGAGAAATGTGAGTAAAGGTTAATTCCAGTCTGAGAAAAGCGTATAATGTGTGTGGTGAGGCATTTACACCCTTAAAGGGACAGTGTGTAGGATTCGTGGCGCATAGGTGGTTACTAGCTATTCCACTTCCTCTTTTGGCTATGGCAGACCTCGAGGGTCACCCGGACGCGACGTACCGCCGAGATCGCGCGTGCCCGCGCACCGCTGTATACATAAAGCGCGGTCCCCCGTTCACTTTTTTTTTTTCTTTTCGCATGAAAACACACAATCCCGATCATGATTCATGACAATCTACACATCAAATGAAACCTTACAGTCTCCTCTTTTTGACTATGCAATTCATTTCCCTGCAAAACAATCACTCCCCGAGCACATGGGGCTTTTATACGGAAAAGCACAAAACTTAGCTTACTTAGCTTACCTTTGAAGGCTCTGCACAGGTCAAACTCTGTATTTCATCATAAACTTGGTCTCAATCTGTCCATAAGGATCCAGCGAATAAAATCCAGTAAAACAATTTAGTCCAAAATACGTGTTGTATCCATTACGATGTGTGATCCGGCAGCATGCTTCTTTACACAGGCTCCCCCCTTCCCCCCTCCCCTTCTCTCCTTCTGTCCTTCACTCCCAAACGCAGCGCGGCTAAGCAGCTGTTAGCAGGAGCCGAGGCGAAGGATGAGCCCAAATGTCCTTCTGTGGCTCTCGTATTCAAAATGGCTGCCTCTATATGGGGAAGATCCCCCTTTTATGTGACTATATCTAAGTCCAAAAGAATACTTTGATTTCATGATGGAAGTGAAAAGGCTTGGAAAACAATGTATTTTTGAATGGGTATCTTCAATTTCAGTAATTAACAGGTAAAAATCTTACACACTATCCCTTTAAAGGTCCCATGGCATGAAATTTTCACTTTCTGAGGTTTTTGAACGTTAATGTGAGCTCCCCTACCCTGTTTAGGGCCCCCCCCATGGCTAAAAGTTGCGAAATGTGTAAACTGAGCATTTGCGATCCTTTTCCGCGTTTGAAAAAAAGACAGCCCAAACGGGCCAAAATGTGTTTTTTTAATGCAACTCGTCTTATATCTTCCTCCGCGCTTACACACACGGAAGTGGGGCCACCGCACAGCGCACCACTAAAACGAGGAAACAGCGGCGCATTTGGCCATGCCCCACCCGCTGCACTGGCCTGTCTCTGTCCTCCTCATTTGTATTCAAGCAACAACGCCCATAATAAAGTGTTTCAGAGAGATATTTATGACTCTGGCTGTCTTCATGAGGCCATCTCATGCACTGAGTCTTGATTTTGGAAAAAGGATTCATTTACAGTATTAGGGAACCATTAAGGCGCCATATAAAAGCATCAAGAAGTACCATGTCATGGGATCTTTAAAACATGTAGAATAATTGTAAAATATAAAGTTGTCCTACTTCGCGGATTTCTGTTATTGCGGGTTATTTCTGGAACCTAACCCCCGCGATAAACGAGGGATTACTGTACATGCATATTTATACATGCAATATAAAGCTGACTACTTCACGGATTTCGCCTATCGCGGGTTATTTTTACAATGTAACCCTGTGATAAATGAGGGACCACTGTACTGAGCCGCATCAGAGGGATCAAAGAGCCACATGCGGCTCCGGGTTGCCGACCCCTGCTCTAGACACTTTAAAAAACTACTGCCAAGGACTACTGTTGCACTGTTGCACATTTACTACTGGAATTTTACTACTGTTGTACTGTTGTTTACTACTGTTGTACTGGAATTACTACTGCTGCACATTTATTTTATCCTTACTTTCAATGCACATTTATTGCACATTATTTCACTGCTGCATCTTCCATTGCATGCATTGATGCACACTGCACGTTTTGGACATCTGTAACTAGGTATTTATTTATTCTTCTGCACTGTTTTTAGATTTTAGCTTCTAGATTTTTGTCTTAGTTTTTGTCTTTATACTGTATTTTGTACACTGTCTTTTTGCACTACCTGGCCAGAGAGAAACGAAATTTCGATTCACTGTATTTTGAACACATATGGCAGAATTTGACAATAAAGCTGACTTTGATCTTCGAGTCTGATTTTGATCTTTGAGTTTGTACTAAATCGTCCCAAAGACATAGGCCATTGGTTGCTCTGGATTCTGAACACTCAGTACAGTATCTGCATAAGTAGAGCACATCACATTGCTAAATGGTTGCTTAATGCTTTGTAGTTTTTTTAATGGTTCACAATACTGTCAGCAAAAAGAGCTCTATTGGAAAACTGATCGTTTGTACAGGCTTGACTAATGTATAAATGTATTTAAAATAAAAACATTTAGAAAAATTGCGTGAAGAGCCCTCAGTCGTCCAGGTAGAATCCATGATAAAAGGAGAAATTCAATTTGTCAAACTTTGTCCAGTTGACAAATTGAATTTCTCCTTTTATCATTTAGAAGAATTGAAAAAAGGCAAAACAGATATTTAAAAGGAGATTGAAAATTTAGTAGCTAGAAATACAACTTAAAAATTAATCCTACCCCTTTTTCAGCTGTGGCATCATTCAATGAACCACTCAATACAAACATTTTCTGAACTGATCAGTTCACATGACTGAACCAGTACAAAATCCATTTAAGATTTACATCATTAAAAAAAGACCTAAATTAAACTTGCTATTTCCTTTTCATCGGAAAAGCAGAAAATAGGATATAGGCCTCTCACATTCACAAAAGCTTTATTATATGTGGTGAAACACGCACACGCAGTGAAACATGGGCTGAACTCACCTTTAGCTTTCTTCTGCTCTGGCTCCTCCTCCTCCTCCTCTGTGTGCTTCCTCTTCATCCTCTTCCTGCTCCCAAAGTCATCATCATCCTCGTCTGTGGACACCTCTTCTGAGTACTCGTCTAGAGGGAAGCTCCCTGTGAGACCAGAGCGCAGCACGTTACAGATTTCATTGAAAGCAAATCATAAATCTTATTTCACATTAGTTCAGGCACCCATGATATTTCGCATACGCACATACTCGTACACGCACACATGCACACACTCCATTGCTGATTTTGTAGGTTTGCCCACTGACAAAGAAATGAACAGTCTAATTTTAATGGTAAGTTTATTTTACACCCCCGCCCGCGCTCTGAGGTCCGAGGGCCAGCTCCAACTCATGGTTCCTAAGACGAGACTTAAAACGAGACTCTGCCTCCTCACATCAAAACAGCTCCCACTGTGGAGTGTTTTAAGTCTCGTCTTAAGACCCACTTTTATTCTCTGGCTTTTAATCCCGCATGAGTTGTGTGGTCCTCTGTGTTTTTATTTTATTTTATTCATTTATTTATTTTACTTTATTATTTAATTAATTTATTTTATTTTACTTTATTGTTTTTACTTACTCCATGGTTCTGATTTGATGGTTTTATTGTTTCGGGACTAGTGAATCATATACAGTACCTGATGTTTGTTGTGTCGCTAGTTTTTCTGTCTGTACTGCACTTTGGAAACTGTTTATGTTTATGAAATGTGCTATAGAAATAAAGTGGATTTGGATTTAACATTGAGAGATAGGATATCAAAAAGAAAATCCAGAAAGTCACATTATAGAAAATATATTAATTGATTTGCATTGTATTTTATTGTGTGAAATAAGTATTTGATCCCCTACCAACCATTAAGAGTTCTGCTCCCAAAGACCAGTTAGACACTCCTAATCAACTCATCATCTGAACTGGTCTCCTGTATAAAAGACACATGTCCACAGAATCATTCAATCAATCAGACTCCAAACTCTCCAACATGGAAAAGACCAAAGAGCTGGCAAAGGATGTCAGGCACAAGATTGTAGATCTGCACAAGGCTGGAATGGGCTACAAAACCATAAACAAGATGCTAAGGAGACAACTGTTGGTGCAATTGTTCGAAAATTTAAGAAATACAAAATGACCATCAGTCAACCTTGGTCTGGGGCTCCACACAAGATCTCAACTTGTGAGGTTGCAATGATCATGAGAATAGTGAGAAATCAGCCTAGAACTACACGGGAGGAGCTAGTCAATGAGCTCAATGGAACTGGGACCACAGTCACTAAGAACTGTATACTGCTTTTTAGACAAGCTTTTAACTGACTGTGTTATTTATTTGATTTTATATAAGTTGTTTATTGCACTCTGTAAAGCAATGTATTTGTAATTTGTAATTTTATCTGTGAAAGGTGCTATATAAATAAAGGCTTACTTACTTAAAGGTCCCATGGCATGAAATTTTCACTTTCTGAGGTTTTTGAACGTTAATGTGAGCTCCCCTACCCTGTTTAGCCCCCCCCCCCCATGGTTAAAAGTTGCGAAATGTCTAAACTGAGCATTTGCGATCCTTTTCTGCGTTACAAAAAATCGGAGCTCAAACGGGCGATTTTGAACAAGGCACCTTATTGACGTCAGATCGAAAAAAGAAATGCAAATGCAGTTCCACCCCCGTCTGTCTGTACTCAGCGTCTCTGTAAATCACGCCCAGAGAGTTTGGACTGCGAATGCGCTAGGCAATGCGAAATGCGTTTTTTTTTTTATTTGCCTGGAGGCACGTCCGAGTGTTTCTAGGCTCGGAAGTCCTTTATCTGAGCCTCTGGACCTTTGAACAGCAGTGGTTTCATTTTATTTTCTGTGGAAATGTGTTTATTTTTCAATGGAACGCTTCAAATCTCTCCCCCCGTGCAAAAACACAGAAATGGATCAGCTGAGAGCGGAGAGTTTGGCCACGCCCCCACCCTCTACTATAGTATAGTATGTTCTCCTCATTTGCATTCAAGCAACAACGCCCATAATGGCCTGTTCAGAGAGAGAAAAAATACTTTCTCATCTTATCTCTGTTTCTCATGCACCGAGTGTTGATTTTGAAGAAGGATTCATTTACAGTATTAGGGAACCATTAAAAAGCCATATAAAAGCATCAAGTAGTACCATGTCATGGGATCTTTAAGAAAACCATTGGTAACACTTTACGCTGCAATGGATTAAAATCCTGCAGCGCTCGCAAGGTCTCCCTGCTTAAAGGAATAGTAACGTTTTTACAATCTGAACATTATTGAGGTCATAAAACAATGTGATATACTCACCCATTGTACTTTGGTGTCATTTGGAGCATTTCTGGAGATTTTGTAGTTTAGTGATATCCGTAATGTGAGTGCTCAGGGCATATGGTTGCTGTCATCAAATAATAATAATAATAAATGACACAAACTTTAGCACTTTTCAGATGACAAAAGCTCAATGTTAGTCTACACTTTCGCTGGAGTCAAAAGTGGCCTGTAATCCGATATCCATCCATGGTTTCGTGTTTGGGTCCATTCTCAAAGCAACTAGCCACAGCTTCAATAACTCCGGATTGTGATGAGGAAGCCTGTGAAAACTCAACTTCGTCCAAGCTGTCATTTTGTTTTCACAACCGAGATAAATGCATGTTCGCACCAATTCGGGTTTTCTCAAGCAGAGATGTTTATGATTGTAACCGAGAGCTGAGAGCGTCGTGTTATCTGCAAATCAGCTGTGAATGCGCGCATGCGCACTGTCCTCGTCATTCAATCGAAAACATGGATGGATATCGGATTACAGGCCACTTTTGACTCCAGCGAAAGTGTAGACCAACATTGAGCTTTTGTCATCTGAAAAGTGCTAAAGTTTGTGTCATTTATTATTATTATTATTTGGTGACCGTAACCGTATGCCCCGAGCACTCACGTTACGGATATCGCTAAACTACAAAATCTCTGGAAATGCTCCAAATGACACCAAAGTACAATGGGTGAGTAAATCACTTTGTTTTATTACCGAAATAAGGTTCAGATTGTAAAAACCTTACTATTCTTTTAAGGCACATGTGCAGGCCCGCCTGAGCTTGCCAATGAACACCTGAATGATTTAGAGATAGGGAGAAGGTGCTGCGGTCAGATGAGAACAAATTGAGCTCTTTGGCATCAACTCAACTCGCCATTGAGGAAGAGAAATGCTGCCTATGACCCCAAGAACACCATCCCCACCATCAAGCATGGAAGTGGAAACATTATGCTTTGGAGGTGATTTCTGCCAAGGGCACAGGGCAACTTCACTGTATCAACAGGAGCATGGACGGAGCCATGTAGGGTTGCCAACCGTCCCTTGAAAAACGGAATCGTCCCGTATTCAGAAACAAAAGTAGGCGTCCATATTGAGCTAAAAAGGGACGCACTTTGTCCCGTATTACCATGTGAATCAAAAATAGTGTCTAAAACAGGGTGCCCAATACGTTGGTCACCATCTACCAGTCGATCGGTGTCCGGTCTTGGTCTCGAGATGATTGTGATCATATTTCATTACGGCCGCTGCCTTTAGCAATAAACTTTTACGGTGTTTTTCGCACTGCAGCCCGTGCGCTTGTATGGAACATGCAGAAACCACGAGCGCCGCCAGCTCTCTCTCCTCCCTGCTCAGAGCGCTCAGGCTCCCTCCGCAATGCACTCTGATAATAAGTGCAAGACTACGTGCAAAGCAAAAACTAATATAAATTTATGTTACAGCGTCCGCACAGAGCAGGTCTACAGCACAGAGCAGGTCTACAGCACAGAGCAGGTCTACAGCACAGAGCAGGTCTACAGCACAGAGCAGATCTACAGCGACATGTGGTTGAATTTTGCCTAATAAAAGTGCACAAATGCATCTGTTTGTCACAACATCCATTTGGTAAATGTTCAGAGGCTGGTAAATACCACTACAAAAACAGTAAGAGAATGTAACTCCAGTTAGAAAAACAGGTTAAAAAAGAAGAAGAAAAAAATCAAAGAAGGGGTCCTCAAACTGTGGGTGAAGGTCCAAAAACGAGGCACAGAGTGTTTAAGTGCAGTGCAGTTTGCTTGGCTTATTTTAAAATGAACATTAATCAGATAAAATGGCGATAGATGTATGAAAACTTATTTATGTGAGTCACCCTTTCCCACATGAAGATCATTAAGCCCAAGAACCGTTTCACCATGACTATGATCATTTAGAAGTGAGCTTGAGTCTGGCTGTCAGCAGCGACTGTCCAAACTACACATCCCGAGCTGATTCCATCCAGTGCAAGTCACATTTTGTGAAAAGGCAAAGTGTGATCATCAAGAGGGAGAAAGGGAATTTCCCCCCCAAAATGGGTGGTTGATCTTAGTTTTTATTGGCTAGAATGACCCCAGATTGCATCTCAGAGCATGCCCCCGGACCACCCTAGGTTTTTGGTGACTTTCAGCTTTTTTCTATTACTGGTCACTTTCATCCCTTTTATTTATTTTTGTTATATAGTATTAAAAATAAATTGCTGATAATTATTTATTTTCCCTGTGTTCATATCACTCAGATATGCATCTAATTCAATTCCGGTTTGAGTCAAATAGTTAAAAAAATCGCTTCACACATACAAAAAAGGGCTACAAAGATTCACACCACAAAGGGTGAAGGCAATCAGGTCGACCGGTCCTGCCAATGAGGTGTCCCCTACTTATTTTTCAGGGAGTTGGCAATGGCAACCCTAGAGCCATGTACCATTAAAATACTCGGTGACAACCTCCTTCCATCCGCCAGAAAACTGAAAATGGGTCGTGGATGGGTCTTCCAACACGACAATGACCCAAAACATACAGCCAAAGCAATAAAGGAGTGGCTCAAGAAGAAGCACATTAAGGTCATGGAGTGGCCCAGACAATCTCTGGACCTGAACCCTATAGAAATCCTATGGAGGGAGCTGAAGCTCTGAGTTATCAAGTGACAGCCACGAAACCTTAATGATTTAGAGATCATCTGCAAAGAAAAGTGGACCAAACGTCTGATATGTTCGCAAACCTGGTCATCATCAACTACAAGAAATGTCTGACCTCTGTACGGAAAACAAGGGATTTTTGGCTAGAGGCTTCAAATACTTATTTTACTCAATGAAATGCAAATATGTTTATATATTTTCTTTAAAGTTATTTTCTGGATTTTTAAAAATATTCTATCTGTCAGTGTGTGTGTGTGCATGTGTGTGCGTGCGTGTGTAAAATATATTAAAGGACCTTTGATTAATAGACCCATGGAGAAGTAATAATACTGACAAAAATAATTTACATTCTATTCTAATCCACACAATAGCTACTCAAGAATAGACTTTTTCCTTTCTTAACAACATGCATATAAAGTAAAAGCATTGGAATTGAACAATAAGTGATCATGCACTATTCATCTCACTACAGAATTGGATAATGGCTCCTTCATGTATTGTAAGGTGTATCCATTTTGGCAGAAAAAACAGTGGTATAAGAAATAAAAATATATTACACAATATATATCGACAACAATGATAATGGAGAGGTCAACCTAACAACTTTATGGGAGTATGGGAAAGCAGTAATCGTGAAAAATCATTGAGTGAAACACAAGAACAGCAACAAAAATAATTGGAGAATGAAATAAAAAAAATAAACTGAACATACTAAAATGCTTGAAAAGTCAATTATGTCAGAGTCAAAAGAAAAAAAGATCTAAATTAGACAAATTATTAAGATTCAAGGTAGAAAATGCCAAATCGCAGGGTGTTCAAATACTTATTTTCCTCACTGTATGTGTGTGTTGTGTGTCAATATAAATATGACTAAATGGGCAATGAACATCTCTAATGAAACTACAATAAATATATATTACCAATGATCTATGCTCAGGTGTCACATGACATGGCCCAGAATGCCATGGGCCTGTCACGTTTACTACATCCACTTACCGTTCAGTATATAAGATAGAGTTAGAAGAAACTGTAATTTTTGGGGGTCAATATTTATCACATGGACTTTTTCTTATGGAACTTTGTTATTTTCCTGTTTTATATGACTCTTTATAGATACAAACTAAGAACTTAAGTATTTATTCATTTTTAGCCATATTATACAAATATAATTTCTGTGTTATTGTGACTGTGTTATTCATACATGCTGTGTGGGGCCGCACTTTGGTCTCCAAGTGTCTGATGCGCGATTCAGTTTAGGCACCGTGGACTGAACATGTTATACTAAAACAATAACATATGTATGCAGGTAAGTGAGGAATAACTTTGTACCACTGCAAATCATTTCAAATTAACTAGTTCTGTTTTTTTTACTTTTGGTGTCGCAACAGTAACACACGCAGCCCCACACACACTGCGACACACACACACACACACACACACACACACACACACACACGACACACACACACACACACCTCCACTTACCCTGACTGAGGTCCCGCAGTCTGTAAAAAGAGTGAGAGGAGGTTAGGGTGTAAACCAACAAGATTTGCACAGAGGAGCAGAGAGCCACAGGAGCAGAGAGCCAGAGGAGCAGAGAGCGCCAGAGGAGCAGAGAGCGCCAGAGGAGCAGAGAGCCAGAGGAGCAGAGAGCTCGAGGAGTAGAGCCAGAGGAGCAGAGAGCCAGAGGAGCAGAGAGCGCCAGAGGAGCAGAGAGCGCCAGAGGAGCAGAGAGCGCCAGAGGAGCAGAGAGCGCCAGAGGAGCAGAGAGCCAGAGGAGCAGAGAGCCAGAGGAGCAGAGAGCCAGAGGAGCAGAGAGCCAGAGGAGCAGAGAGCCAGAGGAGCAGAGAGCTAGAGAGCCACAGGAGCAGAGAGCCACAGGAGCAGAGAGCCACAGGAGCAGAGAGCCAGAGGAGCAGAGAGCCAGAGGAGCAGAGAGCCAGAGGATTAGAGAACTAGAGGATTAGAGAACTAGAGGATTAGAGAACTAGAGGAGCAGAGACAGAGGAGCAGAGACAGAGGAGCAGAGAACTAGAGGAGCAGAGAGCCAGAGGAGCAGAGAGCCAGAGGAGCAGAGAGCCAGAGGATTAGAGAACTAGAGGATTAGAGAACTAGAGGAGCAGAGAGCCAGAGGAGCAGAGAGCCAGAGGATTAGAGAACTAGAGGATTAGAGAGCCAGAGGAGCAGAGAGCCAGAGGAGCAGAGAGCTAGAGGAGCAGAGAGCTAGAGGAGCAGAGAGCCAGAGGAGCAGAGAGCCAGAGGAGCAGAGACAGAGGAGCAGAGAACTAGAGGAGCAGAGAACTAGAGGAGCACTCACACTCGGACAATTTTGTAGAGTCTCTGTTGGTTGTGCCTGGGTGTGTTTCCTCGACTGGACAGCTCCAAGAGTTTATGTGCCACTGCACCGTAGTCAAACTGAACACACAGCACACCACAGAATCAGGGCACTCCACACATAAGCCAACTAGAGACACTACTCTGCCTGAAGCTCGGTTACTGAAATTTAAGTTAAAGATCAGATTAAAATCAAAACAACCTGACCATAAAGAACAGATTTAGCTGAACTGCAACAGGTGAGCTGATTTGAGCTGTTAAATAACATTACAGCCAAAAGCTGGCATAGTTTAGTTTAGTTTAGTTTAGTCTTTATTTGAAGGGACAATGTACAGAGACATTATGTACAAAGACAGAGATGTTCTGCACCAGAGTATAGCTACAAAGCTAATTTCCAGCCGCAGTCCCTGGTTACATGGATAAAAAACAACTGTCTATATCATTAAAAACAATCAAAGATTTTCTCTCTTAAACACACACATACACACACACAGCATCACACATTTAACTTTGACACACATCTCATTACGCAGTAACACAGCAAAACATGATATACACCCACTAACATGAACCCAAAACACACAATCACACACATCCATGTACTATTTACACACCACATCATTCACAATAACACATAAAAACATCATTCTTATATTTGATCTCAATGCTGTATGAATGGATTAACGGATTCACTACTGTATAACCTGCTGGTTAACGTGGTGTGTGCTGGCAGTTTGGATTATTCCACAGCCACTTTTTCAGTTCTGTGGAAAAGGTGGAATAGTCCGTTAGATTTATGAGATTAGTTGGTGTATCATTCCAGTCTTTAATGGCTCTGTAGGAAAAGGAAGATTGTGCAAATGTTGTTTTGAGTTTTGGTATATTGCAGTGGCTGTTGGTGGAAGCTCGTGTGGTTCGTGTTGTTACTGTGGATGTGTACTTGAAGTTCTTAAGAGGAGCTGGTGCAGAGTTATTTAGTATTTTGTGGGCCATTCTAATTGAGGCATATTTCTGAATATTGTTGAGGTTTAAGAGTATGTATTTTTGGAGGATTGTGCAATGATGGTGTTGTCGTGGCTTCTTATTAGCCAACAGTTTTTCAGTGAGTCTCTCACCTTTTTTTTTGAAAATCAAACACCTCAACAAGACCATAAACACTCAGACTGATCACAGGAAAATGTCCTGAAAATGTTTAATCTTCACTTGGCAACTCAACTAGTCTGGGAAGCTTTTTTCCCTATAGTCATTAGTATTTTCCCTCTGATGGTTAAATGTGAATAATTCGGAGGGCGTGACCTGGTACCATAAATCAAGTTAATGTGGGATCACAGCCTTGGCATTTGAGCTAAAGGGTAACCAACCCTCAGTGGAAACATAATATAATGACATAAATATCTTGAAATAAATATGTTATAAACTTTAATATAGGGACTAGCTTCACCAGTCATGTGAAGGAGCATCTGTGAGCTGTGACTGCCTGTGGATACTGAGATTAAGAATCTCTCTTTCAGATATTGCTGGATACAGTCTGACCTGTGACTTGGCCTGGTGGCATCGCCATGGAGACTGAAAAAAAATTGATGCCCAACTGAATAATACTGTGAAAATAGCAACATCTCTAGCAAGTCTCTTCATTGCATGAAAGCAAAAAGTCTGAAAATGAATAGATTGTTGGAATCAAACGCTAAAAGACTAGAGTGAATTGTCCGTGCCAGAACATGTTGGAATTTTAAGTGGGGCCTTGTATATGAGATGGAGTTGACCATGGGTCCAGTAATGTAGAGTGCACTGTAGAGTTGACAAAGACTGGGGACTCCACTGTGCCCTCACCTGTAACACGGGCCCCATGTCTTCATCAATAGGGTGCTCTGAGTCCGACAGCCCGTCATCCTCCTCTTCATCCTCATCATCTTCATTGTCATCATCCTCTTCAGGGTGAGACTTTGTGCCTGAACAGAGGAGAGCAGGAAGACAGTGGATTCACTGATATGCATTATGGCACCAGAGATGTGCCATAATGCATATAGGCGTGATGTCACTGCAGACTATCAATGTGTGGTCCTGACCATTCATTTGTGCTGTGGCTTTGGCCTTGGCCTTGGTGGCTTTGGCCTTGGTGGCTTTGGTCTTTTTGCCCTCAGCTCTGGTCTTGAGCTGCTCCTCAGGCTCCTCCTGGTCCTCTGAGGCCTGGCCTGAATCAGAGTCCTGCTCCAGCTCCTCCAGAAGCTCCTGGATGGCAAATGGAGCCTGGTCGATGATGGTGCTGAAGATACCGCTGCAGATGGCTCTGAACAGGGCACAGCTACAGCAGCATGGGACAGGGGAGTCAAGATGAGACAACACTCAGTGCTGCAAAACGTGTTTAAACATTGAATTTATGCATAATAATGAGATTATAATTATTCAACCATAGCACTTTAAACAACTGTTTTAAAGAACACATTCTGTGGCTTTTTTGAGGCTTGAATTCCATTTGAAACATCTCTTTGGGCACATTTAAATTTTCTTACTTAAATTCATGTCTACATTAGGAAAACACCACCAGCTCTCATTCCAGTGAGGCATTCTGACATTGGAGGTCCCTCTGCTGGCAGCAATGGGACTGAACATGTGAAGGTAAAACGTGAATCTCTGTGAATACGCTAATAGAGCCAGGTTTTTATTGTGAAGTAGTTTGAGTGCAGAATGAATCTGCTGATTCAAAAGCAACTAAAATGGAGTCAAAAATCAAACTGAGCATTTTTGAGGCTCAGAGCAGACTACTTTAGATTAAGGAATTAATAAAACAGGCACAAATGACAAAATACAACTGCAGGCATGTTTTTGATGAGGCGACAGTATAACATGGTTAAAAACTTCAAAGAGTTGATTATAATTGCATAATATGGGTTGTTTAGTAAGTATTGTGATATTATCATTAATCGCAGATCATTTGGCCATAAGAACCATGGCACACATTTTCAATATCATCCCACGCTTGGTAGTCAGTTGCCAAGACACACAGCCACAAAGCATTAGCTCCCCTATATGAAGCACCCACTAACACAGACAGAACTGGGGCTTTTGAAAGGATATTTTAAATAAGTGTTTTAAAGTCACTCACTCTTTTGTCTTTGCTGCAGCTTTCATAAAGGGTACAATAAAGGCCAGATTCTGATCAGCAGTGAGCTACAAGAAAAACAGATTGTCATTGTCAAGTCTTCAGTTGTCATGGTGATCCTTTAGAAATGTGCTAAGCAATGTGATATCACACAAAAACACAACTGCACGTTAAAAATATTACCATTACATGGTAGGATTCATTTTAATTAACTTTTAATATTAATAATATCATTTTAATAAACTTTTTCTGTATCCTAAATTGTTTTATAAAAATAATAATACATTAGTTTGTAGTTTTGCTTTTCTATAAAACAATGCAACATTAACTTCTTAAAATCATTCCCTCTTGTAACAGTGGTGTGTTCATTCTGACCTCATGTGCGCCAACCACAGCCAGCTCCCTCAGGTACAGGTCCAACACGTGCATCTGCAGGCCTGCAGGAGGCTCTCCAGTCTGCAACAGCTCACACGACAGCAGCCCCAGGAACTGGGCAATGCAACTGCACAAGAGACACATTCAAAGCACGATATATGATGTTTCATAGTCATTTTATTTAAAGGTGCTGTATCTGATTTGAACAGGACTATTTCATTGCAATAGTTTGCAGTGGCCCAGTTAATCTCACTTTCACTGTAACGGGAATGTGAACAACTAGCATGCGAAAAGCACACAGCTGTACCGTCCCAGGTTGCGGGAAAAAGCTATATAACAATTTAGATTTAGCCTGTCCCTGCTCACCTTTAATAATAATAATCACCAATAAAGATAATTGCATTATACCACCCGATGTGGATTATGTGAATTATGCACAATGCTCTTCCCTAGATTAGATACAACTCTATAACAGAGTTTAAACACAAAGCTTAATCATAATAAAGTGATTCATACAGTTAGCACAGGTCCACTGAGACAAATGCAACACCATCTTCCAGATCTTACTATTCCATAGTGGTGGGTGCTGGGTGGATGAGAGTATGGCCGTTTCCCAATTCAGCGACGGCACACTTGTGAGCGTCCTTGGAAGGGGATGTGCATCATATCCGGAGCGACAAGCGCTGTTCCATTCGTTTTTTTCCCCCTTGCACCGTTAAGATGAGCCCTAAACGGCGCCGTCGTTTCCATGGAAATCGGGGCGTGGACCAAGCGTGCAAACATGCACGCTTCGCACACTTAAAAGCCCCAGCATGCACAGCGCGGGAGGATATATGACTACAAAGACCGACTCGCCAGCGACATCCACAAGTGAGAGTTGCGACGTCACTATAAAATATACGTACTGGTTCACCTCACCTACAACTATGCTACATGAAACTCTTCATAAACTACGCTAAACATGTGTGACGGTGGCCGTAATGGCATAGATCACGGCACCTGTATTACTGTTCACATGCTTTTCCTCTTACACTTCTATATTTACTCTGCTGTTGTAATGCTGGATATTCTACAGTGTAGCCATGTCCAGCGTTTACTCTAAGCTGCGCACTGCTCGCACATTCTCAGCGCACAAGAAAACTTATGCAGCGCACTGTAAATCAGGGATGAAAGAGCTTTTAGCGGATCTCCGCTTTTTATTCAGCCGCGGGGTCATTTTTCGGATGTCGCGCACAGGGATCCAAGGAGCGCTCAGGGAGTTAGTGTGTTTGCTCAGACACATTAAAAATTAGGGGGAACATTGGCCATGTCCCAATTCCAAGTATTACTAGTCGCAATAGAAGAATATTTTTGTCTTTAGGGAACAAGGAGCAGACCACCCGGCTCATTGAGCTGAGGCGGGACCTGTTCTATTTCGCAGACGGACATATGAGAAACGTAGTGCACTAAGGACAGAGCGAGTGTGCGCCGTCTCGACGACAGACCGACGGCACACTCACAAGCGTGCCGTCGCTGAATTGGGAAACGGCGTCTAAGTGCAGGTGTGTCTGTTACCTGGGGTCCCACTGGCTCTTCTGCAGCAGCTCAAACATCTGCCTGAACATAAAGCGCACCAGCTGCACGCACACACACACCATATTTTTTAGAGCAATTCTCCATAAATATACAATTCTCCATAAATATACAAATATACGATACAAAACTACACAACAACCTGACAAACCTAATACGATGTGCAGTAGTTGTCAGTGAATATAGCATTTTCAAAACAAAAGGTAAAATGGTGATCTATATATGCTGTGTTATAGATTAATGCCCCACAAAAGCAAAACACCCCCTCTTTAATCAAACTTTTACAGAATGAGGAAACTATCCTTTCAAATTAGGGATGCAAATTATCGATTAATTCATTAATTGATAGTTGATTGACCTTATCGATCGATTAACGATTAACTGATAAGCGGCGTTTTTCACCTGAATTTTAGTGTTTCAATAGGGTCTTTAAGAATATAAGCTATAGTAACATAACACTGAGTCATAAATATATCATAGTATTATTATATTGTATATTCCTCAATTAATTATTCCTTAGTAAAAAGCAGACAAATGTACGAATACAGTAATCCCTCGTTCTATCGCGGTTCGCAGATTTTTATTTTATTTTTTTATTTTTTTATAGTGTAACATTTTTTTATAGTGTAACATTGTGTTCTGTCCTGATTGGATAAGAGACTAGACCAGGACTAAACGTGGACTGGACCAGGTCTAGACCAGAACTAAACCAGGTCTGGACCTGGACTCGACCGGGTCTGGACCGGGACTGAACCAGGCTTGGGCCGCTGCTGGTTTCGTGTGGCTAGTTTGTGGCTCGGGGCCAGAAAATTTGAATATTGTGAAAATGTTCAATATTGAAGACACCTGGTGCCACACTCAATTAGCCAATTAACTCAAAACACCTGCAAAGGCCTTTAAATGGTCTCTCAGTCGAGTTCTGTAGGCGACACAATCATGGGGAAGACTGCTGACCTGACAGTTGTCCAAAAGGCCATCATTGACACCTTGCATAAGGAGGGCAAGACACAAAAGGTCATTGCAAGAGGCTGGCTGTTCACAGCTCTGTGTCCAAGCACATTAACAGAGAGGCGAAGGGAAGGAAAAGATGTGGTAGAAAAAAAGTGTATAAGCAATAGGGACAACCGCACCCTGGAGAGGATTGTGAAACAAAACCGATTCACCAATGTGGGGGAGATTCACAAAGAGTGGACTGCAGCTGGAGTCATTGCTTCAAGATCGACCACGCACAGACGTATGCGAGACGTGGGTTTCAGCTGTCGCACTCCTTGTGTCAAGCCACTCTTGAACAACAGACAGCGTCAGAAGCGTCTCGCCTGGGCTAAAGACAAAAAGGACTGGCCTGCTGCTAAGTGGTCCAAATTATGTTCTCTGATGAAAGCACATTTTGTCTTTCTTTTGAAATCCAGGGTCCCAGAGTCTGGAAGAAGCGAGGGGAGTCACAGAATCCACGTCGCTTGAGGTCCAGTATAAAATTTCCACAGTCAGTCATGGTTTGGGGTGCCATGTCATCTGCTGGTGTTGGTCCTTTGCGTTTCCTGAGATCCAAGGTCAACGCAGCGGTCTACCAGGAAGTTTTAGAGCACTTCATGTTTCCTGCTGCTGACCAGTTTTATGGAGATGCAGATTTTATTTTCCAAAAGGACTTGGCACCTGCACACATAGCTGTCAGTACCTGGTTTAAGGACCATGGTATTCCTGTTCTTGGTTGGCCAGCAAATTCGCCTAATCTTAACCCCATAGAAAATCTATGGGGTATTGTGAAGAGGAAGATGCGATACACCAGTATCAAGCAATGATACTGCAATGCAGAAGAGCTGAAGGCCACTATCAGAGCAACCTGGGCTTTCATAATACCTGAGCAGTGCCACACACTGATCGACTCCATGCCACATCACATTGCTGCAGTAATTCAGGCCAAAGGAACCCCAACTTAGTATTGAGAGCTGTACAAGTACATACTTTTTATGTTTATACTTTTCAGTTGACCAACATTTCTAAAAATCCTTTCTTTGTATGGTCTTAAGTATTATTCTAATTTTCTGATATACTGAATTTGGGGGTTTCAGTTATGATCATCAAAGAAATAAACACTTATATTATTCTGTGTGGAATGAATGAATGTATACATTACACAAGTTTCACTTTTTGAATGGAATTGCTGAAATAAATCAACTTTTTCATGATATTCTAATTTTTTGACGAGCACCTGTATACCTGCCAGTTAATAGTTAACTCATTATTTTCTGGGGAATAGAAATGATCTTTATATGGGTGAGGAGAGAATAAAGCAAGTTAGCTGTGGGGGTGAATCCTGAGTGAATGAGGCTTTTTTTGAAGTAACATTTTAAAAGAAAATTAACTTTTTTTTACAATCTGAGCCTTCTTTCGGCAATAAAACAAGTAGTTTTACTCACCCATAGCACTTTGGTGTCACTTGGAGCAGTTTCTTAGAAGTTATGTTGTAGCCGTTCTGTTCTACTAATGATCCCGTATCCGTTAGCGTGAGTGCTCAGGGCATTACTTTGCGGTCTCCAAATAACACAAACTTTAGCACTTTTCAAATCACAGAAGATCGCTGTGTCAGCGTAGACTTTTAGTGGATTCCAAAACGGCCTGAAACCCGATATCGCAACAGAAAAGTAAAGTTCAGAGCGGTGTTAGCTTCTTTCGGACTAGTGGTGTTTACAAAACAGCTGAGTTCACGCATGCACACTGTCCTCTCTGATGACGTCATCAAATTAAACTATAGCTGCATATTGGGTTTCAGGCCGTTTTGGAATCCACTAAAAGTCTACCCTGACACAGCGATCTTCTGTGATTTGAAAAGTGCTAAAGTTTGTGTTATTTGGAGACCGCAAAGTAATGCCCAGAACGGCTACAACATAACTTCTAAGAAACTGCTCCAAGTGACACCAAAGTGCTATGGGTGAGTAACTACTTGTTTTATTGCCGAAAGAAGGCTCAGATTGTAAAAAAACGTTACTTTTCCTTTAATAATAGCTTTGTATGCAGCTGTTATCTTGCCCTATATGTGCATGAGTCAGATGGATGGTCCCATCATCAGTTGTGTACCTGGTAGTACTTGTCCATGCGCAGGCGGTCGATCCCGGTCCACTCCCTCTTCACTGTGGTCAGGAAGGTGCGCAGGAACAGCAGCTCTGGGGACACAAACGCACATGTACACACACACGTACACACACACATTTAGGTCTCAAGCAGGCAGACTGACACATTATCTGTCTTATGCTAATATTTAACAATGTCCATATCAATATATTAAAATCTCTAGTTGGACTAAATGACCTTTTCACCCCTGATGAGAGTATAATACAGTCATACATCCCTACATTAAAAAGCAGTGTCATAGGCCTACAGTCAGTGAGCTCTGAGCAATGTTATAATGCTGTTTCTGCTTCAAAAAATACCTGAAGTTGTGTTTTGTTTCATTCAAACGTTTGACTAACCCTTTATTATTATGATGATTATTTATTTTTTATTAGTTTGTCTACATCTCCTTTACACTTGCTCTGTTCCACCTTTTAAAGTCATGTAGTGGTAGCTTTCAACTTAATAGCTACCTTTTACCTTTTATTCAGTAGAGATTAGCATTCTATTGAAGGTGTAAAGAGTTTAAAAGCACAATGGATGACAGTGGATAACATCACAGGGTGGAACAGAGTGTTTGAACTGTTGGTCTGTAGATCTACTCACGTGCACTGAAGCTGTGGAAGTGGTGGACCAGGCCTGAGATCTGTGTGGACAGCTTCTCCTGAGGAACATCTCAAAGGTCAGGACACTAGAACATGCATACAGTATGACTAAAGTATATGGTGTAATCCACTGGTTCTCAATCTTGGGGGATATTTTTGTTGGGTCATGTGAAGTTTCCAATCCAGGGGAGGGGAGGCTGTCTGCTGTCCACACACAGATAACACACTTGTGTCAATGATAAACTATAACACACAAGTTATCTGCGTCATACCTGTTCATCCGCTAAGTGTTTGAGAGCTAAGACGTGTTGCAGCTCACACTCACACCTTCAAATATGGCCCCTGTGGGCTTTACGTGTCTTCTGTCTTATACATACATACAACCCATCTGCAGCCATAGACTGCCACGTCCATTTGAAAGGATGCGCTTTGAAGTGATTCAGTCTGAAAAGTTTCTGAAACTAGGCCTACTGAAATGGTGACAATAGGCCACAGGATCAGAAATACAGCTTTTTAACAAATGTATTAGCCTAAGAGACTAATCATTATTTAAAATCAACTGGGGGTTGTATCGGACAGAGGGAACAGAGGTGAGGGCACAGTTATGCTCTTGATTTGTTAAACACTACAATTATATTTATTACAATCGCACTCATATTCAGAGAGGGGGTCTACTGCATCATTTACACAAGTTTTGGCCCTTGTTAACAGTATAGCTGCTAATGAACAATTATGGAATTACATATACGAATGTCATCAACTGCCTGTGTCCAACCACAAAGTAAAATAAACATTTCAGTGAAAGCTACTCTCACATGTCATATGCACATACCTGTAATTACTGGCCCTACCCACAGGAAAGTTCAAAGTGCACATCTTCTGCTTGCTTGTAGAAGGACATACCTGTAGGAGTGGCTTGTCCTGCATCCACAGACAGTAGAAGAGGCCTTTCCATATCTTCAGCAGCTCCTCCTCTGAGAACCCTGAGACACAAGAGGCACAATCAGAACATCTGCCAGGAGGAGCACACAGAGAGGAGGGTGTGGAGCTGTATCAGGAGAACAGCCAAAACAACTACGTCTGTTCCCATCAGGAGGACCACACTCATCAAATTACGTCTTTGCTTCATCTAGGCAATATCTCGGCTTGAAATCAAAGCAAGATCAGACTAGAGCTCTGGACACAGCTGTGAGCAAAGCTATGGTGTGCTTGACCCATGTCAGAGGGGACAGAGGGCAGTGGGGACAGAGGGGCCAGCGGGCAGAGGGACAGAGAACCGCGGGCAGAGGGGACAGAGGGCAGTGGGGACAGAGAACCGCGGGCAGAGGGGACAGAGGAGACAGGCTCCAGGCCGCTCTGGGGGCCGCTCTCACCTGTGTGTGTCCGGCAGCGGGCGCTGATGTACGCTCGCAGTTTCTTGAGCGCTTTCCTCCTCACGGGCTTCTCATTAGACGCCAGTTTCTGGGCGAATTGCACCTCCGGCTCCGCACACGCCATGGCTCCCGTTCACGTGGGACTTTTCTGTTTTCTGTCGCCTGCACGTTTGCTCTGTCGCACGCTGATGACGTCACGTGTGCGAACCGAGTCGTGCCCTGTGTAGCAGCGCCCTCCAGCGTCCACAGGCCGCAGAGGGGCAGCAGAGGACAGAGGACCTGAGAGGACACACGTCACTACGTCTAACCTCTCCACAGCAATCTGGACATTTGCCCCGCATGTATCTGCTCTGGTGTCAAGGCACAGTCTGCGCACAGGCGCATGCGCCGTGTCTGCATGTCTCAGGTGTCCATATGTCTCAGGTGTCCATGGTCTAGAGCAGGGGTCTTCTTTTTCAGGCCAGGGACCCCCAAACAGAAGGCGAACTGGGCCAGGGACCCCCTACTATATATATATATATACTATATACTATATACTATATATACTATATATACTATACTATATATACAGCATAGAATTGTGTTTTATATTAAATTGAGCTTAGTGTCATGTATAAACATTGCTACTCTGTTATGGTACATCCAATACAAGGAAATAATACACAGGTTAATACTGTATTTTACACTATAAAATATAAAATTATATTATTTTAAAGTGAAATCAAAAGATTTCGCGACCCCCCTGCAGTACCTCCACGACCCCCTTAGGGGTTGCGACCCCCCTGTTGAAGACCTCTGGTCTAGACAGAACTGTAATGTCTCAAAGTGAATGAACAGACTGTTCACTGTCGCTGCATGGAGCTACAGGTCCTGACCTCTACTGTGCACTGCACACTAGACCAGCAGAGGAGAGGGAGGGGAGAGAGGACAGGGAGAAGAGAGGGAGAGGAGAGGGAGAAAAGAGAGGAGAGAGAAGAGAGGGAAAAAGAGAGGAGAGGAAAAGGAGAGAGGAGAGGAAAAGGAGAGGGAGAGGAGAGGAGAGAGAGAACAGGAGAGGGAGACGAGAGGGAGAGGAGAAGAGAGGTGAGGTGCCGTACAGAGCAGAGAGGTGAGACATTTGCATCATAACTAACAGAGGTGTAAACAGCCTTGGGGCCAATTATCACCCTGTGCACAAACAGGCTGTTTGTCACTGACACACTCATTATGAGCTGCTCTGGGAGGGCACCAGGGTCTTTCTGCAGAGGGGCCCTCGCAGGCTCATCCAGAGGCCCAGATCCTCAGCATGAGCACATACAGGAGACACATAGAGGACACATGGCATGTGTTGATACAGACTACTTTAGAGGTAAAAGTACTATTATTCCTCCTCGTAATTGAAAGAATTAAATTTAAACCTATTGCAGATTAGTTGATGACGTTGATGACATCTTAAAAAACAAAAACTGTTATCAAACCTATAAAAATCTAACCAAGGAAGAACAAGCTGCTTTAGATGATTTGGAAAAGGATGAAACCATAAGATTAAGTCTTTATTTGGTCTCACACACATTGACACACAGTGACACATGGGAGAAGTCAAATGACTTCTGCATTTGACCCATCCTTTTCAGGAGCAGTGAGCAGCCATCTTTTGGCGCCAGGGGGGCAGTACCGTGAAGGGTCTTGCCCAAGGACCCACACTGGCTAATAATAAATAATTATAAAACAAGGTGGTAAAGATGTTAGTGATGAACAAAATGACTGAACAAATCTGACTACATAAAGGAATACATGAGGCAATACATGATAGTACTATCAGACCTGCAGCTGAAGCTTTGCCTTAGACTTAGACAAACTTTATTGATCCACAAGGGAATTTATTTGGATATAGTAGCTCACTCATCATAATATGACAGAGGGTAACAAAAATAAATGGTATAGCAAAAAAGGATAGCAAGAGACCGGTATCAAATAAGACATAATTATAAAAATAAATGTATATGTACAAGTCAAAATAAAATAGAAAAATAAGTAATACAATATTAAATATAAAATAAAGTATAAAATCACAGCTATATACAAGACACAAGAATGGCAGTGCAATGATATGCTGACTGACAGAGCATAAGGTTATCTGTGATTTAAGATTAAGTTGTTGTACACTTGTATGGAGTATGTTATGAATGTAGTGCGATATCTCTAGAGCTGTAGGAGCCTGTTGGAGAATGAGCTCCTCTGTCCCTCTATGGTCTGGTGCAGTGGGTGAGCAGGAGTGTCCATGATGGAGAGCAGTTTGTCCAGTGTCCTCCTGTCCCTCACTGTGACAAATGTCTCCAGTTCACAGCTCATGTGACCAGCTTTGGTGATCAGTTTGTCAATCTGCCCAGTGTCCCTTTTACTGGTGCTGTTCCCCCAGCAGACTACAGGGAGCTGGCCACCACACACTCACAGAAGATCTCCAGTAACTTGCTGCACACATTGAAAATCCTGAGTTTTCTCAGGAAGTAGAGTCAGCTCATGTTCTTCTTGTAGACAGCAGTATAGTTGTCCCTCCAGTCCAGCTTGTTGTTCACATGAACGCCAAGGTAACAGTCCACTATTTCCATGTCATAGCCCTGGATGTGTAATGGAAATCTTTACATAATTATTCACGTAATTATTTATATAGGTTGTGTATCAGTTAGCTTTTCTAATGAAATTAGGTTGTTAATCATATACCCCTGTTCTATGCTTTATGCATATGCTTTATGATCACCGTCAAGGAACAGATGCCTCTGTCAGGGATAGTGAGAATGTGATTGTGCACAATTGCTTCAATAAATTAGACTCTTTCATTCAAGACAACTTTCCAGGTTTTATTCCAGTTTAGAAAATCCACAACAATTTGGCGTCAACAAACAGGGCTTTTTGTCCATTTTTTTTCCTACGAGGGAAATTTTGCATTCTAAAAAATTAACGGGGCAAGCTGTTCGGTTAATAGATAGGCTACTCATCAAGTGGTTGAATGTATGGATTTCTGAGGCAGAATTGAGAAAGACAAAGAGGGATGCAAAACAGGTTTTGCCATGTGAGCAAAGCAAAAAACTGGGTGATAAGAATGATGAGGAGAGGAGAAGAGAAGAGAGAAGAATTCGACTGATGGTCGAACCTCGGATTCAGGAGGAGCAGTGTGGTTTTTGTCCCGGCCGGGGAACACTGGACCAGCTCTATACTCTCCATCGGGTGCTCGAGGGTGCATGGGAGTTTGCCCAACCAGTCCACATGTGCTTTGTGGATCTGGAGAAGGCATTCGACCGTGTCCCTCGTGGGGTCCTGTGGAGAGTGCTCTGGGAGTACGGGGTTCGGGGCCCTTTGCTAAGGGCTGTTCGGTCCCTGTATGACCGGAGCAGGAGCTGTGTTCCCATTGCCGGTAGTAAGTCGGACCTGTTCCCGGTGCATGTTGGACTCAGCCAGGGCTGCCCTTTGTCACCGGTTCTGTTCATTATATTTATGGACAGAATTTCTAGGTGCAGTCAGAGGCCGGAGGGGATCCGGTTTGGGAACCACAGGATCTCATCTCTGCTGTTTGCAGATGATGGTGTCATGATGGCTTCATCGAACCGGGACCTCCAATGTGCACTGGGGCGGTTTGCAGCCGAGTGTGAAGTGGCTGGGATGAGGATCAGCTCTCTTGTTCACGAGTGAGGGGAGGATGGAGCGTGAGATTGACAGGCGGATCGGTGCAGCGTCGGCAGTGATGCGGTCGTTGTACCGGACCGTTGTGGTGAAGAGGGAGCTGAGCCAAAAGGCGAAGCTCTCAATTTACCGGTCAATCTACGTTCCTACCCTCACCTATGGTCATAAACCTCTGGGTAATGACCGAAAGGACGAGATCGCGGATACAAGCGGCCGAAATGAGTTTCCTCCGCAGAGTGGCTGGGCGCACCCTTAGAGGTAGGGTGAGGAGCTCATTCACACGGGAGGAGCTCTGAGTAGAGCTGCTGCTTCTCCACGTTGAGAGGAGCCAGCTGAGGTGGCTCGGGCATCTGTTCCGGATGCCTCCTCGACGCCTCCCTCGGGAGGTGTTCTGGGCATGTCCCACCGGAAGGAGGCCCTGGGGAAGACCCAGGACACGCTAGAGGGACTATGTCTCTCGGCTGGCCTGGGAACACCTTGGGGTCCCCCCGGAGGAGCTGGAGGAAGTGTCCGGGGTGAAGGAAGTCTGGGAGTCCCTGCTTAGACTGTTGCCCCCGCGACCCGGCCCCGGATAAGCGGAAGAAAATGGATGGATGGATAAGAATGATTGTGGTGTGAAACTTAATAATATAAGTGTGAGTGTGAATGCCAGGAATGTGAGGTGGGAGGACAAACCCCCACATAACACACAGACACAGACACACCAGTCCATGATCACGCCCACTGGGACCAGTGCAGTACATATGACACAAATGCAATGAAACCAGATACTGCTGTCTCTTCTTCTCATCTCTACTCAGAGCTAATAGCGGTGACCATGGACGTGGACCTGGACTCGTGGCCGCCCACTTGTGCCCCACTTGAGCCGGACTACGAGACCACTGTCAAGCCACACGCCACCACCTTAAAGACAGACAAAAAAATGAAAGCTAGCACCATGCGGGGGCAACCAGCAGTGCTCACGCGCAACGCAGCGCCAGGTCATCGACCATGACCACTGAAGATGACCCCTGCAGGACAATATCCCATGGTGGAGGCAGCGCGGGCGCGGATGGTACTCTTTACGTGTACCGGCAGTGGCCTGCTGTGGACATTGCTAACAATGCTGAGTCCCTACCGGACCCAACTGTGGATGGAGCCAAATTTGCTGACGAATTTCAGACATTTTGTCGTGAGTTCCACCCCTCTGGACAAGAGATCAGGTCAATCATGACAAAGAGAGTTAATCCAAGGTCTCTACAGACCTCCCTGACCAGACCCTCCGTGCTGAGAAACTGAATTATGGAATGGAAGCTTTATTTGTTATTCACTGCGTGCACATGATAGGATCGGATTGGATTTCTCCAAATCCGATCCCGTTACTCTGTGGGTGGTCTCTCCTTAGATCCCAGTGCACACGAAGCTCGTGGATAATGGTCAGTGACCTAGCCGGCTCCGCTACGCTATGTGGCGCTGTAGTCCAACTACTTCCGGGTGATGGCTACTCAATAAAAACACAACAAACTACGTGGCGGTATACAAAGATGGCACTTGAGGAGTTTGACGGAGCAGCATTGATGTATGTGTTGTGCATTCTTTCTTCGCAGCCATGATTTCGTCTGACTTTTCCGGGAACAATCGCTACTTATGACGGCGTTGGCGCCTCCTGCCACTTCCGGGTGAAATCCCTGGCGAAAATTCCCACGCATGCGCAGTACGCCAATTCGATCCGATATCGTGCACAAGGCAGCACCAAGCGGATTACTATCGGCCTAAGCCAGGGGTTCCAATCGGATTTGCGAAACCAATCCCTATACGATCCTTAGCCTGTGTACATGAATTCGATACGATCCCAATCCATTTGCAATCTGATTACACTCGTCCATGTGCACGCAGTGATTGTAAACAACGAAAAGACTTGGAAATGTACGGGTCCATGGACCTTAAAGCAGCTAACGTCCCACCTCTCTCTTCAGAGATACAAGAACATAAACAGAATAGGAATGCAATACAATCAATAACAATAGACAAAGTGGAATTGTACAGTGGAATTGTTTACACAAGGTACACAAGGTGATCCCAGCTCCCACAGATGAGCGCTGCCATTGTGTCTTTGGGCAAGACACTTAACCCCACCTTGCCCCCAGTGTCTGCAGACACTGGTAGCCCCCAGGAACATATGACCCATAAAAGGTCCTGCATAATCTATGTGTAGCCTCTGGCACGGTTTACTGGGCCACTCCCAAGGGTGAAATGGTGTTGAAGCTGGTAAGTTGCGATGTTCTTGGCAGGTGCTACATCTTTTCACTACCAATTCAATGTCAGCATCTAACTTTGGCCACCAGAAGTAGCTTCGGGCTAATCCTTTCATTCTGGTGATGACTGGGTAACCATGATGTAGTTGGCCTAGCAATGCTTCACGACCTGTTGGAGGTACCACCACACGTGATCCCCACAGCACACACCCGTCTTGTACACTTAACTCTGTTTTTCCTCACTGCATAAGGCTGGAAAGCTGGGTCTGAGTGTTGTGACGGCCAGCCCTGTTGAATGAACTGCCTGACTCGGGACAGCACAGGGTCTTTGTGTGTCCACTGGCTCACTTCCTGCGCCACCACGAGTGTCACCTCCTCCATCATCAACACACGATCCTCGTGCTCTCTCTTGGTGGGTGGTTGAGGTAGCTAGCGGGAGTCAGCTTAAAGCATCTGCATTGCTGTATTTTTTACCTGGCTTATAGAGGATCTCGTACTCATATGCTCTCAAGAGCACCGCCCACCGTTGAATGTGAGGGGATGCCATTTGAGGCACTGCTTTCATCTCACTGAAGAGTGACAGCAAGGGTCTGTGCAAATGCCAGACTTCCTCCCATATAAGTACTTGTGAAAGCGCTCGATGCCAAACATCACTGCTAGCCCTTCTTTGTCTAATTGAGAGTAGTTTGATTCCGCCGCCGTTCATGACATGAAGCCGATTGGTCGCCCTTGTCCGTCGCAGGACAGTGTCAAGTCTTTATGGCTGTCATAATGCACTAACACCTCTGATGACTGCATGAGCCTTTTAGACTCCTCAAACCTGCTCCTCTTCCCACCGCCACTGTGTTTCTTTGGCAAGAATCTGTTGTAATAGTTGAGTAGGCCTAGGTATGCACGTAGTTCTGTGACACTGGTTGGTGCGGATGCCTGTTGTATGGCCTTTACCTTGTTTGGCAGAGAGTGGAGCCCCGAGGCGTCCATGGTAGCTGAGTGGTTAGCGCTCATGCTTCACAGCTAGAAGGTTCCGGGTTCGATCCCCGGGTCGCCCAGGCCTTTCTGTGTGTGTTCTGTGTGGAGTTTGCATGCATGGTTTGGGTTTGATCCCGGGTCGCCCGAGCCTTTCTGTGTGGAGTTTGCATGTTCTCCCTGTGACTGGGTGGGTTTCCTCCGGGCACTCCGGTTTCCCCCATCAACCCAAAACATGCTCCAGGTAAAATCCTCCAGCTGAGGTCCTGACCAAGCTGAAGCAAGAAGATCATGGAGATGGTCCCCAGGTGCCCACTGGGTGCTGCCCACTGCTCCTAATAACAGGATGGGTTAAATGCAGAGAAGAATTTCTCCTGTGTGAGCTCAATAAAGTTGCTTCTTCTTCTTCTGTGTGTCTGACCTTCGCGCTCCATGAAGGCACACTTATTGTGCTTGAGCCGAAGACCTGCCTCTCGTAGCCGTCGTAGGACCTTATTCAAGGTCTCCCGGTGCTTGAGGTCACTCCATCCTGTCAAAAGGATGTCATCCAAGTACACTGCCACGTTCGGGACGCCTGCCACCAAACCCTCCATCATCTGTTGAAAAATGGCTGGACTGGAGGACACCCTGAATGGTAGGCGATTGACCTGAAACAGACCTTTGTATGTGTTAATTGTGACATGTGGCTTTGAGGCCTCATCGAGCGTGACTTGTTGATATGCGTGACTGAGGTCCAGCTTTGTGAACTTCTCACCCCCAGTCAACTTCTCAAATAAGTCCTCCAATTTTGGTATTGGATACTGCTCTAACTTGGGTTTTACTGTGAGCTTGTAGTCCCCACAAATGTGCACCGAATTGTCAGGCTTTAACACCGGCACTATTGGCGCAGCCCACTCTGAAAACTTTGCTGGCTCAATTATGCCCTGCTTTGTGAGCCTCTCCAGCTCCGTTTTGACTTTCTTTCTCATGGCATAGGGCACTGGCCTGGGCTTGTAGAACTTTGGCGCCACATCCTCTTTGATGTATATTTTCGCTGGCGGGCCTCTCCCGGTCCCCAGTTCCTCCTCGAATACCTCTTTGTTCTGCTTTAGCACCTGCTGCAAAGTGAGATGAGGTTTCCAGCTTATTGACATATACACAGTTCATATCTAACTCCCCCAGCCATACGCGGCCTAGCAGGTTTGGTCCACTGCCTGCTACCACTACTACTGGTAAGTGTGTGACTTTGTGCTTGTATGTTACCGTGACGTTGGCTATCCCTAGAGTGGCAACTGGTTCACCTGTGTATGTTTTCAGAGTGAAAGAGCAGTTTTGCAGTTCCTGTGCATTTCCAGCAGTCAACAACTTGCCATATTCAGTTTTTGTCAGGATGGTAACACTACAGCCTGTTTCTACTTCGAACTCAACACGATGTCCATTTATGTCTAGCTGTGTCGTAATGGGCTATACTTTTGTCATTTTTTTGTCTTTTAGGTTGTGCATTTAAAACACTTCTTCACCTCACTCGATTGTGAATCAGAGGACTCCGCCACGTGATGTGTGTACTGTCTTTTTTCTTTCTTGCTCGTGGCCTTTTCTTTCTTCCCTAACCCCTTAACCTGCTGCTGCTGGTCACTAGGAGGCGCAGACCTGCACATCTTCTTCACGTGTCCCTTTTTTCCACACCCATGGCACTTTTCATTAAGAAAACAACAGTCCCGTGCCAAGTGTTCACCCCCACACCTATAACATGCTACTGGACCACCCTTGTTTTGCCCTTTAGGTCTTACATGCACTTTATGCACATACTCTAACACAGTCTCATTTGCCCATCATATCCTTGAAATAAACTTGAATCTTTGGACAATTTCACTGGGCTTTGGGTTGCAATATGACTGGAGCAATGTAGTCAATTGTGTGAATGACTTTTCACCAGGCTTCTCTGGGCTTAGGAAGTTTCTCATTAAAATGTATGTTTTCTTACCCACTGAGCTCAACAGTATTGCCCGCTTTCTTCCTGCGACAACAATTCTATTTGCTTCAAAAAAGTGCTCCAAAACTTTACAATACTCCTCCCAAGTCTGCGTTTGACTGTCGAAAGCAGTAAGTGTTCCCACCATCCCACCATGGATGTAGCCATTTCACTGTCCTTAGCACCATTCCGGTTTCCCCGTCTCTGTTTCCCCGTCGTCGGACATCAGCTGAGAATTTGTGTTGTAGAACTCTCAAGTTGTTTTCTTCTCCAACAACTCTCTCCGAGCTCACCAGTTTCCTCGTCGCCAAATGTAATATCCTTGTTTTTGAAGGAATGCGTGGACACAGGGTTGTAGATTTAGTCCTTTTATTGAACACACTGCAGCTATATACAACATGACTGTTCTACAGCAAGGCACTTATTCAACAACTTGTAAGCCTGCTTGGTAGTTACTTAAAACCTATAGTGCCACCTTGTGGACATTTGTTGTAACATAAATCTCATACACTACAAGTATGTTGATAACATCCTTCTATGTGCTCCAACCAAGGAGCAGTGTAAGTGCGACTCAGTGGCTCTGTTACAACATTTGCATGCAGATGGACACAACACAAAGCTAGCCTGTCTAAATTGCAATTTGTCAAAGAGGAAGTAGTCTTCCTTGGTTATGTGAGCTCTCGAGGAACTCGTGATTGATTTCAGGAGAAACAGGACACCAGTGGACCCCATTACCATCCAGGGTCATGATGTGGAGATTGTGGACTGCTACAAGTACCATGGTGTCCATGTGAACAAGAGGCTGGACTGGAGGGACAACTGTAATGCTGTGTACAAGAAGGGCATGAGTAGACTCTACTTCCTGTTTACATCCCGCCAGACGCAGACGTGCACGCGGCTCAGTGCGCGCTCGTAGAACAAATACTGTGTATGAAGCGGACATACCCGGACTCTCTCATCATTGTTCTTGGGGACTTTACCAAAGCCAATCTAAGCCAGGAACTTCCCAAATACTACAAACAGTACATTAAATGTCCAACTAGAGAGGAGATCACTGTTACAGCACGATAAGTGGGGCTTATCACGCAGTGCCCCGCGCTGCACTCGGACTTTCTGACCACGTAATGATCCACCTTATCCCGCATACAGACAGAGGCTGAAACACTCTAAACCTGTCGTGAGGACTACAAAAAGGTGGAGTAGTGAGGCTATGGAGGAGCTGCGTACGTGTTTGGAAACTACAGACTATGACGTTATGAGAGCTGCCTCTGACAGTTTGGATGAGTACACAGACACTGTCACCTCGTATATCCACTTCTGCGAGGACAGCATTGTGCCATCACGCACCGGGGTGAGCCAACAGACTAAACGACTTCTACTGTCGTTTTGATGAGCCATCAAGCATCTCTCACACCTCTAACCGTCCCAACAATAGAGACTACCTGGACACTCCCCCCACTTTCCCCTCACCAGAGCCATCTCCACCCCTTCACATTCATGAGGCGGATGTGAAGAAGCAGTTCAGAAGGATGAATGCCCGGAAGGCATTTGGCCCAGACGGTGTCTCTCCTGCCACCCTGAAACACTGCGCTAATAAGCTGGCCCCAGTGTTTACGGGCATCTTCAACTCTTCACTGCAGGCTTGTCATGTGTCTGCCTGCTTCAAAACCTCCACCATTGTTCTTGTCCCCAAGAAGCCAAGGATCACTGGACTCAATGACTACAGACCTGTGGCTCTGACATCTGTGGTCATGAAGTCATTGGAGCTCCTGGTTCTGCCCCACCTCAAGACCCTCACGGCCCCCTCCTAGATCCCCTGCAGTTTGCTTCCAGAGCCAACAGATCTGTAGATGATGCCATCAACATGGCTCTACACTTCACCCTGCAGCAACTGGACTCCCCGGGAACCTACACCAGGATCCTGTTTGTGGACTTCATTTCTGCCTTCAACACTAACCGCCCAGACTTCCTCCAAGGCAAGCTATCCAAGATGAACGTGCCTGATCCTCTCTGCAGGTGGATCACTGACTTCCTGACGGACAGGAAGCAGCATGTGAGGCTGGGGAAGAATGTCTCAGACTCCCAGACCATCAGCACCAGCTCTCCCCAAGGCTGTGTTCTTTCTCCTCTGCTCTTCTCCTTGTACACCAACTGCTGTAACTCCTCCCACCAGTCTGTCAAGCTCATCAAGTTTGCAGACGACACCACGGTCATTGGACTCATCTCGGACATGAGTCTGCCTACACGACAGAGGTTAACCGTCTGGTGTCATGCAGCCAGAACAACCTGGTGCTGAACGCCCAGAAGACAGTGGAGATCATTGTGGTCTTTAGGAAGCACACAGCCCCACTCCCCTCCATCATCCTTTTGTATGAAAAGCGCCTTATAAATGTTTGATTGATTGATTGATTGATCATCCTGACTGACACCCCATCACCACTGTGGACTCATTTCGCTTCCTGGGGACCACCATCACCCAGGACCTCATATGGGAGCCCACCATCACCTCCGTCATAAAGAAGGCCCAGCAGAGGTTGTACTTCCTGAGGCAGCTGAAGAGATTCAACCTGCCAGCACGGACATTGGTTTGGTTTTACACTACCATCATCGAGTACATCCTCACCTCCTCCATCACCATGTGGTATGCTGGAGCCACCACCAGACAAACAGAGACTGCAGCGTGTTGTGCGCTCTGCTGAGAAGGTGATTGGTTGCAGCCTTCCACCTCTTTAGGACCTGTACACCTCCAGGACATGGACACAAGTGCAGGTCAGATTACATCTGACCCTTCTCACCCTGGTCATGGACTTTTTGAACTTTTCCCCTCAGGCAGGAGGTTACAGTCCATTCGGACCAGAACATCTTGCCATAAAAACAGCTTCTTCCCCTCTGCTGTTGGATCCTTGAATTAGGGCACGGCGATATGGAGCAAAAAATGTATCTCGATATATTTTTTTATATCTCGATATATGATATATATCTCGATATCTTTTCAGGAAAAATAACCCCCCAAAAACTACTGCAAAAACAAATATGCCAAATTCCACAAGGTCTTTTTTTATTCAAGTGCAAAGAGGCATGCAGTTAATGTAAGAACAAAGTGCTTCTGCTCTTCCCTGTATACAAAAATAACTGTAAAACTGTTAAAATAAAGGAAGAAATATTACATATTCTTTTCATTCAAAAATAAACAACTCATAAACAACTCGAGGTAGGCAATTCAGAACAAAGTGCTTCTGCAACATTTTCATTCAAAAGTAAAACATCTTATGTTCCTCCCTTAGTCACAATCCAAGGCCCAGGTTCTTATGACTGATGTTTCTTTATTATAACACCGTAGAACTACATAAAACAAACATAAGTACACAATTAAACAAACTCATAAACACAGACAGATGTACATGCGGTTAAAATAGTTGAACAAAAGACAACGTACCATTTATGCCGGTTTGCAGACTAAGAGCGGAGGTTATCCTTGATGTTAAAGTAAAAATAAACTTAGAGCAACTTTTCCTTGACAATCAACTTGATGTAGCTTCCTCAAAAATGCTAACAAACTTTTTCCTCGACAAATAGCTCACGAGAGTTCATGTCAATACCGGAAGTGACATCACCACATGCACCATGGGAAATGTAGTCCATTCACCGCAATTTAAAGCACTCACCACGGTTGTGAACTTATGCAAACAAAATAATAAAATGAAATAAACTTTATTTGTACAAAATATATAAATATTAAAAGTGCAAAAAGGGAAAACTTAAAATCTTTATGGCTGCCGCCACATCTTAACTGAACTCAAGCTCATCTTTCTCACCATTAACTCAGCATTAGATTAAGATTAAGTCTTTATTTGGTCTCACACACAATGACACACAGTGACACATGGGAGAAATTTGACTTCTGCATTTGACCCATCCTTTTCAGGAGCAGTGAGCAGCCTTTCAGCACCCGGGGGGCAGTACTGTGAAGGGTCTTGCCCAAGGACCCACACTGGCTAGCTCAATGCCGGGGGGGATACCACGATTTGACGGACTTATATAGATGTTTGATCGCTCGCAGTGTGACTCTGAAGTGCTGTATGTTTACAACAAAACCCACAATGTCGACAAAACGTTCTCAAATATAATCAAAGGTGGCATGTCTGTTTATAAGAATCTTCTCACCCAAAAGAAAAAAAGACCGCACTCGGACAAAGACGCCTGCTCCAAGGCAGAGCGGTGCCAGGAACAAAGAGGCTCGATCAGAGAAACTATGAAATACACGCGTCACTATACTTTATTTTTTTGTTGAAAATCTAGGAAAGTTTGAGTGGTTAAACGAGAGAGAAATGTGAGAAAACGTTAATCCCAGTCTGAGAAAAGCGTATAATGTGTGTGGTGAGGCGTTTACAGCCTTAAAACATGTAGAATAATTGTAAAATATGAAGTTGTCCTACTTTGGATTTCGCTTATTGCGGGTTATTTTTAGAACGTAACCCCCGTGATAAATGAGGGTCCACTGTATACTGATTTCTTGTTAAAGGTCCCATGACATGGTACTTCTTGATGCTTTTATATGGCTCCTTAATGGTTCCCTAATACTGTAAATGAATCCTTCTTCAAAATCAAGACTCGGTGCATGAGAAAGAGAGATAAGATGAGAAAGAGTCATAAATGTCACTCTGGAACACTCCATTATGGGCGTTGTTGCTTGAATGCAAATGAGGAGGACAGAGATGGCCTATAGTAGGGGGTGGGGGCGTGGCCGAACTCTCCACTCTTTCCTTTTCAGCTGTGCCTGTGCGCTCTGACCCACTTCCGTGTTTTTGCGCAGAGGGAGAGATGAGAAGCGTTCCATTGAAAAATAAACACATTTCCACAGAAAATAAAATTAAACCACTGCTGTTTCAGATATCCACAGGCTCAGATAAAGGACTTCCGAGCCTAGAAACACTCGCAAGTTAATCCAGGCAAATAAAAAAAACGCATTTCGCATTGCGTAGCTCCTCCGCAGTCCAAACTCTCTGGGCGTGATTTACAGAGACGCTGAGTACAGACAGACGGGGGTGGAACTGCATTTGCATTTCTTTTTTCGAGCTGACGTCAATAAGTTTCCTTGTTCAAAATCGCCCGTTTGAGCTCTGATTTTTTCTAACGCAGAAAAGGATCGCAAATGCTCAGTTTAGACATTTCGCAACTTTTAACCACGGGGGAAGGGGGGGGGGGCTAAACAGGGTAGGGGAGCTCACATTAACGTTCAAAACCTCAGAAAGTGAAAATTTCATGCCATGGGACCTTTAACACCATGAGTGTTGCTGACTGAAGATGAAAATACAACAGACTTGTGTAGAAGGCTCTTTCTGCAGTGTGCTGGGTCACTGTGCACTCCTTATTTGATTTATACTTGTATAAACAGTTGAACAAATGTTTTGGATTGCTCACATCTTATTTGATTCATATTTGTGTGTGAAACATGTGTGAATGAAACAAAACACAACTCTTGGTCTGTTTGTGATGAGGAAACAGCATTAGAATGAGCAAATAGAGTAATATGGGTCCTTTAAACAAATAAACTGCTGCTACAGAAGAAAAAAACTCCATGTGAAATCCAAGCGAGGAGTTGGAAGAGGCGGGGTATGGAGGTGGCAGTGCGCATGTGTCTCTGCAGTGTGGACAGGTATAACTCCAGCTGCGGTGGTGTGCACTGTCAGACCCTGGAGAGCAGAGACAGGAGAGGAGCCACATGGACGCCCCGGGCCCCTCATACCCCCTCGGACCCCCCGCCCTGTGCTTCCCGGAGCTGAACCAGTCGTGCCCGCAGCCCCTGCTCTCCCCCGGCGGCGCCCTGCTGCGCCTGGCCTTGCTCTGCACCGTGCCCCCCCTCACTGTGGCCCTCAACCTGCTCGTTATCATGGCTGTGGCTCACTTCAGGCACGCTTCTTGGCTCCTCTCTGTCTTTCTTCCTCTGCTCCTCCGCTCTTCTCCACTGTCTCTCCTCCTCTTCTCCTCTCTGTCTCTCCCCTCCTCTTCTCCTCTCCTCTGTCTACCTCTCATTCGCTGCTCCTCTCCTCTGTCTCTTCTCTGTCAGTCTCTTTTCCTCTGCTCCTCTCCTCTGTCTCTCCTGTCTATCTCTTCTCCTCTGCTCCTCTCCTCTGTCTCTCCTCTGTCTACCTCTCATTCATTGCTCCTCTCCTCCTCTCCTCTGTCTACCTCTCATTTGCTGCTCCTCTCCTCTGTCTCTCCTCTGTCAGTCTCTTCTCCTCTGCTCCTCTCCTCTGTCTCTCCTCTGTCAGTCTCTTCTCCTCTGTCTCTCCTCTGTCTACCTCTCATTCACTGCTCCTCTCCTCTGTCTGTCTCTCCTCCTCCTCTCCTCTGTCTCTCCTCTGTCAGTCTCTTCTCCTCTCCTCCTCTCCTCTGTCTACCTCTCATTCACTGCTCCTCTCCTCTGTCTGTCTCTCCTCCTCTCCTCTGTCTCTCCTGTCAGTCTCTTCTCCTCTGCTCCTCTCCTCTGTCTCTCCTCTGTCAGTCTCTTCTCCTCTGCTCCTCTCCTCTGTCTACCTCTCATTCACTGCTCCTCTCCTCTGTCTGTCTCTCCTCCTCTCCTCTGTCTCTCCTCCTCTGCTCTTTGCTCTCTTTGAGTGTTTTTAACCTAAATCAGTGTTTCTCAAACTGTGCTCCAGCTCCTTCAGGTGGGACTTGGACAGCTCTAGAGCTCTAGACTTGGTTTAGTCCTAGATTAGACCTGGAATAGTCCTGTTATAGACCTGGTTTAGATCTGATGCTACTACTGAAAGGGTTGTGCTGACAGCAGAGGGGGGTACGACATAGGGCTTTCCCTTTATATTATGCACATGTTCTTTTTTATTGTATATTATGTTTTATATTATTATGTTTTTGTGAATATATTTTATTTTCATATGACACCATCATAATGCCATTCCAGTGGCATGTTTCTCCAGTGCATAAACAACACTGCAAACACATATTATTTACATCCACTAAAATAACTTAGGCCTGTGTTGAAAGTACTCAGAAATAAGTGTAAAATAGTCCCAATAAGTGCTATGGTCAAATCAATTCAACTCAGTAATTAGTGATTTGAAGTAGTCTGCAGGACCAGTGTTAGATCACAAATACAGACGTCTCTATATGTTAATGAGTCTTTTCAAAACTACATTCACCATTTGAATTGAAGTCACAATATATGTGGGCTGTTTGCTGTAGATTTTATTCAGACCGTGGTGGTACAAATACTTTGTAACCCAAAACATGCACCATAGGTAAATCCTCCAGCTTAGGTCCTGACCAAGCCGAAGCAAGAAGATCATGGAGATGGTCCCCGGGCGCAGTAATGTGCTGCTCACTGCTCCTGATAACAGGATGGGTTAAATGCGGAACTGGAATTTCCCCACTGTGGGACTAATAAAGGCATAGCTTTCTTTCTTTCTAGATTAATCTTTTTCTTTCATACAGTTTGTGGAGTTTGAATGTCACTTATGGTGTGTATGTCAAATACAAGCAGTGTTTGTGAACAGTGTACTTATTTTATGTGAATGACAAAACAAGGAGCAAACTGAGATTCTGCTATGCCAGTGTTTAGTGCATGTTCTTTCCACACTGTGAGGAGAAGAGTAGACTGTGAGGAGAAGAGTAGACTGTGAGGAGAAGAGTAGACTGTGAGGAGAAGAGTAGACTGTGAGGAGAAGAGCAGACTCTGAGGAGAAGAGTAGACTGTGAGGAGAAGAGTAGACTGTGAGGAGAAGAGTAGACTGTGAGGAGAAGAGTAGACTCTGAGGAGAAGAGTAGACTGTGGGGATCGTCATAGTAACAGAGGGGGTCCTGCGGCACATGATGGAGATGTCCAGATGTTCTTGTGAATAGTTTAGACGTGTGCTGCTTTGGTTTGGCTTTGTCTTGGTGCGTGCGATTGTGCACATTTGCACATTTCTTGTTGTGCAGACAGAGAAAGTGCTTCCGTTCAGTGAAAGAGGTCCTGAAACAGATACAAGACAAATTATAGAAAGTGTGAAATCTGATCTGTACTCTAATCTATACACTAAAGACCCTAAATACTACTATGTATGTATATAAATACTGTAAATGTCAGTGTTCTATAGTCTAAATACTAATGTTCTATACTCAGATATTCCTGACCACTCTGACCCCTGGCCTCTCCTGGGTCCGCAGGCAGCTTCACACGCCCACTAACCTGCTGCTCCTGTCTCTGGCCATATCGGACCTGCTGGTGGGGCTGGTGCTCATGCCGGGGGAGATGCTGCGTGAGTCTGGCTGCTGGCTGCTGGGGGAGCTCGTGTGCGCCCTCTACCTGTACGTGGCGTACGTGTCCGTGTCAGCCTCAGTCATAGACATGGTGCTCATCTCTGTGGACCGATACGTGGCCATCTGTGACCCGCTGCACTATACTCAGCGCGTGACCATGCGGCGCGTGTCTGTGAGCGTGGCGTGCTCGTGGGCATTCTCTCTGCTGTACTGCGCACTCATCCTCAAAGACAACCTGCTGTACCCGGAGCGCACGCGCACCTGCGTGGGGGAGTGCCTGCTGATCTTTGATTTCGTCTCTGCAGCCGTGGACGTGTTCGTGGGCTTCATCCTACCCGTGGGCCTCATCCTCATCATTAATCTGGTGGTCCTGGTGGTAGCGCTGTCCCAGGCCCGGGCCATGCGCGTGCAGGTCGCGGTGCACGGGTCACAGCGCGGTGCGTGGATGCCGCGGCTGAAGGCGGCGCGCAGCCTGGGCGTGCTGGTGGGAATCTTCCTGCTGTGCTTTACGCCGTATCAATGCTTCAGTCTGGTAGGCGGAGAGCTGCTCCACAGCCCCTTCGCCTCCTTCCTCGTCTTCCTGGTCTACGTCAACTCCTGCCTCAACCCGCTAGTCTACGCGCTTTTCTACCCCTGGTTCCGCAAAGCTGTGCACCTCATCGTCACGCTGCGCATCTTCCGCGCAGACTCCTGCCAGGTCATTATGGGCTGAGAGCGCCTGAGGACCCTCAGCTCCTCTGAAGGTCCCAGCTCTATCATGAACGGAGGGCCCCTGAACGCCACAATCACAATATGACGTCCTGTTGTTCCTGATGGAGGTTTAATGATGAGGTTTAGTAATAGCTCAGTTGTTCTGTGGAATGGTTGACTTCAGTGTAATCTTGACTAGAATGTCCTGTATCACGGTTTGATTTTGTTTTAACAGAAGACTTAAGACGGCACTACTTTTCACCATTTTATATCATCCAAAAGGCTCCCTAGATATGATGAAAATGATAAATGATTAAATGATGTGAAAATACAATATATTCTGACTAATGTGCAGCTGTTGTAGCTACAGCAGCTAAATCACTCGTGTCAATGTAATAAACACACAAAAACTATTGACTGAACTTTAGAAATGGGATGTTCTCTCACCATACTGACAGACACTGGGCAACTGGCTCACACACCACTACAGTTTTGTTCATCATTATGAGACAATGTTTAATTCCTCAGATTAAACAGTCTCTACAGTGATCTCTCCTGGGCCCTATACCAGGAGAGATCACTAGATTGCTCAAACATGCATGGATGACATCTAAAACCTCTTCAGGTATGCTTTTGATGAGGGAACAATGTTATAACATGGTAGTAATGGCCAAAGAAGAAATTCAATTTGTCAACTGGACAAAAGGTTATTTAGTCAAATACTGTACATTTCGCAGCTCATCCAAGCTGCTTCTTCAGTTCTGGCCAGAGTGCTGGTGGACACTGCTTAAAAACTGCCTGCAAGGAGGAGCTAACTACAATGAAATTACTATGACACTATCACACCTATTTGTTTTCAGTTTCTGTTAGTTAATAAGCCTATTCAATATGCAGTGGGAGTGGGGGTTTGGTTAGCATATCCATTCAGGCCCATAATGGGTGTTTTCACATCTCTATGCCTGACCTGGAGCTTTGTAAATCCAGTAAAAGGCTCAGGCATTCTTCTACATTCATGCACAAAAATAATCCACAATGTTTCCATGACAACAGCTGTCTAAGTTCAAAGCACTAAAATGACAAAAGTGCAGCTTTAAAGCACAAGTCTCAGACCACTGTAAAAGTCTGTGGGTCCAGGCGCAAAGACCACTTCTGATTTCAATATTTTTAATTTGTTTGTTAGTAGTATTTGTCTCATATGAATCATTATTAGAAAATAGTTTGAGATAAATAGAAAGACACAAAAATGGCTGGTGGTGTTTGTAGCAAATGTTTTGTTTAGGAATATTGAGTATTAGTCTGATACAGTATTAACACACGCTTAGTGGTGGTAAGCTACTACTGCAGCTACAGCTGCCCTGGGGCAGACTGACAGAAGTGAGGCTCTCAATCTGCACCGCCAGCTCCTTTGATCACCACCAACACTTACACACCACATTCAAGGGAAGTATCTTGCCCAAGCACACAACCACTGCGGTATGCGATTTGGCCACTGGCGTCTGATGAACCCAAACATAATGTCCCAGAGGTGCTCTGTCGGGTTTAAGTCAGGTGATTGTGAGGGCTATTCCATTGTATCAATCCCTTCATCCTCCAGGTATTGCCTGCATACTCATGGAACATGAGGTCGGGCATTGTCGTGCATCAGAAGGAACCCAGGACCTACTGAGAATGCGTTCAAGGATTTCATCCTGATACCTAATGGCAGTCAGGCTTCCCTCCATGGATTTTCCTCCCTGGACCATCACTGACCCACCACCAAACTGCTCATGCTAAACCATGCTGCAGGCAGCATAGCATTCTCCTTGTCTTCTTCAAACTCTTTCACATCTATCACAGATGCTCAGGGTGAACCTGCTCTCATCTGTGAAAAGCACAGGTACCACTGGCGGCCTTGCCAATTCTGGTGTGGCAAAAGAGGTCCTTTGTCCCGGCATACTTGCCTTAATTCCATTTTACATTTGTTAATTTCTCCATAATCAACTAAACTGTTAAATTTAACTATCCTGGGTTTGTTTTAGTTATTTTTTATTTTATTTTATTATTATTATTATTATTATTTGTTTATTTATCGTACATATGTTTATGCCAGGTTATAGCAGAATTGCTATATAGAATGGCTAATTTCCACCTTCAGTCCCTGGATGGGTTGAGGTCATAAATTAATAAAATAAATCTAATATACTGTATATTAATACAATCATTCATCCATCCAGTCAGTCAGTCAATAAGTAAAACTGTGGATCACATCCATCCACACTTTATTTACAGTTGGTGTTGCTGCATTGATAAAGGGCAAATGAATGTGTACAGGTTTGTTTGGTTAAGGCGGTTGTTTGGCCAGACATGCATCATTTGTACATTATATAATTTATTGTAGGAGGGTGTTCCAGAGGCCTATGGCTCTGTAGGAGAATGATGGCTGACCAAAAGAAGTTCTGCATCTTGGAACACTGCCCTCTTCTCTGTGGACCACATGGCTCGGTAGTTCTTCTCTGAAGTGAGCGCCACACTTTTTCTCAATGGGGGAGCAGTTGAATTATGAAAGATTTTAAATAACCTTAACATTTTATAAAATTTAAGGAATTTATCAAAATTTAACATTTTTTAAAAATATATTTACTTAGTTTTATTTAGTCTTTGTTTAGTTCCTTTAAGTTAAACACAACACACTGAAGTTACTTTAAATATATTTTATTTTGTTAAAGCCCCAGTGTGTAGGATTCGTGGCGCATAGTTGGATGGTGCTATTGCACTTTCTGTTTTAGCTACGGCAGACCTCGAGGGTCACCCGGGCGCGCGCACGAGCCGCGCGCCGCGCGGTCCCGGTTATTTTATTTTATTTTTCTCATGAAAACACACATTCCCGATCATGTACCATGACACTCTACACATCAAATGAAACCTTACATTCTCCTCTTTTTGACTATGCAATTCATTTCCCTGCAAAACAATCACTCCCCGAGCACATGGGGCTTTTATACGGAAAAGCACAAAATGAGGTTAGCTTACCTTAGAATGCTTTGCACAGGTCAAACTCTGTATTTCATCATAAACTTGCTCTCAATTTGTCCGTAAGGATCCAGCGAATAAAATCCAGTAAAACAATTTAGTCCAAAACACGTGTTAGATCCATTACGACGTCTGATCCGGCAGCATGCTTGTGTTGTTTACCCAAAACCACGAGCCTTGCCGAAGGCGAAGGCAGAGCCCAAATGTCCTTCTGCGGCTCTCGTATTCAAAATGGCTGCCTCTGCATGGGGAAGATCCCCCTTTTATGTGACTATATCTAAGTCCAAAAGAATACTGTGATTTCATGATGGAAGTGAAAAGGCTTGGAAAACAATGTATTTTTGAATGGGTATCTTCAATTTCAGTAATTAATGGGTAAAAATCTTACACACTGTCCCTTTAAGTCTATTCAATTTAATTGTACATTTCAGACACTTACCTACTTACCTGTAACTCCACTTGGTCTGGAGACAAAAGAGGAAGTGTGCACCTGAGACGGCTATATTTATAACCTCTGGGGAGAGGTTTTGAGCCAGACCATGTGGTTTCAGTTCCCTTTTGTTTGTTAGGTTTTGTATATTTGATTTAGATGTTTCAGTGTCTATAGTTTATGTTAAGCACTTTAATGTAAAACGGACTTAGGCCTTCGACTGGTTAACTTTAGACTAAAGTGAAATTGCCTTATATCTAACCTGAAAAGTGATTGTGTGCATCCTGAGGTGCATCCTGTGGAGGAACTATAAAACCAGTTCAGCTCAGCCTCTCGGGCAATGTAGGGTTAGGGTCAGGGTTCATTGTTTTTGAGCAGTATAGACCCCTTTACTGTTAGTAAACAAACGTAACGTCACTGGCATGCGTGCCAGTGACGTCACGTTTGTTTACTAACAGTAAAGGGGTCTATACATGCTTTGCTTAAGTGTAGTGAGTGTCTGCTTCCACTAGATGGCGTTGTCAGCCTCTATTAAACACATGCTTTGGTTTGACTTCATGCATTTACTTTTTAAACCCTTTACATTTTTAAAAAAGTGCATTTGGCAGGTTTTCATGTGTGTCTCATTCTAACTTGGTTTGGAGAGATAGTGCCTGTACTAAATATGTAAGAGAGTTTTACTTCAGTCATGTGGCAGTTTGTGGGGGAAAAGTTGAGATGAAGTACAAAAGTACAGAAAGTAACGCAGAATTGTAAAACAGAATGCTTCTGCATATGAAATCAGCATCAACAGGAAATCAACAGGAAAACTCCATCCAAAATGCAGAGACCATTTCCGCAAAAGGAAGGACTATGTGTGACACTTCATTTAACACAATAAATGTGTTGTTTTTTTATTGTATGAATCGAATACAGCCTGTATCTCTGGAGCTACCAGTAGCTCTCTACCCCCTTCCAAGAAACTCGCCAACGGAATTTATGAATCATACGTATTGTACTGATAACTAAAATTTGATTTAATTAAATGCCTATTACCATTGTAAATGTATCATTCTGATGCCTATCTTTAATAATAATAATAATAATAATAATAATAATAATAATAATAATAATAATAATAATAATAATAATAATAATGCATTTTATTTAAAAGCGCCTTTCAGAACACCCAAGGACACTGCACAAGGTTAAAAACAAATAAAAAGCACAAACAAACATAAACATAAACAAACAAACAACAATAAAACATAAAGACAAAATCAGAGTGGAGGAAATGTGTGATTGGCTATGAGAGGTAGGACAGTCTGAACAGGTGGGTTTTGAGTCTGATTTAAAGAGTGGGAGAGAGTCGTTACGGAGGTCAAGAGGGAGAGAGTTCCAGAGCTGAGGAGCAGAGCGACTGAAGGCTCTGATCCCCATGGTGACCAGTCGAGTAGAGGGGAGGAAGAGGAGGAAGAGCGGAGGGTGCGGGATGGAGTGGTGATGTGGAGGAGGTCAGATAAGTATGGTGGGGCTAGGTTGTGTATTGCTTTGACGGTGGTAATGAGTATTTTGAAGTTAATTTGCTGTTTTATGGGGAGCCAGTGGAGTTCTTATAGTACGGGGGTGATCTGATGAGTAGTGGGGGTCCGAGTGATGATCCGGGCTGCAGAGTTCTGTAGGAGCTGCAGTTTCCGAAGGGATTTGTTGGGGAGACCAAAAAGAAGAGAGTCACAGTAATCAATGCGAGAGGTGACAAGGCTGTGGACTAGGATGGCAGTGGTGTGAGGAGTGAGGGACGGGCAGAGACGAGAGATGTTGCGTAAGTGGAAGTATGCAGACCGGCTGACATTATTGATGTGAGAGTGAAATGAAAGTGTGCTGTCGAGGATGACACCCAGACTCTTGACCTGAGGAGAGGGATGGACAGTTGAGGTCCTGTCCGCACGACAGGCCTGTCGTTTGGGCCTGTCGTCCACACGGCGCCGGCGTTTTTGGGGGGTGAAAACAGTGTTTTTCAAAAACGGGTTCCAGAGTGGAGAAGTCGGAGAACGCCGGGGGTCACGTTGTCGTGTGGGCGGCAAAAAACGTGACTTTTGGGAAAATGATGACGTCGCGATGCCGTAATCATCATGTGATCAGTGACCAGAAGGTACACAGTACGCACGACACACGAGTGTTTGCCAATTCAAAGCTAAACACGTATTTTAAAACTGGAAAAACCCCGTCAATGAAAAGGCAGATAGTGGACAATGAGGAGGCCATACCAATTTGAGTGTGTTGTGTGCTGTAAATAAAGAAAAATGAAAATTGACCTTTTACAAACAGGCACATGCAGTATCACACACAAAAATATATGAACGCATTTCTGTTTTCTCTACACAAATTCACACAACTATATAGCTCCCCGTTGGTGATGGTCCCCGGTTGTATATTCTCGCAGAAAAGCCAACATAATGTCCGAGTATGTTTAACATTCCTGTATTAAGATCCAAACAAGCATTTTGCGTAAATAACACGAGCAAGGTTAACGAGAGTTCTACTTGTTAATGTCTATCTAATAAAACGATAGCAAGTAATACTAACTATCGATTTATAGGCAAAAACTCTGCTCACGCAGCGCAAATCTTCCTTCTGTGGCGTCTGTCTATGTTAGGGACGGTCAACATTTTCACATTACCGGAGTGAGTCCCTGCTACATTGGTGGAGCAGGGGGACAAAATAAATTCGCGTTTGTTGACGGTCCCTAAAGTACACGTGTTTGCTTGTTTACGAAAGAGAAAGAACTTTATGCGCATGTGCTCTTTGTAGTCTTGCGTTTCCGGCGGCTCTGGCTCTTTCCGGTTTACAGCGCATGTTTTCTGATCCAACACGTGTGTGGACGAGACTTTTTTCACCCCGGGTAAAAAAAAAAAAAGGAACGTTGTCGTGCGGACAGGGCCTGAGTTGTTAATGTTAATGGAGAAGCTGTTAGATTTGGAGAGTGTGGTTGGAGTACCTACTAGGAGGACTTCTGCTTTGGAACTATTAAGCATCAGGAAGTTGGAGGAGAACCATGAGTTGATTTCCTGTAGGCAGAGGGTAAGGGAGAATGGTGGGAGTGATGAGGAGGGTTTGGAGGAAAGGTAAAGCTGGGTGTCGTCCGTGTATCAGTGAAAATGAATGTTGTGCTTACGGAAGATATGACCAAGAGGGAGTATGTAGATGATTTGTGCACTAATTAATGAGTAATAGTTGTGTAAATGTTTTATAGGTATCAAACAGCACGCATGTTGAACCAGGAAATGCTAAAATGTTTCAGCAATGTGATCAGTCAGACCTGTCATGTGCACGTTACCTTTTTAACTTCTTTTAGTGTATTCATTCTTTCAAACAAAGTAATCCACCAATAAGTCATGGAATGTGTATTTTATTTGGAGAGGTCAAAGGTCAAAGTGAATACTATGAGCAGTAGTCGAGTTGTAAAATTAAACCGGGGTCACTGATGTCAGTGATGTCATCACTGACATCACTGTGGTGTTTCAGGGCAGGGCAGAATTAGAAGGTACTTTGTTAAAATGGAAATGCTTTTATAACAAAAAGTCCATATAATCATTCAATAATTCAATAATACACAGGATATATGTTATCACACACACACACACACACACACACGCGCACACACACACACACACACACACACCTTAGTCCTGGTTTAGTCTTGGTTTAGTCCTGGTTTAGTCCCGGTTTAGTCCTGGCTTAGTCCTGGTTTAGACCTGGTTTAGACCTGGTTTAGACCTGGTTTAGACCTGGTTTAGTCCTGGCTTAGTCTTGGTTTGGACCTGGTTTAGTCCTGGTTTAGACCCGGTTTAGATCTGGTTTAGTCTTGGCTTAGTCCTGGTTTGGACCTGGTTTAGTCCTGGTTTAGACCTGGTTTAGTCTTGGTTTAGTCCTGGTTTAGACCTGGTTTAGTCTTGGTTTAGTCCTGGTTTAGTGCCGAAATAGATGCAGAAATAATCTGATAATATGACTCACCCATAAGAATGCGGTCAGCTCCATTCTAACAGTTTGCCGTGTTGTCTTTAATAATCCGGAGCTCCGGAGAAAAGGACATAATCCCGAACGTATCCCGTGTCCCGAGGCGAAAGTTCCTTCTGACGTAGCATTAATGTAGCAGTTAAGGATTCTTCTTCTCTTGGAAATGCCGCGTAAATATAACGCATCTCGCTCACAGCTGATCGGCGAACAGGCGCAAACACAACAGCGGCAATCGTCATGATTGGCGGGAGCGCGTATCGGTGCGTAATTATGCTGCCACATGGTTGGAAGCTGGAGCGCACTTTCCATTTTGACTTAAAAACGGCGAAATTGGCCAAAAGGGATTTTCATGCCTGATTGATAAAATGCCATAAGGGATGGAAGAAGGGATGCCCGTTTTAGAAGAGGGATGATGAGGGATGATGACTCATACACAGTACCCCCTCAACTCGAGTACTGACTATGAGTCAAAAGTACTACAAAAGTTTCTGGGCCAATTTTCAGTGGTGTAGTCCCAGTGGTAAAGTGCAGACAGATTACAGGCAGTGTTCATGATTACAAGACAAGGGTCCAAGATGGCGCTTCAGAGCAGGGCTGATGAGAGGGGCCACAGGGCCGAGGGAAGAAGGGAAGAGGGGCTGAGGGAGGAGGGGCAGTTTTCCCATACAAACACACACACATTGGGTTTCCATGTTTTCATGGACTTTTCAGTGACTTTCATTTGTTTCCTAACCTTAACCGTAGTCACTACTAACTAACCCTGTTTTAACTTACCCCCACTTAAAGACACTTCTTTGGGGTATTAACTATAATGCATAACATATTTAACAACCTTTTGGTCAGAATACTCTCTCAATTACAGGATGCAGAAACTGGAACACAATACCTATATCAATCAAAATTAGTCCAACTCTTGCTTCTTTTAAAGCACATCTTAAAATATGGCTGAAAAGGAATCAAAACTGTAATCATATAATACAATAGCCATGACACACACACACACACACACACACACACACACACACACACACACACAAACACACACACACACACACACACACACACACACACACACTACAAAAATCCACATTGTAAATAGAATAGGCACCTTAATAACAGGCACCTTATTACGCACACTGAGAAGCACCTTTTAATTCGCACTTTAGGCTAAGCCCATCAATTGTATTTTTACTGTAATTTATTGAATTATATGCTACTAATGTATAGATACTTAATTGTTTTTATGTTTGTGATCATACCATGTACTAAATTGTTTAACCCTCCGGTCGTGTTCGCCTCCAGCCCCCTACTTTAGTGTTCCCGGTCAAAATTGACCGGTCTGTTTTAACTGCTCTTAATTTAGCACAATTTTTTTTTTTTCAACACCAATTTTTTTATTAAACATTTTTTAGTTGAGAACAATATTTCAAAGTAGTGTCTAACAACAACTTAAATAACATCAGTTAAAATACAATTAGGCACTGAAAATGAACTACAAAATGAACATATAATACAAAAAATAAATGGAAAACCAAACACCAAACTCAACAGGGTGTGTGTGTGTGTGTGTGTGTGTGTGTGTGTGTGTGTGTGTGTGTGTGTGTGTGTGTGTGTGTGTGTGTGTGTGTGTGTGTGTGTGTTTGTGTGTGTTTGTGTGTATTCATGCACATGAGTGGCATGTGATACTCAGGTCAGAGTGGGCCTTGCAAACATAAGCATGACATTTGCAGCATGTCAGGCTCGTTTTGATGTCTCTAGGGGCACAGAGGCCACAACGCCTGCCCATGTCCTTGTTGGGGGAGAGCAGCCAGGGCTGGGGCTGGAGCTTGCATGCTCCTAACCAGACTGGCGGAGGCTGGTGTGCGGGGAATGTGTTGGCGTCGCTGTATAAGAGGAGTCACCAAAGCTTTCCCCAGCTCTGCGAGGAAAAGTCTCCTCTTGAAACTTTTCCCCTGATTCCAGGTTGGGTCGATTGCTGTCCACACCACATACGCGTTGAAAGCTAACACATCCAGGATGTTGTGGAACAGTGCCACAGGCCAGAGAGCCATCATCTGCTTACAGGTGTATGTACCAGTAAGCTGCAATAAAGGAACAATAAATAATAAGAGATTAGGAACAATATTCAATCTGTCGTACACAAAATGCTATGATTCACCTCGATAAAAATAAAATAAAATGCATGATGAGACTTTACATTACCTTATCAAGGCAGTCAATGCCTCCCTTGTTCTTGTTGTAGTCCTGGATCATCAGGGGCTTCCTGTCCTCTGTGGTGCTGACAGCGGCGTCTTTGTGTACTGTGCTCATCAGGATGACGTTTCTGTTCTTCTTTGGAACGTATGACACAAGAGTGTGAGTGTCAGTGAATGCAAATTGTGATGAGAGTGCCTGTCTTCCTCTGGTCGATACCAGCGCAGGGGGAAGTTCGGGCTTGTTCTTCTTCACTGTCCCTACCATGGTGAGCTTTCTTTTCAGAAGCTCCTGACCAAGAGCATGTGATGTGAGGAAGTTGTCACATGTGATATTATGCCCTTGGAGACCGGTTGTCATGTCCAGCACAACACGCATACTCTGGTTTGTATGTGTGTGTGTGTATGTGTGTGTGAGAGAGTGTGTGAGTGTGTGTGTGAGAGAGAGTGAGTGAGCTGGGGCAGTGTGTATGGGGATGTTTTCTGTATGTTGAATGAATTTACTCTGGATACCCATTCATTTCCTATGGCGGTCACTTTTGACCGGGAACACCACAGGTGTAACAAGGTTGATTAAAACACTCAAAATTGAATGAAATAGGTGATCATCACTTTTATATGTTCAAGTCCACAGTGCGGAGGATATCATAAGGTCTTGAGGTAATCAGATGAAAAACATAATATTTATGAATATTATAAGTTGTAAAACGGTCAGATTTGACCCGAACACGACAGGAGGGTTAATGTCTGCAACTGCAACATATTTTCTGTTGTATGCTATATCTTTATGTCTGGGACTGCAGATGGAAATTAGCACTGTGCTAAATCCAGCATATTTACGTCGGTTTGTGTGATCTTATACAAATTGTGCGTTCATTAATATGCATTGTCCCTTCCAAATAAATGAATAAATACAAATATTTAGATCATCGTGTTACCTTTTATTGTTTTGAAAAAATCAAACATGTATGAGTATCCCCCGCCCTTTGCTCTCGTACTAGGCACATCCCATTAGGTTTGTGAATTTTTTAAAATAATATATTGTGATTTTTTATTTAATATATTGTGATGTCCCCTCCTTGAGCCGCCACCTTAACGTGGTGGAAGGTTTTGAGTGCCCGAATGATCCCGGGAGTTATGTTGCTTTATGCCCCTAGTAGGGTCACCCAAGACAAACAGGTCCTGGGGGACGGGTCAGACTAAGAGCGGTTCAGAAGCCCTTTATGATGAGTTTCACAACAAGGCCAGATACGTCGCCCGGACTGGCGTTACCTGGGTCCCACCATGGAGCCAGACCTGGGGTGGGTGCTCGCCAGCGAGCGTCTGGTGGCCGGGCCTTTTCCCACGGGGCCCGGCCGGGCGAAGCCCGAAGGAGCGACATGGGGCCGTCCTCCTGTGGACCCACCACCCACAGGAGGATCCATAAGGGCCGGGTGCATAGAAATTTGGGCGGCAGTCGAAGGCAGGGGCCTCGACGGCTGGATCGCCGGACATGGAGACTAACTCTGGGGACATGGAATGTCACCTCGCTGGGGGGGAATGAGCCTGAGCCCGTGCGGGAGGTTACCGACTAGATATAGTCGGCCTCACCTCCACACACAGCTTGGGCTCTGGAACTCCTTGAGGGGGGCTGGACCCTCCATTTCTCTGACTTGACTCTAAACGGCCTGCTCATTGCCCCACAGCTCAGCCGCCATATGTTGGAGTTCACCCTGGTGAACGAGAGGGTCGCGTCCCTGCGCCTTTGGGTCAGGGACAGGTCTCTCATTGTAGTGTCGGCCTACGGGCCGAACAGCAGTGCAGAGTACCCGGCCTTCTTGGAGTGCCTGGGATCGGTACTGGACAGTGCACCAACCGGGGGACTCCGTTGTTCTACTGGGGGACTTCAACGCCCACGTGGGCAACGACAGCGACACCTGGAGAGGGGTGATTGGGAGGAACGGCCTCCCTGATCTGAACCCGAGCGGTGTTCTGTTATTGGACTTCTGTGCTAGCCACAGTTTGTCCAAAACGAACACCATGTTCGAGCACAAGGGTGTCCATCAGTGCACGTGGCACCAGGACACCCTAGGACGGAGGTCGATGATTGACTTTGTTGTTGTGTCATCTGACCTCCGGCCGCGTGTGTTGAACACTCGGGTGAAGAGAGGGGCAGAGCTGTCAACTGATCACCACCTGGTTGTGAGTTGGGTCTGCTGGCGGGGGAGGAAGCCGTAACGTCTGTGGTGCCTGTCATGGGGGCAATCCCCGAACCCGGTGGTGGACACCGGAAGTAAGGGATGCCGTCAGGCTGAAGAAGGAGTCCTATCGGGCCTTGTTGGCTCATGGGACTCCTGAGGCAGCTGACAAGTACCGGCGGGCCAAGCGTGCTGCAGCCCGGGCGGTAGCAGAGGCAAAAACTCGGGTTTGGGGGGAGTTCGGAGAGGCCATGGAGGAGGACTATTGGACGGCCTTAAAGAAATTCTGGCAAACCGTTCGGCACCTCATGAGGGGGAAGCAGTGCTTCACCAACACTGTTTACAGTGCGGGTGGGGAGCTGTTGACCTCGACTGGGGATGTTATCGGACGGTGGAAGGAATACTTTGAGGATCTCCTCAATCCCGCCGTCACATCTTCCAAGGAGGAAGCAGAGGCTGGAGACTCGGAGACGGACTCGTTCATCACTCTGGCTGAAGTTACTGAGGTGGTTGGAAAGCTCCTCGGTGGCAAGGCCTCGGGGTTGGATGAGATCCATCCTCAGTATTTTAAGTGTCTGGATGTCAGACTTACTACAGGTAATGCTAACACAGCTCCAGCTCCTGTCATACAGGGGCCGAATGCCTTCTCCAGATCCACAAAGCACATGTGGACTGGTTGGGCAAATTCCCATGAACCCTCGAGCACCCAATGGAGAGTATAGAGCTTGTCCAGTGATTCGCGGCTGGGACGAAAACCACACTGCTCCTCCTGGATCTGAGGTTCGACCATTGGTCAGATTCTCCTCTCCAGTACCCTGGAATAAACCTTACTGGGATGGCTGAGGAGTGTGATTCCCTGGTAGTTGGAACACACCCTCCAGTCCCCTTCTTAAACAGAGGGACCACGGGGACAGTGCCTCTGCACACACACACTGTTGTTGTGCAAATCAGGGATGCCTTTAAAGAGAACAAACACTACACCCCCCATTCCCCAAGCCCCTCTCCCTGCCCCTCGTGGGAAGCCCCGACCCCCACTCCCACAGCTGTCTTTAGACCATGTGTGTCTTCTAAAGCAGCTCCAACCCTCTTTCTGTTTTACTCTGCTGCTGTCTCTGTTCAGAGGTGGGAGAGTATCCAAGGAATATACTCAAGTAAGAGTAACATTACTTCAAATTAAGGCTAAAAAACTCAAATTTCTTTAAAAGGTTATTCAAATAAAAATAACAGAGAATTAATAGTACCTACCTCCACTGATCAGAGGTACAATCAGATATTACAGTACTACGAAGGATCAGCAAAAAAACATTTGAACCACAACCGCTCCCCCAGGTCACTCAAGCCATGAGTTTAGCCCTAATGCAGTGGAGAGAACAGAGACACAAACCTGTGTATGTTCCCGTATGGAAGATCATTTGTTCCATTAGATTTGGAATTTTACATACCACTGAATTTCTCACTTTGAATTTTTTAACTCTAAAAAAAGATGATTTAAAATATTTTTATTCTGAATTTTAGTTGCTGAAATTTTAAGCTGTACTTTTTCAATATGTTTCAAATTCAAAATAAAAATTTCACCTTTTTAATATTCATTACATACTGTTTTCAAGCCCTTAAATTCAACAGTCAAAATTCGCAGTGAAAAATTTCACAGCAAAGATCCAAGATGCCGAGGCAGAAGCAATCGATCTTGCATGAGTGAGGAGGAAGAAACTGGGTCTCCACCTCTGCCAGCTGGGCCTCCATCTCCGCCTGTTGGGCCTCCACCTCTCCTACCTGGGCCGGTACCACAGCTGGCTGCATGGGTCTCTGCCTCTGTTGCCTGGGCCAGTGGTGGATATAATGATAGATGGCCAAACACTGTCAATTCCTGTGATCAGCAGAGAGCGGCATAAACATAGAATCTTTCATAAATCTACTGTCAACATCCATAATCTCAAATCTCTTCCAAAAGCACACTCATCACAAATTCCTGTAGTTACTCAGTCCCAGCTAACTTTAAACATGTCCGCTCTCTGCTGAACAAGTTTTTTATTGTTAAAGATCCCATGACATGGTACTTCTTGATGCTTTTACATGGCGCCTTAATGGTTCCCTAATACTGTAAATGAATCCTTCTTCAAAATCAAGACTCAGTGCATGAGAAAGCCTCGTGAACATAGCCAGAGCCAAAAACACCCCTCTCAAACACACCATTATGGGCATTGTTGTTTGAACGCAAATGAGGAGGACAGAGACAGGCCAGAGCAGCGGGTGGGGCATAGCCAAACTCTCCACTCTTTCCTCTTCAGCGGTGCGCTGGTGCGCTGGCCCCACTTCTGCGTTTAAGCGCAGGGGAAGATATTAGACAATTTCCATTGAAAAATAAACACATTTCCACAGAAAATTAAATTAAAGGTCCCATGGCATGAAATTTTCACTTTCTGAGGTTTTTGAACGTTAATGTGAGCTCCCCTACCCTGTTTAGGACCCCCCCCCCAGGTTAAAAGTTGCGAAATGTCTAAACTGAGCATTTGCAATCCTTTTCTGCATTAGAAAAAATCAGAGCTCAAACGGGCGATTTTGAACAAGGAAACTTATTGTCGTCAGCTCGAAAAAAGAAATGCAAATGCAGTTCCACCCCCGTCTGTATGTCTACTCAGCGTCTCTGTAAATCACGCCCAGAGAGTTTGGACTGCGGAGGAGCTACGCAATGCGAAATACGTTTTTTTATTTGCCTGGAGGAACTTGTGAGTGTTTCTAGGCTCGGAAGTCCTTTATCTGAGCCTGTGGATATCTGAAACAGCAGTGGTTTCATTTGATTTTCTGTGGAAATGTGTTTATTTTTCAATGGAAAGCTTCTCATCTCTCCCCCCGTGCAAAAACACGGAAGTAGGTCACAGAGCGGAACGGAGAGTTTGACCACGCCCCCACCCCCTACTATAGGCCATCTCTGTCCTCCTCATTTGCATTCAAGCAACAACGCCTATAATGGACTGTTCCAGAGTGACATTTATGACTCTTTCTCATCTTATCTCTCTTTCTCATGCACTGAGTGTTGATTTTGAAGAAGGATTCATTTACAGTATTAGGGAACCATTAAGGAGCCATATAAAAGCATCAAGAAGTACCATGTCATGGGATCTTTAAACCACTGCTGTTTCAGAGGTTCGGAGGCTTGGATAAAGGACATCCGAGCCTGGAAACACTCACGTGCCTCCAGGCAAATAAAAAAACGCATCTCGCATTGCGTAGCTCGTTTGCGGTCCAAACTCTCTGGCCGTGAGTTCCATAGACGCTGGGTAAACATACAGACGGGGGTGGAACTGCATTTGCATTTTTTCTTGAATGTGACGTCAGAAACTTCCCTTGTTCAGAATCTCCCATTTGGGCTGTCTTTTTTTCAAACGCGGAAAAGGATCGTAAATGCTCAGTTTACACATTTCGTAACTTTTAGCCATGGAGGGGGGGGGCTAAACAGGGTAGGGGAGCTCACATTAACGTTCAAAAACCTCAGAAAGTGAAAATTTCATGTCATGGGACCTTTAATGACCTGATTTTAGACCACAAACTTGACGGCTTCTTTTTAACTGAAACATGGCCGTTGTTCTCACAGTTGTTCCAGAGGCCTTACCACCCACTTTTAACTTTGCATTTTCAACTAGGAATGGTAAAAGGGGAGGTGGCACTGCTTCTATTTGCACAAACACTCTGGCAACCAAACCTATTTTATTGAACAATTTTACAAGTTTTGAATATCACTCAACTGTTTTTAACAACACCCTAATTTTATGTGTCACTATATACAGACCACCAAAAAAATGCAAGCTTTTTATCAGTGAGTTTTCTGAGTTTTTATACATTTTAATATGATTATTATAACCATAGATAAACTTTTAGATGCTCTTAATTATATGGATTTTACTCAACACGTCACACAGCCAACTCACACCAGGGGGCACACTCTGGATCTGCTGCTCAATATCTTGTGATAGTCAATGCAAATTATTTTTTTACATTTTGTACAGAAAATTGTGACTTGTCTTTACTACTTTCCATAAAGAAATGATAACCCAACAGTGCTTTTTTGTCTTTACAGGGCTCTCAAGTCTCACGCATTGATAGTGTGACACACGCAATTCGACGTGTTCACACACTCACACGCCACACATGGCATTTCTCACGCTGATTTTTTTTTTTTTTTTTTGTGCCCAGAAAATCGGTCTGTGTGGCTCAGTTTATGCAGGCACCGCGCGTTTTCAGCGAAAAAAAAACTCTCCCCCTCCTCCCCGTCCCGCTCCCCGGAAAAAAATCAGCCAATCAGAAAATAGATTGTTCTGTTGTTGGGCAGACTGTAGAGTGTACTTTCAGCTGCTAAGCGCACACTGCGGTGATGATAAAACAAACTGAGAACCATCAGGTAATAACTTCATTTATATAACTCTCTATAGTTGCTTTGTAGTTTAAGTTTGCTCTTTAGACAAACATTTACAGCAGGGCTCTCAAGTAGGGTGACCATTCGTCTGGATTTCTTCCGGACAGTCCGGTTTTAGAGCTGTCTGTCCGGCTGTCTGTCACGTGTCCTCCTTTTTTACATTTTGTCCTCCTTTCGGACCCTCATTGGTCACCCTTGCATAAATCGTCATAAATCCCCACCCATTATTTACACTTGCTACTCTGTGATGTGTCATATGCAAACATTGCAGAAATGCAGAACTACTAGTTCTGCATTTCTTCTTTCTTCTTTGCCATGGCATATGATGGCATGGCAAAGACTGTGTTTTTTCAGTGAATTAGTGATGATATTGTTTTTTGTTCATATCATCTTGACCATAATTTGCCACATTTTTCTTTTTGATGGGTGTTCCATGTTAATAAATATATGTTGACTTCATACATTATTCATAAGTTGTTTTTCTTGACCACCACCCCCCTTCCCCAACCCAGGGAAAAAAACAACAAGGTGTCCTCACTTTAGGGCGTCCTCCTTTCCTGTTTCATGCCAGTGGTCACCCTACTGTCAAGTCTCACGCAGTGAGAGAGACAATTTGACGCGTTCACACGCTCACACGGCATTTCTCACGCAATTCAAGCCCCTGTTGTTCACTCGCACCCCCACTGCTCCTCAGGAAATTACGCAGTCTCACGCACGACCCCGCTCAAAACTTGAGAGCCCTGTCTTTATTTCAAATGACAATATAATGTGACACACAACAGTCCACACATCAAACGTTTGTATCAGCCACTCAATAACAACAACAAGAGGAATACTTCATATACACTCGCTTGGAAATGATCTGGCAACCAATCTGTTAGTGAAAAATCACCATCCATAATATCAAAGATCAAAGTCAGCTTTATTGACAATTCTGACATATATGTTCCACATACAGTGAATCTAAATTTCGTTTCTCTCTGGCCAAGTAATGCAAGACAGTGTACAAAATACAGTATACAGACAAAACACAAATCTAAAATCTAGAGTCTAAAATCTAAAAACAGTGCAAAATAATACATATTTACAGATGTCCAAAATGTAGAGTGTGAATCAAAAATTTGCAGTGGAATATACAGCAGTGAAATGGTAATGTGCAATACAATGTGCATTGAAGTAAAGAGAAAAATAAATGTGCAACAGTAGTAATTCCAGTGCAACAACAGTAGTAAACAACAGTAATAGGAATAACAGTACAACAGCAGTAAAATACCAGTTGTAAATGTGCAACAGTAGTCCAAAATATGTGGGCCTAATAGGGGTTAGCTCGTGAGATTCCAAATCAACTGGTCCATCTAGCCCAGGGGTCGGCAACCCGCGGCTCCGGAGCCGCATGCGGCTCTTTGATCCCTCTGATGCGGCTCAGTACAGTGGTCCCTCGTTTATCATGGGGGTTATGTTGTAGAAATAACCCACGATAGGCAAAATCCGTGAAGTAGTCAGTTTTATATTGCATGTATAAATATGTGTGTATTTCACAGCTCCTCTGACCGAGGCGCCTGGCGCCGCTGCACTGTTGGTTTTGTTGGGGAGAAAACTTGCAAACATACAGCACTTCAGAGAAGTGACGGACTGGGATCATCGGCCCTGGCAATTTACACCTACAAGCGGCCCCGTAGTCTGTGGAACGGGGGGGAGGGGTTCTACAGCTCTGCACCAAACAGAACTGTAGTGAGAACGCATCCTTGCGCTCTCAGGACTGGTTCTGCCGCCTGGATTCAGTTCGTTCTGCGGAAACATTGCCGCTACTTCCCGATGCGCATTGACCACCCGGAGAAGTGTGTGCGCGGACACATGGTCAAATCCGTAATAGAGCACGGCCTCGGCCCTTCTGGCATGTGCCCAAATGCCAGACGGCTCAGTCCTCACTGCTTCAGAGTCACACTGCTCGTGATCGAACATTTAAATAAATTTGGCAAACTGACCGCATTCTGTACAGGAGACACGGAGGAGAATGACTGACGGATCGGCAAAGGTCTACAGTCCTTTAGCCAATCAGGATGCAGAACACAATACGTGTTGATACACTATAAAAAAAATCAGCGAAACAGCGAGGGACTACTGTATTTAATTAAAATGTATTTTATTTTAGAAAGGGTTTTGTGGCTCCCGGTGTTTTCTTTACTCCGTGAAACGGGTGCAAATGGCTCTTTGAGTGGTAAAGGTTGCCGACCCCTGATCTAGCCACTAAAATGTTTTTGTCAGGTCTCGGGAAAGGGGCAATGTTTTGGAGCAATCTTTGGTGAGGTTTACTGTAACGCTCTGTGTACTGAATAGAGGGGTCGTCCCTCATTTGAAGCACATCTTCCATGAGGCCATTCCTGAAGGTCTGTGTTGTCTGAACGTACAAGGGCTTAGACACCCAGTCCTGGGATTGTCTGGAGAACAGATGACTCCAACGCAGTTCTCCTGCAAAAATAAAGATGAAAGTGTCATTGTATAGTTTATTTATAGTCACTTGTTCAGTGACCACAAATGAGTATACAGTAGTAGATTGTAGCAATATAACAAAAATTGTAAAATTGAAAGGGGTGTGAATACTGTACAGAATTTCTTGAAATATTAAATTACCTTTTTTATTGGTAGCCTGTGGTCTGCCAACGTTTTCATTGTGGTCAAGGATTGCCAACTATGTGTGTGCCTGCATGGAATCGTAACGGAAATGCAGTCTCTTCGGAACATACTTGAGCATAACAGAATGGAAGGCCTCCAGAGATCCTGTTTTGGTGAATGACAAAAAAAACAAAAAAAAACATATACATTGTATTTAGTAAGTGTACATTTTCACTCCATAGGAAACTGTAAACTAAAGTACTCAATTAATAAAGTAAATTTATAAAACAAAGTAATAAAAATAACAATTCCCAGGCTGCAATGGCAGACTGCATTGTCACACCACTTTCAGAACAATAACTTGTGTCAAAATCATGAATATGGGGGACTAACCAGTATACTTGAAAAGTGCCATTTGCTTCAGATCCTTGAGGAGATTTCTGTTTTTGACGATGTCTTTGAGGGCCTGAAAAGCAGTTGAGTCTGGTTCAATCCACCTTTTCCTCTCTTGCTCCGCATCTGACAAGCAGAGGCGGTTCTTGGGGGGGGCGAGTGGGGCAATTGCCCAGGGCGCAACTTCGTGAGGGGCGCCATGCCGAGCGCTTGAAAAAAAAAAAATCTATCATATCACTGTGTAGGAAATTGGCATATTAGCGCCCCCTCTGGCTGCAAGCGCCCGCGCAATACATTCCCTTCCACGTGGGCCAGTGCGCAGCACAGAGACCTGCTGGAGCCTACAGCAGCACGAGGAAAGGAAGAGAGAAAGAAAGAGAAGAGAGAGAGAGGAGTCACCCCCTCTCTCTCTGCGGCCGGTAACTGACAAAGCGTCTCAATCTGACAGTACACCGGCTGCGAGTCCAACTCACACTACCACGATTTGACCAATGTCACGGCACTAGTTGCTAAGAGGAATTGACCAATGATACTACTCCTACTAGCTCCTACCAAGAACGCACACGCTCGCATCGGGAACACGGAAACTACAGAAGACAATAGTAAACGAAGTTAGTATAACGCAACATTTAATCACTTTTAAATCGATCGTTCACCCTCCGTGGTATTTATTATGAATACAACGTACAAAGACACACTTTACATGGGACTTTGTAGAGATACGTGATCAGCATTTTCAATAGAGGCTACGTGAATTACTTATCCCGGACAACACTTCATCTCGGAGCTCTTTCTGATTTGCTGGACAGTATCTCCTCTTTACTTTTGGTAAGTCATGTCATGAAATGTGTGTTTGTCATATCACTATTCTATTTTAGCGCTATTATATTATATTGTATTAATTATATTAATTATATTAATTATATATGTTATATTATGTTATATTTATTATATTATATTATATTATATTATATTATATTATACTGAGGAGAAATCTGTGTGAGGAAAGTGAGGAATAGCTGTGTGTGATAACTTTTTGTTTGTGTGTGTGCCTGTGCAATCTGTAGAATAAGACAGAAGAAGAATAAATGTTTAAGGGGAGAGTAGCCCACTTTGTGTGTGTGTGTGTGTGTGTGTGTGTGTGTAGGTAGGGGATTTTGAAAAAATCGTTTGAATAATCGTGATTTCAATATTGACTGAGATCATCGTGATTATGATTTTTTTCCATAATCGAGCAGGCGATTTTATTGTTTTATTGTTATTTTTTTGAAAGTTGTGATAATGAGAACCACTCTATAGTGATAATTAAACATGGCTGCTTGTGGTAAATGTTGTGGGGTTTTTTTTTTCCTGGGGGGGGGGGGCTTGTGGTTGTTGTTTTTTTCATTCCGGGGGGGGGGGGGCGCGCTCAGAGGTGGTCTCGCCCAGGGAGTAATTCAATGTAGAACCGCCACTGCTGACAAGGGTGGATGAAGGCAGGTGTGCACAACACCATTTTCTTCCCATCGATGCACACCGCTGATGTGGTGCAGCACCGAAGTCCATCGACGGATGCAGAGCTGTAATAATGAAAGTTGACCTTCTGCAAATTTGTTCAGTATATATGCAGAAGATTCTTGCTGGCTTTGTTTTTTAAGTTTCTTGCTTTTGTTTTCAGGGTCTGGGGTCTTGTTTAACATACCCATTCAGTGCCATAATGAGTGTTTTCACACCTCTGGACCTGATCTGGCTCGCTCTATTGTTTTCTTTGTTTGTTTTGATTTTACAGCCTAGCCTAGCAGAGCATGTCCGTCTTCACACAGCATTATATCTGTACATCCCCACGTCTACAATGGTGGAAATGTATTTACAGTAGTTTAGTTTAGTTTAAAGTTTATTTAAAGATCCCATGACATGGTACTTCTTGATGCTTTTATATGGCTCCTTAATGGTTCCCTAATACTGTAAATGAATCCTTCTTCAAAATCAACACTCAGTGCATGAGAAACAGAGATAAGATGAGAAAGAGTAATTTTTCTCTCTCTGAACAGGCCATTATGGGCAAATGAGGAGAAAAGAGATGGCCTATAGTAGAGGGTGGGGGCGTGGCCAAACTCTCCGCTCTCCGCTCTCAGCTGTGCGCTCTCTGATCCATTTCCGCGTTTTTGCGTGGAGAAGAGATTAGAAGCGCTCCATTGAAAAATAAACACATTTCCACAGAAAATAAAATTAAACCACTGCTGTTCAAAGGTCCAGAGGCTCAGATAAAGGACTTCCGAGCCTAGAAACACTCGGACGTGCCTCCAGGCAAATAAAAAAACGCATTTTGCATTGCCTAGCACGTTCGCAGTCCAAACTCTCTGGGCGTGATTTACAGAGACGCTGAGTACAGACAGACGGGGGTGGAACTGCATTTGTATTTCTTTTTTCGATCTGACGTCAATAAGGTGCCTTGTTCAAACTCGCCCGTTTGAGCTCTGATTTTTTGTAACGCAGAAAAGGATCGCAAATGCTCAGTTTAGACATTTCGCAACTTTTAACCATGGGGGGGGGGGCTAAACAGGGTAGGGGAGCTCACATTAACGTTCAAAAACCTCAGAAAGTGAAAATTTCATGCCATGTGACCTACAAGGGACAATGTACAGAGACATTAAGCTCAAAAAACAAAGATGATCTGATCTGCACCAGATTATAGCTACATAGCTAGTTTCCATCTGCACTACCGCTGGCCTACCGCTTTGAACAGCTTTGAAAGTCTTATTCGACTCAGGTTTTAAAAACTTTTAGATTAACTTTGAGACATTACACCAGTCTGTGCACTTGCTAGCTCCATAACACAAGCATGTAGAAAATGGACCTGCACCAAATGTTACGAAAGTGATATTGGTGAGTAAATGAATGTGTTTTATTACCGAAATAAGGCTCAGATTGTAAAAAACGTTAATTCTCCTTTAACTCGCCTAAAACACCTCGGCCTCTCCGGTGCTATTCACAAATGGTTCACGTCCTATCTCAGAGATAGAACATTTCTCCTCCAGGGTCCATGAAATCACATGTGGTGTTCCTCGGGGTTCTGTTTTAGGCCCTGTGCTTTTTAACCTGTACATGCTCCCTCTTGATGTCGTCAGGAAACATGGAATCAACTTCCACAGCTATGCAGATAATACACAGCTTCACATCTCCATGTCTCCTGATGACACCAGGCCAATGGATGCTCTTTTTAACTGCATTCTAGATATCAAATCCTGGATGGCAGAAAACTTTCTCTAGCTTAATCACGATAAAACTGAGGTTTTAGTCAAGCACAGTCTTTTTACCCATCTCCTCAAGTGAAAAACATGGGCGTCATTTTTGACTCTGAGCTGACTTTTATCCCACACATTAGAAATATCACAAAAATAGGTTTCTATCCCCTAAAAAACATAGCCAGCCAACACGGAGATACTGATGCATGCTTTTATCACCAGTTGAATAGACTACTGTAATGCCCTGCTCTCTGGTCTTCCCAAAAAGAGTATTTCAGATGTGCAGTTATTACAGAATTCGGCAGCACGTGTCCTGACTAGGGCGGGACCACATTATACTGGTTTTAAAATCACTGCATTGGTTCCCTGTGAGTTTCAGAATTGATTTTAAAGTTCTTTTAAATGTCTTATCTTTCAGAACTGATTTTACCTTACAAACCGGACCCTGCGCTCCTCCGACAGCAGGTTCCTGGTCATTCCCAAAGTCAGGACACACACTCACAGAGAGGCGTCTTTTCAGGACTACGGCCCTCGTCTATGGAACTGCCGGAGGACCTCAGGGCTGCAGAGAACGTTCATGTTTTTAAGAGTGGCTCAAGACTCACCTGTTTAGCTTAGCCTTCGAGTGAAATTTTATACTTTTACCTGTTTTTACTGTTCATATTTTATTTAACTTATTTATCTTATTTATTTTGAACTAATGTTGATCTATTTTTTTTAGGATTTCCAGTGTTTCCTCTGTAGGGGCCTCTGCACCGGGAGTGGTGGTTGGCTGCGGCTGCCGGGGTCCGGGCTCCTGATGGGGGGGTGGTACTTGGGCTTCATCTCTCCCCTGGCCCCTGTGAGGGTCCCTGGTGGCGGTGGACGGCTCTCTGCTCTTGGTGTAGATGCCTCCTCTGATGGTTTGTCTGCATTCAGCCTCACTTTGACTTTTTACTAGGTGCAGTTTTATGTATTTTAGCATGTTAGTGTGTGTGTGTGTGTGTGTGTGTGTGTGTGTGTAGGTGTGTGTGTGTGTGTGTGTGTGTGTTAATGTTTGGGTTGTTTGGTTGTGTGGTGTCTGACAGCTGTGGGGGGCTGGTTGGGTGGGCGGTAGGAAATGTAGGCTGTTTTTAATCACTGTAAAGCACTTTGTGTTGCATTTTTTGTATGAAAAGTGCTCTATAAATAAAGTTTAATAATTGAGTGATTGATTGATTTAATTGTATTCATCGGTTGGAGCAGGATTCATACTCTTTCAATTACGTTTATGTCAAGAGTGGGATTCAAACCACCAACCTTTGGATCAATTCTTTACCAACTGAGCTACTGTCAGCCTTGCTGTTGTTGGGTCCACTTCATCAATTGCTTAAAGGTACAGTGTGTAGGATTCGTGGCGCATAGGTGGTGTAGGTACCATGCACTTCCTCTTTTGGCTACGGCAGACCTCGGGGGTCACCCGGGCGCGCCGTAACGCGGACAGCTTGCGTACCAGCGCGCACCCGGCGCTGTGCGAGCTCTCACCGACAACTACGGTATAAATAAAAAGCGGTCCCGTTTTTCTTTTCGCATGAAAACACACATTTCCCGGCACAACAATCACACATGGGGCTTTTATACGGAAAAGCACAAAACGAGGTTTGTTACTTGGCTTACCTTTGAAGGCTCTGCACAGGTCAAACTCTGTATTTCACCATAAGCTTGGTCTCAGTCTGTCCGTAAGGATCCAGCGAATAAAATCCAGTAAAACAATTTAGTCCAAAACACGTGTTAGATCCATTATGACGTCTGATCCCGCAGCATGCTTGTGTTGTTTACCCAAAACCACGAGCCTTGCCGAAGGCGGAGCCCAAATGTCCTTCTGCAGCTCTCGTATTCAAAATGGCTGCCTCTGCATGGGGAAGATCCCCCTTTTATGTGACTATATCCAAGTCCAAAAGAATACTTTGATTTCATGATGGAAGTGAAAAGGCTTGGAAAACACTGTATTTTTGAATGGGTATCTTCAATTTCAGTAATTAACGGGTAAAAATCTTACAAACTGTCTTACACAACCTTTAATATGAAAGTGGTGTGTGAGTGAGAGTTGGTGGTTGGAGGGGCCAGTGGTGCAGATGGAGAGCCCCGTGTCCTTCAGCTGCACCAGCGTGTGCACAGTGAATATGAGCGTCCAAAAAGGACTCCCTGAGACTCACTCATGCACTTCTTCTTAACAACACAGAGGTGTGATCAAAAGCATGGACTCTGAGGCGTGGTCAGGTCTACAGCAGCACTGCTCCTGTAGTTATGACAAAAGGAGAAATTAAATTTGTCAACTGGACAAAAGTTTATTTGGTCAAATACATTTCGCAGCTCATCCAAGCTGCTTCTTCATTTCTGGTCAGACGCTGGTGGACACTGCCTGATATCTGCCTGAAGGGAGGAGCTAACTACAATGAAATTGAGACTGCCACACCTATTTGTTTACAGTTTCTGTTAGTTAGGTAGGCTTGTTAAATATGCAGTGGGAGTGGAGTGTGGGGTCTTGTTAGTGGGGTTTTTCACACCTCTGGACCTGACCTGGCTAATCCTACAGTTTTCTCTGTTTGTTTCGGTTTGAGGATAGAGTTATAGATGAGACACAAATGATGTCTGAGACCTCCATTTCTGTTCAAGGAAGGATTCTCTTTCTTGACAAAAATAGCCTCTTTATCTCCCCTCTCAAAGCAGTCCTTTTCTCTGGCCAAGATCTGTACCTCACTGTCCTCAAAGGAGTGGCCCGTGGCTTCTAGGTGGAGATGTACGGCAGACTGAGGTCCCGTGTTGCTCTCCCGTCTGTGTTGGTACATCCTCTTGTAAAGTGGCTGTTTTGTTTCTCCAGTGTAGCGCTTCACGTCACTGAATGGAGTAGTCCACATTATTTTGTTTGTGGCTCGGTGTTTTGTCCTTTGGGTGGACCAGTTTCTGTCTTAAAGTGTTTGTGGGTTTGAAATAGACTGGGATTTCATGTTGTCTGAAAATTCTCTGTAGTTCAGAAACGCCAGCCAGGTAAGGAATAGTTACACCCTTTCTCTTGGGTTCTGATTCTCTCTTGTCTTGTTTCTTGTCTCTTAGTTTTATTGAAAGCCCATTTAGGATCTCCACAAACAGAGAAGGCTTTCTGCTTTCCCTCTGTGCTTGTTGGAACCATTCGTGCTACAGTGGGTGATGTGAATCTAAAAGCAGGTACTGGTCAGACCAATACTTACTTTTTGATTCAAGAAACAAGACAACAGAGAATCAGAACCCAGGAGAAGGGGTGTAACTCTTCCTTACCTGGCTGGCGTTTCTGAAAAACTACAGAGGATTTTAAGACAACATGAAATCCCAGTCTATTTCACACCCACACACACTTTAGGACAGAAACTGGTCCACCCAAAGGACAAAACACCAAGCCACAAACAAAGTAATGTGAACTACTCCATTCAGTGACGTGAAACCCTTACCTGGCTGGTGTTTCTGAAAAACTACAGTAAACGCTTTTACTGAGTTTTCAGACAATTTTAAAACTTATTTGGCTGTTTTGGCTAATGTGTGCATTGTGTCTCCATGGTAACTGCTGAACATTCTGCCATAGACATGCAGGTAAAATTGCCAGAAATGATGCCACTGCAAAGTATCAATGAGTGACTAGAACCAAGAGCTCAATGTGGTAGAACACAAATCTGCATTCAGTTGCTCCACCTGTGTCAAATGTGACAGGAATTGAGAATGAGGTAAAGTCATCTCATCAATCATTCAATCAATCAATCAAACAATATTTATAAAGCGCTTTTCATACAAAATGTAACACAAAGCGCCATCAGCATTAAACACCTGCGATTGCATACAACTGAACAATACCAACATAAAATACAGTATAAGAATAAAACACTTTATTGTGATAGTTGGGTCAAAAATAACATTATTATTAGATTCACAATGAATAGATGAAAATGGACACCTGTCATATTTTAAATCCCTTAAAGGTCCCATGGCATGAAATTTTCACTTTCTGAGGTTTTTGAACGTTAATGTGAGCTCCCCTACCCTGTTTAGCCCCCCCCCCCCATGGCTAAAAGTTGCGAAATGTGTAAACTGAGCATTGGCGATCCTTTTCCGCGTTTGAAAAAAAGACAGCCCAAATGCGCGATTCTGAACAAGGGAACTTTCTGACATCAGAAAAGGTTTCCACCCCCCGTCTGGATGTCTACCCACCGTCTCTGGAAATCACAGCCAGAGAATTTGGACCGCGAAGGAGCTACGAAATGCGTTTTTTAATTTGCCTAGAGACACGTGAGAGTGTTTCCAGGCTCGGATGTCCTTTATCCGAGCCTCCGAATCTCTGAAACAGCAGTGGTTTAATTTTATTTTCTGTGGAAATGTGTTTTTTTTTTTATTGAAAGCGTCTCATATCTTTCTCCGCGCTTAAAACACGGAAGTGACAGCGCACCGCTAATCCAGGAAACAGCGGCCTATTTGGTCACAACCCACCTGCTGCACTGGCCTGTCTCTGTCCTCCTCATTTGCATTCAAGCAACAACGCCCAGAATAAAGCGTTTCAGAGACATATTTATGACTCTGATTGTCTTCATGAGGCTCTCTCATGCACTGAGGCTTGATTTTGAAGAAGGATTCATTTACAGTATTAGGAAACCATTACGGCGCCATATAAAAGCATCAAGAAGTACCATTTTCAAGATTCAAGATTGTTTATTTGTCATATGCAGAATCAACACAAGGTCAACAATGCAATGAAATGCTTAGGATCAGAAGAACCGTTGACTCGCTAAGATAGTCAAGAAGTACTAATAACATGCAATAATAGTACATGGTAAAAAAAGTGTTGTAAAGTGCAGGGGAAGAGGTAAACAATATAATAAACAATATAATAAACAATATAATAAAATATGTAATAAAAAAAAAAAAACAAGGTACAATGTACAAGGTGCAGGTAGGATTAAATCAAGATCAAATAAGGTGTAAGTATTTCACAGATTGCACATAATATGGTGTGGTGTAGGTGTTGCATGTGGATTTCGTATTGCACATAGTATGGTATAAATATTGCACATAGTGTGGTATAAATATTGCACATAGTGTGGTATAAGTATTGCACATGTAACAGTAATTTACAGTGAGGTAGTGACAAACATGATATATTCATATAGAGCAGCAGCAGTAAACATAATTATGCATAATGCATGTCATGGGATCTTTAATACATTTGGTTCACCCGACATGAATATTGTGTAGCAATCCCCACAGGTGATGTAAGTATCCTGCAGGTGAAATCTACGTAACCAGATGGTGTCCAGTTCAATCATATTTAGATGGAATGCATATCAAAGAATACAGAGACAAATAGTAACAAATAAAACAACTCCTTGGAGAAATTTGATTGGAATAACAAATGCAATCTCATTTTCAGAATCAGACTTTTATTGCCATTGTCAAGTGAACACAATTCTCAGACTAGGAACTTGTCTCGGTGATAAGGTGCGAACATAAAACACGAAATAATAATAATAATAATAACTAGAATATAGACAATAAATAATAATAACTAGAATATAACTATCATATAGTAAAAAAAACAAAAAAACTAAAACAAGGTTCAGCATCAGAACAGTAGTGCAAACATGACTTAATTAAAGTGACTAGTGATATAAAGTGTCCAACTTTGTGCAGATGTTATGAATTGTTCATGAGTCCAACAGCAGAGGGAAAGAAACTGTTCTTGTGACTGCAATATGACTATAAAACCTTACTGTGGAATGTTCCAGCCAAAGCAATCACCATGGAGACAAGCAGATGACAAACCCTCCATTAGAAAAGTTTCATACTATACATACTATGTATGTGTCTACAGAGGGTTACTCCAAACAGCACGTTAACCAAAGCCTAACGAGACAATCCTGAGCTGTGATATAGTGTGTGGCCTGTCAGGACAGACCCTGCATTCCACTGGCCTCTGTCACTCTTCACACGGTAAGCACTGCTCCTCCTCTGGCTCTGTTCCTCTGGCTCTGCTCCTCTGACTCTGCTTCTCTGGCTCTGCTCCTCTGGCTCTGCTCCTCTGGCTCTGTTCCTTTGGCTCTGCTTCTCTGGCTCTGAGCCTCTGGCTCTCTTCCTCTGGCTCTGCTCCTCTGGCTCTCTTCCTCTGGCTCTGCTCCTCTGGCTCTGCTCCTCTGGCTCTCTTCCTCTGGCTCTGCTCCTCTGGCTCTCTTCCTCTGGCTCTGCTCCTCTGGCTCTGCTCCTCTGGCTCTCTTCCTCTGGCTCTGCTCCTCTGGCTCTCTTCCTCTGGCTCTCTTCCTCTGGCTCTGCTCCTCTGGCTCTCTTCCTCTGGCTCTGCTCCTCTGGCTCTCTTCCTCTGGCTCTCTTCCTCTGGCTCTGCTCCTCTGGCTCTCTTCCTCTGGCTCTGCTCCTCTGGCTCTCTTCCTCTGGCTCTCTTCCTCTGGCTCTGCTCCTCTGGCTCTCTTCCTCTGGCTCTCTTCCTCTGGCTCTGCTCCTTTGGCTCTGCTCCTCTGGCTCTCTTCCTCTGGCTCTCTTCCTCTGGCTCTGCTCCTCTGGCTCTCTTCCTCTGGCTCTGCTCCTCTGGCTCTGCTCCTCTGGCTCTGCTCCTCTGGCTCTCTTCCTCTGGCTCTCTTCCTCTGGCTCTCTTCCTCTGGCTCTGCTCCTCTGGCTCTCTTCCTCTGGCTCTCTTCCTCTGACTCTCTTCCTCTGGCTCTGCTCCTCTGGCTCTGCTCCTCTGGCTCTCTTCCTCTGGCTCTCTTCCTCTGGCTCTCTTCCTCTGGCTCTGCTCCTCTGGCTCTGCTCCTCTGGCTCTCTTCCTCTGGCTCTCTTCCTCTGGCTCTCTTCCTCTGGCTCTGCTCCTCTGGCTCTCTTCCTCTGGCTCTGCTAAAAGATGCATTTTAAAGCCAGAGGAGTACTCCAAACACTACTTTGTTACTATTCCTGTAGAAGTAGAAGTATGTGGTAGAGCTGTGTTAGACGGACATCTGTGCTGACCCCTCCCCCCATCACTCATTGACCCCTGACCTTTGACCTGTCCCAAAAGGAGGAGGGATTAGCCTGAGTTAGCAGGCTATTCAGCTAGCGGTGAACTCATTCAGCTGTCTAAGCAGGTCCACTGTGGGACTTTTCTGGTAGCTGGTCCTTCACCTGCTTGTCTCCATGGTGACCTTATTGCTTTGTCTGAAATGTTCCACTATATGGCATTAAACAGGTCTTTCTTGCATTTATTCACTTCAAAGTGTTATTAGTCTGTCTAAATCTCCAAAGCTGAAAATGCTCTGTTCCACCTTGTGATGTCATGAAGTGGTAGTTTTCAAGTTAACAGCCTCTTTTACCTTTAATTCAGTGGAGATTGGCAATTCCAGAACTGAAATCATCCAAGGTGTATGAAGTTAAAAAACAAAGTGGACTTCCTGTGCTTTCCGTTTGAGAGAAGAACTGTCATTTGAAAACTACCGCTTTGTGACATCACAAGGTGGAACAGAGCATTTGGAGCTTTGGAGATGTCGACAGACTAATAATGAAGGGTTACTCAAACATGTGTGAATGAAACAACACAACTCAGGTATGTTTTGATGAGGTAACAATATTCTAACATGTTCTTTTTTTTTTTTTCAAAAGTTCAAAACTCCACACAGCTTCCAGGTGCTGGTAACAACAGGAACATTGAATAATTCCGGAAAAAAGAAGATTACCGCACACTCACTTGACTTTACTCTTAGCGAACAACGCGTTTCGCTTCTACAGCATCATCCTGTGCGGTAAACTTCTTTTTTCTGGAATGTTTTTTTTCTTTTTATGTCTGATGTAAATGAGGACTGCAGTATTATCAGCAATTAGCAAACTTCTAGCATGACAAACAACAAAGTCCATCTTACTGTGCATAAAAGTGCAACCCTGTAGTTTACAAACATGTCCTGAAATGTTCTTATTACTCTTATTATATCTCGTATTAGTTTCAGTTCAGATTTCAGTGTTTTTATTGATTCTTCTGGACTTGTTTCAGATGCAGAGGGACAGAACAAGCCCAGCACACAAGGATGCTCCCCACACTTTATTTACACCAAACTCTTTAAGATTAATGCTCAATGCTAACAGTGTGAGGCTACAGTTCCAGATGTCTCAGAGGACATGACAGGGACATGGGCGAGAAAAAGGGGACAGAGAGTCAGAGACAGGGAGCAGTAGGACTGGATAAGGGACAGAGGAGAAAGACAGGGACAGAGGGGCAGAGACGGGGACAGAGGACAGGGACAGAGGACAGGAAACAGAGGAGAAAGGTGTGGACAGACTACAGTTTGAGTGTGTAGTCTAAAGGCGCGTACACAGTACACAGACTGAGGTCCAGCCTCAGCAGCAACACAAGGTCAGATCATTTGTGTAGGTCACAAGCACAAAGGAACATGTCCACTATTCATAGAAGCACATAGTTCACATGTCCACACTGGTGTCCTCAGTGGACAGTAGTACAGTAGGTCCAGTGCTGTGGGCACTAGTGCACATGTCCATTATTCATCGAAGGACAGAGTCCACATGTCCTTACAGTTCTCCACAGGTGTCCTCAGAGGACAGTGGTGCATTAGTCCCAGTCACTGGATCCAGAGCTGTGGTCACTATAAGTCCAGTGTGTGGTCACTGGGTCACTTCCTCTTGGTGCTTCCTCCGCGCTGGCTCCTCCTCCTCTTGAGGATCATGTGGTAGAGTTGCTCCAGCCCTTCGTGCAGACCATCTCCGATGATGGCGCAGGCAGGCTGAATGTGGTAGGAGGTGTGTGGCTGAAGCTCGTGAAGGGCCAGCTGTCTCTCCATGTCTCGGACTGTCAAGCTGCGGGGCAGGTCCTGCTTGTTGGCGATAACCAGCAGAGGAGCACCCTGGTTCTCGCTCAGCTTGGTAACCTTATGGAGCTCGGTGCGCGCCTCCTCCAGCCGCTCCACGTCCACAGAATCCACCACATAGATGATGCCATCTGCTCCGCGGCTGTAGGACTTCCACAGGGGCCTGAGCTTCTCCTGGCCGCCCACGTCCCACAGGTGGACGCTCAGACCTTTGGCAGAGTTTAGGCGGATCTTCTCACTGTTGAAGCCGATGGTAGGCACCGTGTTCACAAACTCATTGAGCTTGAGCCTGTAGAGCACTGTGGTCTTCCCCGCAGAGTCCAGCCCCAGCAGCACAATGTGCAGGGACTGGAAGGACGAAAGGCTGCTGCCCATCTCCTCAAACAGACCTTCAAGCACTTGAAGTGGTCCTCAGGCTGAAACGAAGTCCCCTGAGAAGTACACACATTAACAGCTACCAACTCCACTCCAAACCGTAAAATCCCAAACTCGTCCGTGAAACTCGGGGCTGAAGTCCTGTCTCTGTGCTCTTATTGTCCAAACACACGGCACATTCCAGGTGCTCGAAACGCGTTTACGGGACGGGCTCTGGAGGAATGCGAGCAATGCGCTTCATTAGTATTCCCTTCACAGACGCGCACACAGGACACACGGACACGGCTGTCCTCCGCACGGTTAAACACTTCCACACGAACACAGTCGGTCTGTACCGCGTTCAGAGCGCGTCCACCCCAAAGCTCGGGCCGGTGAGCGGGAGAATCCAGGCAGTTTTCACGGACAGTCGGCTTGGTTGATGTCCTCCGGTGCGCACGGACACGGAGCCAGGGCAAAACAAAAGAAGACCCGCCTCTCCTGACTCCACCGCCAATCACAACGCAGGAGACAAGGACGCGGGCCAATCAGGGGCAGGGAAGAGACGCACAATCGGTCTAAGCGCCGCCCCTACTGTGTGTGGAACCAAGAGAAGAGCAGGAGACAGATCCAGCAGCTCTGTCCTTTTGCCCCGTGATGTGGTGTGACAGCGGCGCCTGTTGCTCAGGGAGGTGATGGTCCGTTCTTTGGGACATTACCGCATGATTAAAGCCTGTTTATGGGGCTCAGCTATAGAAGATTTTGAGTTTTAAATTTCTCACGTTGAAATTTTTAAGCCTGAAAAAACATTTTTTAGTTGCCGTTTAAAGGTCCCATGGCATGAAATTTTCACTTTCTGAGGTTTTTGAACGTTATTGTGAGCCCCCCTACCCTGTTTAGCCCCCCCCCCCCCATGGTTAAAAGTTGCATTTGCGGTCCTTTTCTGCGTTAGAAAAAAACACAGCTCAAACGGGCGATTCTCAACAAGGCACCTTATTGACATCAGCTCGAAAAATGCAGTTCCACCCCCGTCTGTGTCTACTCAGCGTCTCTGTAAATCACGCCCAGAGAGTTTGGACTGCAGAGGAGATACACAATGCGAAATGCGTTTTTTTATTTGCCTGGAGGCACGTGCGAGTGTTTCTAGTCCTTTATCTGAGCCTCTGGACCTTTGAACAGCAGTGGTTTAAAGGGACAGTGTGTAAGATTTTTACCCGTTAATTACTGAAATTGAAGATACCCATTCAAAAATACATTGTTTTCCAAGCCTTTTCACTTCCATCATGAAATCAAAGTATTCTGTTGGACTTAGATATAGTCACATAAAAGGGGGATCTTCCCCATGCAGTGGCAGCCATTTTGAATACGAGAGCCGCAGAAGGACATTTGGGCTCCGCCTTCGGCAAGGCTCATGGTTTTGGGTAAACAACACAAGCATGCTGCCGGATCAGACGTCGTAATGGATCTAACACGTTTTTTGGACTAAATTGTTTTACTGGATTTTATTCGCTGGATCCTTACGGACAGACTGAGACCAAGTTTATGGTGAAATACAGAGTTTGACCTGTGCAAAGCATTCTAAGGTAAGCTAACTTCGTTTTGTGCTTTTCCGTATAAAAGCCCCATGTGCTCGGGGAGTGATTGTTGTGCAGGGAAATGAATTGCATAGTCAAAAAGAGGAGACTGTAAGGTTTCATTTGATGTGTAGAGTGTCATGGTACATGATCGGGAATGTGTGTTTTCATGAGAAAAAAAACAAAAACAAAAAAAACGGGAGCGCGTTTTATTTATACAGTAGCGGCGTGCGGCTCGTGCGGGTGACCCTCGAGGTCTGCCGTAGCTAAAACAGAAAGTGCAATAGCACCATCCACCTATGTGCCACGAATCCTACACACTGGGGCTTTAATTTTATTTTATGTGGAAATGTGTTTATTTTTCAATGGAACGCTTCTCATCTCTTCCTGCGCGCAAAAACGCAAAAATGGGTCAGAGCGGACAGCTGAGAGCGGAGAGTTTGGCCACGCCCCCACCCTCTACTATAGGCCATCTCAATCAATCAATCAATCAATCAAACATTTATAAGGCGCTTTTCATACAAAATTGTAGCACAAAGCGCCTTACAGTGGTCAAGGAAACCGGAGTACCCGGAGGAAACCCACCCAAACACGGGGAGAACATGCAGTCTCCACACAGAAAGGCCCGGGCAACCCGAACCTTCTTGCTGTGAAGCATGAGTGCTAGCCACTCAGCCACCGTGCCGCCAGGGGTAAAAAAAAAAAAAAAAAAAAAAAAAAAAATTGCATTCAAGCAACAACGCCCATAATGGACTGTTCAGAGAGAGAAAAATTACTCTTTCTCATCTTATCTCTGTTTCTCATGCACTGAGTGTTGATTTTGAAGAAGGATTCATTTACAGTATTAGGGAACCATTAAGGAGCCATATAAAAGCATCAAGAAGTACCATGTCATGGGACCTTTAAGCCTTCAAATTCAACAGTCAAAATATAGATTGTAAAAAAATTTGCAGTGAAAAAATCACAGCTGATCTAATGTAAACATAAAATACAAGTAGGAAGTGGTGCGGTGAAGCGATCTGATAGGTCAGAATGATCTTCGTCAAAACCTCCGCCCACAGATGAGAATGGCCAATAGGAAACAGCCTCTGTCCTCACTCACACAGAATGATTGCTTCTGCCTTGGCATCTTGAATCTTTGCTATGAAATTTTTCATGGTGGGCGCCGCAGTGGCACACCTGGCAACCCATCTCCCAGTCTTGAGCTAGTCTTGCTCAGGACTGCCTTAGCTGGAGGATCTGACATGTGGGGCATGTTTTGGGTTGCTGGAGGAAACTGGAGTACCCAGAGGGAGAACATGCAAACTCCGCACAGAAAGGCCCGGGAATCGAACCTGGAACCTTCTTGCTATAAAGTGTGAGGGCTAGCCACTCGGACACCATGCCACCTAAAACTAAAATAGAAACTAGATAGTTGTATGACCAAGGACTGACACTCACACAATGACACTGAGAATTCTCTGAAGAACATTTTGGTCTCAGATGTGCTGCTGATGTTTAATCAAAATGGAGCGACTCTTCAAACTCACATCAGTTTTAGTCAATGACACTTCACTCACAAATCATCTGCTACATTCATAATTTTATTTCCCAAACTACAAAACCAGACCGTCTGAATATTCTGTATGTCCATAGAAAAGATCAGGAGTCTGCATTGGTCAGGTCAGAGAGTGTCTGCTGCTAAGAGGAGGGGTCCTGAAGGGGCCCGTATTTGGCATTAACACACAATCACACATGTTTATTTCCTGAGAGAACAGGGATATGAGGAGGGACACGAGGAGAGCAGGGTCCCAGGGATAAAAAGAGAGGATGGTTCCAGGGAGAAGTGGAGAGCAGAAGCCGAGTGCACTAGCTGGTCATAAGACTATGGTCTATGTCCAACTTAAAGGAAAAGTAATGTTGTTTTTTTTTACAATCTGAGCCTTCTTTCGGCAATAAAACAAGTAGTTTTACTCACCCATAGCAGTTTGGTGTCAATTGGAGCAGTTTTGAAGAACTTATGTTGTAGCCGTTCTGTTCTACTAATGATCCCGTATCCGTTAGCGTGAGTGCTCGGGGCATTACTTTGCGGTGTCCAAATAACACAAACTTTAGCACTTTTCAAATCACAGAAGATCGCTGTGTCAGGGTAGACTTTTAGTAGATTCCAAAACGGCCTGAAACCCGATATCGCAACAGAAAAGTAAAGTTCAGAGCGGTGTTAGCTTCTTTCGGACTAGCGGTGTTTACAAAACAGCTGAGTTCACGCATGCGCACTGTCCTCTCTGATGACGTCATCAAATGAAACTATAGCTGCATATCGGGTTTCAGGCCGTTTTGGAATCTACTAAAAGTCTACGCTGACACAGCGATCTTCTGTGATTTGAAAAGTGCTAAAGTTTGTGTTATTTGGAGAGCGCAAAGTAATGCCCCGAGCACTCACGCTAACGGATACGGGATCATTAGTAGAACAGAACGACTACAACATAACTTCTGCGATACTGCTCCAATTGACACCAAAGTGCTATGGGTGAGTAAAACTACTTGTTTTATTGCCGAAAGAAGGTTCAGATTGTAAAAAAACGTAACTTTTCCTTTAAAGGTCCTGTATCTGATTTCTTTAATGTATTTGAGCAAAATGTGTCTTGCCCCAATACAGATATATTGTATAAAAAGCTCTTGAAGTCAATATAAGTCAAGAAGTGTCTGTTAGCATGCTAGATGTTGTTAGCGTTACCATCACAGCAAAACTCCACTCTGGTCTCTAAGAGTTGTGAAAAGTGCTTATACTCATCGTGGTGAATAATTAGGATGATCAATGCATAAAGCAAGTGAGGACTAACTTTGGACCAGCGTTGTTTAAAATTAAATAGTTCTGTTTTTCATGCTTTTTAAAATTATTTTTTTTGTAAAGATACGCCTGTCTTATTGTTACGACTAGTATACCAGCTGGACTAAAGTCCTTTGTGTGCGACGCCTTCACGACAGAAGTTCCTCTGCTATTTGTGGTTGCCATGGATTCTGGGGTTGGGTGCTCTTGTGGCTGTCTAGCGGGCACACTGAGCAGTTAAAAAAAAAACATTTTCATCTTACAGACTTTTTTACAGCAAGGAAGAGAAAGGCTTAGGACAGGCTTTACTGTCGTGTGTCCAGAGTTCACCTGGTGCCCTCTGCAGGCTGCATGACACAAAGAACACAGAGGAGAGACACTTTTGTCCTGAGGACTGTTACTGTATACCTGTTGAGCTGCAGTGACAAAATAAAGGTCTCTATGTTTTCCGGTTATAGAAACAGTTGTTATCTGCGCAGCATTAAATGATCCATCAGTATCAGACCTGATCATAGAGCAGACAGAACTGCCATCTTAAATGACAATACCTCCCCTTGTACAGTTCCTGCTAATATTTTAATTCTCCTCTGGATAATAGACACTGTGAAACAGAATCGTCTGTTTTCTTGTGAACCTGCTGGACACCAACATGGTGTTAGAACATGGCCGGGCAATGGGCTTAACCTGAGCTGGTCAGTACTATCTTCAGTCACTCTGTCGGTGTGAGATTTAGAACTTAACTACGATCAGTTGGTACACTCAACTCCAGGCTCCCAAGGGAAAAAGAAGAACAGGGTCCAGGACACTGTTCCACTGTGCCATCTGAAGCCCTGTGCAGTGGTACAGGGGGCGGAGCTTCAGATGGTACAGTGCACCTGGGGGACATGGCTTGAAGGGGAGTGGTTCTAGGGGCAGAGTTCCAGATGGAACAGTGACACAGAGGGGCTGGGCTTCAGATAGCACTGTGGTTCTATGGGCAGGGGTTAAAGTTAATAGTCTTCGGATGACACAGTGTTTCAGGGAAGCTTCAGATTGCACAGCCGTGCTAGGGGTCGGGGCCTCTGACAGCACAATGTTCCAGAGGGTGGGGCACAGTGTTCCAGGGGGTGTAGCTTCAGATGACACAGAGATCTGGGGGCGGGGCCTCAAATGGCCCAGTGTTCCAGGGGGGTGGGGCCTTAGATGGCACAGTCGTCCTGGGAGGTGGGGCCTCACATGGCACAGTCGTCCTGGGAGGTGGGGCCTCACATGGCACAGTCGTCCTGGGAGGTGAGGCCTCAGATGGCACAGTTGTCCTGGGAGGTGGGGCCTCAGATGGCACAGTCGTCCTGGGAGGTGGGGCCTCAGATGGCACAGTCGTCCTGGGAGGTGGGGCCTCAGATGGCACAGTCGTCCTGGGAGGTGGGGCCTCAGATGGCACAGTCATCCTGGGAGGTGGGGCATCAGATGGCACAGTCATCTGGAGGGTCGGGGCTGAAGGCCTGGCTCCGCAGTTGTTCCAGGCAGTAGACCAGGATCAGGGTCCCTGTCAGGTGCCTCCAGCGTTTGGTGATGGGGCTCTTCATGCGGTCCAGCCCCAGGTGCAGCTCCTGCAGCACATCCCGGTAACTGTCCCCGATTTGCGCAGCCCACGTCACCAGGAAGTCATATGCCGGCTTCCACATAGCCTGGACACATGAGAAGACACAAGAGTGGACATGTGACAAGAGACTCAAATGGACACCTGTCTCTGTCCTACCTCACTCGTCTGTTCTACTCATAACCTGTATAAACAAGTGGACCTCACTCACAGTGTTCGGCTCCAGTCAAATGAAACTCGTCGAAGCTTGCAGTTATAGGAGCGAATTTGAACCCGGAGTCCATATTTTGAATTCTGACCACGAGTATCCAACCAAAAGCAACCAAAGAGCCAATCAGGAGTGAGACTGTTGAAGCTAACGGCCCCTGATGCTCACACCACTGGTTTAGCCAGAAGTGGGTGCTTTGCAATCAAACCTTATGCTAATGTTAGCAGGAGTGACCTTGGGGAAAGATGGCAGATTATTGATAACAGGAGAAGTTCAATTTGTCAACTGGACAAAGTTTGTTTGGTTGAAAACGTTTCGCCGCTCATCCGAGAGGCTTCGTCAGCTTCGTTTTCAACCAAACAAACTTTGTCCAGTTGACAAATTGAACTTCTCCTGTTATCATGGATTCTACCTGGACGACTGAGGGACTTTTCACGCATGGCAGATTATTGTTCTGTTATTAATTTTAATAACAAAAATAATGAAATAAAAATGATGAGGAGCAGGGCCACGCTTTTTCAATACAAAGTGAATTGGAGCCAGAGTCCATGGAGCTGGAAGAATGCCTATGCTCACTTCCTATTTGGAACAAGGTGGCTAGCAGGATAACTTTGTCCATACAGTCTATGGTCCTACCTCACTGTCCACCACCCCGCTCCTGTCTCGGTGGGGTGCCTCGTAGGCGTCCATCTGTTGCCGGGACACTTTGACCAGTTTGTCAGCGAGCTCCCTCCAGCGGCTGGCCACCTCCACCGCAGTGGTCAGGAGCGCAAAGTCCATGATGAGGCGTGCCACCAGCCCCTGGCAGTCCAGCTTCAGCAGGGCCTGGAGACCAGAGGGACAGGGTCAGACAGGACCAGAATGTGGACAGGGTCAGAGGGACAGAAGCTGTGAGGTACTTTAGATAGAACAGATATTACTTTTTTTTTTTTTTTAATTAAAGTTAAAACTAAAACTAAATTAAATTAGTAGTGGACCTTATAATGTGTCCCGGGCATCTGACTTTTCTTTGCACATGAGTAAACTGTACATTGCAAAAGCAGCAGTCAACCCAGACACCTGAAAATGAATGCATGTAGTGATTCACGATGTGCCAGAGGCGTTTTGAGACCCCTTACACAGATGTAGACCTGTTTACACAACAACTGTGATCATAAAACACTCCGAATCCTTTCTGCATTTCAATGTAAACTATGAAGTACGGCTGTAGTACACTCATTTGTCCAGCAAACGGCACTGTGCTCCCTCCTGATGAAAGTTACCTGCTGTAGAACGTGTGCTTTATGGGACCGTGCTGGTGGACTTAAGTGAAAGTACATAGCTTTATGACAGATTCTTGACTAGATATCATTTGTCCAGTGTTTATGAGCTCCTCTATCGTTTGGTGAGGACTGAGTGCAGGCTGACCAGCAGACAGTCTCATATGAAAACATTGTGTATTTGTGAAAAATCATGGCCCTGTGAACAGCACTTCGTCCTACTGCAGTGTCAGGTATCCCAACAAGATAATGGTGTGTGTTTCTAACTTTTCCCTCATGTGAAAGCTCAGAACCTCCAGAATTCCCTCCCTGAGCTGCAGAGGCTGCACTAGAACTGACTCATGATTGGCTGCAGGTGCTGTGGTTTAGGTAGTGAATATTCAGATCAGAGAGATGCATTTTATGGCTCTCTCAGAAAATGACAACCCAAGAGTAGCCTCATTTCCATTGTCATGGTTCCACGGGTCTGTGGAGTGGCTCCCTCCAGCCCAGGCTCTGGGCCCAGGAGAAAGGCTCTGCTCTGTGACACTGATGTCACCAAAAATATTATTCATGTTTTCTTAAAGAACACATAGTGCTTTTGTGTGGTCTATAGTTCAAATCTATGACACTTGTGGATCATTATGTTATGGATTTTATGTTATACAGTGGTACCTCACCTTACGAAATTAATTCATTCCAGAAGTGGTTTCGTAACGTGAAAAATGCGTAAGTTGAGTAGCTATTTCAATGGGAAAAGCCTGATTCGTTCCAAGGCCCCGATCCAAGTTTTTTTTTTTTTTATAGTGTAACTTTTTTTATAGTGTAACATTGTGTTCTGTGTGTTTCTCACATTTGTCTCTCGTTTAAACACTCAAACTTTCATAGATTTTCAACAAAATGTATTAACAGTGAAGTGTGGGGGGGAAGCGGGAGGGGGGAGAAAACTGCACTCTGACACGTGTGATAGCGCAGCATGACCCGGCGCGGAGCTGATAGCAGGTCTAGACCAAGGTCTAAACCTGGACTGGACCAGGACTAAACCTGGACTAAACCAGGACTAAACCTGGACTAAACCAGGACTAGACCAGGTGGATTAAAGCAGCGAGGAGGGGACTGCACGCAGTCTGAGCGCATGAACGCATGAACGAGACCCATGCAAGAGCCGCGGGCTCCTCCTGGTTTAGTCCAGGTTTAGTCCTGGTTTAGTCCAGACCACCGCGGCTCCTCCTGGTTTAGTCCAGGTTTAATCCTGGTTTAGTCCAGACCACCGCGGCTCCTCTAGACCTCTTCTAGACCTGGTCAGGTCTAGAGGAGGTCTAGACTACCGTGGCTCTTGCATGGCTCTTGTTCATGCGCTCAGACTGCGTGCAGTCCCCTCCTCGCTGCTTTAATCCACCTGGTTTAGTCCTGGTTTAGTCCTGGTCCAGTCCAGGTTTAGACCTTGGTCTAGACCTGCTGTCAGCTCCGCGCCGGGTCATGTGCGCTATCACACACGCAGTCTTCTCCCCCCTCCCCCTTCCCCCCACACTTCACTATTAATAATTTTGTTGAAAATCTATGAAAGTTTGAGTGTTTAAACGAGAGACAAATGTGAGAAAAGTTTAAATCCAGTCTGAGAAAAGCGTATAATGTGTGTGGCTGAGCGCGCATTATTTGAATTTTTGAGATTTCGCGTTTCGTAACTTGAATTTTCTTTCGTATCTAGAGACCAAAATTTACCGTGAAGGCGTTTCGTAACTTGAAATTTTCGTTTGTTGGGTCATTCGTAAGGTGAGGTACCACTGTATATATTTTCACAATATTCATCTAAAATTAAACAAACAAGTCCGCTGACTTCAGTGTTAGAAAACTGTTGTGCCCAATGGGAGCCATAAACGTCATCACAAAAGCATCAACAAAGTGCCGCATGTTGTGGATATCTGCACATCACACTAGAGCAGAGCATTTTTAAAATTTGTACCAAAAATGATGCTGCCCAATCCTAAAATAAATAAATATTAATAAAGATGACTCCAACATGTATGAATCACTCCAAATACAACTCCAGAGGGTCAATGAGAAGAAACTACTATAACATGGTTTCTTTTGCAAAGCATATCATTTCAACATATAAACGTTTATCACAAGATCAAGTCAGCATTTGGTGAGAGATTACTATTTTATTTTATGTTTATATCTGCTTTTTGCCTGTCCAATATTTGTGTAATTTTGAACATGTTTACCTCCTATCTGGAGCCACAGATAGTTCCTTTAACCCACAGTTCCACAAACAAGAAACAAGAAGTCTGAGTGCCTGATGACATGTGCTGCCTGCAGTCGTACAGATAGTGTGCCCTCTGCTCACCTCTATTTCAGCTGATTTACACCGAGATAAATGTGTATAACCTCTGCTGACCGCTTTCTCTTCACATGTGCAGGCCTGCGGGCATGCACACACACACACACACACACACACACACACGCACACACACACGCGCACACATGCGCGCGCACACACACACATCTACAGCACAGTTCCACTCATTTACATGGATTTAAATGAGGAGTGCACGCAGGACAGGACCATACAGCAACAAAATGAATCACACTTTCTCGATTTTCTTTGCGACATTTTTTCTTGAATGAAACTGTCAAGGTCTATCTCCTACATAAACATTAATTAAAAGAAATTCATTTTCTTCTGTCTGTTCCAAGCCCCAAACCCATACACTACAACTGCCTTGACCTCTGTTGACCATTCTGTTGACCCCTGTCTGACCTCTGTATCCTTGAAACAAATGCACATCTTTCAACGGCTCAAGTCCATCCTCACAGACGTGAATTTGGAGGCAAGCTCTATATTATGAATAGGATAAAAAAATAAAATAAAGATTATATAGAGCAGGTTAATAAGACCAAAATGACGAGAGGGGAGACTTCCAGTGTAAGTCAGTGGCAGCCAGGGTCAGAAGGAGCCCCCATGCTCACTTCCTGTTTGGAACACAATGGGAAGTGGGTTTTCTATGTCCATTTATACATACAGTCTGTGATGTGTCCTCTATCTACAGGATAAAGCTCTGGCCACACAGATTTAGTTGTGCTTATAGAACCTAAAACTGTTAATTTAAAGCAGAAACAAAAAATGGAACTAAACTTCCTAAACATTAGGTTATAACTATAGAGGTTATGAATGTTTGACCCTTAACTCCTACTCCTGTGTCCCTCAACCCCTGTCAGTGGACCTCACAATGCCCCCCCTCCTCAGCCATCCCTCACTGCCCACTCAAATGTCTGACATTCCTCTTCATTCTCAGGAGGGAGATAAGCCCCACGCCCAGACGCTGGCGGAAGGAAACCGGCCAACACTCCAGAAAGCACACAACATACACACAGGAGGAAGAGGAATGCTCCTGTCTGCTCCTTCTCAGCGGCTTCTCAGTCTCTGCTCCTGTCTGAAGTCAGTGGGCGAGCTCAGAGTGCAGACACAGCATTACTCAGCAGCACTTACACATAATCACAGATGTGCTTTTACAAACATTCTCATGGGGCACGATGATTACAACATTAGTTTATTAGGCTTGTCAAGAGTATCAAAAATCACATACTAATTGCTGCTAAAATTCTCAAAACTAGATACTAATTTTTTACATGTACAGTGGTACCTCACCTTACGAAATTAATTCGTTCCAGAAGTGGTTTCGTAACGTGAATTTTTCGTAAGTTGAGTAGCTATTTCAATGGAAAAAGCCTGATTCGTTCCAAGGCCCCGTTCCAAGTTTTTTTTTTTTATAGTGTAACTTTTTTTTTAATAGTGTAACATTTTTTTATAGTGTAACACTGTGTTCTGCGTAGAGACTGTAGACCCAGGACTAAGCGTGGACTATACCAGGTCCAGACCAAGCAGCAGCGGTGTACCTCACGAGGCTGAGGCTGAGGCGAGCAGCGACTGCGTGCATGAGGGGGATGGCGGTGTGTGTGTGCGCGGACACATGTGTGATAGCACAGCATGACCCGGCGCGGGGCTGAGAGCAGAGACCCGTGCTCAAACCGTGCCAGGTCTAAACCAGGTCTAAACCAGGTCTGAACCAGGTCTAAACCACCGCGTGCAGGTCTATTTCCTGGTTTCGTTTCGAGTCACGGCTGAGGCGAGCAGCGAGGACTCCCCTCGGGACCGCACGCAGTCTGAGCGCATGGACGAACGCATGCAAGGTGGTCTAATCCTGGTTCAGACCTGGTTTAGACCTGGTTCAGACCTGGTTCAGACCTGGTTCAGACCTGGTTTAGACCTGGTTCAGACCTGGTTTAGACCTGGTTTAGACCTGGCACGGATTGAGCACGGGTCTCTGCTCGCAGCCACGCGCCGGGTCATGCTGCGCTATCACACATGTGTCTGCCCTCCCCCTTCCCCTTCACTATTAGTACATTTTGTTGAAAATCTATGAAAGGTTGAGTGTTTATACGAGAGAGAAATGTGAGAAAAGTTTAAATCCAGCCTGAGAAAAGCGTATAATGTGTGTGGCTGAGCGCACATCTGAGCTCGCATTATTTGAATTTTTGAGATTTCGCGTTTCGTAACTTGAATTTTCTTTCGTATCTAGAGACCAAAATTTAACGTGAAGGCGTTTCGTAACTTTCGTAAGGTGAGGTACCACTGTATCAATACTAAAAAGGTCCCATTGACCAGCTTTAGAATGATCTTGAGCTGTACCAGAAGTTTAAGAGCACAAGTATATGTCCATGGACCACTACGGAACCTACCTGGACCACTGAGGGATTAGAAAGATATAAGGCCACACGGGAATAGAAAAGACCATTTAATGCTGAAAATAGCATTCTATTGAATTTAAAAAAAAAAAATCATCTGTATCGAAATCTAGTTTTAGAAATGTTAGTATGGTGACAACACTAGTTCAAATCTTTTACTAATAACAAATGTAATACTGATTAAATAAAAGAATAATGTACAAGTAAAGCCAATCATTCAATCAGAAAAAAGATGGTGCTCCTCACTCAAGAGTTGCCAGATTATAAAACGGAAATAAAACTAAAAGGACTCTCTCTGATCAGAATTGTCACTATCTCAACCCCAGTACAGCCAATCACTGTAGTGTTATTATGCTGTTTCCTGATGTATATTATAATGTCATTTCCTCATCATAAACATACCTGGAGTTGAGTTTTGTTTAATTTGTTTAACACACAAACCCTGTGTATGTACATGTGTTCGTTTAAAGGAAAAGTAACGTTTTTTTTACAATCTGAGCCTTCTTTCGGCAATAAAACAAGTAGTTTTACTCACCCATAGCACTTTGGTGTCATTTTGAGCAGTTTCGTAGAAGTTATGTTGTAGCGTATCCGTTAACTTGAGTGCTCGGGGCATTACTTTGCGGTCTCCAAATAACACAAACTTTAGCACTTTTCAAATCATAGAAGCCCGATGTCTTAATCTACGATTTAGTTTGAACCAAAAGTGGCCTGTAATCCGAGATTTAGCCATAGTTTCGAGTAGATGAGGACGCCAGTGCGCATATGCGGACTGTGCTCTCAGCTCCCGGGACCCAAACATGAAACGCAAAGCTGTAAACTATGCCTAAATCTCGGATTACAGGCCACTTTTGCTTCAAACGAAATCGTAGATTAAGATATCGGGCTTCTATGATTTGAAAAGTGCTAAAGTTTGTGTTATTTGGAGCCCGCACCTCGACTACAGGCTGAGACCACACTCCGAACCGTGCACTCACTGAATTGGGAAACGGCTAGAATCTTTGATCTGACTTTGGCGCCACGGAGCCGAGATGACGTAACCTCGTAAGAAACGTGTAGCCAAAAAATAAGAATAAATAAATGTAACCTACGTTCCCCCGAAATGCAGAAATAGTAACGCACGGTGTATTAAATAAGTAACTTTAATCTGACTACTGGTTTTGAAATAGTAGTTGCGTTAGACTACTCGTTACTGAAAAAAGTAGTCCGACTACAGTAACGCGTTACTAAGTTACTAAGTAACGCGTTACTAAGTAACTCACTGCTCGTGAGGAGTATATTCAAGGTATTCTCTAGGCTACTGCTCTCCTCAGCTGTGATCCAAGCATTTGTATTTTTAATAGTATGCTTGTGTTCTAGTTACTGAAGATGACGTACACTTGCCTGACCCTCAGCAGTCCTCCAGCAGTGGCCTCATACCAGAATGTCATACCTAATGTCTTTTATTGTTTTATGCCTATTGATGGAAATTGATAAATAGGATTTCATTAAAGAGGCTTCCACAGCATCTCTGAAGCAAATTTGTTGAATCATTGAAATGTTGCATCATGGAGTGTGCCTGTTATTTGGCTACATTTTGCCAGGACCAGGCTAGCTCAGAGGCCTATGTTGCCCCAGTAACTCAGCGGAGATTAAAGGTCCCATGGCATGAAATTTTCACTTTCTGAGGTTTTTGAACGTTAATGTGAGCTCCCCTGCCCTGTTTAGGGCCCCCCCCATGGCTAAAAGTTACAAAATGTGTAAACTGAGCATTTGCGGTCCTTTTCTGCGTTTGAAAAAAACCCAGCTCAAACGGGCGATTCTGAAGGAAATTTTCTGACGTCACACGGAAAATGCAGTTCCACCCCACGTCTGTTTTTCTACGCACACTCTCTGAACTCACGCCCAGAGAGTTTGGACCGCGAATGAGCTACGCAATTTGAAATGCGTTTTTTTTATTTGCCTGGAGGCACGTGTAAGGGTTTCCAGGCTCGGAAGTCCTTTATCCGACCCTCTGGACCTCTGAAACAGCAGTGGTTTAATTTTATTTTCTGTGAAAATGTTTTTTTTTTTTTCATTGACATGCCTCTCCTTTCTTCCTCCGCGCTTAAAACACAGAAGTGGGGCCAGCGCACAGCGCACCGCTAAAACAAGGAACCAGCGGCGCATTTGGCCCCCCCCACACGCAGCTCTGACCTATCTCTGTCCTTCTCATTTGCATTCAAGCAACAATGCCCATAATGAGGTGTTCAGAGAGAGATTTTTTAACCATGTCTGTGTACATGTGTCTTTCTCATGCACTGAGTGTTGATTTTGAAGAAGGATTCATTTACAGTATTAGGGAACCATTAAGGCGCCATATAAAAGCATCAAGAAGTACCATGTCATGGGATCTTTAATGTTAGTGAGAGTCATGGAACCGAACTCTCGCTAAAACTAGCGCGGCTTATCGAATTTCGTCGGGCTTTGCGCTTAGCAGCGTTGATGGAATACCCCCCAGGTCAGGGGTGCCCAACCAGTCGATCGCGAAATACCAGTTGATCGAAGGCCAAGTGTCAGTCGATCGCATATGGCTACGTTCAGACTGCAGGGCTTAATGCTCAATTCTGATTTTTGTGTGAAATCCGTGTTTTTTTTTTGCAAGGTCGTTCACATT